>CM042411.1:12125501-12725501 GCA_023634145.1 Thymallus thymallus
TTGTACCTGATAGAGCAGATCTACTCTCACATGTGGAAGTAAGCCATCTGGTGCGAGAGACTCATTGGGAGAGGGAGACTAGAGCAGACCCAGAAGTTCTGACTGAATGCACATTTGAGTTGTTAGTAACTGAACAGCTTGTTTTTAACAACATATTTTTGAAAGAGGAACATTTTGACATTTACCACACTTTTATGAGCATTTTACATCATAATCAAAGAATTCTTTAATATTTTTTTTGTTGACCAATCAGACGTTTTTTTCATAAGTTTTTTGGGCCTATCACAAGTGGGGTGCCACCCCTAATGGGCAGGCCGCCACTGCTCTTTTATTTAAGTATGAATCCCTAACAATTGTATAACAATGTTTGTAACTAGGAAAAGTTTACAATTTAATAAAAGTCTAGTTTAGAACACTTTCACAAACTTGTTTAAAGGATATTGTACTGATTATCAAGAGAACTTTCCTCTGTGGAGTATTGCTTTTAAGGACCAAAGTTTGGAAGGCCTACAAATACTCAAATACAATACAGTGGGGAGAACAAGTATTTGATACACTGCCGATTTTGCAGGTTTTCCTACTTACAAAGCATGTAGAGGTCTGTAATTTTTATCATAGGTACACTTCAACTGTGAGAGACGGAATCCAGAAAATCACATTGTATGATTTTTAAATAACTAATTTGCATTTTATTGCATGACATAAGTATTTGATCACCTACCAACCAGTAAGAATTCCGGCTCTCACAGACCTGTTAGTTTTTCTTTAAGAAGCCCTCCTGTTCTCCACTCATTACCTGTATTAACTGCACCTGTTTGAACTCGTTGCCTGTATAAAAGACACCTGTCCACACACTCAAACAGACTCCAACCTCTCCACAATGGCCAAGACCAGAGAGCTGTGTAAGGACATCAGGGATCAAATTGTAGACCTACACAAGGCTGGGATGGGCTACAGGACAATAGGCAAGCAGCTTGCTGAGAAGGCAACAACTGTTGGCGCAATTATTAGAAAATGGAAGAAGTTCAAGATGACGGTCAATCTCCCTCGGTCTGGGGCACCATGCAAGATCTCACCTCGTGGGGCATCAATGATCATGAGGAAGGTGAGGGATCAGCCCAGAACTACACGGCAGGACCTGGTCAATGACCTGAAGAGAGCTGGGACCACAGTCTCAAAGAAAACCATTAGTAACACACTACGCCGTCATGGATCATAATCCTGCAGCGCACGCAAGGTCCCCCTGCTCAAGCCAGCGCATGTCCAGGCCCGTCTGAAGTTTGCCAATCACCATCTGGATGATCCAGAGGAGGAATGGGAGAAGGTCATGTGGTCTGATGAGACAAAAATAGAGCTTTTTGGTCTAAACTCCACTCGCCGTGTTTGGAGGAAGAAGAAGGATGAGTACAACCCCAAGAACACCATCCCAACCGTGAAGCATGGAGGTGGAAACATCATTCTTTGGGGATGCTTTTCTGCAAAGGGGACAGGACTACTGCACCGTATTGAGGGGAGGATGGATGGGGCCATGTATCGCGAGATCTTGGCCAACAACCTTCTTCCCTCAGTAAGAGCATTGAAGATGGGTCGTGGCTGGGTCTTCCAGCATGACAACGACCCGAAACACACAGCCAGGGCAACTAAGGAGTGGCTCCGTAAGAAGCATCTCAAGGTCCTGGAGTGGCCTAGCCAGTCTCCAGACCTGAACCCAATAGAAAATCTTTGGAGGGAGCTGAAAGTCCGTGTTGCCCAGCGACAGCCCTGAAATCTGAAGGATCTGGAGAAGGTCTGTATGGAGGAGTGGGCCAAAATCCCTGCTGCAGTGTGTGCAAACCTGGTCAAGAACTACAGAAAAAGTATGATCTCTGTAATTGCAAACAAAGGTTTCTGTAACAAATATTAAGTAATGCTTTTCTGATGTATCAAATACTTATGTCATGCAATAAAATGCAAATTAATTATTTAAAAATCATACAATGTGATTTTCTGGATTTTTGTTTTAGATTCCGTCACTCACAGTTGAAGAGTACCTATGATAAAAATTACAGACTTCTACATGCTTTGTAAGTGGGAAAACCTGCAAAATCAGCAGTGTATCAAATACTTGTTCTCCCCACTGTATATATATATTTGTTTTCTTCTGTGGAATATTGTTTTGGATTATTACACAGACTACTAACTACACAGGTCAAATGCTTACTTAATTTCTTCCAGCTGGAATATTTGGATGTGTGCTTATTTTTGTATTTATTTTGGGACTGAACTGAATTGAACATTTACTTCAAGGGCATAACTTTTTTTGTGTGTGTGGGTTTGTGTGCATGTGTGTGTGTGCATATGTGTGTGTGTGTGTGCACGCATGCATTTTTGTGTGTGTTGTGTGTGTGTGCATCCACACGTGCATGAGCTTGTGTGTGTAATACCAGGCCTATGAGTGGAGCCCCATTAACAGGCTAGTTAGTGCACTAATGAACCAGACGCATTCCCTTTAATGTGTCCTTCTGGATTATGATTCTAATATTGGGTGGAGAGGACAGGCTGTCTGAGAGACTGTATGAGACCTCACATCATGGCCCCTGTAGTGAGCTGACCACACACACAACAGTAGAATTTACTATAGTGTTTTTGCGGACTGTAGTTTACTGTAGTATTTACTAGTAGTGTTTTTTGTGAACTGTAATACGCATACTGAAGTATTTACTGTAGTGTAGTTTGCTTTATTATCTTTGGCATAGAAGTGGGGAAACCTACTGGAGAAATACTAAATGAGCAAATGTTCCATAACCTGTTACCTGTAGGTAGCTAAGATTGGGTTTTGAACAGAGAGTTCAGGCTGCACACGCTGTTCTCTCATCAAGTGATCATATTTTCACCCATCAGACTATTCTCTATTGAATCTTGTCTGGTCTAATATGTCAAATTGGGCTGCATGATATGACTATAGGGTATTTAAGCGATAATGCCCGAGAAGCCTGTGTTTGGAGGATGTGTTGACACAGGTGTTGTTAGCCGTGCCAATATATCCTCCAAACACCAGCTTTGAGGGCATTATCACTTTTATATAACAGGTTACCAACATATTCAAATAATGATTTACATTAAAAAAAACATTATTTTGATGATTTATGATTTATTCATACTATTTCATCCTTCCACAAGATATAATCCCGACACAAATCTAGGATTGCTACCCAAGCCGGCTCGTCGTTCGTTCTATCGGTTCGGTTGCCAGAGACGCGACCCAGTTGTTCAGTCTTTTTATTCTGTATCTATGGACGTGACCCAGTCGTTCGTTCTAAATGTTCTATTGCTATACTGGCTGGCAACGTTCCTATCCCTTGCTTGCTAGCTAGCCAACTATGGCTAATTTACAGTCACGTTATACAGTGCAGCCAGAATAACAGCAGAGTAGCTGCATTTGCGTTTGTTTAAGCTGTTTTGTAGTGACATTTATTTGTATACATCCATAACAATGTGCTAATGATGCGCTATTTTGCCTGGCATAGAAAATGTGCTCTCTCATCAGGACACTATAATTCAAAGGAGCTAGCCAACAGCACAGCTAACACAATCACTTCAAACTGAAGTTGGAAAGATGGCTGCATTTCTTTTAGTTTTACCTGTTTTCTACTGACATTTATTTTTATATATCCAAAAAATTATGCCAGCTAATTCATGATTTTGACTGACTGAGAAAAGCTGCCTGCCTGTCTGTCTCATCCAGACATGTCCATTACTATGCTATGGGACTGCTGGAGATTGAATTTCAATATTGAAACAATGTTGCAAGAGTCACACAGCAAGGTTTAAACAAATCTCCACTGTTGAATATCAAATGCTAGTCTAAAAGAAATAGGAGGTTTTTATAGTGGCGATGAAGTTTATAAATTGCCTGGCTGGGCTGATGAGACAGTTCTTTGTGCAGTGAGATGGAACAGAGTAAATAAGCATTTTTAACATCATAGCTTTAGCTGGTGGTAACTTGTGGAATAGACACTGGCTGGAATGCACCAATCAGCATCCAGGATTAGACCCACCCGTTGTATAATGATGATTTGAGAACTCTGTTCCTTGCCTCAGGCTGCACAAGCTGTTCTCTCATCAAGTGATCATATTTTCACCCATCAGACTATTCTCAATTTAATCTTGTCTTTACTAATATGTCAAATTATTTTTGATTTAGAATGGCCCATTATCATGTCATCCGTATCCACTCAATAGCAAATGGAGGCCACTTTTCCAGGTCCATTCAATCAAGCTGGTAGGCTACTCTGGTTATTTCACTCCATGCATCAACCACTGTTTGAGGAGCATGCAGCCTCTTGCTGCGCGACAGGTGATATTCCATCCAAACTCTGTATGCCATGGACTCCAACCCTGTTCCTGCAGCTACCCAGTGCTTCATTTGGGAAGCACTGGGTAGCAGTGAAGTCTGTTCTTAACATGTTTTCACAACTAAACATATTTCATTAAAGCAGAAAAGAGAGAAAAAGAGGAGATGGAATTGCACAGTGGTGAGATATTGTGTAGCTGAAGGTAATGTCAGCCTATTAATTAAGAAAATATAATATAATTGCCTATTCAAAATCCAATACACTATAATTGTAGGCTAATTCTGTAAGCTACCCTCCACAATCAATGAACCAACAGCATCACCTAGGCCTATAAGTTCCTTACCATACTCAGGAATATAAAGTTTGGAGCATAGCACAAGGTGACCAGTCCAACCAGTATGCCTAATAATGCAGTCCACACTCAAAGGCAATTACTAGAATTAGCTTAATTTTGGAGTATAGGCTAGACTAGTTATATACCAAAGATATCTTAAAATCAGTTATTTTTGTTTTTCTGCCATGCTAAGTATGCTCAATGGGTGACATGTCTGGTATGCCGGCCATGGAAGAACTGGGACATTTTCAGCTTCCAGGATTTGTGTACAGATCCTTGCGTCATGGGGCCATGCATTATCATGCTGAAATGTGAGGTAATGTCGGCGGATGAATGGCACGTCAATGGGCCTCAGGATCTCGTTACGGTATCTCTGTGCATTCAAATTGCCATCGATAAAATGCAATTGTGTTCGTTGTCTGTAGTTTATGCCTGCCCATATCATAACACCACTGCCACCATGAGGGCACTCTGTTCACAACGTTGACATTAGCAAATTGTTCGCCCACCTGACGCCATCTGCCCGGTACAGTTGAAACTGGGATTCATCTGTAAAGAGCACACTTCTGCAGTGTGCCAGTGGCCATCAAAGGTGAACATTTGCCCACTGAAGTCTGTTAAGATTCCGAACTGCAGTCAGGTCAAGACCCTGGTGAGGATGACGAGCAGTTTCTGACAGTTTGTGCAGAAAGTCTTCAGTTGTGCAAACCCACAGTTTCATCAGCTGTCCAAGTGGATTGTCTCAGACAATCCCGCTGGTGAAGAAGCCAGATGTGGAGTTCCTGGGCTGGCATGCTTACACGTGATCTGCAGTTGTGAGGCTGGTTGAACGTACTGCCAAATTGTCTAAATTGACGTTGGAGGTGGCTTATGGTAGAGAAATGAACATTAAATTCTCTGGCAACAGCTCTGGTGGACACATTTTAGAGTGGCCTGTTATTGTTCCCAGCACAAGGTGCACCTGTGTAATGATCATGCTGTTTAATCAGCTCCTTAATATGCTACACCTGTCAGGTGGATGAATTATCTTGGCAAAGTCGAAGCGCTCACTAACAGGGATGTAAAAAAAATTTGCACAACATTTGAGAGAAAAACGCTTTTTGTGCATATGGAACATTTCTGGGATATTTTATTACAGCTCATGAGACATGGAACCAACACTTTACATGTTGCGTTTTTAATTTTGTGCAATATAAGACGTTTTCTGTGCTAAACTATTTAGAATATTGGCCTTTTGGAAACTCCCTACTACATCGCATAGTTCAGGCTTAATCTAATGTATCTCTACAGAAATTGGACATTAAGCTCACAAAAGAGAAAAATGTTTTACTGACGTTGGTCGTCGAAATCGCTCAGCACTAATTATTCTACAGTATGCAACAGTTTACTACATAATTCTATGGTAAGTACTTTAGTATTCTATAGTAAACTGTAGTATTTTTTATGTGGGAGGTGACTTAACAAGGCTTTGGGCTGTGGCAGGAGCTGTGTGTGATTTGTGTGTTTGTGAGTGTTTGTGTGTGTGTGTGTGTGTGTGTGTGGCAGGCAAGAGTGAGCTGTAGGATACAGGTTGCAGAGCTATCAGGGCTGTTTGAAGCTGGGAAGAACACATCCAGTTAATTCTGAAATCTCCATAGTGACATGAATGTATATTAGTTGTATTAGAACATAGTGAAGGCCTACTATTGTGAGTTGCTGGTACAGTAGCTATGTCGAGATATTCAAATGCTGGATCATTTAACATTGATATGAATGGCCTTGAACAACAATCAGTTGACCAAGTTCTTACAGTATTGTAGGTGAATATAATTTTTTTAACAACTGTGGCTGATCTGTGGAGACATGGTTCAGTACAGACCAGGTGAAGATTTCTACTGAATGAAAATGTAACGATTTAAAAAATCCACTGAGAGAAACATTTCTCAAAGGAATTCCTAAGCACATAAAGCTCTCTGGCCACTGAGCTACATTATTCCTGTGCTAACAGTGATTACACAGCTGAACTTCTCTACTGTCTTGAGGTCGGAAGAATTTGTTACCAGGCGATGGGTTGCGGTGGACAGCATAAACGACAGGTCGGAGATCAAGGACGATGTAATGTGTGACGGAGTGTTGCTCAGACTTTACACCATTTGACATTTTTATTGGACAGGAGAAATGAAATTATCGATAGCTTTAGCTGGAGGGGTTCTGAGAAAATTGAGGGGTGGAGCAGAGCCCTTGCTTAGTTTTTTCTGAGACAATTTACCACACAAGGACAAGGAGATAAGGAAAAGGCGTACTCAAATGTTACCCTACGAGGTCCGGAGTACTACTGGTTTTCAGTCCTACCTGATAATTAATTGCACACTACTTGTGTCCCAGTTCTAAATAAATCCTTGATTAGAGGGGAAGAATGAAAAAAAACAGTGGATCTGGTTTTGAAGTCCAGATTTTAATTTAAGGGGTGTACTGTAATGCCGACAGCTGTAGATAAAAGTTTTACAATAAACAAACCATGACAAGAACAGTCCCAAGGAATTATATCAAATTTGAACCACAATAAACACAAAAGCTACATCAATACGAACCACTGTGTATGGTAGTTTTGATACGATCACTTTTACAGAAAGTATACTACAACAACTGCCCATGGAATCGTGTTGAATTTGATCCACTATAAACACAAATGCAACCAACCACTCTATATGACAGTCACCATATGACATGTTGATAGTAGAAGGATGAGGAGCCACCATGGATCAAATCACTCTGTGGAATCAATGACAGAGAGAGGAGAACCTGGAGGTTTGAGCTCTGAGTTAAGAGACCTGTGCTGCTGAGGTGTAAATCAATGCTACACAGCTGGCTGGGATAAATCCCCAGAGTTCTGATGGCCACCGGCCCTCTGTCCATTCCTCCCTCCATCCCTCCCTCCCTTACACCACCCCACAGACACACAAAACAATCTCAACCCCTTGTCAAAACAGCCAAACGCTATCAGTGACATGGATCACCAGCGCACTGATATGTCAGCTGAGCCTGGGCTTAGCGCCTGAAACCAATAGCTAGATAGCTAGTGAGCCGGACGGACGGTCTTTTGTGGATTGTGACATCTGAAAAGGCTTTGAACAGAATGACTAGGGTCTGGCTCACTGTATGATGTGTTGCTGAAAAATATCAGTTGTTTTTTTCTGCGGATAGAAGAAACTTTGGCCTCCTGGTCATCCTACTGTCGTAAAGCAGAATAATAATCATGGAGTGGATTTATGTCTGAAAGCTTTTAACATTGTGTGGTGCTATCTTACCCCATCCACTGCCATTAGCTACTGTAGCACCAACCTGGTTGTTGCATAACAACCATTTTTGCACCAGAGCAGTCAGCACACATGGGCAATTATAGTATCAGGGTAAGAGGTAGTGTGTCCCCTCCTCCAGAGGGCAAGCGGTGCTTTCTGAAGCTCAAAGCCTCCGTCTGCAATGCAACACTGAATCAGAGTGACAAGCCTGAGAGAGCCTGGTAATAAGGGCTCCAGGTCAAGGGACAGGGATGGGCTGAGATATCCTAACACATCTCCTCGTCCCCCATCAGGACCACTGAAGACTAACATCAAACAGGGACAGACGGCTCCGTTATTCCACATGACTTGACCTGTATTAGCCGGCTGTCTGTTATGTTCACCCATCACCCGAAAGGCACTATTACTCGACTGAACAATCCTAATTGTGTAAACCGTTGGTCAGTTTGGAGTCTTGATGTTTTAACAAGTGTCAATCACAGTATGTGGTTTAGAAGTTGATGGGAATGGGGAATTTGAGGAATGAGAAGGTTTTGAATGTTTATTCTAAATTGGAATGGTTGGTTGCTACATTTTATTTGTATCATAAAAAAACAAAAAACAATTTGAAACCAAATATTTACACGTAGGGTAAAGTAGAAGCAGGAGTATGCAGCAGGACTATTCTCACCATAGGATAGAATGTGGGGTCGGGAGGGGGAACATAAAACATCCATGAAAAATAACCTTATGTACTTTCAACATACTGCACATGTAAAAACCATTAAACCATTTGAGTGTGGGTGGGTGTGTGTGATTGATTGATTATGTCTTTGTACGAGATAGAGAGAGAGAGAGAGAGCAAGCGAGAGAGAGAGATAATGTGCAGAGGGTCATTGGAAGGAGATCAACACTTGACTTAATACATACTATGGGCTTTTGAAGGACTAAATCCATGCACATTTTACAACCTACAACCCACCACAATCCAACACACACTGTACACTACGCAGAGCTCCTACTGGAGAAGGACATGTTGTATCCTTAACAGGACGATCTGCTGATACCTTTGACATTTGTTTCTTCAAGTTCATTGTGCAACAAGTGCTTCTTCAAGCCATGGTGAGGATACTAGTTTGTTTCTTGACATCTTATCGATGCTGAGGTTCTAGGTTGTAGGTTGTAGGCTGTAAGACAGGAATACTTAATGGACAGGTATTCAATGAAAAACTTTAGTTTATGTCCCGATTACTCTGATTGTCTTAAGGCTCCTTGGGAATGCAAATATACGAAATATCAACATACTTATAAAACATGCTTGTGTGGCAGTTGGGTGAAACAGCACTTATATTGTTCAGCAGTTACTTAGGTGCAACTAGCCTACTTATAGCACTGAGCAGTATGTCAGTGTCCAGCAGAGAAAATTAAAAAAGTTGTATCCTGTAAAATCTAGAAAAAAGTGAAGAGAGATAGATAGATAGATAGATAGATAGATAGATAGATACTTTATTGATCCCGAGAGGACGGGATAAAGATTTCTTAAGAGTGAGAAGAATGTTGTAGGGGTTGAAGAATCAAACTGTCTTGTCACTTTTATCCTGCAAAAACCAAAGAAAATAGTTATGTCCTTTAGGAGTAAGAATCAAACCGTTTCGTCAGTTTTATTCTGTAGTCTGAAGAGAGATGAGTCTAGTCTGAAAAGAGATGTTCTTTAGGAGTACGAAGAATTATTTAGGAGTAAGAAGAATCAAACCATCTTGTCAGTTTTATCTTGTAAAACTTAAGTCTGACAACTGGAGTCTTGTCTGAAGAGTGATATTCATTAGTATAGCCCAAGATGGCTGCTTGAGTCCTCTGGTTGTGTTCAGTGAGCAAGATAAAGCACATGCTGGTCTCTCTCTTTGCAGGCCCAAGGCAGATGTCTATTCTACAGAGAATAATTTACAATGATGTATGTCCCTGCTATGAGCAAATCCCATTCTGGCTTTGGCTACAACCTACATCTATTTTCTCAATTGATAGTTGGGTGAAAAATAAGTAGTGTTTGTTTGAGTTTGGCTGAATTTCACTTAATTATTTGTTAACGCATATGCTCCTTAAATGAAATATTTATGATGTGAAACATTTGGATGTGAGTCATTTTGACACACTTAGAATAATCTACATCAATGATGGCGTAGGGTTATAATATCACAAGGTTTTCAGAGGACACTCAAAGATGGCACGCTGTGTTTGTTTACCGATTGTCTGAGTGGTGTGTCTGAGGTCAATTGTTTGAGGCTTATTGGCATTTTAAACACTGATGAGGAATGGAGATGGTTGCTTAGTGCGTCTAGGAAAAGTAACACTCTCGAGTAGTGCTGAATTTGAGAAGAGTTAACGTTGAGAGACTTAATGATTGATCCTTCTTTTGAAAGTCATGTCAGAGTGCTCTCTCTCAGCTGTGTGTGTGTGTGTATCTTTGTGTGTGTGTCAGAGTCTCAACAGGGTGAATTCTGTGATTGACTGATTGTTTACCACACAACAACAAGGAAATAGATCCCTTTTTTATCCTCCCTTTCTCTCTCTCTCTATCTCTCTCTCTCACCTCCCCCTCATACTCTCTCCTCTCCTTTTCTCTCTCTGTCCTCTCCCTCACACTCTCTCCTCATTTCTCATGGACACTGAACAGTATTGTAACTACCCTGAAAAATAAATGAGCTGAACTCATCCTAGGTCCAACACACACCAGAAATGAATTACCAGAAGCCTGAACAGAAAATCCATACACAAAGAAAGCTGGCCCTGGTCACAGTAGCACATCCTTATTGAATACCATGGTCCATTCAACTCCTTTTCTATGTCAGCATAGGACCCCAGAAAACATCCCCACATTAACATGATGTGGGCCTAATGCAGGCTAAAATATTGGCCTAAAGTAGGCTGCCAACATTGGGTCAATGCGCCTTTGATCATCGGCTCCACGTTGGCCCCCAAGGCATTTGCCTAGTGTGGCCCAGTGTTGGCAGCCCATATCTGGTGAAGGCAGCCCTCACTTTGCCTGAAATAAGCCTATCTTTTCCCAACAAACATGCCCACATTGGCTAATGTGGTCCCAATGTAGGCAAACATTTTGACCCCATGTCTGGCTACATTGTTGCCAATGCAAATGTTCTATTTAATAGGAATGTATTTATTTATTATTTATTTATTACAAATTAAATGTAATGCATAAATTGCATAATTTTCAAGCCTTAAAGGTATTTAGGGAACATGATGCATTGTATCAGAAAGACAACCAATTTGGGCCTCACACAACATAACACATAAACTGGAATGAAATACTCAGCAACAAACTGGGTGCATACCACACCCCTGAAATATTCTAATGAGCCCTTGCTTGGTGTGGGCTTGGTAGGGGCTAGCCCGTGCTGAGCTTGGTGTGGGCTAGACTGTGCTGGGCTTGGTGTGGGCTGGCCACTGTTGGGGCTTGGTGTGGTCTGATGGGTGTTGGGCTGGTGTGGGCTAGCCTGTGTTGGGTTATTGTACAGTAGTCTAGCCAGTGTCTGGCTAGTGTGGGCTTGCTCGTGTTGGGCTGATGTGGGATTAGTGTGGGATAACCTGTGATGGGCTAGACTGTGCTGGGCATGGTATGGGCTAGCCCGTGTTGGGCTTGGTGTGGGCTAGACTGTGCTGGGCTTGGTGTGGGCTAGACCCTGTTGGGGCTTGGTGTGGGCTGACCCGTGTTGGGCTGGTGTGGGCTATCCTGTGTTGGGCTTGGTGTGGGCTTGGTGTGGGCTATCCTGTGTTGGGCTTGGTGTGGGCTTGGTGTGGGCTAGCCCCTGTTGGGGGTTGGCGTGGGCTGACCCGTGTTGGGCTGGTGTGGGCTAGCCTGTCTTGGGCTGGTGTGGGCTAGCCTGTGTTGGGCTGTTGTGGGCTAGCTTGTGTTGGGCTGATGTGGGATTGGTGTGGGCTAACCAGTGATGGGACAGCCAGTGTTGGGCTGGTGTGGGCTAACCCGTGATGGGCTAGCCTGTGTTGGGCTGGTGTGGGCTTGGTGTGGGCTAGACTGTGTTGGGCTTGGTGTGGGCTAGCCCCTGTTGGGGCTTGGTGTGGGGTGACCCGTGTTGGGCTGGTGTGGGCTAGCCTGTGTTGGGTTGTTGTACAGTAGTCTTGCCAGTGTTGGGCTGGTGTGGGCTAGCGTGTGTTGGGCTGATGTGGGATTAGTGTGGGCTAACCCGTGATGGGTTGGTGTGGGCTTGGTGTGGAATAGCCCATGCCCACCTTGCCCACCGAATATCCACCTATATTTAGATACAGTACTGTATAAACAATCTGCCTATCAATACATATGTTGCACAACAGGGGGTATACCAATACATACACACACACACACACATGCACACACCACAGCACATACGCCAGGGGCATAGGCATATATATATATAAATATATGTATACATATATATAGAATGATCTGAATGCCACACTCGCAATAAGCCACAAATGTGACTGCATTGAGGCATATGTCACTGTGATTCTATATGCACCATGCTACTGCCTATTTAATTTGTTCAACTAGACAGCTCATAATCCAGTGCCTTTATCACAGTCAACGCACCTATATATTTTTTGCTTTAATGAGCTTTAAATATGCTACATTTTCTCTCAGACTCATGGCAACATGTGTAGAATAGCATGAGATGAGCTGTAAAACTACACGTTTTCCTCTCTGTCCCATGGCATACCCCATGGCAAAATGTGTGGAATTGCAGAAAATTTGCTTTCAAACAGCAACATGTTCTCTCAGGCTCATTGCACTACTCATGTATTCATGGTAGAACAAAACAGAACAAAAATGTATGCACTCACTACTGTAAGTCTCTCTGGACAAGAGTGCCTGCAAAATTACTAAAATGTACATGTAAAATGTGTAGAATAGCATGAGGTTAGCAATAAAAATGTAAATGCTTCTCTTTGCCCCATGGCAAAATGTGTACAATTACAGGAAGCTAGCTCCTTCCCTTTTTTGGGGGGCCCACCCAAATTTCTGCAGGCCCACTCACCAATGAATTTCTGGCTACGGCACTGACACACACACACACCACAGCACCTGTTCTACAACTTGTAAATAGGAGACTAGGCTTACGCCGCCAGAATCCCCAGTGCGGCTCCTGACTCCCAGCTTCTAGCTGTAGATAAGAGGGGCGGGGTTCTGATATGTTATGTTATGGCAGGATAATGTGAGTAGATGGAGTGATTCAGTGAGCGTGACTGCCTCAGGGCTTCACTTCTTCATTACCTCTCCCTGTTCCCTGTCCCCAGCCTGCTATCACACACACACACACACACACACACACACACACACACACACACACACACACACACACACACACACACACACACACACACACACACACAACTTCACTTATTCATTACATACCTGTTCCCAGCCTGGTCCTGCCCTCAGAGGTGCTGTTCACTGAGGAAACTGTCATAACTACCATCCCGCTCCTCCTCTTCCACTGCACCTCATTACAAAGCAGACGCCCCAAGCAATACTTGTCTAGGATCAGCTCACCTTGAGCGCCAGCCCCCATCCCCATATCAACCCACGCGCTGCCTATTATTAGAACTGATCCCAGGTCAGTGCTTTGGGATATAGGTTGTTTCTGTGTGTGCGTTTGTGTGCCACCTCAGGGTACGATTCACTGCCAATGTTAGATTGCTTATGAGGCTTTGTTGGTGTTAAAGGTTCCACTTCGCAGATACAGTAAGTTCCTATTTCCTACTGTACACAGCAACAGAGTGGATAGAAGCATCCAACTAGATTATCACTGCTGCTGCTATGCGTCTCGTCCATCGATCTACCCTCATTCATCATTATTATGTATTCACTCTCTTTCCAGCCATAAGTCAATGAAATAAATAGTTCCTCTTAACTTTATACTTTTGACCATTGTATCCTAAAGCTTGAATACCCACTGGGCAAAAATTGGTTGAATCAATGTTGTTTCCATGTAATTTCAACCCCCAAATTATATGTGATGACGTTGAATCAATGTGGAAAACTGATTGTATTTGCAAAAAGTCATCAATGTGAGGGAATTTTGTATTATTTTTCACCCAACTTTCAACCGAAATGACATGGTGACATTTTTGGTTGATTTCATGTTGAATTCACGTTAGTTGACAACTAAACGAAATGTAAATCAAAACTAGACGTTGAACTGAAATCTGTGCTCAGTGGGTCTGTACCTGATGTCTGCATCATGTTGTCTTTGGTAAACAAAAACCCTGTGTATGTGTGTGTGTCTCAGTAGTTAAATCATGAACATACAGAAAGGTGTAAATGAATGACTGCAGATGTGAGAGATGGTGGGCCTAATTTACGAATCAAATCAAATCAAATGTTGTTGGTCACATACACGTGTTGATCAGATGTTATTGCGGGAGTAGCTAAATGCTTGTGTTTTTAGCTCTAGCAGTGCATTAATATCTAACAAGTAATAGATAACAAATTGACATCAATACACACAATACACACTAATCTAAAGTAAAGGATTGGAATTAAGACTATATCAATTTTTAGATGAGCAGCATAGACTAAGATACAGTATAATAGAATAGAATACAGTATATACATATGAGATGAGTAATGTAAAATATGTGAACATTGTTAAAGTGGCTAGTTTTCCATTATTAAAGTAGCCAATGATTTCAAGTCTATGTACAGCGGGTGAAATAAGTATTGAACACGTCACCATTTTTCTCAGTAAATATATTTCCAAAGGTGCTATTGACATGACATTTTCACCAGATGTTGGTAACAACCCAAGTAATCAATACATACAAAGAAACCAAAACAAATAAGTTCAGAAATTAAGTTATGTGTAATAATGTGAAATGACACAGGGAAAAAGTATTGAACACACTTACTGATATTTATTTAATACTTTGTACAAAAGCCTTTGTTGGTAATGACAGCTTCAAGACGCATCCTGTATGGAGAAACTAGTCGCATGCATTGCTCTGGTGTGATTTTGGCCCATTCTTCCACACAAACAGTTTTCAAATCTTGAAGGTTCCGTGGGCCTCTTCTATGAATCTTGATCTTCAGTTCTTTCCATAGATTTTCAATGGGATTTAAGTCAGGTGATTGGCTGGGCCATTCTAGCAGTTTTATTTTCTTGCTTTGAAACCAATTGAGAGTTTCCTTGGCTGTGTGTTTGGGATCATTGTCTTGCTGAAATGTCCACCCTCGTTTCATCTTCATCATCCTGGTAGATGGCAGCAGATTTTTGTCAAGAATGTCTCGGTAAATTTGCCCATTCATCCTTCCTTCAATTAAGTTTGCCAGTACCATTTGCTGAAAAGCAGCCCCACACCATGATGTTCCCACCTCCAAACTTCACTGTTGGTATGGTGTTTTTAGGGTGATGTGCAGTGCCATTTCTCCTCTAAACATGGTGTGTATTATGACATCCAAAGAGTTCAATTTTGCTCTCATCTGACCACACTATATTCTCCCAGTATTTCACTGGCTTTTCCAAATGTTGTGCAGCAAATTTTAAACAAGCTTCAACATGCTTTTTTTTCAGCAATGGAGTCTTGCGTGGTGAGCGTGCATACAGGCCATGGCGGTGGAGTGCATTACTTACTGTTTTCTTTGAGACAACAGTACCTGCTAATTGCAGGTCTTTTTGAAGCTCTCCACAAGTGGTCCTTGGCTCTTGGACAACTCTTCTGATTATTCTTTTCACTCCTCTGTCAGAAATCTTGCAAGAAGCACCTGGTCGAGGCAAATTTATGGTGAAATTATTTTCTTTCACCTTCCGCAATATGGCCCCAACAGTGCTCACTGGAACATTCAGAAGCTTAGAAATGCGCCTATAACCAATGCCATCATTATGTTTTGCAACAATTAGGTTGCGAAGGTCTAGAGACAGCTCTTTGCTTTTACCCAACATGAGATGTGTCTTGTGTGAGACCTTTTTGTAGGCCATCAGTTGGGACTGAACCAGCTGATATTAATTTGCACTGAAAGGGGGCTGGATTGCTTTTTAATTACTAATCGTTTTTAAGCTGTTGTCTTGGCTTTCCATGCCTTTTTGCACCTCCCTTTCTTCATGTGTTCAATACTTTTTCCCTGTGTCATTTCACATTATTACACATAACCTAATTTCTGAACTTATTTGTTTTGGTTTCTTTGTATGTATGGATTACTTGGGTTGTTACCAACATCTGGTGAAAATGTCATGTCAATAGCGCCTTAGGAAATATATTTACTGAGAAAAATGGTGACGTGTTCAATACTTATTTCACCCGCTGTATATGGCAGCAGCCTCTAATGTGCTAGTGGTGTCTATTTAACAGTCTGATGGCCTTGAGATAGAAGCTGTTTTTCAGTCTTTCGGTCCCAGCTTTGATGCACCGACATCAATACACAGACATAAATACCATATTTTGGTAGCAAAGGTGTTAATGTGACTAGTAGGATTTCCTGAGAATATTTGTGCATCAGAACTAAGTCATTACAAACCAGCTTTTGTCCTCTCTGTGTGCGTCTGACATCAAATGCATCTGAAAAACATTGAACACCACAATGCTGAATGGGAATGCATTTACTTAGGCTGGCTTGTTGACGGAAAGAAAATGAAACCCTGGCAACAACTGAATGAATCATCATGTGGGTGTTAGAACTTAGACAATCATGTCAGGTATAATAACATTGACTAGTGGAGCATTATGAGAGGAAAACAAACTATAAATAAATAACTAGAAAAGTATTTGCCACCATTAATTGTTATTAAAAATAAATAACACATTTCCTATTACCATGGAGGTACTATAAAACAAAAAGCTAGACCTTATAGTGTTGCATAGGCGTTTCCCCACATTGAAATCTCCTGTCCATGTGTCACACTATTCTCATAGTTCAACAACCTATAGAAGATTTGATATGGTCTATCTGTGCTCAAAGGCGGCAGGTAGCCTAGTGGTTAGGGTGTTGGGCCAGTAACCAAAAGGTTGCTGATTGAATCCCTGACCTGACAAGGTAAAAATCTGTTCTGCCACTGAACAAGGCAGTTAACCCACTGTTCACCAGTAGGCTGTCATTGTAAATAAGAATGTGTTCTTAACTGACTTGCCTAGTTAAATAAAATGGTTAAATAACGTTGAGAAGATCTGATACAGTCTCTTTGTGCGTCACACACCCTTCCTATGGTTAAACACCCTGCAGACCATTCAAAATGCTTCACACCATATAATCTTTATAAAATGTACAGAAGATCCGATAGAGCTTGCCCACACTTCATACCCCTCCAACGGTTAAATAACTGCAAAGATTCCATATCAAGTTTTTTTAAATGTATTTATTGTTCGGATGAATTCCAATTAGCTACAATTAGCCCCTTCGCACTGCACGCCTCTCCGGCCCCGGTCTGTTTCTGCTGAGGTTAGCTCTCAGTGTCTCCAGAGAGCTTGTGGTTTGTGCTCACAGCAAACTGGTGTGCCCTCAGAAGCATATTTCCCATTTTCTGCTTCACTGAACTGGTAGTCCCCAATAATCCACACACCATCATTTTGTCAGCCAGACAGACGTGTTTTTATTTTTTTATTTTCTCTCTTACGCACCAACCACAGAGTCTAGTAGGCTGCCAAGGTGAGGTTTGACTCCCTCCTTCCCTGATCCTAGCTGGGATGAATTAATGTGTGTGTCGTTTGTGCAGGCACCTCATGGGGTAAGCTTTCTTTCTCAGAAGAGGAGCAGGGTTCTGCTATTTTATGCTTTGGACTCACTGCCTCAAGGTGTTTTATCTCAAAATTTAAAGAGTCTGTTTCAGAGGAACAACTTCTGTGATGCTTCGCTCTCTGTTTTGTTTTTTTCTCCTCTTCTATGCTTCTTTCCTCCTCTCCTCCGTGGTTATTTAAGTAGGATAGTGTAGCTTTGAGTGCCATGGCGTACGTATACCTCCACTAACAGCCCTGCAGACTGACACTGGACGCTGAGTGTTTAATTGTGTGTGTGCGGGAGAGAGAGAGAGAGAGAGAGAGAGAGATGAGAGGAGAGGAGAGGACTGAAAACAAGAATACAGCAGTATTTCAGTCTCTGGTAAAAGTTAGATCACCAAACCTTGTAACCTTGTCTTAGATGCTTGTTATCTGAATTATGTCATGATGATGTGATTGATTTGCTACAAAGGTGAATGATTGATTATGAAAACAAATTATTTTCATTCACCAATGCTTAAAATCATTAGCAAAGGACATAGGTGTCTATAAGAGTGCTATGCTAGTATAGCATGTTGCAGATGTGAGTAAAACCTGCCTGTTTACCCAGCTCTGAGAACAAAGGCAGCAAGGGCTTATGATGATAGACATAAATCCTGAGTCCTGGTAACTAACCCCCTCCTATTTCCCCTGTGCCAACTCTGGCAGGAACTTTGATCTTTCCCATTCATCTACTCTGCTTTTTCCACTACCCTGGATAAGTCAAGACTGATAACACATACAACGACGAGTTTCAGGGAATTTTAGGGAGAGTATTTTACAGACACAGAGACACACACAGATACACATGCAGACACGTGCACGCACAGTCACGCACACACATGCATACACATGCCCACTGTTACTTAATACACTACATGGCCAAAAGTATGTGGACACCCCTTCAAATGAGATGAGTGGATTCGACTATTTCAGGCACACCCGTTGCTGACATGTGTATTCAATCGAGCACACAGCCATGCAATCTCCATTGACAAACACTGGCAGTAGAATGGCCCATACTGAAGAGCTCAGTAACTTTCAACGTAGGATGCCACCTTCAAATTTCTGCCCTGCTAGAGCTGCCCGGTCAACAGTAAGTGCTGTTATTGTGAAGTGGAAACATCTAGGAGCAACAATGGCTCAGCCGCGAAGTGGTAGGCCACACAAGATCACAGAATGGGACCGCTGAGTGCTGAAGTGCTTAGCACGCAACATTCACTACCAAGTTCCAAACTGCCTCTGAAGGCAACATCAGCACAATAACTGTTCGTTGAGAGCTTCATGAAATGGGTTTCCATGGCCGAGCTGCCACACAAAAGCCTAAAATCACCAAGTACAATGCCAAGCGTTGGCTGGAGTGGTGTAAAAAAAGCCGCCATTGGACTCTGGAGCAGTGGAAACGCGTTCTCTAGAGTGATGAATCATGCTTCACCATCTTGCAGTCCAATGGACGAAACTGAGAACACTACCTGTCCTAATGCATAGTGCCAACTGTAAAGTTTGGTGGAGGAGGAATAATGGTCTGGGCTGTTTTTCATAGTTCAGGCTAGGCCCCTTAGTTCCAGTGAAGGGAAATCTTAACGCTACAGCATACAATGACATTCTAGACAATTCTTTCCTTCCAACTTTGTGGCAACAGTTTGGGTAAGGTCCTT
Organism: Thymallus thymallus; assembly: GCA_023634145.1. Lineage (NCBI taxonomy): Eukaryota > Metazoa > Chordata > Actinopteri > Salmoniformes > Salmonidae > Thymallus > Thymallus thymallus. The sequence continues at coordinate 12,144,838 of CM042411.1, forward strand.
TCCTGTTTCAGCATGACAATGCCACCGTGCACAAAGTGAGGTCCATTCATTGTGGAAGAACTTGACTGACCTGAACAGAGCCCTGACTTCAACCCCATCGAACACCTTTAGGATGAATTGGAACGCCGACTGCGAGCCAGGCCTAATCGCCCAACATCAGTTCCCAACCTCACTAATGCTCTTGTGGCTGAATGGCAGCAAGTCCCCACAGCAGTGTTCCAACATCTAGTAGAAAGCCTTCCCAGAAGAGTGGAGGCTGTTAGAGAAGCAAAGGGGGGACCAACTCCAAATTAATGCACATGATTTTGGAACGAGATGTTCGACAAGCAGGTGTCCACATACCTTTGGCCATGTAGTGTCTGTCCATTTTTAATATGAACAAGCTGCTGTATCACTGATCCCGAGGCAGAGAATACTCAGTCCCAGTAAAAGAAGAGGACCGCAACCGCTAGCATAAACCCATCCTCAGTTTATAGCAACACCCTATACAAGTTTGAACACAGAGCAGCACCAAGTCAGATGTTTTGGAGGATGTGTGTGGGAGGTATAGTCCTGGAGCAGTATGTACAAGCCTGTCTTTTTGTTTTGGTTGGCAACATCAATACTCCCTTTTCTTCTGCTTACAACACGCACACGCAAGCACGCACGCACGCACGCACGCACGCACGCACTCACACACATACACACACACACACACACACACTGAAAACCCTCACTCCCGGAACTGTGAAGGCTTTGAAAGCAACGCAGGCCGACAACTGTTCACACACAGCTGTACATCACCTCTAAGAGTTAGCAACTGAGGAAGGGGGGGAGCGGACACTCACCCATCACCCCTCCCGGTCCTTTAAATATCATGTCATGTCTGTTGTCGAGATAGCAATCTACAACCACAAGAGAAAACCAGTACAAGCGCATAGCCGACAGAATACTTTCCTCTTACCACAGCTGTTCAGACCGCCAGGCAGCACAAAACTATATGAGGAGTCAGTGTATCAAGAGTCAGGTTGCTTCTACAGCTACATAGTCTGTGACAAGATCTAAATGTGAAAATGTCAGAGGTGATAGGAGATAATGTCTCTCGCTTGCCTGGATGAGAGAGAGAGAAGAGAGGGAGCAAGAGCCCCCCAAAATAAATGCTCGCCTCTCAAGAGCTGGAATTACAGTTTTTTACAATCACTGCTACTATTTTCAGAACCTTGATGTCATTTTTCAAAACTCTAGACACAAAACGGTTATCACTTGTAACACAGGCTGTCTAATGTTCAAAACATTGCATTGTGCATTCACATCTTTAAAGAAATCTTGCACTTGCACAATCATTGGTTCAAAAAACAAATTTACTGTGAAATACCATTGAAACATAACTATAGATCACCCACACACAAGCAACCGATAGTTTCACTGTGTCATTGTTCGTACAATCATTAAATAATGTAGAACAAAATAGGTGATACAGGTTTCATTATGGTACTACATGTACAGTAAATACATCTCTGTAAAAGTACTGCAGTAGTAGAGAAAATACTACAGACACAGTGGAATCATTGAACAAAGTTAGTAATATATTGATGCAAAACACTACAGTACAATCACAACATAGGTTTATTTGAATCAAAGCAAAAATAATTAGCTATGAAATAGAAAAGAAAAGACAGTACTGTAAAACATCAAATGCAGTGTTCCTCAACTTGCTTGCTTGTATTGTAAGAAACAAAACAGGAGTGATTACTGTACTTCTACATTGTCATCAACTCTGTGTTGTGGATTTGGTTCTCATCTACATCACAATGGATGTTTTCATTAGCCAAACATCTTGGAAAAAACCTTTGGGCATGGCGAATCCAGGCCTGACACTGGTCTGCTGTGATGTCATTGCAGGCGTCATCCATGGCCTGGAGAAGAGTGACTTGTTCATGAGGGTGCCTATCATGAACCTTCCATCTCCATGCGGAGAAAAATTCCTCAATCGGGTTAAGGAAGGGAGAGTATGGGGGTAAATACAGGGTGGTAAATTGTGCATGGGCCTGAAACCATGCTTGCACCACATGAGCATGATGGAACCTGACATTGTCCCACACAATGACATAGGTCACACCTTCAGCTCTACAAACCTGATCGAGCTCATCAAGAAAGGTGGCAAGGAGAGCTGCATTATATGGTCCAATATGAGGTCTGCGTCCAACCACACCATCTTCTGATATAGCCGCACACATGTTAATGTTGGCCCCATGTTGTCCAGGTACTTGGATGGTTGCCCGCTGGCCAATGAAATTAAAACCTGCCTCATCCAAATATATGAATTTGTGATGGTCGTCATCAGCATCCAGCTCCATCACCCTCTAAAAATATATTTTGGAAAGAGATTTAGAGATTACTGTACAATGTAGAATTTTTGGGAATGTTTTTAAAACAGCCATCTTGAAACTGAACTTACCTGAACATACTCAGTCCTCATTTGCTTCACTCTGTCTGCATTTCTTTCGAAAGGCACACGGTATAGTTGTTTTATAGATACCTGGTGCCTTTTCAGTATGCGTGCAATAGTCGGCAAACTTATGGATCCCACATTGTTGAACATGTCTTCATTGTCCAAGATATGCTGGCGAATTTCTGTAATGCGAATATCATTTCTGGCCCGAACCAAATCGACCACAGCCTGCTCTTGTTGGTCAGTTAGAATTTTGCCTCTGCCTCCACTATTTGGCCAAACACAATTCTACAGGGAACATTAGAGTAAGAAGACACTTGGTCACATCACCTATTCTGTGATACACATTGGTATGCAGTCATTTGACAATTGAGAGTAGCATAATGTTTAGTGCATGCTGATAACTTACCGGTTCTCATTGCGGAAAGTTCTGATTATTGAGGCCACGGTTGACCTTCTGAGGTTTGGTTGTATCATTGTAGCCGCCTCAGTCATTGTCATGCCATGATTTATGACATGGTCTACAACTATTGCCCGAATTTCATTAGACACTCTATGCTGTTGCTGCTGCTGTCTTGGTCCGTGGCCCCCACACCTCTCAAACGAGGCCCACGACCACCTCTCAGAAGGGGTGCCTGTCCTCTACCACGTTCCCCCACACCTCTCAAACGAGGCCCACGACCACCTCTCAGAAGGGGTGCCTGTCCCCTGCCATTCCTTTGACCAACACGTCTTCCTCGTCTTCCTCGTCTTCCTCCCACCACTGCTTGACCTCCATTGTGACCTTGATCACCTGCTGGCTCCATGTTACGTATCACTATGCTCTTGCAATTGGATCCCAATCAACTCTTTATATACTCATTCCACAATGTGCACTCAATCATCAGTAACGAGTTGGCAGAATTGGACAAGCAATTACAAGGGCCTGCATCTATACAGTGCAGTACTGTCAATACTGTAAATAGTCTGAAAATGTGGTACAGTATTTGGGACCATAGACACAGTGTCTGATGAAGCATTATGATAAAATATTAGGCTACATCCATGGATATTGTAGTCTAATTGGTTCATGCTCCACGCTAATTGGTGACAATGAATCTCGTTATCTTGAAACTTTCATGATTTACTGTAAACATGGAAGATTGTTTGTCTGTTTCCATACAACTATGCATTGAGAGTAATGAAACAGTTACTTATAATTTTGAGCAGTTGTATCAATTGATAGTTAGATCATTGTAAGGAAATGAATAGACACTCATTTGAAATGTAATGTGTGAATTGCCTTTTGAAATAGTAGTACTTTGATGTTAAGTTGTGTCATATTGAACAGGTGATTTTTGTTGAATGAACAAATGATCTAAGTTTTATGTGTATTGTATCCAAGCAATTGAGAAAAGGGTTAGAGTTTTGAAAAATTTGCATTTTGATCAATGGTTGTGAGTTTTGTGTCTAGAGTTGTGAAAAATGACATCAAGGTTCTGAAAATAGTAACAAAGTGATTGTAAAAAAACTGTAATGTCGGTATGAAATCTCCATCAGCCACTGTTTGTTAGGTCACTTGTTTTTTCCACTTCCTTTTCTCCTCCTCTTTTCAGAGATTGATGTTTCTGGTCACATTCAATGCAAAGTTCAAGAGATCACTTTTTCTTCATCTGAGAGATAACATTTAGACATTTAGCAGTGCCATTTCTCCTACCTCTCAGGTGGAGTGATAATTGACCCTCCTGATCTCTGGGGTTGAAATGACAGACTTGCTCTTAAATATTCTTAAATGTAGGAGGGCAGTCCTCATTCTTTGCTCTCGTTCGTTGGATCACATTACAGCACATCCCAAGGCTCTCCTCAGGTGTAGAAAGCCTTCATTTTAAATATGAATCAGAGAGTTTCGGCATGGTTTCTCCTTCAATAATGTACTTTTCTTTTTATGAATTTACCTAAACGAATCAAAGGTATAACTAACTGTATGAATCTGAGAATCAGAGATATTTGGAATTAATACCTTTTTATTCATGGCTACACCTAAAAGGGTTCTTCGACTGTCCCCATAGAAGAACCCTTTTAGAGAACCCTTGTTAGTTCCAGGTAGAACCCTTTTGGTTTCAAGTAGAACTGTTTTGGGTTCCATGTAGAACGAAAAAGTGTTTTACCTGGAACCAAAAAGAGTTTTCCTATGGGGACAGCCAAATAATCATTTTGGAACCCTTTCTTCTAAGAGTGTAGAGCCACAACATCAAATCCCTTAGGTTTTTAAGATCTACTGATTTTTATCTCCCTGTAAAAGTGATTGAAGCCAGCCAGAGGGAGAGAAGGATTCACATTCAATTAATCTTCAGAAATCCGTAATAAAAAATTTATGGAACTAATAGCCCAGGAATTACAAGACTGATGGGCTTGCAGTTCAATTAATTAAATAGAACACATATTTTACTAGGCATTAAAAGTGGATGTGGTAAGATGGTGGTAAGACACCATCATGAAGCTTGAGGAAAGTTGAGGCATTTGGGCAGGGCCTCAAGTATATGTGTAACGGATGCTACTGTCTCATTGTGACAAGATTTGCCTATTAACTGACAGTAAAAGCTAGACATCCTCATAATGAAAAGGAAGGATTTGAGACTAGAGCTATTTTGCATTGATTTACATGCCTTCTAAGAAATCCTGTCTAGACTGGGAGAGACTTAACAGTGTAAGGAACACAGTCTCTTTGGACTTCTACAGAAGATGAAGCTCAGTTTATTAAAGCCAGAGTTTGTGTGCCAGACCAACAGCAAACACTCCACTTGGTTTGGTGTAAAGCCAGAAGAGTTGAAAATACAGAATTTTCAGTTTACATTCACAGTCACATTTTACTTTCATAATTTGAACAAACATCATTGTTAGGCTTTACTCATAATACTTTCAATTATAACGAGTCTCTTCATCCCTAAGCTCTTTAAAGGAACAATAATTGAATCAGAGACAAGAGGTGCTATTTTTGTTGATAACCTTAGCATTGTACAGGACAATGTGTTTTTCTGACTGTGAAATTCATTTTACTATAATTAATTTAGAGGAAAACATGCATCCTTCGACAGGATATGCAAGTCCTTTTTTGTGTTTTTGGTTAACCTAAAGTCCATTGAGAACCATATATACTGAGAGAATTGTTCTCACCACAAAAAAATATAATGAAAGATTGAAGCTTTGACGGCACAAAATGTAATAGTCTGATTAAATTTCAATGAATGCTGTCCTTCATCTATCATTTGTAACCCACAAAGTTCCATGGTTCCTTGATATAGTATAGACTGTGGGCTCCATCCTGGTCAATCTTTAGCCACACATGTCCAAAGTTATTATTTGTAAGGAAATCAACAATGAAGGCAATGCGAGCGCCAGCCAGATACTGTGCTGGGGGATAAAGTTAGTTGAAGACTGAGCAAATGTCTGCATTCTTGATCTGCAGAAACAATGAGGAAGAGCTTGGGCTCTCCTCAAAGAGATTCCAACCTTTATATTGATGATTATGGCTATAGCAGCACTCTCAGTGATACAACCAAGAAACATAAACCCAGAACCTCCTTATTGCATACTCTCTATTACGTGTGTCCTCTTTTTATGTCACAATATGTGTATGTGTATGCCACAGTATGACTTCCAAATTAAAGAAAAGTTAAATAAAAAATAAAGAAATAAGCTGAATGTCTCATCCTCGGCATGAATATCAACAAACCAAGCACTACAATGTCCTCATGGTGGTTATCACCTATCACATTTAAGCAAAGGCACTCCAATTCAATCAGTAAATCCATTCCCATAGATCACTCTTCCTCAGTGTTTTGCACCAGCAGAGCGGATTCCCATTAAGAGCTTTAGTGTCTTATTGACAAGCCCAAGGCTTTGCGTTCACATGGAGAGCAGGATGAATGAGAATGCCTTCATCAGCACAGCTCACACTCTCATATCAGAATAATCACATGTACAGTGGGTATCATGAGCAGGACCGCCCATAAGGTGAGAAAGGAGGGAAAGCTTTCTGGGGCCCAGCCGCGGCCCATGGTTGCCAGCAATAATCATGTTCATCCTAAATATTTTAAGAAATATCCAATTTTATTTTGAACTAAAATACTCACCATTACTTAATAAAAAGAGCAAAAATAAACATTGTATTGTTGCTTTAGTAAAATGTATCCTGTTTCATAATGAACCCCCCCTCTCTCCTGAAAATGGTATGAGTCATTTTTTGATCTAAGCTAATACTAGCTAATGTCAGAGTACATTTCGTTGCTATGCCAGGACCTGTTCATAAATCGGGATGTCAGAAAAGAAGAGAGAAAAAAAGGAGGGAGCTAGCAAGGGCATTAGACCCCAAAATAAATGTAATTAATACATGTTTTCAGTCAGCTCTGAAAGCTGCCCCCAGCCAGGCTGCAGAGACGAGCAGTAGCCATGAGGCTAATGTTAGCCATGAGGTAGCTAGTTTGAGTAAAGCAGCCACTGAGAAAGAGCATGTTCTGCATTGCCTGACACCAGGATTTAAACCCACAGCGACTTTAGTGGACAGCAATAATGTGGTGGAGGACTCTGTTATGGAGCCAGAACCCAAATCACAGGATGCTGGACATGAAGGGGAAGCCTGCACAAGTGTCATCGACCCAGGGAGCTACAATGACCCGGGAAAATGGCCCAAAAAATGTCAAGTGTAGAGAGAGAGAACATTGTTAGAGCATTGGCAGGTGTTGACAGCACTACTTTGATAAAAAGTATGTCCGTAAAAGATTCTGAAGACTTTCCCAGTATATTTGTCACACTCTAAAGCAGCAAACGGACGTGAGAAGGTGAAACGAGACTGGCTGTTTTTTAGCGAATGTAAAAAATCATTGTACTGTGTTCCATGCATTCTCTTTTCTGACGAATTAGAGAAGAAGTCTATAAGCGCACTTAATAGCAGAGAGGGGTTTAATGTGTCCACAACGAAGTGGCAGAAACTCTACAGTAAATTACCAGAGCATGAAAAAAGCATCCCACATAAACACTGCTACTGGAAGTGGCGGAATCTACAGCATTCCCTAATACATGGCACAGGTGTTGATGCCCAGTTCCAACAGGAATTCCAAACGCAAGTGGAAAAAAACAGGGCTTTGTTGGAGAAATTATTAGATGTTACGCTCTTTTTGGCATCTAGAAATCTAGCTTTCAGAGGGGACACCAATGAGCATGGTGATGTTCATAATGGACATTTTTAGGTCTACTCGAGCTGATTGCAAAATATGATTCTGTCATGCGAGAGCATCTAGAAAAAGTCAAAGAATATAGACAACGAGAGGAATGGCTACCATCTGTCATGGTGCTCTCAGAATGAATTCATTGAACTGTGTGGAAATCACGTTCTCAACACCATTCTCGGGGAAAGACTCAAGTCAATCTATTTCTCTATAATATATGATGCCACGCCAGATATATTACATGTTGAGCAGAACGTCCTGCTTCTGAGGTACGTGTATAACGATGACGCACACGGCAAAGGATGGACAATAAATGAACATTTTATTGAGTTTGTAGACTTTGCAAAAAAGACAGGAAAAGAAATCGCCAGAATCATAGAGGAATCTCTCCTAAAGCATGGAATCGACCTCACTGACTGCCGTGGACAAGGGTATGATAATGGTAGTAACATGTCGGGAAAAGTGAAGGTGTGCAAGCCCAAATTATCCAAGTAAATCCTTTGGCCACGTTTTCTCCCTGCGCATCCCATACACTGAATCTAGTAGGTGTACATGCTGTCATGTAAAGAAATGGCAACTTATTTCGGATGTGTCAATCGCCTCTACACACTCTTTAGCGCAAGTCCAGACCGGTGGTCAGTGTTAAAGGACAAGACGGGATGCTCGCTTCATCGCGTGAGCGATACACGATGGAGTGCGCGTATTGATGCGGTAAGACCTGTTGCTTGTCACCTCCCCAGGCCTTATCAGATGCAAGAGGACTGAGAGAATATTTTACATCATTCACAGATGTTGTCATGTGCGCTATCTGGGTAAAAATACTGGAACATATTGAAGATAGGCTGCCACTCTGCAGGAGCAAATTTCTATCTTTGGATCAGGAAGCAGCAAACATTGAAGCTCTACAGCAGGAAATAATTTCTTAGAGAAATAAGTGGGATTCAATGCTTGCTGAAGCTCAAAATATAGCCCATGCAATGGGCATCCCACCTGAGTTCACACATAGCAGGAAGAGAAAGTGCCAGCTCACTGAAGAAAGGTCAGATACACAGGAGACTCCTGATGTAACATTTCGGAATTCTGTGTATTATGTTGTAGTGGACAGTATCATTGCACAGCTGACATCCAGATTTCAGTCGATCAGGGACATTTGCAATGATTTCAAGGGAATACTCAAGTTCCAGCAGTTGGGTGAGGATATTTTTCTACAAGATATCTTGTAGAAATTTGATAACAAAATATCCCAAAGATCTATCTGAAGATTTGGAAAAACAAATGCTCCATCTGAAAATAATATACAGTGCCACATTCTCAGGAACATCAACACCCATGGAGTTGCTCAACAGGATTCATGACATGAAGCTTGAGAGCATTTATGGTGACATTTCCATTGCACTGAGGATATTTTGCACTTTACCTGTAACTGTGGCAGGAGGAGAAAGGTCCTTCAGTAAACTCAAAATCTTAAAAAATTACATGCGCTCCACAATGAGCCAGGAGAGGCTCAATAACCTGGCAATATTTGCCATTGAATGTGAAATGGCTAAACAGATTGACTTCAAATACATTATAAAAGACTTTGCATCCAGAAAGACAAGGAAGATGGCTGTATAATAGGCAAAGATGAAGCCAGGTAAATTGCATTTTATACTAAGAATTGTGTGGTGTAAGTGTAGCAGATTTCTGTGTGTCAAAGAGTTATTTTATGTTTGTGTGTGTGTGTGTTTGGCCCGGCGCCACACAGGTTGTTAAGGCCTCTCAGTTATATTTATTAAACTTTATGTTTAAGTTTTATGTATCTATAGAAAAATAGATTTGTTTTGCTATAATGTAGCTCCCATCACTGAGTAAGTCTCTCTTAGTTTACATGTATAGTGGGGAGAACAAGTATTTGATACACTGCCGATTTTGCAGGTTTTCCCACTTACAAAGCATGTAGAAGTCTGTAATTTTTATCATAGGTACTCTTCAACTGTGAGTGACGGAATCTAAAACAAAAATCCAGAAAATCACATTGTATGATTTGTAATTAATTAATTTGCATTTTATTGCATGACATAAGTATTTGATACATCAGAAAAGCAGAACTTAATATTTGGTACAGAAACCTTTTTTTGCAATTACTGAGATCATACGTTTCCTGTAGTTCTTGACCAGGTTTGCACACACTGCAGCAGGGATTTTGGCCCACTCCTCCATACAGATTTCAGGTTTCGGGGCTGTCGCTGGGCAATACGGACTTTCAGCTCCCTCCAAAGATTTTCTATTGGGTTCAGGTCTGGAGACTGGCTAGGCCACTCCAGGACCTTGAGATGCTTCTTACGGAGCCACTCCTTAGTTGCCCTGGCTGTGTGTTTCGGGTCGTTGTCATGCTGGAAGACCCAGCCACGACCCATCTTCAATGCTCTTACTGAGGGAAGGAGGTTGTTGGCCAAGATCTCGCGATACATGGCCCCATCCATCCTCCCCTCAATACGGTGCAGTCGTCCTGTCCCCTTTGCAGAAAAGCATTCCCAAAGAATGATGTTTCCACCTCCATGCTTCACGGTTGGGATGGTGTTCTTGGGGTTGTACTCATCCTTCTTCTTCCTCCAAACACAGCGAGTGGAGTTTAGACCAAAAAGCTATATTTTTGTCTCGTCAGGCCACATGACCTTCTCCCATTCCTCCTCTGGATCATCCAGATGGTCATTGGCAAACTTCAGACGGGCCTGGACATGCGCTGGCTTGAGCAGGGGGACATTGCGTGTTCTGCAGGATTTGAATCCATGACGGCGTAGTGTGTTACTAATGGTTTTCTTTGAGAATGTGGTCCCAGCTCTCTTCAGGTCATTGACCAGGTCCTGCCGTGTAGTTCTGGGCTGATCCCTCACCTTCCTCATGATCATTGATGCCCCACGAGGTGAGATCTTGCATGGTGCCCCAGAATGAGGGAGATTGACCGTCATCTTGAACTTCTTCCATTTTCTAATAATTGCGCCAACAGTTGTTGCCTTCTCACCAAGCTGCTTGCCTATTGTCCTGTAGCCCATCCCAGCCTTGTGCAGGTCTACAATTTTATCCCTGATGTCCTTACACAGCTCTCTGGTCATGGCCATTGTGGAGAGGTTGGAGTCTGTTTGATTGAGTGTGTGGACAGGTGTCTTTTATACAGGTAACGAGTTCAAACAGGTGCAGTTAATACAGGTAATGAGTGGAGAACAGGAGGGCTTCTTAAAGAAAAACTAACAGGACTGTGAGAGCCGGAATTCTTACTGGTTGGTAGGTGATCAAATACTTATGTCATGCAATAAAATGCAAATTAATTACTTAAAAATCATACAATGTGATTTTCTGGAGAAAAAAAAATCTGGATTCCGTCTCTCACAGTTGAAGTGTACCTATGATAAAAATTACAGACCTCTACATGCTTTGTAAGTAGGAAAACCTGCAGAATCGGCAGTGTATCAAATACTTGTTCTCCCCACTGTATATGTTTTATGTAGGAGAGAGAGAGCGAGCGCATGCATTGATATGAGTAAAGCCGATTTGGGGTGGGCCCATTCACTGGGCCTTTTCAGGGCCCAGTGAATGGGCCCTGATCATGAGTATTAACCCACCTTGTATTTTTTCAAAATTTGTTGCGTTACAAAGTGGAACTGAAATAGATTTAATTGTGCGTTGTTGTCATTCATCTACACAAAACACTCCATAATGTCAAAGTGAAAAGAAAATTCTACAAATGATTATAATGCGATCACTAGCTAGGTTTCCATCCAACTGGTGACAGATATTTATGCGAATATTGAAAAATCTGCATAACGAAAATATGCGCATTTTCCCATCAGTGATGGTTTCAACCAAACTGACTTGTTGTGGATAAAAATGAGTGCGTGATGACGTAGTACCGAATAAAAATGTAAAGGTCACTGTGTTTCCATTTCATTTTCAACTCTACAATAACTGTCACGTTAAATAGCAAATGTGCCTACTCTGGGCACGTGCACTCTAGACGACAGCTCGCAGATACATTCTCAGTTAGCAATGAGCACTCGGAAGGCGGGGTCTCTCGAGCGCCATGCGATAGCTTTTTTGCCCATCGCCTCATTCAAGGGGCATCCCGCGATAGGACATTTTGCCAAGCGGCGGCAGTGCTCCTGCCATTCACATTCACATGCCGTTTTCCTCACACACTCCCTTCTTCCGACCGGCGACACTACAGATGCCAGTCGGAGGCAAGACCCTTTTTCAGTGTCAAGCCAGCGGCATACCTACTCCCTGCCACCACTTATTTTGTATATTATTGTAATATTTAAGATACATTGGATACCATGTGGAATAATTATTATGTGTGTGCAAAATATATCAGATAACCAGGGCCAGTCCTGGTCACCTGGATCCCACTGGTGATGACAAATCAAATCCTGTACTTGCAGGCTTCTCACACAGTGCATGGCAACAAAAGTGATATAGTAATCAAATAAGTAACATTGGAAAGCAATAAAATAAGTGACATTGTTAATATATATAATAAAATCTAAATACTAAATAAAATAAATCTAACTACTAAATTAAATAAATCAAGTCAAATAAATGAAAATAAGATATAGGCTAAATTAAAGTATGTTTTTCCAATAATAGCCTATAGGGATATAGTATGGACATTGTTTGCCCATATGCATAGTGAGTGGAATAAGTACAGTGCAGTACAGCATAGAATCATATGAAAGTATATACATTAGTGTAGTAAGGTGACATAACTATTCCATTGGTCCGGTAGACAAAAGTTATTTCAGTGTGAATAAATATTAAGATTGTGATAGGCGAACAGTCTTGTGGCTTGGGGGTAGAGTCTGGTTTTGAGACAAGTGGTCCGAGACTTGATGTTGACCCTCACTACAGCGAATACCTCTGCCCTGTGCGCTGCCGCCTCCTGCCTTCACAATCGGAGGTCTCTTTCAGGTAACAGTTGACCTGAATCTGGACCCCCTCATCTCAAGCATCCCGGGTTGCAGTGTTCTTCAGAGTGGCTCCTATACACAAAGAAAGAACATTGAGGTACATTTGAATCACACAAGGTCTTACACATGAGTTTAAGAATTGACTTAATAGGTAAAGAACAAGTGTAACACATTTTATAATATCAAAACTTACTGCGAAGAATGCTTTTCACAAACAAGTCCCTGAAAAAGGCCTTATCCCTTGCCCCAGTCCAGATTGTGATGATGGCAAGACGGTTTGACAGAATGCAAGGTAGCATACACCACACTGTTGACTTCAGGTCCTTGGCACCCATTGCATCCAGAAACCTAAACTACAAAATCCAAGAGAAGTATTAGAAATCACACTGTTAACATACTGTATTTCATTCCCCCACCCCCTATATTTTATATGAATGTATTGTGACAATCTAAAGACAGATGGCAGATATTTCCAATAAGTATTAACATTTAAGTTGTAACCGTTATGTTCTCATATTCAGGACTGCGGCACAGCTGGCACAGTTGGCACAGTTGTCACAGTTGGCCCGTTGTAGTGTCTCACCCCTGGCCCTGTTTGAAACAATAACACTACATTAAAATTAAGTAAATACTGTGCAAGAAAGAACAGATAGGCAAAGTCTCATCTGGGCAAAGTGAGAGTAATGTTACGTACCTCCATGGCTATCACATCCACATGGTGTTGTGGTGAATGTGATGCTGGGGCTGGCCATTGCCCTAATTGAAAGGCATCAGATTAGGTACATTAATAAAGGGGCTATTTTCTCATCTGAATGTAGCTATATATAATGTTAGTCAATTTTGTTAGCTAGCAAACCCTCTAAACTAGCTAGCTTGCTAATGAGGTCTATTGTCTTCTGCGAATTATCCACTGGCATTCTCCATGCATGATTCCAAATCCAGGGTAGCAAATTGGTGCTCCATCTATCTATATCGATTAAATGGCTGGTGCTTTGACCTGTATTTGAAAACATTCAGTTGTGATAAATTCAAAGAATTAAAGTGTTCTTTAGTTCTAAAAGCCTGTGGAATTTTATTTTCCTAAAAGCTACTGGCTACTATAAAGTATCAATGACAGGATGGTAACAAATATAACGTCCTGTTGAGGATTTTCGGCTTCTTCTGTGGGGGTGCCACCCCCTACTGTAGTGATAAACCTTTATTAAAGTGGCTAAGGTGGTTTAGGGAGAGGCATTTATTGCTAGAAATGTTTGTAATGTTAAAAAAATCAAATATATTAAATCAATGGCAAAAATGTTGGCTATTTCTGGGCATAATCAATATAACATTAATCTACTTAAACTGGTATATCACTTTTTTTGTGTCATCCTCAATTATTTGAAATGCATTACGTCCACATTTGTGGTTGTACTGTTTTGAATTGGCAAATAAATCAAATTAAAATCACAACAAATGTAAGGTATTGACAGTGCCTTCGGAAAGTATTCAGACCCCTTCTTTTTACACATTTAGTTAGGTTACAGCCTTCTTTTAAAATTGATTAAATCATTTATTTTTTTCATCAATCTACACACAATACCCCATAATGACAAAGCAAAAACAGGTTTGCAGAAAATGTAGCTAATGTATTTAAAAAAATAATTTGAATATCACATTTTCATAAGTATTCAGACCTTATAATCAGTACTTTGTTGAAGCACCTTTGGCAACAATTATAGCCTTGAATCTTCTTGGGTATGACGCTACAAGCTTGGCACACCTGTATTTGGGGAGTTTCACCCATTCTTCTCTGTTAGGTTGGATGGTGAGCATTGTTGCACAGCTATTTTCAGGTCTCTTCAGAGATGTTTGATTGGGTAAAAGTCTGGGCTCTGGTTTGGCCACTCAAGGACATTCAGAAACTTGTCACGAAACCACTCCTGCATTATCTTGGCTGTATGCTTAGGGTCGTTGTCCTGTTGGAAGGTTGCCCCAGTCTGAGGTCCTAAGCGCTCTAGAGCAGGTTTTCATCGAGGATCTCTCTGTACTTTAATCCGTTGATCTTTGCCTCAATCCTGACTAGTCTCCCAGTCCCTGCCACTGAAAACATCCCCACAGCATGAGAGTCTTTAGGTGCATTTTTGTAAACTCCTGTCATGTTTATTTTACTGAGGAGTGGCTTCTGTCCTGCCACTCTACCATAAAGGCCTGATTGGTGGAGTGCTGTAGAGATGGTTGTCCTTCTGGAAGGTTCTCCCATCTCCAAAGAGACCCTTTGCTATGAGTTGTAGAAACATCAAGGATGATAAATGGTGGGCCTCCCGAGTGGCGCATTGGTCTGAGGCACTGCATCGCAGTGCAAGCTGCGTTACTACGGATGCGGGTTCGAGCTCCGTCAGTGTTGCAGCCGGCCGTGACCGGGAGAACCATGAAGCAATGCACAATTGGCCCAGCGTTGTCCGTGTTAGGGGAGGGCTTGGCCGGCTGGGTTGCCCTTGTCCCATCATGCTGTACCGACTCCTGTGGCGGGCTGGGCCCATGCACGCTGACTCGGTCACCAGGTGTACGGTGTTCCCTCCAAAACATTAGTGCAACTGGCTTCTGGGTTAAGTGTGCATTGTGTCAAGATGCCGGACTCGGGAGAAGCAAAGGTTGAGAGCCGTGTGTCCTCCGAAACACAACCCGCCAAGACGCACGGCTCTCAACCTTAGCCTCTCCCGAGTCCGCACGGAAGTTGCAATGATGGGACAAGACTGCAACTTTCAATTGGGGAGAAAAAAGTATAATAAATGGAAACAGGATGCACCTTAGCTCAATTTTGAGTCTCATAACAAAGTGTCTGAATACTTATGTAAATAAGGTATTTCAGTTTCTAACCTGTTTTCGCTTTGTCATTATGGAGTATTGTGTGTCCATTGCTGAGGACATTTTTCTGTTTAATCCATTTTAGAATAAGGCTGTAATGTGACAAAATGTGTAAAAAGTCAAGGGGTCTGAATACTTTCCGAAGGCACTGTATAGAAACAACAAAAACAGCTTGCATTCTCTGGCTGGCTGTTGTTAGCTGGAAGGTGGTAGGCTGAATTTGAGATTATAGTTATGCTATTGTCTTTCAAATTAACTCATGGCTAGATGGCTTGCCTAGGGTTTGTACTGTAACTGTCCTCTGAGTGGAGGCTAAACGCCAGAGATGCAAAAGTGTCCTGCCAAGGGCTTACAGTGCTCCTATGAGTGGAGGTTACCCGCCAGAGATGCAAATCATGTCTTGAAAGGCAAACTCCACTCACTCATTGGTGGTAGGAATTTATAACCTTGGGCTTAGGGAAAGTGGAAAATAGCAAGCTGGGATATTGTATGCTGTGCGGGTAGGATAGTCTACATCAGGAGTATTCAGCTCTCTCCGGAGCCTGCTGATTTTCTGTTCTACCTGAATTGCACCCACCTGGTGTCCCAGGTCTAATTCAGTCGCTTATTAGAGGGCAAAAACAAAACAAAAACCTGCAGTGGAACTGGCTTCGAGGTCCAGAGTTGAGTTTGAGGGGTCTACATCGATCATGATAAGCAGCGATCATGTCACCAGAATATGACCCTCAATATTTATTGGAAAGGAGTATCAAGCTCATCACCGTGCACGTTCACCACCCTGTGAAGTTCGTCATATCTTATTTAATCTGTAGCCTATTAAACAGCATGGTTTCCAAAGTCATAGTAGGAGGACCGAGGACCACACACCATATCATTGCGTGACTCCAAGTGTACTTCGATATTACAGAAAGGTCGCTGGTTTGAATACCCAATCCGACAGATGTATCTTTGAGCAAGGCACTTAACCATAATTTTCTCCAGGGACTGACCCTGTAGGTAGGCTGTCATTGTAAATAAGAACTGACTTGCCTAGTTAAAAGAGGTTAAATAAATAAAATAAAATAATGATGGTTACTATATCAATATTTTATCATAAAGGTGTTTCTACATCCATTTCTCACATAATTAATTTTACAGACATAAAAACATCCCACCATATCGAAAGAACAAATTATTGTACCGAAACGTTCTGTTTTCACCACAGCTGTCATGATCTTGTTTTTATACAGGCTGACTACTCGCATAAAATCAGTGGATTACTATTGCAAAATATGATTGTTAGGTATCAGGACAGTTAACCCGCCTGCTCTCAAACCATGGCACTGCCTGCTAGTTATCTATAAACTATTCAACTTGTCAAAAAATAAATAAATCTAACAACAGTTTTATGTCAAACAACAGTTTGAAATGAGGTAATTTTCGCCTCCTCATTAATTCACATAGAAGTAGCCCATTTCCCTTTGGCGGACAATTTCTGTTTGAGGCATGCTATTCTAATTGAAGACGAGGACAAACTTCTCTCCTTGATGAGAGTCCAAGCACTCCCCCAGTTTTCCCCAGGTCAATTATGCAGACATTTGAGCATCTCCAGTCAAAACAGAAACTGCCCAAAATGTCCTCCCCCCTGACTTCGTAGGGAAAATGCAGTGCAGGGCATTGTCTGCAGCAGGACAGCCCCCAGTGGATGGACACCGAGGCGTGTGGTGCTTGTCCAGCAGCTCTCTCATGAGGTTCTCTCTGTACTTTTGGTAGGTAATCATCTCACCAATGCGGGAGAGGGAGTGGGGAGGATGAGGGAGTGGAGAGGATGATGAGGGAGTAGGTAGGTGGGTGAGAGAGATTTTGCAAATGTAGTTGCATAATGGAACTGTATGTCCAATTACAATTACAAGAAACCTTCAGTAATCATCTCACTTGTTAGCTGGCGGTGAACTATGTGGCCATTAAAGACAGTAATGTCGATCAGATTAAAATATCTTCTTATACCACTAGGTGATTTTCCGAGCGTATTCCACAAAGCTGTTTATCATGTCCGCCTGCCCCCATTTTGCGATTATAGTCAAGCATATAGTCTGCTTTGATCGTTCTCTCTCCTGTCAGGTGGTCTACCTTCCCTGTGGCTCTCTCTTCTCCTTTAGCTCCAAGACATAGCGATTGGTCTCCTCCACTATGTCTCCCACCAGCTCCTCTGCCAGAAACAGTTTGAAGCACTCTGCCTCAGAGGGAGATGGCAAGGGGCTTTGCATTCTAGACAGGGACTCATCAAAGCCAAAAGCAGTGCCAGGAGGGGTGAAATGGCTGGAGGCCTTCCAGCTACTGCAGACGTCCTGCACTTCACCCACTGTTCGTCTGACTCCATCACTACCAGTATCTTCAGAGGGACCTGGGACTTCGTAGGTGGGCAAGGGGTCCTCAGTGGAATGGTCAATGGAAAAAAAAAGTTGGGGGGCAGCTGTAAGAATCTGATTCCGCACTTTCATACTCAGAGTCATTGTCCGATTTTACAAAAGCTCCAGAATATATATTTTCGTTTGGAAAACGAAAGCTTAGCCAATTAGCTACGTACATAAACAACAACACTGAATGGTTCCGGGTCCGGGGTGATGGATAGGATACTTGTCAACAACTGTTATCCCTGACGCAACCACTAGATAGAGCTGGGCAGTAACCATTACTTACTTGCAAAACGTTCTTTTTGTCAACAAAAACTAGCATTTCTATTGGACAGATTCAGGTAGGTCCCTCCCTATTTGCTGAACCTGTCCAATAAAAACTTTCGTTTTCATTGTAAAACAGAATGTCTTGCAGCTGTTTGGATTAATGATTAGACCACTGTTGTAGGCCTACTCCATCTAGCCACAACGGTAGAAACATAAACAAACTATCTATGGCGACAAATCATGAGTATCATAACACCGGCACGCACCACTTGTATCATTTTGTGTCATAAAACACAGAACACAATAGACCACAGGCAGTACATAAAGCTGGAAAGTTTGTACACAAGTCATACATTTACATTTCCACATATTAAAAGTTTCTGGAGCCTACCGTCCTGGCTCTGTGTGGAACTATGTTTGTTGACATCATTCAATACATTTCTGGGTGTCACATAAATATCTGTCTGGCCAAATATGCTATAACAAAACGAGGTGAAGGCATGGTTTACTTGTCTTTTGCGTAAACTTCCTGAAGTGAATGATTGGAAGTGAATGATGGTAGACGACACACCCCCTTCAACATGCATATTGCAAACAGACCCAACTCATCTTGTCACCTTGTCTTATCTTTGGTTGACGTGGAAAAGCAGACATGGCAGATTACTTTCAACTTTTAGAAAGTGTTTTACAGAATTTTTTGGATCACTGGAGAGCTCACCTGTGATATGATGAATTGTAAATAGTAATTGATATTAGCTAATTCATATTATGGTTTCTGTCAGCCAAGAGATAGCTAAATATGACCACTTGCGTTAGCTCATTCTTTCCTTGTTAGCGCTAGTAAAGTAGCCTACATTTCCCGATTTGGATGAGAATTGTGTTATGCTGTTACTTCTGTGAATGTCTGAACATCTGCATCCAAAAATAAACTGCTCACATTGATGACATAAAGTTGTAAAGACTGTGTTTGTGCAAACGTTTCTGTGAAACACAGTGGCCAGCTCAAACTCTGATTTCCCACATATAACAACAGATTAAATCAATTAAGTAAAGTATAATGGGTAGAAAGGGGGAGAATTGGTGAGTTGACGATTGAGGGAAATTGAACAATACATAATTATGTAATCACCAATTGTGAATGAAAAACAGGACTGGCCATTCTATTGTATTGATTCATTCTAATTATATCAGTCTACTCTGGCTTACTCGGAGTAGGCTACACAGTGTAATTGTACATGCTAAATGGCTTTCAATATTTGGGGAAAAATTGACATTGCGCAGCAGGTGAGCAAGATTCTGAGAATGTGGTGATGAGGCTTGTGGAACCTTACGTTCCCAAAGGGAGAAATGTCACCATGGACAATTTCCTTCACTTCATTGTCATTGGCTAACAAGTTGCTTGCAAAGAAAACAAGCTGAGCCGGCACTATGAACAAAGTGAGACAGAATCTTCCAGTCTGACGAGACTATGTCAGCGAGAAAATAGACCACCATTGTCCTCTGTTCTATTGGCAAACGTGCAGTCACTGGAGAACATACTGGATAGACTATCCTATCAAACGTGCAGTCACTGGAGAAGAAACTGGATAGACTATCCTATCAAAGGGACCTGAAAAATTGTAAAATCCTATGTTTCTCAAAGTCGTGGCTTTGAGAAATCCTCCTGCTTCCTGCTTATAAGCAAAAACTCAAAAAGGTAGTGATGCTCTCAATACGGAAGTGGTCCGATGAAGCGGATGCAAACTACAGGACTGTTTCGCTAGCAAAGACTGGAATATGTTCTGGGATTCATCCTAAAACATCGAGGAGTTTGCCACATCGGTCACCGGCCTCATTAATAAGTGCATTGAGTGCATCGACAACGTCGTCCCCACAATGACTGTACATACATACCCCAACCAGAGGCCATGGATTACAGGCAACATCCGCACTGAGCTAAAGACGCTTATAAGAAATCCCGCTATGACAACCGATGAGGCTTCAAACAGGCAAAGTGTCAATACAGGACTAGGATTGAATCTTACTACGACAGTCTGATGCTTGACGGATGTGGCAGGCCTTGCAAACTATCTAGGATTACAAGGGGAAACCCAGCCACGAGCTGCCCAGCAACACAAGCCTACCAGATGAGCTAAACAGCTTCAATGCTCGCTTCGAGGCAAGCAACACTGAACCATACATGAGAGCACCAGCTGTTCTGGACTACTGTGTAATCTCGCTCTCTGTAGCTGAAATGAGTAAGACCTTTAAACAGGTTAAAATTTGCAAGGCCAGACGGAATACCATGACAAAAAAGCCTATAGGGAGGAGGTCAGAGACCTGGCTGTGCCAGGACAACAACCTATCCCTCAACGTCAGCAAGACAAAGGAGCTGATTGTGGAGTACAGGAAACGGAGGGGCTATCACGCGCCCATCCACATCGATGGGGCTGTAGTGGAGCAGGTCGAGAGCTACAAGTTCTCAGTGTCCACATCACTCAGGAATTAATTTGGCCCACACACACCCACAAAGATTTGGCATGAGCCCTCAGATCCTCAAAAAGTTTTGCAGCTGCACCATTGATGGCATCTTGACTGGCTGCATCACCACTTGCAAGGCAGATGAAGGCCCCAAAAAAACTCCATCCACCCTAGCTAAAAAATCCATCCACCCTAGCTATAGATTGTACGGCAAGTGGTACCAGTGAACCAAGTATGGAACCAAACAGGACCCTGAACAGCTTCTACCCCCAAGCCATGACTGCAAAACAAGAATGTTAAATAGCTAGACCCTTTCTTGCACTAACTCTCTTGTACTGACTCTATGCACACACACTGGACACTACCCACATACTCACACATACAGTGGGGAGAACAAGTATTTGATACACTGCCGATTTTGCAGGTTTTCCTACTTACAAAGCATGTAGAGGTCTGTAATTTTTATCATAGGTACACTTCAACTGTGAGAGACGGAATCTAAAACAAACATCCAGAAAATCACATTGTATGATTTTTAAATAATTAATTTGCATTTTATTGCATGACATAAGTATTTGATCACCTACCAACCAGTAAGAATTCCGGCTCTCACAGACCTGTTAGTTTTTCTTTAAGAAGCCCTCCTGTTCTCCACTCTTTACCTGTATTAACTGCACCTGTTTGAACTCGTTACCTGTATAAAAGACACCTGTCCACACACAATCAAACGGACTCCACACACTCAATCAAACAGCTGTGTAAGGACATCAGGGATAAAATTGTAGACCTGCAGAAGGCTGGGATGGGCTACAGGACAATAGGCAAGCAGCTTGGTGAGAAGGCAACAACTGTTGGCGCAATTATTAGAAAATGGAAGAAGTTCAAGATGACGGTCAATCTCCCTCAGTCTGGGGCACCATGCAAGATCTCACCTCGTGGGTTATCAATGATCATGAGGAATGTGAGGGATCAGCCCAGAACTACACGGCAGGACCTGGTCAATGACCTGAAGAGAGCTGGGACCACAGTCTCAAAGAAAACCATTAGTAACACATTGCGCCGTCATGGATTAAAATCCTGCAGCGCACGCAAGGTCCCCCTGCTCAAGCCAGTGCATGTCCAGGCCCGTCTGAAGTTTGCCAATGACCATCTGGATGATCCAGAGGAGGAATGGGAGAAGGTCATGTGGTCTGATGAGACAAAAATAGAGCTTTTTGGTCTAAACTCCACTCGCCGTGTTTGGAGGAAGAAGAAGGATGACTACAACCCCAAGAACACCATCCCAACCGTGAAGCATGGAGGTGGAAACATCATTCTTTGGGGATGCTTTTCTGCAAAGGGGACAGGACGACTGCAACGTATTGAGGGGAGGATGGATGGGGCCATGTATCGCGACATCTTGGCCAACAACCTCCTTCCCTCAGTAAGGGCATTGAAGATGGGTCGTGGCTGGGTCTTCCAGCATGACAACGACTCGAAACACACAGCCAGGGCAACTAAGGAGTGGCTCCGTAAGAAGCATCTCAAGGTCCTGGAGTGGCCTAGCCAGTCTCCAGACCTGAACCCAATAGAAAATCTTTGGAGGGAGCTGAAAGTCCGTATTGCCCAGCGACAGCCCCGAAACCTGAAGGATCTGGATGGAGGAGTGGGCCAAAATCCCTGCTGCAGTGTGTGCAAACCTGGTCAAGAACTACAGGAAACGTATGATCTCTGTAATTGCAAACAAAGGTTTCTGTACCAAATATTAAGTTCTGCTTTTCTGATGTATAAAATACTTATGTCATGCAATAAAATGCAAATTAATTACTTTTCTGGATTTTTGTTTTAGATTCCGTCACTCACAGTTGAAGAGTACATATGATAAAAATGACAGACTTCTACATGCTTTGTAAGTGGGAAAACCTGCAAAATCGGCAGTGTATCAAATACTTGTTCTCCCCACTGTACTTACATTAACACCCCAACACATACATACACACACACGCACTACATACACCCACACACACACACACACACACACACACATGCATACTGATTCCACACACGCACGCACGCACGCACGCACGCACGCACGCACGCACGCACACACACACACACACACACACACACACACACACACACACACACTCTCTGTATCTATGCACACTCACAGGGCTCTACACTACACCCACTCGCAATCATCCTAATGCCAAGTCACCTTACCCCTATACATATCCACCTCTATCGATCCAGTATCCCTGCACATTGTAAAAATGGTACTGGAACTGACCCTGTATATAGTATGCTTACTTATTTTATCATGTTCTTATTTTTATATCTTGTTATTGATGACTGCATTGTTGTGGTTAGAACTTTCAAGAAAGGCATTTCACTGTGCATGTGACATTAGAAACACACACACACACACGCACTTTCACACTCGCCACGTGCGCTGCTGCTACTATCGATTATCTATCCTGTTGCCTAATCACTTTACCCCTACCTACAGTATATGTACATAGCTACCTCAATTACCTCATACCCCTGCACAACTACTCGGTACTGTTACTCCCTGTATAAAGCCATGTTATTTTTAGTAATGATTTTTATTCCTTATTCACTGTGTATTTATTATTTGTTTCATTATTTAATATATATATTTTTTGTATCTTTATCTTTAACTCTGCATTGTTACAAAGCATGTGAAAATGTTAATGTATTTAATTTTGATGATGTATTAAACCACCCAGACACATCAAAGATCAAGCCGACCTTCTGAACCTGACTTCAGGACAGGAAGGAAACTGTTTCATGGTGTCACCATGAGGCCATTGGTGATTTTAAAACAGATACAGAGTTCAATGTCTGTGATGGGAGAAAGCTGAGGATGGATCAACAACATTGTAGTGACTCCACAATAATTACCTAATAAAAATATTACAAAACATGCATCCTGTATGCAACAAGGCACTAAAGTAATGCTGTATAAAAAACATGGGACATTATTATAGGTTTTGGCCTGAATGCAAAGCACATCACTGAGTAACTGCTTCCTTATTTTCAAGCATAGTGGTGGCTGCATCATGTTATGGGTATGCTTAACATCGGCAAAGACTGGGGAGTTTTTCAGGATAAAAAGAAACAGGATGGAGCTAAGCACAGGCAAAATCCTAGAGGAAAACATGCTTCATTCTGCTTTACACCAGACAAATTCATTCTTTCAGCAGGACAATAACCTAAAACACAATGCCAAGTATACACTGGAGTTGCTTAACAAGAGTGAATGTTCTTGAGTGGCCAAACTACAGTTTTGACTTAAATCGGCTTGAAATGAATAATGGGCAAATATTGCACAATCCAGGTGTGCAATGTTCTTAGAGACTTACCCAAGAAGATTCCCAGCTGTAATCGCTGCCAAAGGTGTTTTTCACAAGTGTTGATTCAGGGTGTTGAAAACGTATCTAATCAAGGTATATTAGTGTTTTATTTTTCATGAATCTTAAAAGAAAATTGAATTGTTCTTTTACTTTGACATGAAAGAGTATTGACAGAAAATTACAATGAAATTCATTTGAATCCCACTTTGTAACATAACATTTTAAGAAGTCCAAGAGGAGTGAATACTCATGATAAGCACTGTGAGAAATAGATAGTCTTCGGCATGAGTTTGAACAGTAACCCTGAGGGAGTCACACTGATGTGTGACTGACTTTAACTATCAGCTATCATGAATTCTGACCATGCACAGGCTCTATTGCAAATGTCCTGTATTGTATTTAAGTATGAGTGCATTGATATACAGTAGATGAATGCAATATCATGGTTCATTGGTTGAATTTATATATGAACATGGGCTTCATTCTGAATGTCTTCTAATTGACAGAGATGGTTGATAGTGAGACATGCAGTATACCATACGAGACAGATACTACCCACTGGGCACAGATGTCATTTCAACATCTAGTTTTGATTTACATTTGATTGAGTTGTCAAAAATGTTGTTGCCTTAACTTCCGCTGTTACTGATTTATCCAAATCATGAACAATTTATATAAACAACATAGAAATTGAACTTTGAATTATTGTGGATGCAGTCTTTGTGGAAAGATCAGCAAGCCATGAAATCAATATGTAGTGCACGAATCTCTAAGGGAATGTACAAATCAAGGGAATGTACAATCTGTCAAAGCAACGAGTCCATAAAGAATATGCTCTGCCAAGGTCAAGCAAATCAAGATTGATTGAAATTGCATATCTATCCATGTCATGAGGTCATTGGGAAATGCCTTCAAAACCGGCCACTAGGGGCAACAGTGAGTGCTATTACCATCAAGTAGGCTTGGGTTTTGCTAGTGCATTGTGGACGGGGGTGGTGGAGGGCGCAATCCCATGATGTAATCCCATGACTCTGGATCAAAAGGTTGCGTGTTCAATCCCAGTCTTGGACACAGGTTATTTATTTTTGGTTTTAAACCTATCCTAAACTTAATCCTAACCTTAATCATTCGTAATGAGTGACAGAATTTAACCCTTAACTTGTCCTCCACAGTGGACACGTCATAATACCCATATTCCGCCATTCATTTTTCACATTAATTGTGTGTTTGGTGTAGGCTTACCTTGGCTTTTTTATAGACGTGTAATTGTCTCTCAAAAAAGGTGAGTTTTATCAATAAATTTGTAATGCTAATTATTGATGAATGTTACCTTGTCCAGGAGAGATTTGCACAGTTATTAAAATGTCACGCCAGGGTAAGCCTACAGGAAACACAGACCTTATATGAAGTAGTTCTAAAATCCAAGATGGAAATATTAATGGTGAAACATTTTTGGAACCATTTCCAGGTATGGTTTGACTCATACTGTGGTACTCAATGGACTTATACAGAGCAGCAGGAGAAACAAAAACACTTCTAAATTTGACGTTTGGAGAACGTGGATGAACGTCTAATTCTGAAATGAGAATGTGAAAGCTTGTTGGGTCAAGACCATACATACTATACAAACACAACCATACAACTTCTGAGAGAAGGGGCAAAGATATGATTATGGCCTTAAACCTTCTGTAACATACAGCCTGGAATTTACTATGAAAACGTAATAAATTGAATGAGCGTCAATACATCACATTTGGGTTATGAGAAACAAACTGCAACAAAACTGTCCCTTTTGCATTTCAAATGAGACGATAGATAAGCTTACACAGTCTGAAATTAGACTTGACTGAGTGGGATGTTTCACTAAGCTCCACTTCTCCATAATATGAAATATTCTCCTCACTGGCAACTATTTTACCAAAGGTCATCTGTGACTCCTCGAGACATAAATTAGTTTTTGCTCCTTTATTTCCCCCTCTTTTCTTTTCAGAGCTTTTCACCAAGAGATGATTTAAATGACAAAGCCTAAAAAAAGATATTTCGATTCCTTTAATGGACCAATCTTTCAGCCAGTGCTTTAGGGTTGCTTGACGGCATCAGACAGAGAACAAAGACAGGCCCTCCATTCCAGTCCAGACCTGATCAAATTGACTGTTATTTCAGAACATTAATGCTCAGCCTTGACTATAAGAGCTGTCTTATAGGGACTATACACTTGATACAAACAGACACACTGAGACACTTATAGAGAGCAAATGCAGTCAAAAGATGGCAAAACACCAATTAGTGTTATAAGTTTGTACATCACGACACCTCAGGGGCTTTACATTTCCTTTCAGGACAAACAGACGGGAAATGCTATTGGGAAGTGGAAAAATTAGAAGAATATCATGAGAGTTGATGAATTAAATACAAACAAAGGAGAAGTTCAGAAGGGAAGTCAAAAAACTATTTACTCCATTCTGTTTTCTCTTTTAAATGGAATTTGATTTTCATTTGCATATCAAAGTGAATAAATACATGGTCGTGAATCACCAGACACCTATGGTATAATTATGTTGATATGTGTTTTATAACAGGAGTTGACGTATGAATGAAGGAAGATTAGCTTGTGTTAAACTGCAATGACAGACCTGAGAGTCAGAGGTGAACCATGGCTTTGAAGCAGAAGACATTACCTTTTGTTTTATTTCAAAACGCATCCACTGTCTATGAACTTTGTGGGGTTTTTCAAGATTCTCCACTGTGTATGAAAAGCACATTGTATTCTGCCAGTTTCAATATGCTGGAGTCAGAGGAGTGTCTTGTACTGTATCTGGTGGCTGGCTTGCTTGTTGGCTCAAGACCATGTTAGCCCATTGAGCTAAAGCCCACTGCATTAGCCCTCTGAGATTAAAGGAAAGATTCACCCATTTTTCATATTATATCGTTTTTGGTCATCTCTGATCGATGTTCTATTGATTCCCGGGGTCATTTCATGTTTTCATGTGTATCATGAGCTCTTGCCGTTCACACAAGCAGAAATATGACTTAGCACTGTGATAAAGGCGCCCTCACTACTCTGGAAATTAATAGGAAGAAGACTTTTAGATTCCAAAAACATCTATCATACATGTCAAATTTCAATTCTGGTCAATGTCATAACACGGTAGGTTGTGTTCTCTCGAATGAGCCATTGTAGCAGGGTGGGATATGCAAATTACTTTGGCTGTATCCCAATCCAAAGGCATCTGCCTGCTGCCTACCTGGCAGCTTCACATGATAACGCATTCCCCTGAGTGAGTGACGTTTGTTTGTTTACATTGTAGCCATTGTAGCAGAGTGAGCAACTAGTGCTAGAAATTCAGTGAACAACTATCCCAAAATTGAAATATCTAACAAGCAAACAAGTAACAGAGTCGATCTCCTCAATACCTGTTAATGAATTCAGTTGGCACCGACCAGAATAATTATTCTACGGTGTAGCTCCTCCTCTCACATATTGCTTGATCTTCTGCCCCCGTCGTTGGAAATATGACAGGTAAGCTTGCATGCATGACACAACCTACGATTCTTTTGAGAAAAAAAAATGATTATATTATACTGAATGTTTTTGAATTATTATTAATAGACAGAATAGCTCATGTTTTTTCTTCTAATGACTAGGCTTGCATTGTAATGAATTAATACAACTATCACACCCGTGCATATTGTTAAATGGCACTGATGTTCAAGATACTTCATCCTAATGTAAGACCAATGCATTGCATACAAAACAAACACTGGCATGTGATGAAGGATAACATGTCTAATATAATATTAAAAATGCATATCAAACAGAAATATGTATTCAATAAAATGAATACAGCATTGTAATTTTATTGATGTCTTTCTATCACCCTGTAAGGGATTAGACAGAACTGTTGTCACTAGATGCCCAATCCTCAATACCAGAAACATGTGGAGACATCAACATTTGTCATTTCAGAATAATTGTGAACATTTCTATTTGTTTTCCTGTATCTGGTATCTGTTCGTGAGTCCTTATTAAAACACAGTCCATTGTACAAAACAAGGCATTTCCAAGTGAGGGACATCTCAATTAGATTAACCTCCAACATTCATAAGCTTGTTCAGTACTTAAGGGCAAATTTAGTCATGACAGGCAATGTTTTTTCTATACACAGGACTGGAGTTTGCTGGTTTTTGTTCCTGCTGGTTTTTGTTCCAGCCCTTCACTAACACCTCATGAAACTAATTATGCTCTAAATTAAAGACTTGTACACAGTGCAATCCCCTGGGACAGAAATCACGTCTGTATTTTAGAATGAGCTTCATAAATTACAATGATCTTGGTCATGTACACAGACTAGCAGATATTATAGCAGGTGCAGCGGCACACTCCTGAATAAAGTCCTGGGATATGGTGATTTTTCTGGTGTCTGGGAGGTTCTCAAGTTCTTACATATGTCTGGGTGTCAGGGTGGGACGTCCTTCAACCTGGAACAAGCACAGACAAGGGGGGAGAAATGAACCTCACTGCTTCAGTGCTGGTTCAAGTTGCTGAAGCCACAACTACCTATTAATGTGCAGTTATTTTGTTAACAGTTTTGCATATTTACAGGCTTGATAAAGTTGTTTACAGTAAAAGTAGAATAAGTTATCCTCTAATTTTAACTAGTAACACCAAACCCAACGGTGCAACACAATGAGGGAAAGGGAAAGTGACAAGAGAAAGTTAGCTAACGTAAGGGGGTGAACGTTATTTATAATGGAGAAAATTGGACCTCTGAAATGAAAATGGATGGCCCTCCCTTCAGCTAAATCTATTTTACCTAAACACTCCCTGAATGCTTGAAAATAAAAAAAAGTTACCCTCCCCATATCCCAAATAATAATTCAAACATAAAGTGTTTAGCAGAGAACTTGTCTACCATTTACCCTCACTTCTTGGACAGACCAGAGCCTTAAATATGCAGTTTTACAAACTGTTCGTCTTGTAAGCATTATATGGCAACACAGAACTTTTGAAGGTTGTAGGTTCGCATACCACTGTGGACAAGAGTATGGGTGGAAAGATCTCCATTATGGTAAAAGCATTGCATGAATCTATCATTGTATTTGCAGGTCCGAGATTCTACATCATTTTACATATTAGCAGAATATTTTTTTATACCACACAAATTACTGAAATTACAGGCTAAGAATGGACAGAGAGATAGGCCTATGTGTTCATAGCATATTTCTCCAATGTCAAATCAGTGTGTCCTGTTTGCAATAAAACTATCCATGTTTGCAAATAATTAAATCATTAGAAATCTGAGCATGGTACTTTCAAAAGTTAGGCCTACCTTTTCACCCCAGACAGAGTAGGAAGCTTTAACTGCTGGCTACTCTTCTTCCATGGCTTAACCAAACAAGAGAAGGTCACAAGTGTTTCCCTAAAAGCTGTCTGGGTTTAAACATCTTCTATTGTACAATTGATAGTGAAAGAATTTGATTATTTCCCAAGCAAAGTAAAGAAAAATCCTCGGCTATAGAAGGATGTAGCTCAGCAGCTGAATGTCAAAGAAAAAAAACAATGATATCCCCATTTGCATTGGACTTTGCGTCTTTACTGGGAATTTCACAGCTCTTTTCTAGCATAAAGCATTGTGGACCAAAGCGATGTTATAGATAGTTTTATATAATTGGATCCATTTTATTTTCTTCAAAATTGTAAGCTAACAAGGGGTACGCATGTGCTTTTTGAAAATGTCCTTAATAAAAAGTAGGACTATGGCATAGCCTACCCTCTCATACTGCCTCAATTCGAGTTTTGGTTTTAAAATAAGCTGATCAGGAAGGCTAGCTCTGTTTTGGGTAATTAACCTTGACACTCTAGAGGAGATGTCGGATAGAAGGATCCTGGCCAAACTGCTGGCCATCATGGACAACGTCATCCACCCTCTGCATGCCATGGTTATGATGCACAGGAGCACCTTCAGTCACAGACTGATCCCACCGTGTGCCAGAAAGCGCTACAGAAGGTCCTTCCTGCCGGCGGCTATTAGACTGTTTAATGCCTCACTGGGGTGCCGTGCTGTCGGCAACATAGACCTGGAACTGTTGGGGTGTTAGGACCTAGTTTAACAATTTGGCATCCGTCCATCCTTGAATAACTCTCTGGTCTGTAATCACTCATTCACTTAGGACTTATTCATTCAGCATTCATTCAGGACTGTATATACACTGGGGGCCAAAAGTTTGGAATATTACTCATTCAAGGGTTTTTCTTGAATGAGTAATATTTACTGAAGGTATAAATATTATAATATTTATACCTTCAGGTTTACAGTATTCAAATCAAAAAGCTAAATGATCCTTGATATGTCCATCTTAAAACACTTCCATAATACAGCGGGTGAAATAAGTATTGAACACGTCACCATTTTTCTCAGTAAATATATTTCCAAAGGTGCTATTGACATGACATTTTCACCAGATGTTGGTAACAACCCAAGTAATCCATACATACAAAGAAACCAAAACAAATAAGTTCAGAAATTAAGTTATGTGTAATAATGTGAAATGACACAGGTAAAAAGTATTGAACACACTTACTGATATTTATTTAATACTTTGTACAAAAGTCTTTGTTGGTAATGACAGCTTCAAGACTCCTCCTGTATGGAGAAACTAGTCGCATGCATTGCTCTGATGTGATTTTGGCCCATTCTTCCACGCAAACAGTCTTCAAATCTTGAAGGTTCTGTGGGCCTCTTCTATGAATCTTGATCTTCAGTTCTTTCCATAGATTTTCAATGGGATTTAAGTCAGGTGATTGGCTGGGCCATTCTAGCAGCTTTATTTTCTTTCTTTGAAACCAATTGAGAGTTTCCTTGGCTGTGTGTTTGGGATCATTGTCTTGCTGAAATGTCCACCCTCGTTTCATCTTCATCATCCTGGTAGATGGCAGCAGATCTTTGTCAAGAATGTCTCTGTAAATTTGCCCATTCATCCTTCCTTCAATTATGTGAAGTTTGCCAGTACCATTTTCTGAAAAGCAGCCCCACACCATGGTGTTCCCACCTCCAAACTTCACTGTTGGTATGGTGTTTTTAGGGTGATGTGCAGTGCCATTTCTCCTCCAAACATGGTGTGTATTATGACATCCAAACAGTTCAATTTTGCTCTCATCTGACCACACTATATTCTCCCAGTATTTCACGAGCTTCAACATGCTTCTTGCGTGGTGAGCATGCATACAGGCCATGGCGGTGGAGTGCATTACTTACTGTTTTCTTTGAGACAACAGTACCTGCAAATTGCAGGTCTTTTTGAAGCTCTCCACAAGTGGTCCTTGGCTCTTGGACAACTCTTCTGATTATTCTTTTCACTCCTCTGTCAGAAATCTTGTGAGGAGCACCTGGTCGAGGCAAATCTATGGTGAAATGATTGTCTTTCCACTTCCGTATTATGGCCCCAACAGTGCTCACTGGAACATTCAGAAGCTTAGAAATGCGCCTATAACCAATGCCATCATTATGATTTGCAACAATTAGGTTGCGAAGGTCTTGAGACAGCTCTTTGCTTTTACCCATCATGAGATGTGTCTTGTGTGACACCTTGGCAATGAGACCTTTTTGTAGGCCATCAGTTGGGACTGATCCAGCTGATATTAATGTGCACTGACAGGGGGCTGGATTGCTTTTTAATTACTGATAGTTTTCAGCTGTTGTCTTGGATTTCCATGCCTTTTTGCACCTCCCTTTCTTCATGTGTTCAATACTTTTTACCTGTGTCATTTCACATTATTACACATAACTTAATTTCTGAACTTATTTGTTTTGGTTTCTTTGTATGTATGGATTACTTGGGTTGTTACCAACATCTGGTGAACATTTCATGTCAATAGCACCTTTGGAAATATATTTACTGAGAAAAATGGTGACGTGTTCAATACTTATTTCACCCGCTGTATATGGTTAGC
The DNA here is from genome assembly GCA_023634145.1 of Thymallus thymallus. Classification (NCBI taxonomy): domain Eukaryota; kingdom Metazoa; phylum Chordata; class Actinopteri; order Salmoniformes; family Salmonidae; genus Thymallus; species Thymallus thymallus. Next base: position 12,176,684 of record CM042411.1, read on the forward strand.
TTAGTAGAAACCCAGCCCCTGGCCCATAGACTCTACAAAAATATCACAAAAATCTGTTATGGAAAATACTGACTTTATGACCAAAGTTATCCTAGTTATACTTTTTAGTAAATTTTGGAACTGCAATTTATGTTTATGACCACTATCAATGCAACATAGGTCGTTTTCAACATGGTAAGTTATTTTGGACAGGGGAGTTCCTACTCGTCTTTAATGGATCATCTTCATCCTGCTGTAAACGTCATTCAGCTGATTCACTGTTAAAGTGACCTCACACTGCGTGTGTGTTTGCGTGTGTGTGTGTGTATGTGTGGTCAGGTGGGAGAAAGAGTGACAGAATTCTGTCTAAGTCATCATCCCTTTTTTTCTGTACTCCTTTTTTCCACAGAGGTCTGCACTAATAGTAGACAATGATTGTATTGGATGAGCTTAGGGGACTTTATGGCTGTGTTCTATTCAGTTCCACCATGCTGGATACATTAGGCTTGCCAACGCCAGATTGAGAAAGTGTTATGTGGTGCTTGGGAAATATTAAACATAACGGCAGTACATTCCTGTCAAAAAACTTGGATAACGTTCATTTAATTTATCCAACAATAATTACGGTTTTCAAATGATTTTGTTAGTTGCCAACATAATGCATTACATTGGATTTTGTCATGTGGCAGAAAGTTAACTACACTATTAGAAAAAAGGGTTCCAAAAGGGTTCTTCAATTGTCCACATAGGAGAACCAATTTTGGTCCCAGGTAGAACACTTTTTGGTTCCATGTAGTACCATCTATTGAAAAGGGTCCTAGATGGAACCCAAAAGGTTTCTACCTGGAACCAAAAGGGTTCTACCTGGAAACATAAAGAGTTCTGCAAAGGGTTATCCTATGGGGACAGCCAAATAATGCCTTTAGGTCGCAGATAGCACTTTTTCTAAGAGTGTGGTTTTGAAAGAGAATGCAAACTCTGCATTTTTACAGACAGGAAATTAAATATGTTATATAGACTTGACATTTGTCCCATAACATTCAGCACTTTCCATTTCAGCCCAAATCCCTTTTATGGTGAATGCTGCGTGAGAGAATGGAAACACACAAGGGGATTAAATACCAAATGTGTAATATTGTCCCGTTATATTGTTTGTAAAAGTCTGGTTTATTTCAAAAGTATGTTCATTGATTACAAATCAAAAACTCTACTACTAAGCGTATTACCCATAATGCAGCTTACTTTTTCTACAGTCATTTGCAACCTGTAAGTAAGTGAGGGGGTATGTGATATTTCCTCTTGGGAGACTTTTGAACAAGTACACTAACATCTGTAATTTAGCTAGCAGAGTATTGCCAGTCACCCCGAGTGTAGACATTAAATTGCCTCACAAACACTGAGGTGACGACTTGTTAGCTCAATATGAGAAAGAGTCAAGGCCTCTGCAGTAGCAGTGAAAGGAAGCTCTTTTAAGAGATATTAAAAAGTGGGCTTTAGTAAGCTTTAGAGATTTTATGCAAGTTTTCATAACTAGGTCTATACAACAAATTGTGAATATATATAATAATAAAAAAGGTAAACCATGCTACTTACCATTTCTTATCAATGTTAAGTACAAATATTCAGTGTATCTTAATTAAATTAGCAAAAATAGTACAAAAACCACATCTGTGAATAAGGCCTTTTTGGTTTTAGGCTGGATTTTCAGGTCAAGATGGGACTTAACCATTACGGTGTGTATAATATGTCTCTGTCCCTCTCTTATAACAGCCTCCCCTATCCCCTTAGTCATTTGATGAAATGAGAACAGGATGGTTTTTGGAATGAGTAGAGATGAGAGCGGCCTCCTGAGAGAGGTGTCTTGGGCCACACATGCACGGCTGCACATGCACTCATACACACACACACCTTTCAGTCTGTGGACCAGGGCAAGGCCAGTAGAGGATAAGGGTTATCTCCCCTCTTTTCAACTTAATCTCTGGGGTTGGAATTCATCCTCACCTCTCCTGTCAGGTCTGGCCTCACTGTTAAATGACAGATCGAAAGAAGATGTTACTCTCTGTAGATTAAATAGAGTTTATGCACCCAAGTCTTGCTGCAGCCCTGTCTGCAATCATTTATTCTCTATCCGGGCAGATCACCGTCTGCAAAACTATTTTTTAGGGCGTAATTCTGCTTCTGAATATATTACAAAATTGCAGACTTAAGTGTGGAATCTAACACTATTTCCAAGTTTAATAATTGCTTTAAGATGTAATATATTAGAAGGGAGGAACATAAACAGAATTACATTTTTTTAGCACATACATTTGAAAAAGAACTGTGGTGGAGTTGTGCTGCTGTAATGGCTGAAACCTCAGGTCCAGCACCATCTATTGCTGCACACCAGCCATCATGAATACCCAAGCAGTCTTGAATCAAGCACAAATTCACCATTTTACACACAAAACATGTCCTACATAATTAAAGAGAGTCTATCCCAGAGAGAGAGAGAGAGAGAGAGAGCGAGAGAAAGAGTGTGAGAAAGAGAGAGGAAGAGAGGTAGAGGAAAGAGAGAGAGAGGGGGGGGAGAGAGAGAGAGAGAGAGAGAGAGAGAGAGAGAGAGGGGAGAGGAGAGGAAGAACAAAGAGGATGAAAAGAGGAAGTAAGACAGAGAGAGGACAGGGAGGGAAAACCGTGACTGCTTTCAAAGGAAAGAGAAAGGCAAGACTGTTCTTCCTTTCAAAGGAAGAAGAAGGCAAGACTGTTAATAATTAATTCAGGAGGAGCTTGGTCCTGGGAGGCCATGAGAAATATATTGATGTTGGAAAAATGCTAATTAAAGAAAGGGAGAGGCGCTTTTGCTTTTGGTTTGGAAGCCATCCTTCAGTCTACCCAGGCAGGCAGTCTGAATTCACAGCGCTGCCTGGGCTAATGGTGCTATTGGTGCCGCTCTGGAAAGACGGCATGAAACAGCAAAGGCAGAGCTAATCAGACTAGCGGAACTCTCCAACACGCAGGAGGAAAGAGAGAGAGAGGGAGGAGAGGGAAGAGAAGAGGAGAGGGGACAGGAAGGAAAGGCCTCACTCTGTGGGGAGGATATATTTGTGTGTCGCACGCTTTTAATTTCACGGTAAAGGGAGGAAAGTATAAAAGGCCATTAATTAGATTGAATGGTCCTATTGCCACTCCACTCTGCAGCCAACAGTGTCACACTCCAAATTAGATAAACACACAATGCAGAGTCCACATGGCAGGCACATAACTGACAATTAGGAATGTTACACACTACATCTGACAGGAAAGACAATGAGTCAACAATTAAAACAGAATGCACACGAAAGCACACACCACACATACACACACTCGTCACTGTTGTTGCAGAGCTATCCCTCCTACCTTTAAACAGGCTTTTCAAATTGTATTGTGATTTGTGGTTTCACTCTCACCACAAATACCCATAGTTACTAACCCAGAGACCAGAGAGAATGCTAATACTGCCATGGTCATTAAGTATTAATTTAGCTTTTTTTTCATTCTGATTTCTTCAACTTTTACTTCAAGAAGGTGCAGTCAGTAAAAAGAAATTAAGCAACACTATAGGGGATTCTTAGATTCTATGTTTGGTTTCATGTGTAATGCACAGGTGCTTACGTGCTCAAATGTAATGTTATTAGGTGTTGTTTACATTCTATACTCCATGGAGAGTCTTCAAAGACTTTCCATGCATAGGCTTATTTGTTTGAAGTTTGATTCCAGGAATGTTTCTCAGTTATATTTACTTGAAACAATTGTGTTGCGTTTGCATCACCCACATATTTGGCTAATGGACAATTTTTCTTGTTTTATGTAATGAAACAAATTCTCTATGGATACTTTTTTTTTTACACAAGCTCCTCATTATTTATATTAAAAACCTTATGCATAGTTTAAGTTTACACTTTTGTTAACACAATTAACTTTTTGTTAAAATGAACCAATAGAAAAGCCAGGCCTGAATTAAAATGTTATTATATTGAGATTGTTTTTGACTGATCTACACACAATACCCCATAATGTCTAAGTGGGATGTTTTTGGTAGAAATTCTTAAAAATGTATACAAATGTAAAGATGAAATGTCCAGAGCCAATAAGTATTCAACCCCTTTTTTATGGCAAGCCTAAATAAGTTAATTAGTAAAAATGTGCTTAACAAATCGCATGATAAGTTGCATGGACTCATTCCTTGTTCAATAATAGTGGTTAACATGATTTTGTAACCCTCCTGTTGTGTTTGTTTCATGTTAATTAAGTCTGTGTTCCCTGTCCAAAATGACCGCCCCATTATAGCTGATTATAAATCCATAATAATCCATATATTATCACCCAATGTTGTGTTAGATATTTTTATCAACTTAAGTTCTTGTGAACATTACAAGTTTTGAACTTTTATTTGCTATTTATGGCCTGTAGGCCTCATTGACTTGAGCTCAAACAACTTGTTTTTGAGTAAAAAAAGCATAATGTATGAATTATTTTGACTATAACAAATACTCAGATGAAACACAGACTACTTTGAGTCAAAGTTTAACAAGGACATTTGTTTTAAAACCATTTCAAAATTTGCCCAACCAGACTCTGCATCCCATAAACTGGTGGTAGATTTGTTTCTGGATCTGTACACATGACCCAAAATCAAGAGACCCACGTATGCTTGGACGTCTGTTCAGTCTACCTCCTTCCAGTTGTCTTTGTAAACGCGTATCCCCTCCAAGTTGGTCATGTTTATCACTATAGTTTTGATTGACTCTGTCAGGAACAGTTCGAAGCAGAATTTTATGTCATCAACTCGGGATATGGCGTATCTCGTTGGCCCTGGGGTCATCCTGATAACATTTTCATCTGACAGTCGACCTCTCCTCTCAGGTGGGGATGAAGACCAGGACAAATTCCCATTCTTTGACCGGAATGTAACAACAACCTCAGCAGGGCCCTCTTCCTCATCACTGGATTGTTCCACATCAGTTGTCTCTTGGTCTGGATCATATTCTGTGTTGTCTTCAACTTCTGACACTTCCTCCTCTAGTGCATCAGCACTGTCAGTTTCCTGGATTCTCTCCTCCTCACCAGTGTCATGATCAAAGATATGATCAAGAGCCTCACATACAGTATATCGTTTGGTCATTGTGCTGCCACAGAATGAATTGTGAGCAAGGCCTCAAACAAGCTTTATATACCAGAGCTGCTAGAAAAGAGTTCTATATATTATTGAAACAATCTTGTGATTGTTTGTGAGAATGCCAACAGGTGTGGTTCCCGTGGGGGAAAGATTCTATTGGGGAAAGGTTCCCGTGGGGGTTGCCATGGAAGTCAAGAAGGGGAGTGAGGTGTGTGTGTGCTCAAACACACATGCATGTGGGGGTCTGGGAGAGGAAGTGTGTCCATCTGATGAATGGGCATGTGCCTGAACTCAATTTTATACACTAATTGTTGTCTCACCCATTCATTTCTAATGATCGGTCATTTTTGACCAGGAACACCACAGATGTACAAAAGTTAAATAAAACCCAACATTTAATGAAAATCATCAGCATTTGTTGTGTGTGTTCAGATACCCTGTGTGGACAAAGTCATGGAACCTTATGACAATCAGAATAAATTAACTATATTTTTCAGAGAGAAAACTTGTAAATTGGTCCAATTCGACCATAACACAACAGGAGGGTTAATAACTACCCCATCTCTGGACCCCACACATACAATTATTTGCAAGGTCCCTCAATCGAGTAGTGAATGTCAAGCACAGATTCAACCACAAAGACCATGGAGGTTTTTCAATGCCTCGCAAAGAAGGGCACTGATTGGTAGATGTGTAAAAATAACAATGACAGAGTAAAAAGAAGGAAGGCTGTACAGAATAAAAATATTCCAAAACATGCATCCGGTTTGCAACAAGGGACTTAAGTAATGCTGCAAAATATGTTGCAGGCAGGCAGGCAGGCAGGCAGGCAGGCAGGCAGGCAGGCAGGCAGGCAGGCAGGCAGGCAGGCAGGCAGGCAGGCAGGCAGGCAGGCAGGCAGGCAGGCAGGCAGGCAGGCAGGCAGGCAGACAGACAGACAGACAGACAGACAGACAGACAGACAGACAGACAGACAGACAGACAGACAGACAGACAGACAGACAGACAGACAGACAGACAGACAGACAGACAGACAGACAGACAGACAGACAGACAGACAGACAGACAGACAGACAGACAGACAGACAGACAGACAGACAGACAGACAGACAGACAGACAGACAGACAGACAGACAGACAGACAGACAGACAGACAGACAGACAGACAGACAGACAGACAGACAGACAGACAGACAGACAGACAGACAGAAAAAACAAAGGGCAAATACACAAAAGACAGATACATGATACATAGTGCGGCAGTATGAAAAAGTATAAAGTACACAAAGTCTGGAGTGCAGAAAGCTATAGAAATGCATTGCATAGTATGAGTGAATGACTATGAATATGTAAACTATACATTGTTATAGTGTTAGGTGAAAATATGATACAATTATTGCACGTTGATATAAATATAAAAGTATTTGCATGGTTAACTATACAGGTCGATGGCAGAGAAAGATACTTAAATAGATAAATGCGGGTATGATATAAGTGAGGGTAATAATAGTTTACTTAATATACAGTCTGGTGAAATGTACAGGTAAATGAATATTTGCATGGTTAAATTAACTATACAGGTAAATGACAGGAAGAGATACTTAAATAGCTAAATGTGTGTATGATATCATTTAGTGTAATAATACTAATTCCCTTAAAAAACAGTCCTTAGAACAGGGTTAATTACAGATAAATGCACATATTGCACATTCGATATACTAAATGCAATGAAAAAAAAAAGATACTACTGACAGGATACTAGTATACAGTCCTGAGTGAATGACTACGCAAGTTCAGTCCAAGAATTACTTACAATATTGCACGTGATGTGATATAACAACTGTACATGAATATGTATATACAGTCCTGAATGAATGAGTGATTACAGACCAGAGAGTTGCTCACGGATGGATGCCTAATTGTAAAACTAGGTCCTAACACTCCAACAGTTCCAGGTCTATGTTGCCGATGGCATGGCACCCCGGTGAGGCATTAAATAGTCTAATAGCCGCCGGCAGGAAGGACCTCCTGTAGCTGACTGAAGGTGCTCCTCTGCGTCATAACCATGGCATGCAGAGGGTGGGTGACGTTGTCCATGATGGCCAGCAGTTTGGCCAGGATCCTTCTGTCCACCAACTCCTCTAGAGTGTCAAGGTTATCCCCAGAACAGAGCTAGCCTTCCTGATCAGCTTATTTACCCGAGAAGCTTACTTATGTAAATGAGATATTTCTGTATTTAATTAGTAATATATTTGCTAAAATGTCTAAAATCATGTTTTCACTTTGTCATTATGTGGTATTGTGTGTAGATGGGTGAGATAAAACATATATTTAATCCATTTTGAATTCAGGCTGTAAAACAACAAATTGTGGAATAAGTCAAGGGGTATGAATAATTTCTGAAAGCACTGTATGTGTGTTAAATAGAGTTGTTGAGAAAAGTCAAAGACGGAGGAGAGCATGACTTTAAAAATGGTAGAGATACATTCATTTTAATTCATATTGTGTCAAATTGACTCACTCAGCTCTTCTAGTGTTTATGTACTTTATGCTAATATCACACTTACTTTAAGTGTTGAAGTGTGACATTTTCCTGAATCCACCTTCATTAAGTAGCATACTCCCTGTCTTGGTAAAACTGAGAAGCTGTTATTTTGTATTCTACTCCTAACCCATTAGTGATACTGATCAGGGGACAGTAGTGAGATAACGCCACACTGGTGGCAGATCATCAGATAGAGGATTCAATCTGCCTCTCAAGGAGCTCAGGAACGATAGTGACGATGATACTGTATCTTATGTTCGGGCCCTTGGCGAGCAGCTTTTCTTCAGAAATCTGATGCATTAAGTTGATAAAGTTGAATGCAAAGTATCTGAGGAGATAAGTTATGCGGAGGAAGATAATCTATGAAGCTGCTGGGTTAGTTGAAAGAGATTGATTTACCGATTTATCCTGCGCGTTTATCAGATCTGTTCAAAACCTTCATTCAAGCTGCCACATAAACATTTTGGACAATCGCACGCTGTCATAAAAATCATACATGCGAATCACATGCTACTAGCATATGCCACAGTCCATTAGGTCACAAAGAGACTCGGAGGGAAAAACCCAAGAGCATACAATCTCATCTCGTCTCTGTTACAATTTACGATGTAGGGTGAATGGCTAATGTTCTTGGAAGGCGCTTGCCTAATGATCGACAGCGGTGTCATTAACATGCATTGCTATGCAGGGACTGCTAGTTCCCCTAGCTGCCACGGGGTCCCTCTTTACCAGCTAAACACCCAGCCATCTAACCCCGGCTTTATCTGCTGCTGCTGTGAGCGAGGAACGTCCCGTTACTTGATAAGGGCCTCTCTGATATGGCCACCTCATTAATCACTGTACTACTGGGGGGAGGACGAAGACACACACACGCACACATAAACACACACACACACACACACACACACACACACACACACACACACACACACACACACACACACACACACAAACCAGTCACTCCTCCCACCGGAGCCCTTACAACACAGCTTAATCTGAATTAATGGGTTAGCCCTCTCCCCTACAGACTATAGATATACATCAAGAGGCTGTAAGAAAAGTAAATAATGGTGGTGGGTTCAGGGAGAGAGGCTGGTTGAGGCTATACCCCCCTCCGGTGTGAGAGATGGAGTAGGAGCAACTGGAGTGGGAGTGCCCGATAAGTGCTACCTACTGTGAATGCTGATGTGGTTTGATGATGTCATCACTTCCTGTTGTTGGTGTTGATCATCACCACCCGTGATCAGATGATCATTCCCAGAGGACGTTAAAGCCGTTAACAGGGGAGGGATCGGACATGGTGCCTACCGACTCTGTAAAATAGCTATAATTTTAATGTGGACCATTCGCAGGCAAAGTTTATTGGGTCCTATAGATGATTGACGACTATGTGTGTTACAAAACCTTGAGAACTTTGTGGTGGAGATGCATCCGTCGCCTGTCTTCCTGTTAAATCTTTTTTACAGAGCCCTGTTATGGTGTAGGAAGTCTCCTATCAAACTCAGAGGCAAGTAGGCAACCCGGCTGGCAGGTTTGTGATTCAGCAAGCAGTTAGAAACCTCTCCTAGAGTACCCCCAGCCAGTTCCACTTGTTTGATCTACTCCACTACCAGCACCTTGTTGTCAGTGGCCCATGCTCCAGGGTCAAGCTCATCACTAGTTGAATAAGGTGTGCAAAGTGTTGGTATTGAACAGATGCAGTGAGATATGTACACTGATATGTGCCTAAAAGTGAAAAGGGGTGTAAACTGTTAATTAGTGGACCCGGGCACTGATGAAACTCTGGCTTCCTGTTGCTAAGTGTCCTGTGAGAAAACAGCAAGTTTTCAGTTTTAAACCCCCAAACCGCTGCATTGTGCGGGTTAGCAACCACAGGAGGCACCACATGTGGGGCACCTCAACTGGGGTGTGTGTAATTACATCTATGAGTGCTTCTCACTCTCCACCTGTTAGAAACCCCTCTCTTAATGATCCCCACAAACACAGTCCAGGAACATACTTCTACAGATCCAACATTCCAGACCTGGGTTCAAATATTATTCTGAATCTTTTACATTTGTTTTTGCTTTAGTTACATTTGCTTGAGTCTGCATGGAGTGTCAAGATGGGATGAGTTATTTCTGGTGTAATGCTTCTCGTGATTACACTGTGTGATCATGGCTGTTATCAATGTGGTGTGTTTCCAACCTGTCCTACTTGTAATCTTAACGTAGAATGTCTCCCATACTGTTGTTATCGATGTGCTGACATCTGAGGAGAGAGGATGTGGTGCCAATGAACCCTTTTACATATTGGACAATCAGATTTTCTGTAACATAATTAATCTGATGACACAGCCTTGACTATTAATTTACAGTTGAACATCGCCACAATGAAATGTCTAAATTACGGTTAAACAATTGTAGCTTCACTCGCCACTAATCCATATTGCGATTTCTAGCGGTTTTACAACTGATACTGCATGATGAACTTTTAACAGTCTGAGACCGGCCATTTGAAAAGGGAGACCAAATCAGCAGTTTTATTCAGATTACAAGAGAGAGAGGGAGGGAGAAAAAATAAACCCTCCTTCTGCAGAACGAGGGAAAATTGTATCGACCCTCATGCATTGTCTCATTAATTTTGCCTTGAGGTGTGGATTCCTGCTGATCAATATCCTGCGACTGCATCTTTATTCTTCTGTGTAACCTATTACTGTCTGAGAAATGCAAAGCCATGCCGCAATTAGAGCTCTGAAGCACTGGGGTCGATCAATACCATAGATGTATGATCTGTTTGGGTGGGAAGCAATAAGTAGTCAAAGTCACAGTGCATCTTCTCCCAAGGCTAAAGGGTAATCTGGCTGAAAGCATGCCTCAGTCTTAGTCAATCACCTCTGTCGACCGTGTCGCTCTCTCGTCCGTGGCGGTTAATAAGGAAAGTTAATAAGGAAAAAGCCTCTGTAGGACCAGGGGCACCGGGGCACTAGGGTCTTTATTTGAGTGATGATTGCCTCCTCTGTCTCTGTGGGATTGGATGGCATGCTTGCTTTTGCATGTGTGAATCAGTTGGTTCAATAGATCAGTTGGTTGGTTCATCCCAATGTCGACATGTCAACCAACTTTGACTGCTGGGATTGTGCTCGTAACAAAAGAGATATGGGTTTGATTCCTGCATGTACCACATATTGTGTGTGTAAATTGCTGTAAGTTGCATTGGATAAAACAAGCATCTGCATTTTTCCGATTGAATGTCACCCACTCTATTTCTGTCTACACAAGCTTGTGCCTAATGTTTAAGATATCTGTTGATATTTTTACTGTCGGCCAAAGAGCTTCTATATCTCCCACTGTGTTTTATTATCATTGACGACAACAGTTGACATATTTCCCTGTCCTTTTCTGATTGTCCTTTCCTTTCAATGGTTTATAAGGAAATAGAATGTCTATAAATCACTTGGAAAGTCCTGCAGCAGAGCTGAGATTATGTTTAGCATGATGCCAGAGTAATAAATCATGGGGCACTGACTGGATGAGACAACAAAAAAGTTGTTTCTGGGTTCGTAATATACTTTTCATCCAGATTAGTTGACGTTGATGGATTGCATCATTTTTTGGGAAATGCAAACGGATGTTTTCTGACACAATGACAGTTGTGTGTCTTTTATAGCATGGTCAAGTTCATATTGGGAATGGACATTCATTCAATGGATTATTTGCTAAATTTCAAAGAAAGTTTGCGAAAACCAGATCAACTTGTTGCAGGGCCATGCACAGACCTTTGTGGGGGCAAGTGAACCAAATTAAGAAATCTAGTTTGATGGGAAAATCGTAGCATTTAAAATTAAAAAGGAGAAAAGTGACAAAAAATAGAATTGCTCAGTTTATGTCAACACAGAGCTTCGACAGCACTTTCTCATTGCAGGGGCAAAGGGGCAGGTGCTCGGGCACTGGTTTTCCCCTATCTGTGCATATGCCTGACGTGTTGCCATTGGCTGTAGCCTACTCCGTTATCACTCATGTTTGTGTATCTGTCACATTGTCATTGTCATTGTCATCATATCACAATGGCCAATAAACCAACATCACAATACTAAATAGACCTACAGTACATCAGTATCGTTTATAAAGTTGGTTGTATAGTAACCTTCATTCACCACTCTCTTTAGAGTGACTCTTTGAAAAACCGTGGTGTCCGTGGGTCATTTGTCTATGGATTTCACTGTCACGTTTGAAAAGTTGCACCTCTCAGGTATTCACTGCAGCATGAAAAGCAATAAACAGGAGAGCTATCACACTGTTAAAGTCCACTTACCTTTAAGGCTGGGTGCTCTATATGTAAATGAGAGTGCCGGGTAACAAGCACAGCACACAGCAGCAGCTGATTCGGCAGTACTGGCTAGATTGAAACAAAGTACTAAATGAAGTTTCTTCTTCTGCTGTGTTCCTTTACAGGACACCAGTTGACTGCTTGCGTTTACCTACGCCATTCAGACTATCGTGTCTTGTTTTCCCCTTTTTTTCTTTCCTGTCCTCCTTCCTTTCGTTACTTTTCTTGGGGAATTGAGTCGAAACGAATGGCTTGTGCCAAGTTCGTAGTGTCCTGAAAATCATTAGGCATGCTGTGGGAGCCGCAGAGGAGGACGTTGTGAGGATTGTAGCTGTTATTCAAAGCAGGCTTGTGTTCTGCTCAACCTATCAGTGCTGACAGAGAGCAATGTTTTACCCGTCAACCTTTCACTTGTCTTAACAGACTCGTATGGGGGAAATAGACCAACTTCATTGTATCGAGACCAAAGACATTGTACTTACACCAAACCTTGTTTGACCTTACCAGGGAGACAGAGAGAGACTGATCCAAGACCGTCTATTCCATTCCTATGGCTTTTATAGAAAGGGTCGAACAAGAGAGCACTTAAGAAAACAAAAACAGGGTTAGGTATTTAATTAACTATGACAACATGGCTTGGGCTAACGAGCATTTCTTCCAGGCTTAAACCTGCCTGCCTGCCAGTATTCAGTCTCTGTGGCTTCTCACTGTTGCCCGGGGCAACTAAACATCTTCATCAGTCAGCCACAACATTTTAAGTGAGGTTACAGCGGTTGCCAGAGCCCAGTAAACGAACGTACGTAAAAATGAAGTCACTCCTTTGCCAACAGACCTCCTGGTGCACAGCAAGAGTTTAATAAGGAATATTCCATGGCAACTATTATTTTTTATACAACTGGCCTCCATGTGCGTCTCTCTCTCTCTCTCTCTCTGTAGTTTCCATGTGAGATGGGGTGGGATTTTGTGGTAAATAAACATTTTGGATAAAGGGTTAACTAAAAAACCCTGTGCCAGTTAATTTGAAAGTGAGCATCACTCCAGTTTAGGAGTGAGTCCAAAGACTTTACAACAGCAGGGAAAAAATAGGTGGAGACATTGAATGATTTCAGCCCTGAAAGATGTACAGGGCTGTTTCAAGGACAGAAACTGTAGGACAGACTACATGCTTCAGGGTTTATACACGAGTGCTGACAGCAAATCAGATGGAAAATAACTTTCTTCAAAGATAGATACCATTTAAAAGATACAGTAAAAAAATACATAAAAATAAATAATACGCACTTGCACATCAGAGTTAATAAGCTGCAGGTGCATGGGGATTATGTGATTACTTTCAAGAAAATAAAATACAATTCTGACGAAAGCCAAGAGTCCAACATGTAAGCTTAAATAAAAAAGATACAGCTTTCAAAAAAACTATTTTAATTGAGAACAGTCTTTCTCTCCATTTTCCTGAAGTAGAAAGCATCACAACGTCCTAAATAACTTTAATGTCCTGAAGCAATAAAGCAGACTTTCTCTCAGACTTTGCCTGATTTTACCTTTCAGTTTGATGAGGTTTTCATGTTAGAGTTGTTTACCAACTGAGAGCATTTGGTTGAAGGGTGCCTTGAAAGACTGGTCTACATGGAGAGATTTTCTGCAGGCTAACAGGGATCTAAAGAGAAAAGTCTTCAACTTCAGAACATGAAAACTGCAATCTCACCATTTAAAGTGGTGTGCAAACTGTAGGTTTTCAGGGAGACGTGGAAAACAAAAATATTTTTATATAATGGAGGGCAAATAGTAGGTGTTCGTGTAGGTGGTTGCTTCCAAAGCAAGCTGTCCACCCTCGTCTGTCTAGCAGTGTCAGTCTCCCATAGAGCCATTATATTCCATCATAAACTAAAGTGACTTTGAGAGCAAACACACTGGCACGCACACACACACACACACACACACACTTATAAGCGGAATCAGTTAAGGAGAAAGGCTGCATGGTGACAGCCGGTGATGGATTGCAGTGGTTAGGAGCCATGACTTTTAGGTAAGTGACAATGACGCACATAAAGGCCACCATTACCCATTTTAAGATGTGGTTAAAATCCTTATCGACCAGCCGCCGCAGATGCCAATACGCCGAGGCATCACAGTAACTGGAGCGATGGCAGGCAAAGAGTGATCCATTGACTGTTCACTAGACAGTCCCAGTTTAAGTATAACACACACACACACACACACACACACACACACACACACACACACACACACACACACACACACACACACACACACAGGTGAACATTTATGTACAGCTGAGTTAGCCATGCATAAGAAAAACACAGGAAAGCACTCAGAAGCAACTCTCAACCCCACATAAGGAAGCAATGCCACAATTTGTCTCATACTGTATGTTTTTGAATGTTGCCACAATTCAGTGGGAAATTAGAGCCTGACGCCATTTAGGAAAGATAGCTGATGCACCACCAGCTCAGAGTCACCGTCAGAGGAAGGTATGATTGCATGAAATTACAGCCCTACAATAGCTGCACCTGTGGGTCATGAGCACTCTCTATTTAATCACGTGTCCATGAACCATGAGCCATTGGCATCAGTAGGCTCTTGTGATCGATTCAGATGTGCATCATCCACAGAAATGAGGCTTATCATGTGTTCTTAGAACTGCGTGGACTTAGAACAACCATCTATTATGATTGAGATGAGCATCATTTACTCAGTACCCGAGGCTGAACTCTGTGACTCTGTGATGCTGTGGCTACATCTCAAATGGCACCCTATTCCCTATAGTGCGCTATGTAGGGAATAGGGTGCCATTTGGGATGTAAGCTATGTCTCAGCCTCTTCTTTTTTCCCACATGCATTGGTCGGTTCTTACTGTAGAGCATCATTAGAGGTTGTTGTCATTAGTTTTTCCTGTGAAGAACAATGTGTTGCATTCTCTTTCAGAAATGTGCTGTATAAATAAATCTTTGTCTGAAATGTGCTGTATACAAAAAACTTTAGTTTGATTTGATTTGATGGTATCGCCATCCTTAGTACTTTTTACTGTAATGGTAATTATACGATTCAGTGGTTGCTCGCATAAAAGTTGCGAGCTTTTGCTGCTGGATTTTTAGGTACCCAGAGTCACGGCTTCATTGCTCCAGACCACAGCAGGGGGGACTCACTCTTTATGCATTTGGGTCCCAAGGTTTTAATATGACCAATCAAATCGACTGGTTCCAATTATGAATTTGACGCTATGGGACACATAGCTGGTTACTTTGTAAAGCAAGTAGTTGTTTCCCTTGCTCCGCAAGGGCCGTGGCTTTTGTGGAGTGATGGGTAACGATGCTTCGAGGGTGACTGTTGACGATGTGTGCAGAGGGTCCCTGGTTCGAGCACAGGTAGGGGTGAGGAGAGGGATGGAATCATAGCTGTTACATATGCTGCTTTAGTTCCCCCACTACAACAATTTTCTTTCAAAATAACAGAAAAGCTTGTTTTTCTGTGCTGTAGTAGCTGAGGCAATGGTTTTATTTAATGTTTATTTAACTAGGCAAGTCAGTTAAGAACAGTGACAGCCTACACATCATGACGGCCTGCACATCATATGAAGGATAGCATCACAAATGAATACATGAATAGCATCACAAATGAATACATTTACCACTTGAAGCTTGATGATGACTTGATCATTTGAATCAGCTGTGTAGTGCTAAGGCAAAAACAAAAATGTGCCCCGCTTTGAGTCCCCAGAACCAGGACTGAGAACCTCTGCTCTTCATTGCTATGCTGAATTCTTGACGCACTGTTTGCAGGACAATCGATTAGCAGGTTTAATAGCCCGGCTACTGTAGCCGATTTGTGTATGGACCCTAAAACGTTTGGTATAAATATTAGTTCAGATCCGATCTATGACCTCAGCTATAATAGTTGTTGTATCGACTTCAAGTCTGAATGGTATTAATGAAGCCTATGGATTGAGTAGCAAGTCCTATATACATGTAGTTATTACCACGCATGAGATCCCCATATTGTAGTCTGTACATTGAATATATTCACTGATCATGTACTTTTCCTTGGCAAATAAAAGGTGCGGTCCAGGTATTAATCTCTGTGAGACATTCTTTTTCACTCGTATCCATATCCACCAGGTGTATCAAACACCATTCTTTGAATGATGCTGTGTCTGCATGTATGTATTACAAGCATACACAGAATGTTGAACATCAATGATTAAGAGTGGGTGAGGGGACGAATTCTGACGGACAACCTAACAGGCTATTTGCAGGACAATGCATTAGCAGGTTTAATAGCCCGGCTAATGTAGGTGTGAAAAGAAATCCCCCCAGGCGGCATTGACAGAGAGTCAGGCGGAGAATAAGGCGTTGAAGAGGGCGAGGAATGAGATAGAGTCACAATCCATGCCTCCAACAGTCAACATACGTGGCGGGTTCGTCAGGTCGTCGGTTCACCCTAACATTTCCATTCCTCTTCTGACAGCAGAACTTGACCAACTGCTCACCAAGCACAGCAAGGGCCATCTGGACCGTTATGCTGTTCTGCTATTCCAAGGATGTGTAACCGAAGAGAGATACCACGAGTGGACACAGAATACCAACTGGGATGGATCTCGAGGCAAATGTGGCTTACCAGTGAACCTCATTAATACTGTGTCTCAGAAGTTTTTGTCCATGACTGATGAGTACCTGAGGTCACCAAGAAAGTCTGGACATGGCATGCTACCCCTTAGGTAAGGAATTAGGCCCTTTACGGTCTTTACTATGTACTGTAGGCTATAGTATGTGTAATTTTCAGACTGCACAGTAGCTTAGTAAACATGTACATTTTAAAACTGTTTTTTTTTATCAAATTCAATAATACTGTATATTTGTACCACTGTAGATGCAATGTATTCAATGCTTAAGTACTCTAAAACAAAATGTTGGTATATTTGTTCAACATCTTTATGCTTTCTTTAATTAAAGACCAGATTTGCCCTAACAAAAAATGCATAATGCATTATGTGGTTATTTTTTTTATTGAATTAAATGATATAATTCTACCACTGTTTTTATTTACAGTAGTGATGGACAGCTGGAGGATTTTGAAAACATGCCGTGACCATAAGCGTAATATCGCTCTGGATAAGGGTGTCTGCTAAATGACTAAAATGTAAACATATACATTTTCAAACAGTTTTAAAACATTAAGATAAATATTGTAAAGAAACAGGCAGGGAGCAGGTTTCAAAACCGACGCCTCAACCATCTGGCCCGAAGCAACTAGTGTCAAATCTCAGCTACTGTACATAGTAAATTACTACAATGTCAATCCAAGGTTTTACATTACATTTATAACTCAATATTACAGACCAGATTTGCCCTAACGGAAAATGAATGTAGACTGACGGTTTTGTTTCTCTCCGTTGCCCACACACAATTTAAACATTTGGATCATAAAGCATTTAAAGGCTGACAATGTCGTGACCATAAACTTATTAAACATATACATTTTCAAATAGTTTTCAAACATTAAGATAAATATTGTAAAGAAGCAGGCAGTGCCATGAAGGTCTGATGTGCAGCATGCAGATTAACAGTAGAATATCCGGGACTCAATGAGCAACCTACCAATAGCCGAAAGTATAATAAATCTATTTAATACACACAATCACAAAGATATCAATAAATATTTTGTTTAGGAAGGTCATAAAAAAACAAAACTAAATCTCTTTCAAAATAACAGAAAAGCATGTTTTAAGATGTATTGATCTGTGCTATAGTAGCTGAGGCTGTGGTTTTATTTAACCTTCATTTGCTTCATGTCAACAAAATTTATTAACTTGTTATGCTCTTTCAGATAGTGTATAGCAATCAAAACGTCTGGCCTGCATGGACATCTGTACTGTTGGATTATTTGGGAAAGAAAGCAAGCTCCAACAAGCGTCATAAAGACGCCCTCAAAGATGCCCTCTGGTGGTTTTAACGAGCATTAACAGCATTGGTAGCAAAAATGGCAGACAGTAAAATACAATGCTGTTCCATACCACAACATCTTGCAGTATGCTGCAACTTTTAAATGAGCAACCACTGTATGTCTCCATTCTCTACATGCCTGTTGCCTGTCTGTCTGTCTCCATGGCCCCTGTACACCCCCCCTCAGCTACCAGGAAATATCCTGAACATGTACTATAGTATTATTTATACTATACTACACTATAATAGATCTCTCTCCTCCATCTCTCTACTTAGCTGTTACCTGCCTGCCTGGCTGCCTGGCTGCCTGCCTGCCTGCCTGCCTGCCTGCCTGCCTGCCTGCCTGCCTGCCTGCCTGCCTGCCTGCCTGCCTGCCTGCCTGCCTGCCTGCCTGCTCCTTCCCTCCCTCCCTGCTGCCTCCATACCTTAAGTAGGCATTCACTCAGGAATGCATTTTAGTATCCTGTCAGTTGCACCTTTTCTCATTGCTTTTAGTATATCGAACGTGCAATACGTGCAGTTGTCTGTAATTAAACCCTGCGCACTAAGGACTGTATTTTAAGGGAATTACTATTATTACCCCAAATTATATCATACACACATTTAGCTATTAAAGTATCACTTCCTGTCATTTACCTGTACAGTTTGTGTAACCATGCAAGTATTCACTTATCTGTAAATATAACTGTATACTTACCTGTACAGCTAATTTAACCATGCAAAATTTTCACTTACCTGTTCATTTACCCAGTCTGTCTATTAAGTAAACTATTATTACCCTCGCTCATATCATACGCATTTTTAGCTACTGAAGTATTTCTCTGCCATCGACCTGTATAGTATAGTTAACCATGCAACATCCACCAATGTATAGTGTACATATTCAGCCAACCACCCATACTATGCAATGTCTTTTTATAGCTTTTTTTTGCACTCCAGATATCTTGTATTTCTATACTTTTTCATACTGCCGCTCTATGTATCATGTACCGTGTATCTGTCTTTTGTGTACTTTCGTTGTGGCATTTTGCAACCCTGGAACCCAAAAGGGTTTGACCTGGAACCAAAAAGGGTTCCGGGTCAAAGCATTTCGCTACACCCGCAATAACATCTGCTAAACACGTGTCTGTGACCAAAATGTTGATTTGATTTGTTTTTTCAAAGGATTCTACTATGGGGACAGCTGAATAATTATTTTAGGTTCCAGATAGCACCTTTTTTTCTAAGATTGTACCTGACTGCTGCCTGTTTGTCTGATACCCTTCCTCCCATCCTCCCTCCCTGCCTGTCGGATTGTAAGTCGCTCTGGATAAGAGCATCTGCTAAATGACTAAAATGTGCCTCCCTCCCTCTCTCCCCTCTTAACTCCCTCTATACTTGCCTGTCTGCATGGCCCCTCACCCTCCAGCTTCCAGGAAGTCTTCGGAACATGAGAGGGGCTGGGATCAGGGATCTGTAGGTTTCTTTCTCAGCATCATCCGATCTTTCCATGGATGGGCGGGACTATGAATAGAAAGAAAGCCATTTCCCCAGGAACATGTTCAGATACACAAGCCAGAAATCCATAAATGCAAATTATGTTTTGGATGCATTTGTATCAGAGACAAGGGAACTAGCCGAGCTCATTGCTTAATGCACGGTTGGTTGGTCAAACTTCGATTTATTTTTTTTCTTCTTTTTTTTTCTGCAGATGGGTATGTCTTTATATTGTTTCGCTTGTTCCAGTACAGGGGCTTCATTGCTTGTCATGTTTGACTGGTGATGTGTACAGTTTCAATGTCATTTTCCTCCTCCTACCAGCCAGTTGAAGTACAATTCATAATGGAACGAGGTTGAAATAGAAAGAGCAGTCATCAAGCTCTCAACGAAATCCCCAATAGAAAATATCTCTGACAAAAATATACAGTATTAGATAATGGAATCAATAGCTTATTAAAATAGTTGGATTTTTAAGGATTTAAGGTATTCCGTTTGCTATGAAATAGTTAGCAGACACAAATGCTGGAATAATTATTTTTGTAGCAAGGATATTGAACATTAGATCAAGACCAGACTATCTTGACTCTTGCCTCTTTTACAATGCAACAATGACTGTTGGGTACATAAAGAGGGAATCTGCAGTTGAAACAATTACAAAGCGGGGCTCCCAGCCACTGTTTAGGTAAAAAGCGGAGGGATGGGGCTGGAGAAATGTTACCACTCTCAAATTCGAAGACAGAGCTATGGATGCAAAGCTTGACCATCCATGATCTCAATAGTATAGTTTTAACCATGTTTTGAGGCTATACGCTGTTTATTTAAATTTACATTGTTTACACACATTGGAGTAAAACAAGCTTATGTCTTGGGTTCTGATGGTGTAGGAAAGTTCAACTAAGCTGATGAGTCATTTCTAAGTTATGTTCTCCATGAATCAATGGGTACATTATCAACGTTGTTACGTTTTAGGGTCCATACACAAATCGGCTACAGTCAGCAAACTGCAGATTGCCCCAGGCTGTGACAGCAGTCTGAAAGCTCCATGCTTCTCTCTACCTTTGTGACACCGTGGTCATCCGCTATAATGGCTTGTTAGGTAAAAAAAGGACAACATGGTTAAGTAGAGCCGCTGATAGGATACCTCTGTGAAGCTGCACACTATATCATTTAGATTTATCAGGGATTCTCACAAGGTTAAAAAGTTATGCTACAGTTACTTATTGTCTTCCATATCAATTACCAAGATGCATCACAAGCGAGAGGCAGACACGCCACTGATATTCCCCAAAGTTGAGGGGATCAATCACTATTGATCACCGCTACATTGATGTATAGCATCATCTATGCCTGAGACCTTGTTATGAGCGATGGTGATGCATAGAACTGACGGCGGTCTCAAACACAATCCACCCTACGAAAAAGGAAGAGGAGGAATTGAGATGTCAGACTTTACACAACACACACAAAAGCGTGCGTATAAAAGCTCTGCAGCCATTACAAACGAATGCAACATCTTGGACTAAATGCAATAAAATGAATAACCAAAGCAAGCAAAACCCTTTAAAACATTAGTTCATAGCCTCGTGAATGGAGGAACATGAGTAAGAATATACAGTATGTGCATGAATAAATGTTTATAAAACAGTGTATAAAACTACCCTGACTTGGTGATTTCATATATAAATCAGGATGGAGGGAAAACGTTGAAGGAGAGAAACAACCAGGAAGTATCTGCCTGCCTGCCTGCCTGCCTGCCTGCCTGCCTGCCTGCCTGCCTGCCTGCCTGCCTGCCTGCCTGCCTGCCTGCCTGCCTGCCTGCCTGCCTGCCTGCCTGCCTGCCTGCCTGCCTGCCTGCCTGCCTGCCTGCCTGCCTGCCTGCCTGCCTGCCTGCCTGCCTGCCTGCCTTCTCTCTCTCTCACCCATTTACGATACAATAGCTCTGGCTGTGAAGGTGAATGTAGTACAAGAACCTATGGCTTGACACAGCAGTGCACCTTTTCAAATGCTTTTAGAGTGGAAGGAAAGAGAGGACACACAGCCAGATATGACCTTGAAACAATCACACTGGGCCTCAGAAAGCTTCACCGTTCTGTCCCTCTCTTCCCCAGCTCACTCCACCGGGCGGTGACTCAGTTCACCAGGCAGAATGGTAGGGTGGGCAACACGTTAGGCTACATCTTCTGCATGCCAGTCAGCTGTTCTAAGCAACAGACCTGGGTTCAAATATTGCTTTCTTCCAAAAACTTTAGCTGAGCTAGCCTGGCACAATAAAACCAATGGAATAGTCCCAAAAGTGCAAAACACGCCTGCATCTGGTGCTTCAGGCCAGGCTCAATCAAATCCTGAAAAGCATTTGAAAGAAAACCAGGACTACTTAAACCCTGGTCTGCTACACAGCAGTGCCATCCTCTTCAGCTCCCTATAGACTCTGTGGTAGTCCGACCAGAACAGGATGGCATTGATCACCAGTTAAGAGGAGAACAGAGACACTCAAGAGCCTCGCCCTGGGAGAGGAGAGGAGGAAAGGGGGATTGGCAGTTGTTTCCCTCAGAGTGTGTGGTGCTCTGGATGGGTCTTTTTTCTGTTTGACAGGCAGGACCACTTGGTTCCTCGTTATGCACAACTTTTATGGTTCAGAAGTGACTCATACAGTACCTCTTTGTGTGCTTTTTCTAGGCTGCACTTGTACTGAAACTGCACATTATTCTTTTTTTACATAGTTTTATTCTGCCTACTGAGTTTGCGAGATCTGTCTGGTTTTCACATCCAGAGACTTTTTCCAATTTCATTTCAGAATTTGAATCAAGCTGTCTGTATTCATCGGTATTCATGTCCAGGGTAAAACGTGAACAAAGAAACTCACGAGCATTGCCTTTGAAATATAACGTTGGCCATTATAAATGCTTATGTTTGCGATTCTGTAATGATCATTAACCGTAAAAGCTCATTTCTTTCTATTTTCAAAGCCAGGGCTCTCTCTCTCTCTCTCTCAACAGTACCTGCCTCAGTAATTATTACCCTCTGAGAAAGCCGTTGGTTTGATCATTCTCCAGCTTGGCCGTGTGGTGTTTGTCTCTCACACAGGCCCACCTTGTAGCCATAGCAGGCCAGCCACTGTTGGCACCCAACCCTGCCATCTGTCTGCCTCAAACACACACACACACACACACACGAGGTGAGCAGGCAGCAAGGCCTCACGTTCCTCACCCAGCCCAATCACACGTCACCTTCTCTCTCTATGATGACGCTCTCCAAGGAACTGTCAGATTGAAGGGTTTATTTTTATCCTGTCTTTCTCGTTGTCACGGTTTACATCTTTGGTGAATGTCCTGAAAACAGATTGTTGCGATAACGTGTGGGTTGGGAATTATCCGTGTAGTGTGTGATATAACAAGTTCACATCAAGCCAATAACAAACCAAGGACTTAGAATGTGTTCAGTTTCTTTACCTCTGTTGTCGAAAGTCTTGCAAACAGATTGTTGTGGTAACACCTGGGTTGGGAATTTGATGTGGTTGCTAATTCTATTTATTGTGATTAAACAAGTTAAAAGCAAGACAGTAATGAGCCAACAAATGAGAACATCCTGTTTTTAGAATACACACCACATACTTAGTTTTGCTACCATTGAGTATATGAATCCTTTAAACATACTAGGTGGCATCATATTAAACATATTATATACTTTTTCATACTAGCAAGTGTATGAATCATTTATGCATGTGAAATTGAACGAAACATCTCACCTCATGACTGAGAGGCTAACCTTGTCACTGGCAAACAGATCTTCTGTTGATGCTGATATTAGTAAATGAGCCTGTATTTTGATAGCGCCCGAAAAAGGCATCATGTGGTATGCAGCTTGTCACAACCAATCAGGCGGTCTTAGAAAAGGTCAAATAGCATGACCTTATCCAGCTAGCGGTCAGCAGACTGCTAGCTAACATGTCTGAGCCCACATACTAGAACCCCTGGCGAGAAGAACATGTAGCGATAATATCGCTCCCTGTCTTCACTCACGCGTGCACACACACATACACACACGTCAGGTCTACCATACCGGCCTGTCAGAGCTGTCAGTACAACACCTGACCAGTGATGCAGATGGACGGTCACCCGAAGAAGGAAGACATGGGGAAGGGAAGGGACAGCGATGAGCAAAAAGTGTCACTTTGATTTTCTCTGTGCAGCTCATCTTTCCTCTCAGAGGGAGGCAAGAGACTTCAGTTTAGAAACAAACATGAAATGTGGCCTCGGTACTAGAGCGGTATGTCACTCTCGACCACTCTTGCTTCCTACAGACCAACCCCAGAACACTGTTAAGCTCCTCAGAGTAGAACTACAACATCCTCTAGCTTCTCCCTGTAGAATGCTTGTCTTGAGCATGAACCATACTAAGCCATACTCTTTCACAGTAGTGTGCAGTCTCTCCCTCTCCCCCAGTCTCTCCCTCTCCCCTGGTCCACTCCTAAGTGCTTGCAAGGAGGCGTGTGAAAAGAGGAGCGTGGCACAATGTGTGTGCACCGTACGTGAGTGTGCGTGTTTGTGTCTCTGTGTGTGTCTGTGTGAGACCATGAGGGCCTGTGGAGCAGAGAGGGGGGGGGCATGTAGACATGGTCTCCAACCCCTTTTTTACACCCTCCTCCTCCAGTCCTCATCCACTCTCTTCTGGTGGCTAATTATAAAGGCAGAAGATCCA
This sequence comes from Thymallus thymallus, assembly GCA_023634145.1. Lineage (NCBI taxonomy): Eukaryota > Metazoa > Chordata > Actinopteri > Salmoniformes > Salmonidae > Thymallus > Thymallus thymallus. The sequence goes on from CM042411.1 coordinate 12,200,790, forward strand.
GAAGAAGGGCAAGCCAGTCACTAGCTGACCAGAATTTAGTTGTGGCCTAAGGAGTTAGGATGTGTCCCACTGGCACGCTATTCCCTACATGGTGAACTTATTTCCACCAAAGCCCTACGGGCCTAGGTCAATAGTAAAGGGATGTCAGTTGAGATGTGTCCCTGTGGAAATTATTTTATTTGATTTTTTATTTAACCTTTATTTAACTAGGCAGGTCAGTTAAGAACAAATTCTTATTTACAATGACGGCCTACCCCGGCCAAACCTGGACGACGTTGGGCCAATCGTGCGCCGCCCTATAGGGCTCCCAACCACTGTCACGGTGAGTGTAGAGGGAACGAGGCGCAGAGCGAGAGGACGTTGCGAACATGTTTTATTATAAGAATATTAATAATAAAACGAAACAAAACAACAAACCTTGAATACCGTGGCGTGAGTACTTACTCAGACACTAAAGCACAGGCAATGATCCACACACAGGTGGAAGTGTGTGGAGCCTAAATACTATCCCCAATCAGAGACAATGCTAGACAGCTGTCTCTGATTGGGGATCATAATCTCCCCAGTTAGGGAGTGAGGACTTGATTGTGTGCCTCTCACTGGTGGGGGCTCCGGTTCCGGCTCCGGGCGTGACGCAGGCTGTGAGGGTAGCTCCCCTCCTACCTCTCCGTTGCACGCCCGGTCCAGTCCGGACCCCAGCGCGATGATTCCCCCCTCAGTACTCCCGCGTTGCACCAAATCCCTTCTGGACCCTGGTGTGGGAGTCCTCGACCCTGGAGAGGGGCTTGCCTCAGGTCCCGGCCCGGGCCCCGGTGGAGCGGACTGCTCTGGTATGTGGGCGGAGTAGGCGACCGGACCCGGACTGGGTACCTGTGGAGCGGACTGCTCCGGCACTGGGGTGGAGTAGACGACCGGACCCGGACTGGGTACCTGTGGAGCGGACTGCTCCGGCACTGGGGTGGAGTAGACGGCCAGACCCGGACTGGGCACCGGTGGAGCGGACTGCTCCGGCGCTGGCGTGGAGCAGACGACCGGCCCCGGACTGGGCACCGGTGGAGCGGACTGCTCCGGCGCTGGGGTGGAGCAGACGACCGGCCCCGAACTGGGCACCGGTGGAGCGGACTGCTCCGGCGCTGGAGTAGAGCAGGCGACCGGCCCCGGACTTGGCACCGGTGGAGCGGACTGCTCCGGCGCTGGAGTGGAGCAGGCAACCGGCCCCGGACTGGGCACCGGTGGAGCGGACTGCTCCGGTGCTGGAGTGGAGCAGGCGACCGGCCCCAGACTTGGCACCGGTGGAGCGGACTGCCCCTGCACTGGAACGGAGCTGATGACCAGACCCGGACTGGGCACCGGTGGAGTGGACTGCTCCATCACTGGATTGGGCACCGGTGGAGCGGATTGCTCCGGCACTGGAACGGAGCTGATGACCGGACCCTGACTGGGCTCCGGTGGAGCGGACTGCTCCAGCACTGGAATGGAGCAGATGGCCGAACCCGGACTAGGCCCCGGTGGAGTGGACTGCTCCATCACTGGATTGAGCACCGGTGGAGCGGATTGCTCCGGCACTGGAACGGAGCTGATGACCGGACCCTGACTGGGTACCTGTGGAGCGGACTGCTCCGACTCTGGAGTGGAGTAGATGACCGGAGCTGGACTGGGCATCGGTGGAGCGGACTGCTCCTGCACTGGAGCGGAGCAGACTTCCGGAGCCACCTCCATCCCCATTTCTAGAGCTGGACTGGACGCCGTGCCCACCCTGGACACCGACGCAGAGGTGGTTTCCAGCCCTGTAGTTGGGCTGGCTGTCGGCCCCAGACTGGGCACCGACATGCTACGGAGCTCCTGCTCCATAGCGGGACTGAACGTCGTGCCCACCCTGGGCACCGACGCAGAGATGGTCTCCAACCACAGAGCTGTGCTGGCCTCTGGAGGCTCTGTCGCTGTAGGCTCCGCGCTGTCGAGCCGTCACTGGAGGCTCCGGGCTTCGAACCGTCGTGGGAGGCTCCAGGCTTTGAGACGTTACTGGAGACTCCAGGTTTCTAACCTTTACTGGAGCCTCCAGGCCTCGACTCTTCATTGCAGGTCGAGTGCGTGGGGCAGGCATGGGCCGTGCCAGGCTGGGGAAACGCACCACTGGGCTGGTGCGAGGAGCAGGCACCGGCTGTACCTGACTGTGGCGGTGAACCGGTGGTCTGGGGTGAGGAGCAGGCACGGGAGATGTAGAGCTGGACCCTCGACCGGGTGACGAATCGAGTTGAGAGGCTAGATCGGCTGCCGTGCCCAGCCCAGGCAGCAGTGTAGATGGCAGCTCCGGGTGTTTAATCGACCTGTCTGTCTGTCCTGAACTGGGCATCGGCCTGGCGAGGAGCTCCGACCCTCCCTCCCCCCCTCCCTCGGGAAAGAGGTGAGCCAGACGCTTCTTCCAGATTGCCAATCTAGCCTCAAAACTATCCACCTCCTCGATTTCCCGAACGTGAGGGTTGGGCTTGGTATCGGGAGGAAGGGCCACCCAGAGTCTCCACCACTTCGCTTGTTCCTCCTTCGACCGATCGAAGAAACCCTCCGGCGTCTTCGTGTTTTCGGCCGTCGGATGCGGAAGTGGGAGTTGTTCTTTCAACTTTGGGTGGCTGACCGACGGTGGATCGCGTGGCGCTGGTACTGAGGTCCATATGCTGGGAACACGCCCTGAACCCATCTTCTCCCGCAGGTGTCGATGAGCCCCAGATGCTCCCCACCACCAGTGGCTGTGTTACCTCCACAGTCCTCACTCCTCGACGTCTTCGATGCCGACGCCGATGCTGTCCATGCTCCTCCGTTACGCCCGTAGTGTCTTAACACTGATAATCCTCCTCCTCTTCCTCTCGCTGCGGGTTCCCTTGGGGGTGGATCATTCTGTCACGGTGAGTGTAGAGGGAACGAGGCGCAGAACGAGAGGACGTTGCGAACATGTTTTATTATAAGAATATTAATAATAAAACGAAACGAAACAACAAACCTTGAATACCGTGGCGTGAGTACTTACTCAGACACTAAAGCACAGGCAATGATCCACACACAGGTGGAAGTGTGTGGAGCTTAAATACTATCCCCAATCAGAGACAATGCTAGACAGCTGTCTCTGATTGGGGATCATAATCTCCCCAGTTAGGGTGTGAGGACTTGATTGTGTGCCTCTCACCTCCCACTGGTGGGAGTAAGAGGCCTTACCACAACCAAGCCCTCACAACCACAGCCAGATGTGATACAGCCTTGAAGCCTCCTGTTCAATGTGCTGCTCTTAATACAGTCATGAGACACATATGCTAATCTTTGTACTATTGTTTGTGTGATAGGGTGTCTCCCAAATAGGACACTATATACAGCGGGTGAAATAAGTATTGAACACGTCACCATTTTTCTCAGTAAATGTATTTCCAAAGGTGCTATTGACATGACATTTTCACCAGATGTTGGTAACAACCCAAGTAATCCATACATACAAAGAAACCAAAACAAATAAGTTCAGAAATTAAGTTGTGTAATATTGTGAAATGACACAGGGAAAAAGTATTGAACACACTTACTGATATTTATTTAATACTTTGTACAAAAGCCTTTGTTGGTAATGACAGCTTCAAGACGCCTCCTGTATGGAGAAACTAGTCGCATGCATTGCTCTGGTGTGATTTTGGCCCATTCTTCCACACAAACAGTCTTCAAATCTTGAAGGTTCCGTGGGCCTCTTCTATGAATCTTGATCTTCAGTTCTTTCCATAGATTTTCAATGGGATTTAAGTCATGTGATTGGCTGGGCCATTCTAGCAGCTTTATTTTCTTGCTTTGAAACCAATTGAGAGTTTCCTTGGCTGTGTGTTTGGGATCATTGTCTTGCTGAAATGTCCACCCTCGTTTCATCTTCCTCATCCTGGTAGATGGCAGCAGATTTTTGTCAAGAATGTCTTGGTAAATTTGCCCATTAATCCTTCCTTCAATTATGTGAAGTTTGACAGTACCATTTGCTGAAAAGCAGCCCCACACCATGATGTTCCCACCTCCAAACTTCACTGTTAGTATGGTGTTTTTAGGGTGATGCAGTGCCATTTCTCCTCCAAACATGGTGTGTATTATGACATCCAAACAGTTCAATTTTGCTCTCATCTGACCACACTATATTCTCCCAGTATTTCACTGGCTTTTCCAAATGTTGTGCAGCAAACTTTAAACAAGCTTCAACATGCTTTTTTTTCAGCAATGGAATCTTGCGTGGTGAGCGTGCATACAGGCCATGGCGGTGGAGTGCATTACTTACTGTTTTCTTTGAAACAACAGTACCTGCTAATTGCAGGTCTTTTTGAAGCTCTCCACAAGTGGTCCTTGGCTCTTGGACAACTCTTCTGATTATTCTTTTCACTCCTCTTTCAGAAATCTTGCGAGGAGCACCTGGTCGAGGCAAATTTATGGTGAAATGATTGTCTTTCCACTTCCGTATTATGGCCCCAACAGTGCTCACTGGAACATTCAGAAGCTTAGAAATGCGCCTATAACCAATGCCATCAGTATGTTTTGCAACAATTAGGTTGCGAAGGTCTTGAGACAGCTCTTTGCTTTTACCCATCATGAGATGTGTCTTGTGTGACACCTTGGCAATGAGACCTTTTTGTAGGCCATCAGTTGGGACTGAACCAGCTGATATTAATTTGCACTGACAGGGGTCTGGATCGCTTATTAATTACTGATAGTTTTCAGCTGTTGTCTTGGTTTTCCATGCCTTTTTGCAACTCCCTTTCTTCATGTGTTCAATACTTTTTCCCTGTGTCATTTCACATAACTTAATTTCTGAACTTATTTGTTTTGGTTTCTTTGTATGTATGAATTACTTGGGTTGTTACTAACATCTGGTGAAAATTTCATGTCAATAGCACCTTTGGAAATATATTTACTGAGAAAAATGGTGACGTGTTCAATACGTATTTCACCCGCTGTATAAGAAAAAGGGTGCCATTTGGGACGCAAGGGTCTTTCTCTCTCAAGGATGAAAAGTATATTTTAAAAACACTTTCCATGAGAAATGTATGGTCGTAAATGTACAGAATTAAATGTGTTGTAGTGGGTCGTGACAGCATAAATATGTTTCCTACAGTTAACATTTGTTAATCAATAGTTTGTTTATTTTCTTGTCATTGGAAGTACCCAATCTTGTTGCTTTGGTTGCATCTCTGTGCATGGATTACCCCATTGACTTTCAGTTGTTTTCTTTATTATCTACATTATATTGACTTCCCTGCTTGTTTAAGTGAGCAGAAAGAAAAGACAGCTCTTTGCATTTCCCTTTTCTAGTTCCATTAGTATGAGTGTGTATTTGTGTGTGAGTGAGAGTGAGTATTTGCTTTCACCTTTTACCGCCGTACATAAAAGTTTAGTAGGCACCCTCCCTTCTGCTTTCATCAGCATATCACTTTGAGCTGCCATTATGCAAATGCCTTCACGGCTCTATAAACCATATGTAAATGGAAAAACACAAGCATGTCCTGACAAAATTACAGTCGTAAATCTGATCAACGCCGGTCCTAATAATCTGAATAGTAAGTGAAGTATTTTCTACTGTCTCTCAGATCCCCTTCATTCATCAAGATGATGTGCTGTGCAGACAAGGGGACGTGTCAAATTGCCTGAGTTTGAACACTGATTGTGAAGGAAATTGCCAGCAGCACCTACCTTCCATAATGCATGCAGAATTCAAAATAGCTCACTGTCAGTATACTGTCACAGTACTCTTAAAGGAATAGTTCATCCAAATTACATAATAGTTTCCTTAAAAGTCCAGTACAGCCAAGAAAGTGATTTTCCAGTTTTAAATATATTTCCTCACTACGAGGTTGGAACAATACTCTGAAATTGTGAAAATTATGATAATGACTTTTTAGTCTAAGAGCTGTTTGAAAAGACCACCTGAAATTCTTCCTGTTTTGGTGAGATGGAGCTTAGGCCTTTCCAATCTAAGTTACATAATAAACAATTCCCCATCAAAATATGTCAGTTTAAGCTAGAGATATGTGTATTTTTTTTTTATTGGATGTGTCTCAATCCATTTTTCAGTTATACCTTAACTGCAGTGCAATAAAACATTAACTACAGTGTAATAGTGCAACTTAATGTTAAGTGTTATCCACCTATTATGTCCTATTCTGTTGCTGACACTAGCATGAAACCATGAAAACAATACATTGCATTTCTTCTGGCTAGTCTTTCCTCCCTAGCAACTGGATCTGCGCAAATATTTTGTCTGTGCCTTGCAGCCCTCTCCTTATTAGACAACGGCATCTACAATATAAAGATGATGTGCCTTGAAATACCTTAAAATGCCATAAAATAGTTTAAAATTATAATATTCAGCATTCATATAACAAGTAAATATGAATTGCATGATTAAATGTTGTAACTAGTGAAAACAAAGGATAACAAAGATACTGTCATTCAGCATAATGTGTGACATTGTGGTATAACATGAATCTTTTGTTGTGCTGAAGGACAAAAGCGTCATACTGAAGGACGGATTTCATACATAAACATATTTAACAGGCAGTTCCTTGGCCACTTATATAAAGTAATGACCTTGACCAATAAAGATGATCCTTACTTTTTATATTTAATATAGCTTTTTATAAAATAATAACATTAAAAGTCTATTTTCTATGTTGTACTGAAGGCCATGCTTTTTGTTACAAAGGTTACTAGAGGGTAAAAAGGTGAAATAAAATATTTTAGATATATTTACTCACCTCATCACATTGATAGAGTCTTCAATGGGTATTCTTTGTGATGTCACACACTGTCACATGATTACCATCATGTTTTATGCTTTAAAATGGCTTTTTACCATTGTTACACTGAATGACATTGATGAAGCGCAAAAGGCAGGACAGAAGTTATTCAAGCTTTTAAATATTTTTTAGATACAGTATGTCGCCCATTATTCTATATATTGTTGCAAACACTAACACAATTATGCCATGGGTGTTAATTTATATTTTTAGGATGAATTTCTACATTTTAAAACACTTTTGTCATTAGAATTTTAACCCGGACAGTGACACTGAAGGACATTTTGACACTTTAGAGCTCAATAACTGTATACAGTGACTTCGGAAAGTACATATTCAGAACCCTTGACTTTTTCTGCATTTTGTTACGTTACAGCCTTATTACAAAATGTATTAAACATTTTTTTGTCATAGTCATAATGAAGAAGCAAAAACAGTTTTTTAGAAATGTTTGCTAATTTATATATTTTTTAAAAACATAGAAATATCACATTTAGTAGTATGTGATATTATTAGTATTCAGACCCTTTACTCAGTACTTTGTTGAAACACCTTTGGCAGTGTTTACAGAGTCTTCTTGGGTATGAAGCTGCAAGCTTGGCACTCCTGTATTTGGGGAGTTTCTCCCATTCTTCTCTGCAGATCCTGCTGTCAGGTTGGACTATTTTCAGGTCTCTCCAGAGATGTTCTATTGGGTGGCCGGGCTCTGGCTGGGCCACTCAAGGACATTCAGAGACTTGTCTCGAAGCCACTCCTGCATTGCCTTGTGCTTAGGGTAGTTGTCCTGTTGGAAGGTGAACCTTCATCCCAGTCTGTGGTCCTGAGCGGTCTGGAGCAGGTTTTCATCAAGGATCTCTCTGTACTTTCCTCTGTTAATCTTTGCCTCGATCCTGACTAGTCTCTCAGTCCTTGCTGCTGAAAAACATCCCCACAGCATGATTCTGCCACCACCATGCTTCACCGTAGGGATGGTGCCAGGTTTCCTCCAGACGTGATGCTTTGCATTCAGGCCAAAGAGTTTAATCTTGGTTTCTTCAGACCAGAGAATCTTCTTTCTCATGGTCTGAGAGTCTTTAGGTGCCTTTAGGCAAACTCCAAGTGGGCTGTCATGTGCCTTTTACTGAAGAGTGGCTTCCGGCTGACCACTACCATAAAGACCTAATTGGTGGAGTGCTGCAGAGATGGTTGTCCTTTTTTAAGGTTCTCCCATCTCCACATAGGAACTCTGGAGCTCTGTCAGAGTGACCATCAGGTCCTTGTTCGCTTCCTTGACCAAGGCCCTTCTCCCCCGATTGATCAGTTTGGCCGGGTGGCCAGCTCTAGGAAGAGTCTTGGTGGTTTCGCATTTCTTCCATTTAAGAATGATGAATTGTGTTCTTGGGGACCTTCAATGCTGCAGACATTTTTTGTCACAATCCTGTCTCGGATCTCCTTTGACCTCATTGTTTGGTTTTTGCTCTGACATACACTGTCAACTGTGGGACCTTATACAGACAGGTGTGTGCCTTTCCAAATAATGTCCAATCAATTGAATTTACCACAGGTAATCAAGATGCAGAAACATCTCAAGGATGATCACTGGAATCAGGATGCACCTGTGTTCAATTTCTAGTTTCATAGCAAAGGGTCTGAATACTTACAGTATGTAAATAAGGTATTTTAGCTAGTTTTCCATTTCCCCCTCCCCACTCAGACCACTCCCAGACAGTCCTAGCAAAATTCTTGCTTGAGAAATGTCTCTTTGCTAAGAAGCTATTTTTGTTTTTTTTTGACCATTTTAATTGAAAACAATCTCTTAATTGTTAGCCAGAAATGATGTGATATTGAGATAAAAATAGTTGCATGGGACCTTTAAGAAGTCTTAACAGTTGAAATAGTGGGTGAACTACCCTTTAAGAATCGGTATAAAGATCAACAAATAAGTAGACATAATAATGGAATGTAACTGTAAACTTGAAATGTAAACTTAAGTACTATGTAATAACTGATAACACAATGTTATTATTAGTGTAATTATAGTGTTGCTACACTGGTACAAGAGAGAGGAAATATATTACATTAACGCAAAAGGTAATTTCTGATGTTCTGCATCATTAGATAAAGATAACCTCCTGACTTATAGACCCTTGATGTCTTAAACAGCTTTGCAATTGTGTGCTTGTCATTCAGATGCGGGCCAAATACTGAACGTAAATGGTGGCACTATGCAATTTATAAAATGACCTTACTCTGTACCTCCCTAATAGTGACCAACATGGACCAGGCTCTGGCACTCTGCCTCTGATACTCCGATGTGACACTAGTCTGTATCCATGATAACAGAAAGCCCATCCACCGACACCAACACAGCCAACACAGCAGATTCTGGTGACTGCCTCTCTCTCAGACCTGACCTCTCTCACCTCAAACCAGCTTAACCAAGGCTTGGCACAGGAGAAGAGTTGTACACCCCCTCCACAGCATGACTGACTGGCTGGTCTGAGGCCCAAACAACACAACAGAGAAGATGACACTTTGGCCAAGATAACAGGAATCACATCTCTCAGAGGTCTCTCTCACACACACACGAAAGATGGAACGATAATTACTGTATCACAGATCATAGTATAGAAATGACCAGCAGGGCATTATCAGTTATTGGCATCCTCTGTAAGGTCCTCTCCTCTTCTTCTCCCTACCTGTCTATATTGGAAGGATAAAACCATGGAATACAGTAGCAAGGAGGTGTGGTACTGTACAATCACACAGCAGAGAAGAGAAAACATATACCTAATGTAAAGCCTTATTTTACTCAAAATGTTGATAGTAGATTAATTTAGTCACATATTGAGCAGGATGAAGACGTAAAAACCCAATCCCTGAAAAATGCATAATGTTCGAAAACAAGGCAAGAAGAATAGAATATTTTTAATTAGGTGTTTTTGCCTGACATTAAAAGCTGAACAACACAATTGCTCTGACTCATCATCTTTACATTTAATTCTTTACTTGTGCAATTGTATTTTGTGAAATGTCACAGCGCATGAAAGGTAAGAAGTTGTTTAATAGAAATTAAATTACGTTTGAACTGGAGGGAACATAATTAATCTCTGCATTACGTAACATACGGTACACACATTAAGAGCCCAAAGTGGTAAGAGATAACAGGTTTGCCTCAGGACTAACTTTGTCTTCTTCTTCAACTTTTTCTAAAATAAAATAAACAGAGTTCCTTCATTCCTGGCAGAAAACTGAATTTTACAGTAAGTATGCCTTACAGAAACAGTAAAAATAGCTGAAGCTCCTTCACGCTAAACTCCAAAAACATCAGTCACAGTTAAAACCAATAAAGCAAATGCCTAAATATGTTTTTGCTCATTGCAGTTCATTAACAGTGTTGTGACAGCAGTTTGAGAGATAATCAAAGTCCATAAGGCTGAGATAAGTCAATAGCAATGTAGCATTTATTCATCACTGTATCTGTTTAATGTGGTGGAAGTGGTGGATGCTTGAGACTATATTAATGAAAAACTGAGAAGGATTGCTGTGGGGTATGTAGGACAGTGTAAACATTATCCCAGGAATGAACTCATTGTGAACTAGCAGATGGTAATATACTACATTCAAATTGTTGATTACCCTGCTTTGTTGTTCAACTTTACAAAGTTTTTATAATGTTAATATTCAACAATTTAATCATCAATTAAATTATTGTGGTATTGCTACATCAGCCGCATTTTGATTTGGTTCAAATAGCCCCACAAAAATCCAATGCTGTTAATTGTAGCCAGCTGAGTAAATTGATCGATTGATTGATTTTCTTCATCAATACTTTTCTTCCTTCTTCCCCTGGTTGGCCTGTTGTATTGGAGTGCTTGCTCATGCTTGCCTTGCAAATTGCACTTTTTACTTAACACAGCGCAGTTTAATTGAAGGCACATGCTTGAGTGGTCACAGGGCCTTCTGAATCACAAAGCAGTGAATCGTGGCCCTCGGAATATCAAAGGAGCAAATCGCGTGGCAGCCATTGTGGATTGTTCTAGAATGAGCCAGGGTGCCAGTCTACCATTCACTACCCTGCGGCCATAAACTACAGCTCTGTCCATCTCCTGGGCACTGGAAGCAGATGGTAGTGCCAGTCACACGTACAGAAAAAGAAAGGAGAGAGGGGGGGGACGAGAGAGCGTTGGAGAGGGAGACAGGGAATGAGAGGGAGAGAGAGGGAGAGAAAGAAAGAGAGGAAAAAGAGGAATGAAGCGCTTCAGTTCAGTCAGAAGATGGATTTGCATAGCCTAGGGTTGGCAGTCTCTCTCTCTGCTTTTTTGAAAGGCAGCCAATGCATTCCATTATTTGTGTCAAGGCGGGTTCTGCAATGAAGAAAATAACAGCACTGGCGTGCAGTCAAAGTCTCCCCCTTCTTTCCCTCCTCTCTTATCCACAGTCTAGTTCCTGAAGGCAGCCCAGATCTCGGGTGAGAAGGGATGGAGGACACAGGACACCTCGACAGAGAGAGGGGGGACACAATGAGCTCCACAGGCAAAGCATACAGGTCCCGGGTCCGCAAAATAAAATAGCCTGGCCAGCGATGGACCCCACAGTTATAATGCATCAGAGAGAGATTATTACTGGCTGTCTGGTTCACTCTGCTGAGGGAGGATGCAAGGATGCATGTTAGGGTGGAAATGCCTGGTTAAACTGTGCTTGTTTGTGTGTGTGTGTGTCCTGCTGTGTTTACTATATTCCCATTTCTTTTTCAATAGCACTTAACACTTGCTTATTTCGCTTACACAGTGGGCCTACATTTCAGATCATTTTCCACTACTATAAACTGTACTCAAGCAGTACTACATTATTTTTGGAGAATTTTGTAATGCATGGGGTGGTTTTCATTTTCACTGTCACTGCATATTTGGATGTATTAGAATAATTATTCCGTAGTGAGTTTAGAATGTGCTGAGCTTACGAACAACACTGATTGATACAGGAACCACTGGACCTAGCCATCCATCATTGCGTTAAATACATATTTTCATTGGACATTTACTTAGTTAACTCTAAAAGTGCCAACAGGGCTAAATATTGACCCTAAGGGTTAAAAACAAAAAACATTATAATTTTGACGCTTTCATATTTACTGCCTCTGCCAGTAGGCTCACACTTGGCCGCAAGTGGATCTTCCACCAAGACAATAACCACAAGCACAATTTAAAATCCTCCCAAAAAAGGTTAATTTACCACAAAATCAAGTCTCAGTCTCTGGACTTGAAACCCCACTGAAAACATGTGGTTTGAATTGAAGATGGCAGTCCATAAGCACAAACGAAGGATATCAAAGATCTAGGAAGATTATGTATGGTGGAACGGTCGATCCCTCCCAATGTGTTCTGCAATCTCATTAAACATTTAGAAAAGGGCTCAGGCCTTGATTCAATCAGATTGCGTTGGCAGTGAAGATAAAGATTTAAAGCAATATACCCTGAATCATTATAATCCAATAAATATCCATATCTCAAGTACTGTGTGTGCCAGATACTGTGTATGTTTAACCCTTCACTTGTGGTCAGATGTCTGTGCTAGAAAGGGCCACTCCCCTGAGGAATTCTTCTGGAAGAGCGCTCTGCCTATTCTGGGCAGTAAGGTTGCTGACCAAGACACATTCTCCTGGAAGGGAAACTTGAGTTGTTGACCAGTTTGAACCATTTATTTGCAAGTACCATGTCAGTCAGCTCTCTGTTAACCTCATGTTAATGCCATATTTGAAGTATGGGTAGTGACAGTATATGGGTGCATTATGTGACAGTATATACTGTAAGCCATGTAAAATCTTCAAGCTTGCAAGGTGTTTGTTGAAGCGTAACCCTTCCATTGCAATGAGTTACAAACTTAACCTGGCCAAACTCTCTGAGATTCCTTGAGTTGACTCCTTACTCCTCTGAATTCAATATTTAATCTTCAGCAGACGTACAAATGTTTTGGCGGTGTTGGAGGTGAAACTGTGGTATGAGCTGACAAATGGATGAGCGGATGCTGTTGTGTGTCACAAACGACTTGCTTCCTTATTATCCCTACCGCGTTAGAAGTTCAAAACGGCGATGGAAAGTGTAGGCTTATTCATGTTCTCATGATAATTTGAATGGGGGGATGTATACCTTATCAGTCTAATCAAGGTGTAAACAATAGAACACCACCTAATCCAGTGTTTTAAATTGTAACACGGCTGTATGAACTTCTAACATGGCTGCATGGGATTTGTCAGATTATAAAGTCAGGTGGTTTGGTTGCATACATTGGCAATGTTTGCTGTAAGCTATTACAAGGAGCTGCTTGTGGATTTGACAGATCTAACGCAGCTCCACCTCTGAAACCGCCAAAACAAGAGCTATGCGTGTGTCGGATAGTGCGTATCTGATAGCCTTTAGTGTCGTTATCCTCGCAAGGGGACCCTGACAAGATATACACTATATATACACAAAAGTATGTGGAAACCCCTTTAAATTAGTGGATTCGGCTATCTCAGCCACAACTGTTGCCGACAGGTGTATAAAATCGAGCACACAGCCATGCAATCATAGACAAACATTGGCAGTAGAATGGCCTTACCGAAGAGCTCTTACTTTGAAGTATATACATTTTTTTCAGTACAATTTGTCCCGTTATTATTATTACATACAGCCGGGAAGAACTACCAGCACTACCAGCATTAAGACCTGGAATACGACTTTCCCGAAGAGGATCCTTCGTTTGCTACCCCCAGGGCAATTGAACTAATTCCAGAGGCCGACCCAAAACAATGCCAGCGGAGGAGAGGTACTCGGAGCTGTCTTCTGGTCCGACTTAGGAGGCGTGCACACCACCCACCGCTTCCGAGTATATTACTCGCTAATGTTCAGTCTCTGGATAATAAAGTTGACGAGCTCAAGGAGAGGGTTGCTTTCCAGAGAGACATCAGGGATTGTAACATACTCTGTTTCACGGAAACATGGCTCTCTCAGGATATACTGTCTGAGTCCATACAGCCAGTTGGGTTCTCAGTTCATTGCGCTGACAGGAATAAATATCATGGTTGTTGGCGCAGTAAAAGCGATCTAGCTGTTGATCTTGGTCTACACATGTCCAACTGATGTTATCTTAAATATTATCCACTCGAAGCCAGTTGTATGGTTTAGAAAAACGAAAACAACCTTTATTCCACAAATTATACATATTCCACTGTTAGCTAATAAAAATAAAACATAGCAGGACACGCTAAGAAAACCTAATGACTCCTAAGCTAGAAGGCTTCCTCGCTAACTTTTTCCTTTCTAGTTCAACAACGATGTCACGAGTGGGTTTAGAGAGAGACCAAGGAGCAGCGCAGCGATAGTTCAACATGGTTTATTTAAACTATAAACACACACGTACAAACTATATTAACAAAAAAACAACGAAGCAATAACAAAGAACTGAAACACACTTACTTTGCCTGTGACTTGAAAATAATGACCCAAACACAGGTGGATGTGTAGGGTGCCTAAATACAATCCCCAATCAGAGACAAACCTGTACAGCTGTCTCTGATTGAGGATTATTACTTCCCCTAGTTAGGGTGTGAGGGCTCGACTGTGGTTCTACCACTCCCCTTATTGGGAGTAAGGTCTAACCACAGCCAAACCCTCACAAACTAAATTGCACGCAAGCGCCTCTCTTAAAATGACAGTACACAATAAGATCAATGAAATAGCCCCATTCTAATATATCCATAAAGCATTAAACTCAGCCAGGTTTAAAACCAAAAAATACTGATTCGTAATTCACTGTCACTATTCAAACATTCAAAAATAAATAAATAATAACTATTATTATTCAATAATAATAAACCAACTTGATTCATACATATCCTGCCCCTAATTGTTCTCTAGCTTTAGAAACAATTACCAACCAACATAACACCTATGGTGTACATAACTCTTAATCTTCTGATGTCAGAGGTCATTAATACATTACATACCGGAGGTAGAACTGACTTAGACCTCAGTAGTAGCAGGTGATTTGGGGTAAGTGTCTCCAGATCGTTTGGATCACAGGAAGGTGTGGTAATTGGCCGACTGTTAAGGATGGCCTCAGATTCACAGAGAAATGTTTGAAGGCTCTCCTCATCCAGATATTGTGTCTTTAGGGTGGCATTGAGAACTTTTCTGATCGATCTAATTAAGCGTTCCTATACTCCTCCGTGGTGAGAGGCTGTTGGGGTGTTGAACATCCACTTAATGCCTCGTTGAAGCAAACTGTCCTCTATTTTGGAGGTGTTCCACTCTTGTATAGCCTTCTTGAGTTCTCGCACTGCCCCAACAAAATTGGTCCCATTATCGGACCGCAACTCCACAACCTGTCCCCTTCTTGCAATAAATCGTTGAAGAGCGTTAATGAAGGAGTCCGTGTCTAGGGATGCCGCTACCTCTAAGTGGACAGCTCGAATGGCTAAGCAGATGAAAATTACTCCATATCTTTTCACTGTATTTCTTCCACGTTTTACTTCGAAAGGACCAAAATAGTCCACCCCAGTTCTAGTAAAGGGTGGTTCATCATAGCCCACCCTACTACCTCATCCCCATATTTATTTTTGTTTATTTTTCACTAATCTTGCACTCCAGTATCTCTATTTTGCACATCATAATTTGCACATCCTTCATTCCTGTGTTAATGATGATAATTTCTGTAATTTATTTCTACTCTATAGTATATTTATTGTCCTACCTCCCAACCTTACTGCATTTTTGCACTACATTTTGCACTCTGTTTATAGATTTTCTATTGTGTTTTTGACTGTTTGTTTAATGTGTAACTCTGTGTTGTTTTTTTTGTCGCACTGCTTTGCTTTGTCTTGGCCAGGTCGCAGTTGCAAATGAGAACTTGTTCTCAACTGACCTACCTGGTTAAATAAAGGTGAAATAAAAAAAATAAAAAAATCTGGTAAAACTCTGTTCCCTGGCAAGTCTGCCATCTGTTGTTGTCCAGCAACACCATGTAGTCGTCGACACACAAGACACCTGGACAGAACTCTTCTGATCGCTGTACTAGCACCAGGGATCCAGTATTTTTGACGCAACCTGGATAGAACATGGTTCCGTCCACTATGACCGACTTCTTTATGAATGTCCTGAAGGACGAGCTCCGACACCTGAAGGTCTTTCAACAGGATGGCAGGATGTTTGGATTCTTTTGGCATGGCTGCTCGACTGAGCCTGCCTCCAACTCTAAGTATTCCATCTTGAAGAATTGGATTGAGCTTGTATATGTGACTGCATCCTTTCACAGGCTCACCTTTTTGTAGAGTGTTGATTTCCTCTTGAAATTTATTTCTCTGTCAGTGACGTATAATTTCCAGTTCAGCTTCAATAAGATCATCCACTGTGAGGATTCTTTTGCTGAGGCTTGTTTTGTAGCTCGTCATAAATTTGTGAAGCTGGCGTCTTTGTTGATCCTCATCAGCGCCAGACAATGCAATGACTGCACTCTGTTCCCTTCTTTTCATAGCCAGGCACAGCAATGTATCTCTTATTTTAAGGATAAGTGCCACTGCTTTCTTGAGGCACATCCAAGAGGAATAGTGCTCTATCAGTTGCTGCATTGTATCTGCCTTTTAATCTAACGCCAGCGCATTGCTTGTAACATTTCTCTTGATCTCAGGATTGTCTGTGATGAGGTCTGCATTGTAATCAGGGTTCTCTGGCCAGCTGTCAGCTGAGTTGGTGAGAAAGTCTGGTCCAGAAAGCCAAACTTGGTTCTGCATAAAGGACTCCACCTTCTGTCCTCTTGATGCATAGTCAGCAGGATTTAAGTGTGTGCTGACATGCCTCCATTGCGATACTGTTGACACTTTCAGAATTTCTGAAACTCTGTTGGCCACAAATGTGCGGAACCGTGTCACCTTGTTGTTAATGTATTTCAGTACAGCCGTACTATCTGTCCAAAAAACTGAATCCACTAGCTGCAGCTGCAGTTCTCTCCTAAACATCCTATCCATGCGTCCTGCCATGATGGCAGCTGTTAATTCCAAGTGTGGAATTGTGGTGTGCTTAAGTGGGCAACCCTTGCCTTTCCCATAACAAAGGCGGAATGAACTTGATAGCTGCTGTTTTGCTGGACTAAGTAGGTCACCGTGCCATAGCCATCTTCACTAGCATCACAGAAATTATGCAACTGGGCAAATGTAGACTCTCAACTCCGAATTCACTGAGCAGCTGCAGATCCTTCATCCAAGCAAACCATTGCTGAGCAAGATGACTTGGAACTATGTCGTCCCAGCTAAACTTTAGTCTGCAGAGCTCCTGCAAGATATTTTTTGCTGGAAGAACCACTGGTGCCAAAATTACCAATGGATCATAGATGGAGCTCACCATGGAGAGGATGTACTGGCAAACGTCACATAATTGAAGGAGGGATGAATGGGCAAATTTACCAAGACATTCTTGACAAAAATCTGCTGCCATCTACCAGGATGAGGAAGATAAAACAAGGGTGGACATTTCAGCAAGACAATGATCCCAAACACACAGCCAAGGAAACTCTCAATTGGTTTCAAAGAAAGAAAATAAAGCTGCTAGAATGGCCCAGCCAATCACCTGACTTAAATCCCATTGAAAATCTATGGAAAGAACTGAAGATCAAGATTCATAGAAGAGGCCCACGGAACCTTCAAGATTTGAAGACTGTTTGTGTGGAAGAATGGGCCAAAATCACACCAGAGCAATGCATGCGACTAGTTTCTCCATACAGGAGGCGTCTTGAAGCTGTCATTACCAACAAAGGCTTTTGTACAAAGTATTAAATAAATATCAGTAAGTGTGTTCAATACTTTTTCCCTGTGTCATTTCACATTATTACACATAACTTAATTTCTGAACTTATTTGTTTTGGTTTCTTTGTATGTATGGATTACTTGGGTTGTTACTATCATCTGGTGAAAATGTCATGTCAATAGCACCTTTGGAAATATATTTACTGAGAAAAATGGTGACGTGTTCAATACTTATTTCACCCGCTGTATGTTGTGAAACTGTTAGGTATGACCTGTTAGATATTACTGCACTGTCGGCGCTAGAAGCACAAGCATTTCACAACACCCACAATAACATCTGCTAAACACATGTATGTGTCCAATAAAATTTGACTTTCAACTTTGCACCGTCATAGGATGCCACCTTTCCAACAAGTCAGGTAGTCCAATTTCTGCCCTGCTAGAGCTGCACCAGTCAACTGTATGTGCTGTTATTGTGAAGTGGAAATGTCTAGGAGCAACAACGAGCAGCCGCACACAAGCCTAATATCACCATGCACAATAACAAGTGTCAGCTGGAGTACTGTAAAGCTCACCGCCATTGGACTCTGGAGCAGTGGAAACGTTCTCTGGAGTGATGAATCACTCTTCACCGTCTGGCAGTCCGACGGACAAATCTGGGTTTGGCAGATGCCAGGGGAACGCTACCTTGCCGAATGCATGGTGCCAACTGTAAAGTTTGATGGAGGAGGAATAATGGTCTTAGGCTGTTTTTCATGGTTCAAACTAGGCCCTTTAGTTCCAGTGAAGGGAAATCTTAACGCTACAACATTCTAGTCCCCGCAGCAATGTTCCAACATCTAGTAGAAAGCCTTCCCAGAATAGTGGATGCTGTTATAGCAGCAAAGGTGGGGACCAAATCCATATTAATGCCCATGATTTGGCAATGTGATGTTCGATGAGAAGGTGTACACATACTTTTGGTCATGTAGTGTAGATATGGAGCCACGCGAGATTTGTCCCCTGGGGGGTGTGGTAAACCCTAGATTTTTTTTTTTTAAATACCAAGTTGAGAGTCTCATCTTTCAGATACAATTGGAACTAGATCTGAAAGTCTGATGGCACCGGCACCCATGTTGCCTACTGTATTACGCCTATATCGGTGGCTATCTTCAGTCATACCGGTACGTCAGATTAGCTCAATAGTCAATTTCTCAGCCTCTGAGTATCACAGAAACACAGCACTTTGAACAAATCTCAAAAACATTTGAACGAGATGCTATGGATAACATTTATTAAAATAACTGTTCAAAACATGCATAACATACAATAACATATTTTTTTAAACATAAAAAGAAAGGTTATTTTTGGGACTTAACTTGTGTTCCAAAAAAGTTTTACTCCTTGACAGACAGTGTCTCTTTGCAATCATTACCAATTTTGGGTAAACAATTACCCCCTTTGGTGTAGGAGCTTTTAAAATCAAAATATGTTGGTGCTTTTAGGGTAAATAGTATATACATTTTAAAGCACACTTTAAACCGGCAGTTAAGTCAATTGTGCTTTGGTTGCTCTCTCTGTGACAATACATGTCATATTTTATTTGGTAGACATTCACTGGAGTTAA
The DNA here is from genome assembly GCA_023634145.1 of Thymallus thymallus. NCBI lineage: Eukaryota > Metazoa > Chordata > Actinopteri > Salmoniformes > Salmonidae > Thymallus > Thymallus thymallus. The sequence continues at coordinate 12,219,952 of CM042411.1, forward strand.
AATATTTGGTGAGGGTGGATGATTCATTTGAAATATGAAGATTATTGTTCCCAGAGCTACTTAACAAGAAACCACTCTACCATAAAACCACTGTTGCCAAGATATATTGTAATATATGAATCATAATGTACTTTCTTAGAAATTCAAAATAAACGTTTTTGAGAGGGAATGATTAAGTGACATGCATCATTGGGCATAATGGTGAAACGGAGAACGGAGGTTGGTTGGTTTCTCCAAGTACTCCGCTTTATTAACCGTTATACAACGGGTGGATCTAATCTTGAATGCTGATTGGTTAAAACCGCATTCCAACCGGTGTCTATTCCACAAGTTACCACCAGCTAAATCTATGACGTTAAAATGCTTATTGACTCTGTTCCATCTCATCAGGCAATTTATAAACTTAATCTCCACTATAAAAAGTATCTAGACATAACCTCCCATTTCTTTTAGACTAGCATTTGATTTTCAACAGTGGAGATTTGAATAAACCTTGCTGTCTATCTCTCCGACATTTAAATTTGATCTCCAGCTGTTGCATAGTAATGAACGTGTCGGGAGTCAGGATGAGACAGACAGGCAGGCAGCTTTTCTCAGACAGTTGAAATCATGAATCAGCATCATTTTTATGGATATATGCAAAGAAATATCAATAGAAAACAGGTCAAACGAAACAAAGTACAGCTAGTTTGCTGTCTTTCCAGCTTCGGTTTGAAGTGATTGTGTTAGTTGTGTTATTGGCTAGCTCCTCTAAACAACAGTGTCCTGTGCCAGGTGAAATCACACCTCATTAGCTCATTGTTATGGATGTATCAAAATAAATGTCACTAGGAAACAGCTTAAACAAATGCAAATGCCCTACTTTGTTGTTATTCTGGCTGCACTGTTTGACGTGACTGTAAGTAAGCCGTAGTTGGCTATCTAGCAAGCAAGGGATAAGAACGTTGCCAGCCAGTATGGCAATAGAACATTTAGAACGAACGTCTGGGACGCGTCCATAGATACAGAACAAAAAGACTTAACGACTGGGTCACGTCTCTGGCAAATTAACCAATAAAAAGAACGACTAGCCAGCTAGGGTAGCAACCCTAGACTTGTGTCGGGACTATATCTTGTGATAGGATGAAATAGTATGAATCAATTCATCAAAATAACGTTTTTTTATGAAATTATGTAAATCTTTATTTGAATATGTTGGTAACCCGTTGTATAAAAGTGATAATGCCCTCAAAGCTGATGTTTGGATGATATTAGCTTTGAGGGCATTATCACTTTTATACAACGGGTTACCAACATATTCAAATAAAGATTTAAATAATTTCATAAAAAAATGTTATTTTGATGAATTGATTCATACTATATTCAACACTCTTGCCAATATATCCTCCAAACACCGTTTTCGAGGGCCTTATCACTTAAATAACCAATAGATATTCTAATGTGTACAAGCTGTCAGTTGTCAAGACAACTTATTGGCAGCATAGAATTAACCTTATTTCTATGGTTACCAGTCATATTTCGCTCTGGCATTGCTGTGGATTGTCACCTTTGCATTGGCTTCTGGTAATCCAAAGGATTTACTCTACAAATCCCTTCATATGAGATATGGAATGAATCAGTTGTCAAGACCTCTAATTAAAATGAGAATTTGAATAGCTTTAGCCTTCATTAAGACTTTTTTATATTTTTTTATATTTAGCCTTTATTTAACTAGGCAAGTCAGTTATGAACAAATTCATATTTACAATGACATATTGGGGTGACTAATTTATACATTTCAATGCAATAGATTACAAGGGTAAAAGAACGCTTGACCCTCTGATCTGTACTTTTAGTGAATGAGAGAAAGCCCAACACGTTTCATGACTATTATCCTTCCAGGTGGGAAGGTGAATTAAGATTGCAAGGTTAATGTGTCTGCTGCCTTCAACAAAAAAATTGCCCTAAATTGTCCTTCAAATATTTTTTCTCTCTTTGCCCTTAAAATAAGTTGAATTCTTAAGTAGGTCAGAGATGAGAAAAGAGAAGAGAGAAACACTGGTCGGTGTGATTATTCAAAGGAGATAAAGACTCCCAGATATGGCAAATTATGCAACAGCTTCCTATAGAGATGAACAAATGTGTTGTATTACTCAACCATCCCTGGGGTTGATACACAATGTGTTCATAATGTGTTCACACAGAACTGTGGGGCTGTGCAGTGTGCTGCTCACTCCCACTCACGTACACACAATGTTGTGCTTCCGCATTTACCCATTAAACAACTCTGTGAAAAGGTGTCATTTTGCATTTTCCATTGTGTTGTATGAGAGAGACAGAAAAAGACAGGGACAGAGAATTAGAGAGAGAGAAGAGAGGTGTTGCATGTGCCGAGTTGAACAGTCAACTCTATTGTTAACTCTCTGTTTATGAAATTGTGTTTGTGACATTTCTATTCTGAACCCTTCAAGCTACTGATGAGCAGGCCAGGTTGGTCAGGCCCAGCGATAATGTCCTCCAACACACAATACATTAGAGCAAACCAAGCATTGGACAGAGCAAAGTCTCTCCGATTAGGGCCTCAACCAAATGTAATGTTCAAAGTGAGATAGAGAGAGAGTTCTTTGTGTATTAGCCAGCAAGAATCCTCTCACCCGGAAGCAGTCTTTATTGTCGACATTAGACAAGCCTGTTTAAAAACATTTCCCCAAAATATCACCAACATGTGTCCTGCCCCAAAAGAGGATCCAACATGCTTGACAAAGTATACACAAACATCCGTGATGCGTACAAAGCCATTCCCTGCCCCCACTTTGGCCAAGCAGATCACGTTTCTCTGTTCCTACTCCCCGCCTACAAGCAGCAATTCAAGAGGGAGCCAATCAACACAGAGAATAGTATGGCAGTGGACAGAGGAGGCAGACTCAATGTTGCAGGATTGTTTTGAGAATACTGATTGGAATATGTTCAAAGATTCATTCACCCAGGACTCCTCCATAAACATTGAGGAATATACATAATCAGTCACATACTTCATTAGGAAATGTGTTGATGATGGTGTACCCACAATAAAAATCTGGACATACCCCAACAAAAAAAACCTGGACGAATGGAGATATCCGTACAATGCTGGGAGCCCACACTGAAGCATTCAATGTCAGCAGAATGAACCATGATGACCCAGTGACCAGTTGGCAGGCATCTTCTCGGACATCTTCAACCTGTCCTGTCTCAGGCTGTAGTCCCCACCTGCTTTAAGTGTGAGGGCTTGGTAGTGGTAAGGCCTCTTACTCCCACCAGGGGGGGTGAAAGGCAAACAATCAAGTCCTCACACCCTAACTGGGGAAATGAATCATCCTCTGATTGAGGATAGTATTTAGGCCCCACACACATCCACCTGTGTGTGGATCATTGCTTGTGTTTTCTGTTCATGTGTGTTCAACACAACGCCACGGTATTTGTATAAAATAAAACATGTTCGCAACGTCCTCTCGCTCTGCACCTCGTTCCCTCTACACTCACCGTGACAGAATGATCCACCACCCAGGGAACCCGCAGCGAGAGGAAGATGAGGAGGATTATCTGTGTTTCGACACTACGGGCGTCACGGAGGAGCATGGACGGCGTCGGCATGGGAGACGTCGAGGAGCGAGGATTGTGGAGGTAACACAGCCACTGGTGGTGGGGAGCATCTGGGGCTCATCGACACCTATGGGAGAGGATGAGCTTGTGACTGGACCAGCGTGGGGGCTTGGGACAGAGCCCTTACCAACGGAGCATGAGGAGAGGAAGGACCGACAGTGGACAGCCCCAAAGGTCCCCCATATTAACGGTGGGGGGGGGGGGTTGTGGGGTCCTTGGGTGCGTGTTCCCAGCCCATGGACCTCAGTACCAGCGCCACGCGATCCACCGTCGGTTAGCCACCCCAGATTGGAAGAACAGATCCCACCACTTCCGCCTCCGACGGCCGAAAACAGGAAGACTCCGGAGGGTTTCTTCAATCGGTCGAAGGAGGAACAAGCGAAGTGGTGGAGACTCTGGGTGGCCCTTCCTCCCGATACCAAGCCCAACCCTCACATTCGGGAGATCGAGGAGGCGGATAGTTTTGAGGCTAGATTGGCTATCTGGAAGAAGCGTCTGGCTCACCTCTTTCCCGAGGGAAAGAAAGAGGAAGGGTCGGAGCTCCTCGCCAGGCCGGTGCCCAGTTCGGGACAGGCAGACAGGTCGATTAAACACCCGGAGCTGTCATCTACACTGCTGTCTGGGCTGGGCACGGCAACCAATCTAGCTTCAAAACTCGATTCGTCTCCTGGTCGAGGGTCCAGCTCTACATCTCCCGTGCCTGCTCCTCACCCCAGACCACCGGTTCACCGCCACAGTCAGGTACAGCCGGTGCCTGCTCCTCACCCTAGACCACCGGTTCACCTCCCTAGTCAGGTACAGCCAGTGCCTGCTCCTCACACCAGCCCAGTGGTGCGTTCCCCCAGCCCGGAACGGTCCGTGCCTGCTCCTCGCACCAGCCCAGTGGTGCATTCCCCCAGCCCGGCACGGCCCGTGCCTGCTCCTCGCACTCGACCTGCAGTGAAGAATCGAGGCCGGGAGGCTCCAGTAAAGGTTCGAAACCTGGATTCTCCAGTAACGGCTCAAAGCCTGGAGCCTCCCACAACGGTTCGAAGCCCGGAGCCTCCAGTGACGGATCGACACCCAGAGCCTCCAGCAACGGCCCACAGTCTTGGGTCGTTAACGACGGTCGACAGCCCAGAGTCTCCAGTGACGGTCGACAGCCCAGAGTCTCCAGTGACGGTCGACAGCCCAGAGTCTCCAGTGACGGTCGACAGCCCAGAGTCTCCAGTGACGGTCGACAACCAAATGTCTCCAGTGACGGTCGACAGCCCAGAGTCTCCAGTGACGATCGACAGCCCAGAGTCTCCAGTGACGGCCCACAGCCTGGAGCCTCCAGTGACGGCCCACAGCCCGGAGCCTCCAGTGACGGCCCACAGCCCGGAGCCTCCAGTGACGGCCCACAGCCCGGAGCCTCCAACGACGGCCCACAGCCCGGAGCATCCAACGACGGACCACAGACTGGAATCTCCTCTGTGGCTGGAACCCTTCTCTGCGTCGGTGCCCATGCCGGGCACGACGTACAGCCCCGCTTTGGAGCAGGAGCTCCTTAGCGTGCCGGTGCCCAGTCTGGGGCCGGCTACCAGCCAAGCTACACGGCTGGAAAACACCTTTGCGTCGGTGCCCAGGGTGGGTACGACGTTCAGTCCTGCCCCAGGGATGGGGATGGAAAAGGGTCAGGAAGTCTGCTCCGCTCCAGTGCAGGGGCAGTCCGCTCCACCGGTGCCTGGTCTGGGTCCGGCCGTCTGCTCCGCTCCAGTGAGGGAGCAGTCCGCTCCACCGATGCCCAGTCCAGTTCCAGTCATCTGCTCCACTTCAGTGAGGGAGCAGTCCGCTCCACCGGTCAGCTACTCCACTCCAGTGCCGGAGCAGTCCGCTCCACCGGTACACAGTCCGGGTCCGGTCGCCTACTCTGCCCCCATACCGGAGCAGTCCGCTCCACCGGGGTTCGGGCCGGGACCATCATTGCTTGTGTTTTCTGTTCATGTGTGTTCAACACAACGCCATGGTATTTGTACGTTTATCATTTTGTTTATGTTTTGCCAGGCACACTGGACCCACTCCGATTTGCCTAACGCTCCAACTGATCCATGGAAGATGCTGGTTCCATCTCTATTCACATGGCTGTAACACATCTGGACAAGAGGAACACCTATGTGAGAATGCTGTTCAATGACTACAGTTCAGCATTCAACACTATTGTTCCCTCCAAGCTCAACACCAAGCTCAGCCTATAGGGAGGAGGTAAGTGAACTGGCATTGTGGTGTCATGACAACAACCTCTCCCTCAACATCAGCAAAACAAAGGAGTTTATTGTTGACTTCAGGAAGCAGAGGAGGGAACATGCCCCGATGCACATTAACAGGACTGCAGTAGAGAGAGTAACAAGTTTTATATTCCTTGGCATCCACAACACTGAGGACTTGTCATCGACCAACAACACCACCACTCTTGTCAAGAGAGCGTGACAGCATCTCTACTTCCTAAAGCGGCCTGGGTCCTCTTCAAATACTGGTCAGTTAATCGTGGGGGGCGGCACCTGAGGGTTACCAGGGTAACAGTTATATAGGGGAAGTTTAGGCGGGATTTTAGTCAGTCTTGTTTTTCCTTGTAGCATGTTCCAACCTGTGTTCCTGTGTGTTAGCAATAAGTGTTAGCATATTCTCCCGTTTCTGTTCCGTGTGTTTATACTTGATTGAGTGCGTGTAGTTAGGGCGTGGGCAGTAGCCTATAGCTGCCTGAGTTTAGTTTAGCCTTAATAAAGCGTTGGAAATAACATCTGTGCCTCCGGCTCCTTCTGTATGTCGGACTGAGACGTTACAGTTATATCACAAACAATTTACTGTTATTTAGACAACAAAAATTGGAACAAATTCACTATAATACATTATAAAAGGAGGACGTTTCGTAAACTAGAAAACAACATTTACCGCGCCCACTGTGTGACGTTGTTGAACCAGGGAATCCGTGTCCACCACGACAAATGAGCCTATGGGTGTTGTTTCCGTGGTGCCGACACGTAATTTCAACACATTCCGTGCCACCACCACGTAAATCGGGGTTAAGGGGTCGTGTTCATTTCACTTATTTCTGGGAGATCAGGTTGCTTATTACTGTTCATTTTCTACACTGCCCCATCCCCCCCTTTCCCAAAACGTGTAAATATTGGACTATAAATTGTGCCTTCCTGTATTATACTTATATTAAAATGTGTATTCTATTCTGCTGAGCCATTTACTTTATGTTCATATTCTTATTGTTTATTACTTCTTATTGTTGTTGCATTGTCGAGAAGGAACCTGCAAGTATGGACGATGTACTGTATACCATGCATATCCTGTGCCTACGACTAATAAAATTAGAAACTTGAAACTCATAGGTCAATTAGGAGCACATCAAAGCAGCTCATGTGAAGTAATTGGAAAATGTGATCTATAGTTAGAGTCACTTTGAAAAAAAGAGTATGATCTGTACTTCCACAGTATGATCTGTACTTCCACACATGTGTAACGATTTTAGCGAACAGTAAGGGTGTAACAACCTCATCCCAGCCCATAGGCAGACCTTTTAAACACTGGTTCAGTAAGAGTGACCCCATCACTTACAGCAACTGAAATGATGATTGAAAGTGTCATGAAGCTGAGTGTCATGGCTCCTTGTAATGTCAGGTCTTGAATAGTCTCTCTGTAGGAGAATGGGAGTAATTAGCCAAGTAAGTGACACCAGGGAGCTAGAGAGCTTCCAAGGGCAAGTGAACATGATGTTGAAGTGAAAAGGTTTCAATCAAGCCTGAGGGCCTGTGGATGTTTGGATGTTGACCATGTGTTTGCTGTAGTCCTGGGCGAGATTTCATACAAATGCCTCTGTGCCCCTATCTTGAGTTGCAAGATTCTGGTAACTTTTCCCAAATTCCCAGGTTTTCCAGAAATCTCAGTTGGAGGATTCTGTATTTCAGGCTTATTCCCTCCTGATTCTGAGAATCTTCCATTCAGGGTTTCTGAAAAACCTGGGAATTTTAGGAACGTTACCGGGAATTTACAATAGTACAAAACTCATTATTTCAGAAATACTACATTTCAATCATTTGTAGTTAAAGAGTAACCTCATCATGGGTTCATTCATAATGTTTATTATGTTCCAGAGGGGTTAACAGCATTTGAACTGACACTATTTATCTGATATTGATTGAATTGGGGCCATGTGACGGGAGCAGAGAAGTATGTACCTGTGTGAAAGTTTGATTTGACAGACTGGAATGAGTACAGATGCTGAATTGGATGCCAATTCTAGACACAACATCGCAAAGATGTTTATCCTTCTATTCAACCCAGCTATCCTTATAACTATTACAGTATAGCTCTACAGTGTGGGGAATTTACACTCTAAATGTAACAAAATAAAAAGTCCCTGGCTGTTATGTCCAAGCCTGTAGCCTATATGTTGTTGTGGTGGTTAGGTAGCTCACAGAGTTGAAAAGCCATATATCGGCTGAAGGCCCATGATGAATAGAGAGTGTCAGTGGGCTTTCAAAACACCAGCCATACTGTCCTCTGTCCTCTCTCTCTCTCTCTCTCTCCCTCTCTCTCTCTCTCTCTCTCTCTCTCTCCTTCTCTCCTTCTCTTTCTCTCTCTCCTCATCTTTCAGAGGGTATTGGACCTATTTGTTGCCTGACCTCTTCAGGACCCCTAAGAGTCAGTAAAGACTCAGTAAAGATCTGTTGATACGAACAAAAACCTTGGTATATGAAAACAGGAAGAAGAAAGGAGGACCTTGGGTGAATGGAGCTGCAGTGCATCCTGGGTAAATTAAGTGGTTAGTTATTACTGACTTGGTACTGCAGTGATAGCTACATGTTATAAAAACATATTGGGGTTGTTCAACCAATTCGGTGCCTTTTGAGAAGTATAACTTCACCTCATTTCAACATAATGTCATAAAGAGCACATGTTCAAATCTCAAGAGGTTAAATAAAATGTATTAAAAAAATTGCTATAGTAAGACCTTTTGTATATTTTCAGCCAGTAGTTTGAATGTGGTGTTCACGTCATCTATTTCGTGTGATATGTTACGAATTTTGAAATTTGTGCAATATGTTACACATTTATTGTGCTTAAGATCCCGGAGTGCATCTTTAAAGGCCTAATTAAGTAACAGGGTTGACCTAAACAGGGTTGACAATTTCTTCTTAAATCAGCCAATAATGGAAGCTTGTTATGTACAACAGGGAGTGGCAGTTGAATGCAAGCGTCACAATAATAAATACCTAAAGGGGGGCTGATAAGCTGACATTGTCAGGCTCTGGCCATAGAGAAGCCTATTTGCTTCTCTATGTAGCTATGGTCAGAGTCTGACAGTGTCGTTCTTTTCTGTTTCTGTGTGGGGTTTGGGTTGGATCCCTAATTAGAGGCAGCTGCACTGCATTGTCTCTAATTAGGGATCCCATATATGTTGAGTCCGTCCTTCACTCGGGTGTGGGTCGTTGTCGATATATGTCGCAAATCACGGTGAAAGTAAGTGTATTCCTGTTGTTACGTCCGTTCTTTATTCGTGTTTGATTTTGGTAACGTGACGTTTTGTCTTTCGTGTTTGTTTGATGTGTATAGTTCGTTCATTTGGCGTTTAAATTACCTAGTAAATAAAACGTCTATGTCGAACTATAATCCCTGCGCTGCGCCTTGGTCATTCCCACACCCACACCGTGACAGACATATGGAATTGTTTTAAGATGGTCATATTATGGGTCATTTAGCTGTTATATTTTGAATTGTATGACCCATTTAGGTATATAAAAAAATATCTAAGATAAAAATATAGAATTTGGCATTTACTATTATAGCACAGAGAAACACGTTGAATAACAGGTTCTAAAGGAGTGTCAAAAATAAATCTTAAGAAAGTGTCTGTCCTATGTCTAGGAGATACTGTATAAGAAAGCTTTGGAAATATGTATATATTTATATATATATATTGATTTTTCGTTTAACCCCTTTTTTTGGGTAGGCACAAAACTACTGTAAACCGTCAATGGGATTCGATAAACTATTAGCGTCCGTTGCTATATCAACGGTGTGATGACCTAATGATTAACATTTTGGAGATCATTACAGCCTAAATGACGTACTAAATTTTGATTTTAATAAAATTATATCTTGCATAGCTCATTAGTACACCCTTGTGGTTGAATATATATGTGTCTATTGTAGGTCCTAGGATACAACAATGAATAATGTGGAACAAATAAATACCATCAAAGGATACCTTACAACGTACAATAATGAACAACTTGTGAAACAGCTGTGAAAACCAACTTGGCAATACTTAAGATTTGAATACATAAACTTTGATAGTTTTTGGTACAGTTATTTTTGCAAATTCTTCCTACACTCACATGGCAATCATGGCAATATTATGTGCCCAGTATGATAGAGCAAAAAAACTTTCTTAGCAGTTAATGACAACAACAGTAGCTGTAGTTGATGTAATTAACAGTTGGTGGGTGGTTGGCAATGGAGGACATCAGGTGTATCCACACTAGGTGTTAGGCAGAACCCCTAGGTCCTGAGAACAGGAGCAGAATTAAAGGGAACAGGGTAAGTACAAAGACTTAAACAAGCAAACACACAGGTTACACTTTACTGTGAAAGAATTTGATGGATTAGTGAGGTGTTATAAATGGGAGATATGTACTTTTCAACACTTTTGGAAGGCCTTCCTCAAGCTGGTCCCCATCAGACAGAGCACAGAGAATCAGGCTGATCCAAACTCACTGGTTCTGGTGGATAGGATACCCCCTGGGGGGCTCAGACAGTCGATGGTCCTAAAGTCATTTGGAGAGGTAAATTGAAGAGGTACATTTTTATAAGCTCAGAATAGGTACCGTTTCTTGCTTTCTCAAATGTCAACCAAAGTTTAACATACTTTGTCTATTGGGTCAAATACAAATACAAATACATTTCTTACATATCTCTTGGAGGGCCAGAAAATAAATTAACAGCAGACAATAATTTTTACCTGGCCTAAAACCTTCTAACCCTTCTCAGTCCGTACCTGAAGGTGGTCCTTGAAGGCGTTCTGATCTAGTACGACAAATTCTAGGACATCAGGTGGAGTTTCAGTGATCTAAAAGTAGGTTACACAAAAATAGCAGACAAACAACAACACTAAGTCAATCACAAATTTGAAAGACTACAGTAGATGCAATGTAAGATATTGAAATATGTCTGATTATGTACCATGGAAAAACAAAACAAAATCGTAAAAAATAAATAAAAAAACCATTGGTGAGAAAATAACCTATAACAACCGTACCTTGTTCCAGCATTCATGACCTCGGTCACTCAAGATGACCTCAGGAGAACCGTGGGTGTTGAAGATGTCCACCATCGCCTTGGAGGTGGCCTCGCCAGTCTTGTCCTTGATGGGTATCATACAAAACAAAAATCTATTTTTGTTTCCAAGCACCCTTTTTAATGGGTTACAGAAGGGAATTTAGAGTTAAGCACGTACTCTTCCATTACTGACCTTAATGGGAATTGCCTCCACCCACTTCCTGGACTTCGTGTAGGGTCCGATGAGGTCCACCACTAACAAGATTACTTTATTCTTACCCATATCTGTGTCATACATTACGTATATTTTCATATTTGTAAGGATACTGACCAGAGATGTTCACGTCTTTGAGGTAGAGTCCAAGTCAAGTCTCATGTCTTTTAGGGCCAAGTCTAAGTCAAGTCTCAAGTCCCTTTTGGCAATGGCTTTCTGCCTGCTGTGGGTTAGGTCTATAAACGTTGTAAATTATTTGAAGTAATTGATTTCCTACATTCCTTTATGGACAATTTCATTAATTTAAAGTTAGTTGCCAAACACTGTCATAATTATATAATTTGCAGCATATTATTTAAATATGACATGATTTCACATAATACGATAAACGATTGCTAACTTTTGCTTGTCTTAACAAGCTTAACTTAAGATAAACTTAAGATAAACGATAGCTTAACTTTTACTTGCGTTTTAATGTTCCGATCTATATAGCAATAGCATACACAATAGTCCACTCAATCAAATAAGGACAAAGTGCAAATATGAGTAACCACTATCCTCCCATTGAAATAGACACATCCTTGTCTGCATATGTTTTGCGGAACACAGATGTTCTAGAATGCTTTTCAGCCCTCTGCATTAAACTACTTTCTCTGTGTTACAATGCCGCCTGTTCCATGTTATCTGACAGAATGCACAAAAAACGTATCCCAGTACTGACTTGCATTGTTCATGAGTCTCTCATCTAGAGTCCAAGTCAAGTCTCAAGTCATTTTCTTTGCGACTTAAGTGCGACTCGAGTCCAAGTCTCAGACTCCAGCTTCCATCTCTGATACTGACACACATTCTATAATTTTGAAGTCTGCTGTGGTCAAATAAAGCAACCATTACAAAACAACTTATCAGGGAAAAATTTGAATTGGGACACTTAACGATCAAATCTAATCTAACTGTACTGGTCACATACACATATTTAGCAGATGTTATTGTGGGTGTAGCGAAATGCTTGTGAAATGTGCCATGGTGAAACAACTTTGATGGGCTTCAACTCCGGCGCCACAGTCTTCCCCCTCTCAAACTTCTGGCAGGCTAGACAGGGTACTGACCTTTAAGCAAAAAGTGACAAATTGAAGCGTGTGCTCTCAGTGATTGATAAACAAAAGGTTATTTCACTTGTCCAGCTGCCCACCTCCTTGACAATTCCCTGTCAGAAGAAGCGTAGGTTGATTTTGGCAATTATGCGCTTAACTCCGAAATGGCCAGCATGCATCTCTGTCAGCATGGCCTCCTTTTCCTTTTTAGTAAAAATCACCTTTCTGTGTGGCTGGCCATCCTTCCCCCATAGGTAGATATGATTGCCTAAAAAGATGTTGAAAAACTCAATTCTAAGTACATTTGAACTGTTGTCTTTCTCTCTGTCTGTCTTCCACTCTCTTCCCACCTCGCTCTCTTTCTCTCACTTTCATCCTTTCTTTCTCTCTCCCCCCTCCTCTCTGTCTAGTGAAGACACCTAGTTAAGGGCATTTGTAATTGCCATAATTGCTTACACCTATTCATTTGATTGATCAGGTTTAACTTATAGCTAGACACCTCAATATGACAGACAGGGGAGGATACCATTCCATTTACTAAATTCCAGACATTATTATGAGCCATCCTCCCCTCAGCAGCCTCTACTGAACTATATGTATAGCTGGTTGCTGGTTGTTGCTGGTTGTTTAAAAATGGTTGTACACAGCTAAATCCATCCAGTTATCTGATAGAAGTTAATTGCTTATTGTTACCCTGAATTGTGAATTTCTCTGAATGTTGCGCCTGTTGTTGAGATCAGTGGTGTCTTCATAGTACTTTGCCTGGTTGGAAAGATAAAATAATATCTCCTCGAGGGAAGCCATTGAAATGGAAGCTACATACAAACAGAACGATACAATAACAGTTACAGTAGCTAGCTAGCTAGCTAACGTTAGCTAAATGAAAATGTCTGGTTAGCCAGCTACTGTAGATGGCTAGCTGACTAGGAATGAAGGTAGTCAGCAGGTTGTCACCTTCAAAAACACTGTCCTTGGAGAGCAATTCTGAGGTAATAATTTTGCAATGTTTCCATTGATCATCCTTGAGATGTTTCAACAACTTGATTGGTGTCCACCTGTGTTAAATGAAATTGATTGGATATGATTTGGAAAGGCACACACCTTTCTTTATAAGGTCCCACAGTTGACAGTGCATGTCAGAGCAAAAACCATGTGATGAGGTCGAAGGAATTGTCCGTAGAGCTCCGAGACAGGATTTGTGTCGAGGTACAGATCTGGGGAAGGGTACCAAAAATACAAAAACCCCCCAAAAATTCAGCAACACTGAAGATCCCAAGGACAGAGTGGCCTCCATCATTCTTAAATGGAAGAAGACTGGTTCTAAACTTAGAGCTGCCACCCCGGCCAAACTGTGCAATCGAGGGAGAAAGGCCTTGGTCAGGGAGGTGACCAAGAACCCGATGGTCACTCTGACAGAGCTCCAGAGTTCCTCTGTGGAGATGGGAGAACCTACCAGTAGGACAACCATCTCTGCAGCACTCCACCAATCAGGCCTTTATAGTAGACTAGCCAGATGGAATCCACTCCTCAGTAAAAGGCACATGACAGCCCGCTTGGAGTTTGCCAAAAGGCACCTAAAGGACTGAATGCCAAGCGTCATGTCTGGAGGAAACCTGACACAATCCCTACGGTGAAGCATGGTGGTGGCAGCATCATGCTGTGGGGATGTTTTTCAGCGGCAGGGACTGGGAGACTAGTCAGGAAAGATGAAGGGAGCAAAGTAAAAATAAATCCTTTATGAAAACTTGCTCCAGAGTGCTCAGGACCTCAGACTGGGGTGAAGGTTCACCTTCCAACATTACAACACCGAAGTGGCTTCGGGACAAGGCTCTGAATGTCCTTGAATGGCCCAGCCAGATCCCGGACTTGAACTCGATCGAACATCTCTAGAGAGACCAGAAAATAGCTGTGCGGCAACGCTCCCCATCCAACCTGACAGAGCTTGAGATGATCTGCAGAGAAAAATGGGAGAAACTCCCCAAATACGGGTGTGCCAAGCTTGTAGCGTCATACCCAAGAAGACTCGAGGCTGTAATCGCTGCCAAAGGTTCTTCAACAAAGTGCTGAGGTCTGAATACTTACGTAAATGTGATTTTCTGTTTTTTATTTTTAATACGTTTGCAAAAATCTTAAACATGTTTCTGCTTTGTCATTAAAGGGGTATTGTGTTTAGATTGATGATTGAAAAAACAACAACAATTTAATCAATTTTAGAATAATGCTGTGACGTAACAAAATGTGGAAAAAGTCAAGATGGTCTGAATACTTTCTGAATGCACTGTATCTGAGTGAGATTGACTAACAAAATCAAATGGCCCCTGGAGGTCAGGGCCCTTGGGCACGTGCCCTGCAGTCCCTGTCATGACCTGATATGTTTCACCTGTCTGTGTTTGTCCCCTTCCCACACCAGGTGCACCCTATCACCATCATTAATCAGTTTGGGTATTTAGTCCCTTGGGTTCTGTTGGGATTTTGCCAGATCGTCTTGCCTAGTCAGTCGTTCCAGCAATCCCTCGTATTACTAACTCTGCCAGTCTGTTTCCCGGTATTTGGACCTCTACCTGCCTGTTGGATTACGTCCCTGTCTATCCCCTCCTGTGCCTTCGACCTTCTGATCTCCTGCTAAGCGAACTCTGCCTGTGTTACGGATTACGAGCCTGTCTACCCCTCTGCACTGCCATCCTTCTGATTCCCGGTACCGAACGCTGCCTGAACTACGACCACGAGCCTGACTCCCCTTATTGGACGACTATTCAGATCCCCTGTTACGAACATTGCCTGTCATTCACTACCAGACTGTCTTGCCCCATATACTTGATTAAATATGTAATCATATCTCTGCCTCCGTGTCCGCTTTTGGGTCCCGTATATCTGTCGTTCTGTCAGTCCCGGTCTGAATTTGGCCATGATTACAACAAGTTTAGATAACTGTCTAGACTAACTTATCAATAAAACAATTGTTTGTTGACATGGCTAATTGAATGACTGTCAGTGACTGACAAAACAAGAGAAAAACTCCTGACGCACAACCACATTTTGAACTTGCACCTTGTGTATTCTACTATTCTAGCTCTCAACAGTACGTTGAAAAAAATATCATTATACAAAATAAATCCCACTCCTCATATATTTGGAAAAAATAACATTGAGCTCAAATCTCTGTTTAGCTTCACATGTAGAGAGCTTACAACGGAGGTTTGTCCTCCTCTCATCTCCTCTCCTAACGCCACTCTGCCCTGAGAGGCAGCATGGTGTTTGGTGGCGTAGGCCGGGCTAGGGGAGGAGGGGGTGTCAACAGCCCCCTGACACTCCCTTTTATTGATTGAGACTGACGCTGGGCTTGGCGTTGAAGGACGTGCCCACGAATAGAAGCTGAAATCAAGACTAGAAAAATTGCGTTGGCGAGACAATCTCACAGCGAATTGATTGTCAGCTTTGCATTTAGATTCCCCACTTGTGGTAACAAAATTTCTGCTTTGGACGGGTATTGATACCCTTCAGTAAAAGCAGGTCAAAGAGAGCAAGAGAGAGAAAGCGCGAGAGAGAGCCCGAAAGAGAGCAAGAGCGATATAGAAGGAATGTAAAAAAAAATAATCCAGCATGTGAGTCTGCTGGTAAAGTGCTATTGACTTGTGCAGCCTGAAAACTAAAACCGTTTAAAGGATTTTTACCAATGCAACAAACACACAATAGCCGATTTATCTGACAAGGCCCTACAGAGTCCTCTGGACTCTGACTACAGGCTTCCTGTTGGGAGAGAAAATGGAAAACTCATCCCTTTGTTCCTAACGGTCCTCTCAAGCCTTCTAGTGACTACCGGATGTGTGTTAAAATGGGATGACAATGGTAGTAACTCTTCATGAAAAGATATTGATTGTACACACACACGGACACACACGCACACAAACGCACACACACACACACATACAATCCATAGTACAGGAAGGTGAAATCTGTATTTTGTGTGCATCATATTCACATAGAACAATGTCCTGTAATGTACTCACCATTTAATGTTGTGATGTCCTGCCGTCCGACCGTCCATCCGTCTGTCAGACAGAAAGACAGTGTAAGACAGTGTTGACATGTCGGACTGTCTGTCTGATTCTCAGTCCGTCCGTCAGACAGACAGTTCCAACACCCAATCTGGTGCTGCTCTGTTGCTCCTGGCAACAGTGTGTGCTGGTCGACCGCTGCTGCCTGTCTCTCCAACATAGGGCTGTGGATGTACACATGTGAAGTATGATCTATTCATTAGAAGGATATGTTTGTCATTTTCCATATATATCTCCAAAAAGTCAGCTGGATATCTAAATATCTGGACATGTCTCATTAGATATTTGTCAAAATGTTGACCATCAATCACACCAATACCTCATAACCAGAGCCATATACACTGAATGAACAAACAATTAGAAACACCTTCTTAATATTGCCCTCAGAACAGCCTCAATTTGTAAGGTCATGGACTCTACAAGGTATCGAAGCATTCCACAGGGATGATGGCCCATGTTGACTCCAATGCTCCAATGATACAGTTGTATTAAGTTGGCTGGATGTCCTTTGGGTGGTGGACCATTCTTGATACACAGGAAACTGTTGAGCCTCTGAATGGCACACATACACAATCCATGTCTCAAGGCTTAAAATTGTTCTTCAGAATTTTAGATATCAAAATAAATATATATAAAACATATTTTATAAAATATAGAACTTAGCCTTTACTACTATAGCCCAGAGAAACGCGTTGAATAACACATTCAAAATATATATATATTTTTTTCACACATATTTAACCCCTTTTTGGATAGGCATAAAACTACCTTCATACTTCCATAAATTTTTTTTAACCAATACCGGTTACCTTCAAATGAGTCCCGTGACACTTGTCGGGGTCAAAGAGCAAAACGGAGAACACCATCGTGCTCGTGAGAATCTCCTTTTCCACAGTAGGGTCAAATTAGTTTTTAGCCCAAACGGTTCGGAAGCTACAAACAGATGTTGGCACATCGACGGTACTGATTGCAAACGAGTCCCCTGACAGTTGTGGGAGTCATTAAGATTTTTTTTACCACTTGTTAAACAAAATCTCTTTCTCTGAGCAATTATATTGGTATAAAATAATACAATTTCCCACTTTGTTTTAGCATCATACAATATAGCTCAGTATTTGTTTTATTTATTTTACAGGGTCTTTTTTGCTCATCTTTAACAAGGGTGCCAATAATTTTGGGACTAATTGATTGGCTGAGTGTTAATTAGAACCTACAGAGCATGGGAGATGAGATGTAATGTTCTCACCATCACATTCCGCTGTTCAGACCAATTAAGTCTGTCACCACTGTGTGACGCAGGTTACATTTGAGAATGACAGCGGTGGCCTTTCTGTGCCATCCCTCAAGAATCATATGTGTGCTAAGGCAACATTACATTTACATTTTAGTCATTTAGCAGACACTATTATCCAGAGAGACTTACAGTTGGTTAGTACATACATGTTCACACTTTTTTCATACTGGTCCCGCGTTGGGAATTGAACCCACAACGTTGCAAGTACAATGCTCTACCATCTGAGCTACACGGGACTATAACATGCGTTTGATGATGGAATGGGCTAAGCTGCTGATGTTTTGAGAGCCTATCGCTGAAGCTTTGGATCACATGTTTGGATGGGATGTTTGAATGGCATGGTATCTATGCATGTATTGATGGATCACATTGATTTCAATGAAATATTTTTGAAAGAGACCAAACCTTTCCAACCTGCCATTTACTTTTGAGATTTATTTTAAACTACCTCCCTTCTCCCCGAAGTGCCACCTTGTTACTGAAATATGGCATCTTCATCTACTACACTCTAAGGAACCAAAAGTCATAAATGGAGAAAACTCATAAAAATACATATCTTCTTTAAAGACTGCGGTATGGTGAAAAAGTCTCTTTTGAGTGTGTGTGTGTTTGTGTGAGTGTGTACTTGCATGCTTTTGCCCATGTGCATGTGTGCATCCATGTACATGTGTGCATACCTGCGTGCGTGTGTTTTCTGTGTGTGTGTGTGTGTGTGTGTGTTTGTGTGTTCCTCTAAAGGGACAGCTCTTTTGACAAATAATAGACATGCACAACCATTACAGCACTCTTCTACGTGTCCTGTCCCAGACCAATTGCAGAATTCTTTGAAGGGACTACCTCTGTGCTTTGATCCGATCCGTTCTCTATTCAGGGCCTTTTGTACACACATCTAGTCATTTCCCAGCGGGGCTAGACACTCACTGGAGGCATGACAAGAGTGTGAAAGCAGAAAGTGTCATCTCAGAATAGCATTCTGTGTGTGCATGATCTCCATCCCAAGTTCAATGGCTCATATCACATGTATAATGTATAATCTATTCTCAATATATTTTGCGTTCTTGATATGCTGTCATAATGCAATATCGTTGACCTAGTGACCTTGTCTCAGTATAATATGATACCATATTGCATATATTCGTGGATACAGACAAACTGGGATTGAGCCTAAAGTAGAGCAGTAGAAGACTACACTTGTTTTGATCCCAGCAGTCCTCTTATCCTTAGATCAGTCTCATTTAGTATTCAACGTTTAGGTTATATGGTTATTTGTGAGATAAGAGAGCCCAAACAGTTTCTAGAGGAGATACAGAAATAATCAAAACAGCCACGGTTGAATTACTTTCCCTATCCCATATGATTATGTTTGACAGTCTCTTGGAGTAAGAGTATCCCTATAAGGTTCTGTGTTAAATACTACATCCAACCATACATTGTGTTATCAACCTCAACAGTCTTCTTCAGAGTAACTGGGCGAGTCCACTAGCCGTAGGACATTTTTCAATGTAAGGAAGCGACTTGCGCCGAAGTTAGCGAGGTGAAGAGCATGAACAGTGTGGGACTTACGTTGACGAAAGCTCAATACTATACAAATGCTTGGCGACATCGCTCCGCAATTGACCTACCAAAGCTCACTATAAAGTTTAGCCACTACTGGGTTAGTTCTTCATACCTAACACTACCTAGCATGCTGTTATTTTGCTAGCACCCATATTGCGAGCCACTCTGGGCTAAGCAGTGTTCATTCTGGCATTATCATTGAGACTAAGTCAACCGTTTTTAATTTGAAAAGTGATTTAGTCTAGTTATTGTAAAAATGATTAAGTCAACTATATGCCCTTTCATTTGAGTCACTTTTTTTGCCTCATTAACCTGTAGTAAACATAAATCACTGACTTCCATGTGAACAAACATACAGTACATAGCCTTTTCTTACCAACATATCTTATCAAATGAGTCTATTCCCAACAGCCAAATTGGCAGAAAAACACCTTAATCACATCGCTTGACATACTGTAGCTAATCAAAGTTCTGTTATAAGTAGTGATCTGATAGGTTGCAGCTAAAAAATCTGACATTTTAAGATAGAGATATCCGCATTGGATGCGTCTCAATGTCACACTTCCGCCTATGTCACACTTCCGCATCTGCGGTGAAAGGTTTGGTGAGCTAGAGCAGTGTTTGTCAGACAATGAGACATCCCGAAAATCGTTATTTTCATGAAAATGAATGTTTCGTCCGAACAGTTGGACCAACTACAAACAACAAACAATTACCACTCTATGTAAAGACTTGACTCTCACGGACACGATGGTGGTCTCCGTTTTGCTCTATGCTCTCCACAAGTGTCAGGAGACTCGTCTGAAGTCGGTACAGACGATCTGCCAACTTCTGTCTGTAGTGTCCAAATCTTTTGGACTACACACTAATATGACCCCTCGGTGCAAAGGTGAGACTCTCACAGGCCTCACATGCCCACAGGCCTCACAAGGGTCATCTGAAGGTCCCCCGGTACCAGTTGAAAAAGTAAGGAAGTATTCTGACCCCTTCACTTTTTACACACAGCCTTACTCTAAAATGGATTAAATCATTTTTTTTTTCATCAATCTACACACATTACTCCATAATGACAAAGCAAAAACAACTATATTTTATCCATTTTAGAATAAGCCTGTAACGTAAGCAAAACAAAAAGTGAAGGGGTCTGAATACTTTCCGATTGCACTGTATATGGAGACCATTCAATGCCAAAAATATGGGGTTAAATACATGTAAATAATATATGATCTTTCTTATCTCTTATATCTCTCTTCATAACAAACTTCCTTTTCATATGTTTTTGGGACTATCTGTTGTTGATTGTAGTGAATATGTTATTCAAAATGTATTTTTATACTTCAAGGGGTTTTAAAATGTAAAATCAAATAGCTTAATGATCCCTGGTAGGACCTTCTTAAAACAATTCCATATAGCTTAGTAGAGTTTCTCCCATTTTTCTGTGCAGATCCTCTCAGGCTCTGTCAGGTTGGATGGGGAGCATCGCTGCACAGCTATTTTCAGGTCTCTCCAGAGATGTTAGATTGGGTTGTGGCTGGGCCACTCAAGGACATTCAGAAATGTGTCCCTAAGCCACTCCTGCGTTGTCTTGGCTGGGTGCTTTGGGTCGTTATCCTGTTGGAAGGTGAACATTCGCTCCAGTCTGAGGTCCTGAGTGCTCTGGAGCAAGTTTCCATTAAGGATCTGTCTGTACATTTCTCCATTAATCTTTCTCTCAATCCTGACTAGTCTCCCGGTCCCTGCCACTAAAAAACATCCCCCACAGCATGATGCTGCGACCACCATGCTTCACTGTGGGGATGGTGCCAGGTTTCCTCCTGACGTGACACTTTGCACTCAGGCCAATTTTTGTTTCATCAGACCAGAGAATCTTCTTTGTCATGGTCTGAGAGTCCTTTAGGTACCTTTTGGCAAACTCCAAGTGGGCTGTCAAGTGCCTTTTACTGAGGAGTGGCTTCTGTCTGGCAACTCTACCATGAAGGCTTGATTGGTGGAGTGCTGCAGAGATGGTTGTTCTTTTTGAAGGTTCTCCCATCTCCACAGAGGAACTCTGGAGCTCTGTCAGAGTGACCATCGGTTTCTTGGTCAACTCCCTGACCAAGGCCCTTCTCCACCGATTGCTCAGTTTGGTTGGGCGGCCAGCTCTAGGAAGAGCCTTGGTGTTTCCAAACTTCTTCCATTTAAGAATG
This sequence comes from Thymallus thymallus, assembly GCA_023634145.1. Classification (NCBI taxonomy): domain Eukaryota; kingdom Metazoa; phylum Chordata; class Actinopteri; order Salmoniformes; family Salmonidae; genus Thymallus; species Thymallus thymallus. Next base: position 12,241,278 of record CM042411.1, read on the forward strand.
ATGGAGGTCACTGTGCTCTTGGGGACCTGAGGTACCCTTCCCAAGATCTGTGCCTCGACAAAATTCTTTCTCTGAGCTCTACAGACAATTCCTTCAAACTCAGGAATTGTCTGTGGAGCAATTCCTTTTGCTCTGATATGAACTGTCAACTGTGGGACCTTATATAAATAGATGTGTTCCTTTCCAAATCATGTCCAATCAATCAAGTGTCTGAATACTTGTTTTTATACATTTATAAATGTATAAACTTTAAAATCAATGGTTTTGTTTGGCATATATTTTAAAGTGAAAAATCTGAGTCTTAGTGTAATTCCGTTACCGTGGAATTGCTCAGCAACAGCTTACTTGAAAACTTCTGTGATGTAAAAATCACACCCATGTACTCGTGGTAAGATGAGTTTTCAGTGAGTTAGCTGAAGTGTTAACTTCTGCCTTTTGCCCTGAGTCCCCGACACCGCACCCCCTCTGAGTGATTCCCTCTGTGTGATTCCCTCTTTATTGTCGAATCCAACCAATCTCCCCCTGATCAAGTTACAACACTGCCTCAACCTTCCCCTCCCTCCTCTCAACTCAACTCACCTTCCCTTACCCCCCCCCCCCCCCCCTTCTACAGAGAGACATGGACACCTCTGTCGAGCTCCAAATGAAGGGGACCACCTGTGGAGACCTGAGGAAAATGACTTGTTAAAAATTGTGACTTTTCATTTTTACATCTCAGCTCATCAGACTTTGAAAGTGCAGCCCTTTTAAAAATATATCACAAGGGGCTGTGTCAGCATGGTAAGTGTCATTTTTAGAGGAATATGAGTTTTGAAGAAGAGGTGGGATTAAGGATGCTATCCTGCTTCCATACATTGCCTACCTTGTCAGTATAAGATTACAACTTTTCTCGTTTTGAAAAGCCAACTATTTTGACTTAGTGTGTCCTGCTGTCTTCTTGCTTGGGTTGTCTGACGAAACTCTGTTTATTTAATATTTTTATATACAGGAGTAGTTAGATTGCGAAGAGAAGATATAGAAGATATAGTGATTTTATTAAATCAATAAAAAAATTGTAGAGGTTCAGAGGCTTGTTTTTGACGTTTTAAATTAATATCAAATTAAATAAAAGTGTGATGACTGTACAAAGGTTGGCTCCTGGGTTGCTGGGAAGGTTAGAAGAAGAAAAATAATGATTTTTCAATTTTATATGCGTAAAACAAAAATGTATATTTTTTGCTTTGAACCCAATGCCCAGAGTCACTGTAACTGGTTAGCCTATAAGGAACACTTAACCCTGCAACTCTTAAAGGAGTTATCAATGTTCAAATCCTATTGAGGAGAAAGGTACTTTATATCTAATGACGTTTAGAGCCTGAATGGTCTGCTTTCGAAAAATATCACCAAGAGGCCACTGGTCAAAAGGTGGTTGCATCAATGTTGTTTCCACGCCATTTCAACAACAAAAAATCTATGCAATGACATTGAATCATGTTGAAAAACTGATTGGATTTGCAAAAAGTCATCAAAGTAAGGGAATTTTGTATTTTTTTCACCCAACTTTTAACCTAATTCCAATGACATAGTGAAATGTTTTGTTGATTTCTCGTTGAATTCACATTTGTTGACAACTCAACCAAATGTAAATCACAACTAGACGTTGAAATGACATCTGTGCCCAGTGGGTGGCTTTGAGGACTAATATCTCCCTCTAGGTCAAATATTAAGTCTCAACTTTTTCCTTAAGCTGAAATAAAAGAGCAAGGTTCAGCGGTAATTTTTTCTCAGCAGTGGCTGAGCCACAGTGTCTTTTGAAGTAGGAGAGAATAATATACAAAAAAATATATATTTTCTCACATTTTTCTCTTCTTTATATACCTTTACAGTAAAAAACTGAACATAACACATTTTTCATTGCATCAATGTTTTATTCATCAAGTTGCTCCTGTCACAAAGTACTGATCAAAACATCCCCCACTCTGACAATAGACACACACGTTAGATATTTTTCTCTGTATATAAGGTAGGAAAAGGTCAAATCTTACTTTGACTCAAAGTATCAAGCTTAACTCATGCTCTAAGCTATAGACAGAGCTTGAAATAGGTGTGGAATTGTGTTTTGTAGGTTCACCTCTGTTTATATTCTCTGACTAAATCAAAAGGTTAAAACATGCAAGGTCCAGGGTCTGACTTGTGAAATATATGTGTATATTCCAGTAAGAACTAACCTGGTAAGACAAAGGTTAAATAAAACAACTTGCAGAATAAAGAGTCTGTTCTTTGATTTGTTTGGACTGTGAGTGCTTTCCTACAGTTCTTCTAAAGACATTCGGGGAATTGAATGAGGCTAACAAACCAAAACCAAAAGGATTAATTTAATTCCACACAATATGGTCATGGTGTTAAACATCTCTCTATTTTAATCCTGCTCCAATTTATAACTACAAGTAATTCCACATAGGATATTACATTAATCCCTATTAAACCATTAAGAAAGGTCCTTCATACTTATAGCAACAGACAGCCCTTCTTCTATCATCAATATCTTCTGTTTATTATAACCACCTTCCGGGAAGGCTGTTGGGTGTGTGCATTTTAACCCAGACTTACTTTTAACCCCCCGTTCCACGTGCCATGAGCCAAATGGGTTCTTAATGGACTTTTAGGGTCATTGGTGCTGACTGGCCATGATACGATCAGTACTGTTATGACACCACTGGGACACGGCACTAAGATGGGGAGAGAGAGGGAGAAGAAGGGAGAGAGACGGATGGAGAGAGAGAGATGGACAGAGAGACGGACAGAGAGAAAGACAGACAGAGACAGTCGGAAGAGAGAGAGAGAGAGAGAGAGAGAGAGAGAGAGTGAGAGGGAGAGAGGAAGGAGAGAGAGATAATCTCCTCATGACCGGACACTATCAGTAGGCTCATCTCTGTGGTGAGAGTGAGATCCTCTTCATGACCTTCACACGATTCTTATCTCTGTTTCTTTTTGGGGGCGGATAATAGCCTATACTGTAGTGTGTCCACGTTCGCTTTGCCCTCTGTGCTGTCCCGTTAGCATCCTATTTATTTCTCTGCTAGCTAGTTAAAATAAAGGTTAAATAAAAAATATAAATAAAATAGTTAAAGTGATGAGGGGAGAGGCAAGATATCCATGCTGAGATGTAAAGAGATGGTTCCTGCTGTGATTGACTGGATTGATCCATTGAGAAGGTTATTAACGAAAGACATAACAGAAATATACACAGAACAGATGCTCTCTTTCTCCATCTCTTATGCATAGCAACAGTGTTCAAGAGCTCATAGAATGAGGAGAGATGTATTAACATGAAAGCCCTCAAAACGATTAAATCGATATGACTTCATTAAATAATTATGAGCCACATTACATGCAAGCCATGAAACCTGCATAAAAAAAAAAAAAAATTGACTAATAAGTGAAATTTGAAATGCCAAATAAGAACAAATACCCTATTAAGAACATTATATTTTTGGACAGCTCTTGCACATCGGCCATATCCAGTGTCAATCTCAGCATCTATAAAATTACGCTACAATATGATATCATATGAAAACACCACCCTGTCATGTTTTTGCAAAAAGTTAAAAACAATTGATATTTATGTCAATAGGCCATGCTCCCAGGAGGCTTTGCAGTGCCAATGGGAAAAGATGAGTGTCATAGAATTGATGGTTATGTAAATACATTCCATTCAATGGGAAAAGATGAGTGTCACAGGGTTGACACATATATCAATACATTTCAAGTCATTGGGAAAAGATGAGCTTCAATTCATTTATGCTTATTTCAATACATTGCATTCAATGTGAAAAGAAAAGTGTCACAGGGTTTATGCTTATGTTATTACATTGCAGTCAATGGAAAAATATGAGCTTCACAGAGTTGCTGCTTATGTCAATACATAGCAGTCAATGAGAAAATATGAGTGTCACAGGGTTGAAGCATATGTCAGTACATTTACAGTCATTGGGAAAAGATGAGTTTCAATTAATTGATGCCTCTGTTAATACATTGCATTCAAAGAGAAAATAAAAGTGTCATAGGGTTTGACGCTTATGTCAATGCATTTTTTTCAATGGGAAAACATGAGTGTCAACCAATTGATGCTTATGTCAATACATTCCACTTAATGGGAAAATATATGTCACTAGGTTGAAGCTTATGTCAATATATTTGCAGTCAATGGGAAAAGATGATTGTCAACGAATTTACGCTTATTTCAATATATTGCAGTCAATGGGAAAAGATGATGGTCAACCATTTGATGCTTATGTCAATACATTTCAAGACAATGGGAAAAGATGAGCGTCAACGAATTGTCACTTATGTCAATGCATTGCATTCTTTGCTAAATAGAAAAGTGTCATATGGTTGAAGGTTATGTCAATACATTGCATTTAATGTGAAAAGATGTCTGTCACAGGGTTGAAGCTTATGTCAATACATTGCATTCAATTGGAATAGATTAGCATCAACCAACTGATGTTTATGTCACCAAAGAGCTAGGGTTTCATCACAGGGGGAGGGGTGAAAAACATTTGAAGGCCCCCCCATATTATTTAGAATTTTACAGTTATAACTTCAAAAGTAGCCGGTATCATGAATGCATTCATGTTTGAATGGTCTTCAATCATCATTAAGTAGGATATACCTGTACCTGGATTACTGAGCGCACAGATTGACAAGGCAATGCGCAACGTGCAGACAAGTCAGAACCTTGGAAAAATAATTAGGCCTAGCCTACACCTTGTACTTTAGAATAGTCGGATAGTAAACAAAATAACATCAATCATGCAAGATCAAGTAGACAGCAGTCCACAACATAAGCAGCAAACACATCCACATCATCCGATATTGCTTTATGTAGCCAAGCACAACATGGAACTGAATCCCATGTGTCTGTTAGGCTATAGTTTAACATGATAATCTAATGAAGAATAGACTACTTTTGCTTTTAGATGCCATTTAAAAACGAGTTACACAGAAGAACACTATAGTAAGCCTACTTACCAAACAGATGTGTCGTGTCGTGGGGTAAAAGGTAATTCATCATGCGCAATCATGCAATGGTTAATGTAAAATTGTCAATTGTGCAAAGAACAGGCAGAACCTAATCTGAACTAATTTAGATACAGTGGGGAGAACAAGTATTTGATACACTGCCGATTTTGCAGGTTTTCCCACTTACAAAGCATGTAGAAGTCTGTAATTTTTATCATAGGTACTCTTCAACTGTGAGTGACGGAATCTAAAACAAAAATCCAGAAAATCACATTGTATGATTCTTAAGTAATTAATTTGCATTTTATTGCATGACATAAGTATTTGATACATCAGAAAAGCAGAACTTAATATTTGGTACAGAAACGTTTGTTTGCAATTACAGAGATCATACGTTTCCTGTAGTTCTTGACCAGGTTTGCACACACTGCAGCAGGGATTTTGGCCCACTCCTCCATACAGACCTTCTCCAGATCCTTCAGGTTTCGGGGCTGTCGCTGGGCAATACGGACTTTCAGCTCCCTCCAAAGATTTTCTATTGGGTTCAGGTCTGGAGACTGGCTAGGCCACTCCAGGACCTTGAGATGCTTCTTACGGAGCCACTCCTTAGTTGCCCTGGCTGTGTGTTTCGGGTCGTTGTCATGCTGGAAGACCCAGCCACGACCCATCTTCAATGGTCTTACTGAGGGAAGGAGGTTGTTGGGCAAGATCTCGCGATACATGGCCCCATCCATCCTCCCCTCAATACGGTGGGGTTGTACTCATCCTTCTTCTTCCTCCAAACACGGCGAGTGGAGTTTAGACCAAAAAGCTCTATTTTTGTCTCATCAGACCACATGACCTTCTCCCATTACTCCTCTGGATCATCTAGATAGTCATTGGCAAACTTCAGACGGGCCTGGACATGCGCTGGCTTGAGCAGGTGGACCTTGCATGTTCTGCAGGATTTTAATCCATGACGGCGTAGTGTGTTACTAATGGTTTTCTTTGAGAATGCGGTCCCAGCTCTCTTCGGGTCATTGACCAGGTCCTGCCGTGTAGTTCTGGGCTGATCCCTCATGTTCCTCATGATCATTGATGCCCCACGAGGTGAGATCTTGCATGGTGCCCCAGACCGAGGTAGATTGACCGTCATCTTGAACTTCTTCCATTTTCTAATAATTGCGCCAACAGTTGTTGCCTTCTCACCAAGCTGCTTGCCTATTGTCCTGTAGCCCATCCCAGCCTTGTGCAGGTCTACAATTTTATCCCTGATGTCCTTACACAGCTCTCTGGTCTTGGCCATTGTGGCGAGGTTGGAGTCTGTTTGATTGAGTGTGTGGACAGGTGTCTTTTATACAGGTAACGAGTTCAAACAGGTGCTGTTAATACAGGTATGAGTGGAGAACAGGAGGGCTTCTTAAAGAAAAACTAACAGGTCTGTGAGAGCCGGAATTCTTACTGGTTGGTAGGTGATCAAATACTTATGTCATGCAATAAAATGCAAAGGAATTATTTAAAAATCATACAATTAGATTTTCTGGATTTTTGTTTTAGATTCCGTCTCTCACAGTTGAAGTGTACCTATGATAAAAATTACAGACCTCTACATGCTTTGTAAGTAGGAAAACCTGCAAAATCGGCAGTGTATCAAATACTTGTTCTCCCCACTGTAGATGATAGATAGATTGATAGATAGATAGATACTTTATTGATCCCCGAGGGGAAATTACTTTGTCAAGCAGCTACGAAAACACAGGGCAGGTGCAAAATGCCAGAACAAAATACACAAAAGACAGATACACGATACATGATACATAGCGCAGCAGTATGAAAAAGTATAAAAAGTATTTAAAAAGTCTGGAGTGCAATGTAAGGCACTGTATATATATATATATATATATATATATATATATATATATATATATATGTGTGACTGCATTCAGGAACTTAAGCTTATGTCAAAATGTCTAGATTGAGCTTCAAAATGGTGTATTATACATTGGAAAGTTATGCTTCTTTGAAGTAGGAGAAAAAATATCTTGAATGATTTTCAAACTTTCTAGACAGCTTTTCATTGTGTATGCCCATTTCACATCGTTCACACCCTCTTAAACCTTAGCCCCACCCATTTCTTTTATATTTCACATGTAAACGCCTGAGTCAGCATGGCATTGTCCTCCAGAAAGCAGTTTTTCTATTATGGATAAACCACATGATTTCACATGCTGAAAATTACATGATTTCACATGTGAAATTTCCACGTTTTGCACATTTAGCAAATTCCACATGTGAAATCATGTGAAACCATGTGTTTTTTGAACAATTCATATGTGAAGATATTTCACATGTAGCTTCATGCGTGAATATTTTTCACAAGAAAATGATATCCTGCAAAAATTTTCCCCTGCATTAGTGTATGCACACAAACAGTGCTTTTAACATAGTGTTTTCAACTTACATGCTTGATATGATTACATTGTGTATGTTTATTTATACAGTAATTCAATATTCAAATATTCAATACTCAAGAAAACCTATTATATTTATCATAGTTTAAAGTTTAAAGTTGTATTGTTATGTGCACATGTACTGTGAAATGCCTTATTTGCTTGCTCTTTCCCAACAACACAGTAATCAATATCAATATACCGCTGTACAAATGTTTTAAATAAAAAAGTAAGGTAGAGCAAAAACAGAAGAAGAACACGAGAAAGTAAGTTCCAGGGTCAGTGCCAATACCATAATTATAATGTGCAGCGGATAGTGGAGTGGTGGTGGTAGATATATGTGAATGTCAGATTGAGTGTGTGTGAGTGAATGTGTGAGTGTCCGTAGAGTCAGTACAAAAATACAAAATAAAAGGGTCAAAGCAATGCAGTCCGTGTAGCCATTTTGTTAGCTATTTAGCAGTTTTATGGCTTGGGAATATAAGCTGTTCAGGAGCCTGTTGGTGACTTGATTCTCCGGTACCCCTTGTCGTGTGGAAGCAGAGAGAACAGTCTATGGCTTGGGTGGCTGGAGTCTTTAACAATTTTCTGGGCCATAGTGATTCAAGAGTACCTCGCTAACATCAGACAACTAAACAGAAGACCCCTAAAAATGCTGAAATAAGTAAATTAAAGCAATGAGGAGAGTATAGTCAGATTAACTGATAACCAAAATAGAAGTGCAGATGGCACTCTTTTGCTAACTGCAGAGATGTATTATAGGTAATGAATGTGTAGAGTAATGCTACAGACTGCAACGCAACAGAAAGGTCAGATCAGCTTACCCCAAATCCAGAGGTTGTGAGTTCAAATCCCAGCTGGAGTCATATTGAAAAGTTAGGTCTAAGTGATCATGTCAAATGTAATCATACTGTCATTGATTAAAGATTTTGTTCAGTATTTTAGCTGAACAGTGTGCCACTTACTATAAAACCCCATATAATTTAATTCCCTTAATGAAACCTGCCTCTGTCTTTAGCGTCCGAAACGTTTGAGCTACAAACTAATATGACCCCACTATGGAATGGGGAGTCTCTCACGAACATGATGGTGCTCTCCATTTTTCCCCCACAAGTGTCATGGGATTCGTCTGAAGGTAACCCATACAAACAAAAGGTGGAGGTACTATAGTTTTCTGCATAAAAAAATATGGTTAAATATGTGTAACATTTATTTTAGACACTTCAAAAATGTATTCCTTAAGATAAATGTTTTTACAGTTTTTTTTTTTTTTTTGATTAAATATGTTTCTATGTGCTATAGTAGTAAAGGCCAAATTATTTTTTTTATCAAATCATTATTTACATTTTTGGGGGGGATACCTAAATTCAAAATCAAATAGCTAAATGATCCACGGTTAAGGACGTGGAATAGGGTTAGGGTTGAGCCAGGATATGAATCTAATGTTAGGGTAAGGGCCTGCGTCTTTCTGTCTGTCTGTCTGTCTGTGAGTGCATATGTCTGTTTGTTTGCCTGCCTGCCTGCCTGCCTGCCTGCCTGCCTGCCTGCCTGCCTGCCTGCCTGCCTGCCTGCCTGCCTGCCTGCCTGCCTGCCTGCCTGCCTGCCTGCCTGCCTGCCTGCCTGCCTGTCTGTCTGTCTGTCTGTCTGTCTGTCTGTCTGTCTGTCTGAGTCTTTCACCAATTTAGCCATTGCACCTGTATCACCAACAATGCATTGACATGTTTCAATTTCCTTTATGCATATTTATAGACAGGTTGGTTGTTTAGCAACAAAACCAATGATGGGGCGAAACAGACGGGGTTGGCAGAGGATTGTTGACAGCATGTAAACTATACTTTGTCTACAATGTTCATTGAAAACATAAATACATTTTCACGATGAGCATGTGTTGTCTCTCAAATACATTATTACAGTTGTTGGTTAGCTAGCTAGTACATTTTAGCAGTGTTAGCATACATGTGACATCAGTCAAAACACCTTGAAACAATTTAAGAAGAAGATAAAACAAGCTGAAACGAGCCACCTACGATTCCCCACATGACAGCGTGACAGAGGTGTTAGAGAGGATGGAGAGAGAGGATGGACAAAGAGAGAAGAGGGGGAGGAGGGAGGGAAAAATGAAGGGAGAGAGAATGGAGGGAAGGCGAGAGAAAGATAGAAGGAGAGAGTGAGGGAAGGGATGAAGGAGGGAGGGTATAGAAAGAGGAGAGAGGGGAGAGAGAGATAGAGAGAGTAGGGAAATAGGAGGGAGAAAGAGAGAGATAGACGAGAGAGTGAGGGAGGGAGAGAGAGAAAGAGAGGAGGGAAAAAGAGGGGGTACAGGGTGGAGGGGGTGAAAATAGGGGGAGAGAGAAGAGAGGGAGGTGGGATAAAGAGGAGGGAGGCAAATAGAGGGGCAGAAGAGGGAGGGAGGGAGAGAGAAGACAGAGAGAGGGAGGGGGATGATTAGAGAGCGAGAAAGAGAGTGTGTGTGTGTGTGAGAGAGAGAGAGAGAGAGAATTATAGATGTTTGTCTGTCTGTCTGTCAGTTTATATGTCTATGTTTATATGTCTCTCTCTCTCTCTCTCTCTCTCTCTCTCTCTCTCTCTCTCTCTGAGTATTTCACCAATTTACCCATTGCAGCTCTATCACCAAATTTATTTTGGCTTGAATGCAATGTATTGACTTATACGTCAATGCCCTTCATGCATACCTATGCAAAGGAGAGAGAGAGAGAGAGAGAGAGAGAGAGAGAGAGACAGGATTAGAGAATAGAGAAAGACAAAAAGAGAGAGACATGTCTGTCTGTCTCGCTGTGAGTTTATATATCTGTCTGTCTGTCTTTCAGCAATTTACCTATTGCAGCTTTATCACCATCTTTTCACATTGACTGCAATATATTGGCATTCTGCAAGCATCAACTCTGTGACAATGTATTGACATAAGAATCAACTCTGTGATACTCATCTTTGATTGACTGCAACGTATTGACATTGGCATCAACCGTGTGACACATATTTGTCTACTGCAATGTATTGACATAAGGATCAATTGGTTGACACTAATCTTTTCCCATCTTTTCCCACATCCGCTTCAACCCAATGACAATAATTTTTCCCAGTGATTGCAATGTATTGACATAAGCTTTAATTGTTTGACACTCATCTTTTCCCATTGAATGCAATGTATTCACATACTGTAAATGTCAACCATGAGATACTTTTCCATTTCGCAAAGAATGCAATGTATTGACATAAGCTGCAATTTGTTGTTGCTCATCTTTTCCCATTGACTTGAAATGTATTGACATAATTGTCAATTGGCTGACACATTTTTTTCCCATTGACTGCAAATGTATTGACATACGCATTGTAAAGAATTCCCCCTGTAGAGCTGTGGGACCCCCTCCTCTCCAGCGCTGCAGTAGTATGATGGCAGCAACACCCTTATCATCCACACCTGTGTTGTGTTAGCTCATTATGTTCTCTTTAAGTTCTGTGTCTTTGTGTTACCCCTCAGAAAACAAGAAACCCCTTTTTCTTGTTTTCACGCCATGTTGCTGTTTAGTGAGTTGCTGTAATTATTCCTTTCATTCATTAAAGAAGCTTTTGTTTTTTATTTAGCTATTGACAATTCGTTGACGCTCATCTTTCCCATTGACTTGAAATGTATTGAAATAAGAATCAGTTGGTTGACACTCATCTTTTCCTATTGAATGCAATGTCTTGACATAATCCTCAACCATTTGCCACTTTTCTTTTCCCATTGAATGCAATATATTTACATAAGCTTCACTTCGTTGATGCTCATCTTCTCCCATTGATAAAATGTATTGACATAAGATTGAACCCTATGACACATTTATTTTCCCATTGTCTGCAATGTATTGACATAAGTGTTTGAAGCTCATCTTTCCCCATTGACTTGAAACGTGTTGACATATGACTCAATTGGTTGATTCTCATCTTTTCCCATTGTCCACTCAAAGCCTGCTGAGTGCATGACCAATTGTCATAAGCTTCAATGGGTTGAATCTTATCTCTTAAATCATAAAAGTGAGAGGATGAAGTTTTGCGTCTGATAATGGTCTGGACACTCAGGATTTTCCTCACTCATTTCAATGACAGCCAATCGATCTACCTTGATGGTTCCATGTCATATGAAACAAGCTATGAGAGCGCATTGGTAAAGTACTATTGAGTGTATATACTATTGAGTGCATGTCCGCTGCCAGTTCTGAAGTCTTTACAAAGGCTTATACCGTATAAGAGCATGTTATAAGGTTTTATACAGTGGGGAGAACAAGTATTTGATACACTGCCGATTTTGCAGGTTTTCATACTTACAAAGCACGTAGAGGTCAGAAAATCACATTGTATGATCTTTAAATAATTAATTTGCATTTTATTGCATGACATAAGTATTTGATCACCTACCAACCAGTAAGAATTCCGTCTCTCACAGACCGGTTAGTTTTTCTTTAAGAAGCCCTCCTGTTCCCCACTCATTACCTGTATTAACTGCACCTGTTTGAACTGTTACCTGTATAAAAGACACCTGTCCACAAACTCAATCAAACAGACTCCAACCTCTCCACAATGGCCAAGACCAGAGAGCTGTGTAAGGACATCAGGGATAAAATTGTAGACCTGCACAAGGCTGGGATGGGCTACAGGACAATAGGCAAGCAGCTTGGTGAGAAGGCAACAACTGTTGGCGCAATTATTAGAAAATGGAAGAAGTTCAAGATGACGGTCAATCTCCCTCGGTCTGGGGCACCATGCAAGATCTCACCTCGTGGGGCATCAATGATCATGAGGAAGGTGAGGGATCAGCCCAGAACTACACGGCAGGACCTGGTCAATGACCTGAAGAGAGCTGGGACCACAGTCTCAAAGAAAACCATTAGTAACACACTACGCCGTCATGGATTAAAATCCTGCAGTGCACGCAAGGTCCCCCTGCTCAAGCCAGCGCATGTCCAGGCCCGTCTGAAGTTTGCCAATGACCATCTGGATGATCCAGAGGAGGAATGGGAAAAGGTCACGTGGTTTGATGAGACAAAAATAGAGCTTTTTGGTCTAAACTCCACTCGTCGTGTTTGGAGGAAGAAGAAGGATGAGTACAACCCCAAGAACACCATCCCAACCGTGAAGCATGGAGGTGGAAACATCATTCTTTGTGGATGCTTTTCTGCAAAGGGGACAATACGACTGCACCGTATTGAGGGGAGGATGGATGGGGCCATGTATCGCGAGATCTTGGCCAACAACCTCCTTCCCTCAGTAAGAGCATTGAAGATGGGTCGTGGCTGGGTCTTCCAGCATGACAACGACCCGAAACACACAGCCAGGGCAACTAAGGAGTGGCTCCGTAAGAAGCATCTCAAGGTCCTGGAGTGGCCTAGCCAGTCTCCAGACCTGAACCCAATAGAAAATCTTTGGAGGGAGCTGAAAGTCGTTAATGCCCAGCAACAGCCCCGAAACCTGAAGGATCTGGAGAAGGTCTGTATGGAGGAGTGGGCCAAAATCCCTGCTGCAGTGTGTGCAAACCTGGTCTAGAACTACAGGAAACGTATGATCTCTGTAATTGCAAACAAAGGTTTCTGTACCAAATATTAAGTTCTGCTTTTCTGATGTATCAAATACTTATGGCATGCAATAAAATGCAAATTAATTACTTAAAAATCATACAATGTGATTTTCTGGATTTTTGTTTTAGATTCCGTCACTCACAGTTGAAGAGTACCGATGATAAAAATTACAGACTTCTACATGCTTTGTAAGTGGGAAAACCTGCAAAATCGGCAGTGTATTAAATACTTGTTCTCCCCACTGTATATCTGCTTATAATCAGGGTCGGTTAGGTTACTTTCAAAATGTAATCCATTACAGTTACTAGTTACCTTCCAAAATTGTAATCAGTAACGTAACTTTTGGATTACCCAAACTCAGTAACGTAATCTGATGACATTCAGTTACTTTTAGATTACTTTCCCCTTAAGAGGCATTAGAAGAAGACAAAAATGTATGTTACCAATTGAACGGCATCTATTGCAGAATAAATCAATGTTAAAGTTTACATTGCTGGATGTAAAATCTTACTTTATGGGTTAATTTTGTAGGCTTCTTGTAGGCTATAATAATACGATTAAATTATATCTTTACATTAATATATATAATGTATTTAGCAACTACAGATTGCCCCTTTAAGTCTACAAAAGTGTGCAAGCTTGAGCATGTGTCCACTAGGCTTATGGATTTTTTTTTTATCAGCATGAATTACACTGAGCAATAAAAGCCCCACTTTTATTCCATAGGCTGGGAGTATGCATTATGCAGCTGTTGCAAGAGCGCATTTTTCACAGGCTGTCCACTGGTTTCAAAAACAATGATTAATAGGCAGTTTAAACTTCTTGAATTCAAGCATTTTTATTGGGTTCAAATACACATTTAGATTTGTAAACATCCATCCACAACAACCACAATCCATAAGGCACAAATAACTAAATGAGAGAGCAGCAGTGTGATTCACATGAATGAGCTATGTAGATATCAATAATAAGTGATATCCGAATCACCGTAGACTACACCACTGCTGTCATCCTTACCTCCAAGCGTTTATTCAAGTTGGATAATCTTTGGATTCCGACAGCAGTCACGCCATTGGAAGACATAGCTTGGACTGTAGCCTACAAAAGCCTATTTCTACTCTTTTCCCACGATCCATCAAACACATTTAGTGTGTCATCATAGTGGTCTCTGACTTGTAGTCAGACTCTCTCAGTTGGAACAAACTAAAACGTGCGCCTTTTTTCAATGCTGATTTGAATGTCATTGAGAAAACATGTCATTTCGGAATTTAAAAGTAATCCTCGAAGTAATCATCTACTTTTTCAAAAGTATCTGTAATCTGATTACAACATTTTTACTGTTAATGTAACAGATTACATATACTTTTTACATGTAATCTGTTACTCCCCAACCCTGCTTATAATGCATTAAGAGGGTAGGCATCAAGAACTGTTACCGTAGTAACCAGTGGATTTAGGAGTCATGTGAGAACAACTCGTATAGGTCTGTATGAAGGGGGGTGAACACAGGTTTTCGTGTGACTTCTGTGATTGTAATGATTGTCGGAGTGCCTGAAATGATAGCTCTGTGTACTGGAGAGAGACAGAGCAGCTGTGAAAAGAAGGAACATATTGAAAAGTGAGGGATCTGCAGCCCCACTGTTTAATTACAGAGGGAAAAGAAAGAAAGAATAGGAAATCCCATTAGCTTTTTCTATTGTCAAGCAAGCACAGCCGCCCTCGTTTCATGCACCTGCAGAGGCTGATTAATTTGAACCTTGAAATTCAAACAAGCCTAAACAACATACAAACAAACAAGGCTCTTATATAAGTATAGAGCAGATTAATGGGCCCACCAAAAAATTAATTGTGTTTGTTACATTGTTACAATTAAATTGTTTCAAACAATTTGCCCGGGGTTCCAATTTGGCAGTGATAGACTAGGCAGGCGACATCATCATTTTCCTTTATATGACGTTGGGAGTCTGGCATGCGCCCTTCTACACACGCATTTTAAAAAGGCTAGAGAGACAATTGGCAAGAAGATTCCTTGAGGACAGAATTTTGGGAAGAAAAATGGGTGGCATTGTTTCTGTGTTGCCTAGCAACCGGTTCGGCACTTGTGGAATTGCATATAGCAAATGTATTTTGAATGAAAAGAGAGAGAGAGAGAGAGAGAGACAACAGATATTTGTTGTCGCTTCGGAACACTCTATACTACTTGTTGACAACGTTGTGCCACGTTCTGATCATGTCCTTTATCCCTCCTGCATTCTGTTTAACAGATCTAATTTAACTGTGCTGTATAAGAATATGGATATGTATATATGAAAAGTGTGTAAATGGTGTTTTTGTTGTCTCTTGTTGTCTTTCCAATATATAACTCTTATTTTATTTATTATTTAGAATGTAATGTAATATCTTGTTTTTCTTGTCTATAACAGTTTTTTACTTTGTAATGTATTTGTACGTTTTATGTGGACCCCAGGAAGAGTAGCTGCTGAATGTGCAGTAGCTAATGGGGATCCTAATAAACTGTTAAGGATATAATGTGTTCATAACCTGTGCTGGAAAAAGTACTCAATTATCATACTTGAGTAAAAGTAAAAAGTAAAAGTAAAGATACAGTATCTTAATAGAAAACAACTCCAGTAAAAGTCTAAAAGTATCTTTTTTTAAATGTTCTTAAGTACAGTGGTGGAAAAATCACTAAATTGTCATACTTGAGTAAAAGTAAAAAAATACAAGTAAATGCTACACATCAAATTCCTTATATTAAGCAAACCAAAGAATCTCCTTGTTTTCTTATTTATTGGGTACACTCCAACAATCAGACGTAATTTATAAACGCAGTATTTGTTTTTAGTGAGTCCCCCAGATCAGAAGCAGTAGGGATGACAACGCATCATATTGATAGTTGCGTGAATTGGACAATAATTCTGTCCTGCCTGAGCATTTGAAATGTAACGGGTAATTTTTGGTGTCAGAAAAAATATACGGGAGTAAAAAGTGAATATTTTGTATCAATATGATGCGTTGTCATCCCTACTGCTTCTGATCAATATGATGCGTTGTCATCCCTACTGCTTCTGATCTGGGGGACTCACTAAAAACAAATACTGCGTTTATAAATTACGTCTGATTGTTGGAGTGTACCCAATAAATAAGAAAACAAGGAGATTCTTTGGTTTGCTTATATATATATATATAAGGAATTTGATGTGTAGCATTTACTTGTATTTTTTTACTTTTACTCAAGTATGACAATTTAGTGATTTTTCCATCACTGTACTTAAGAACATTAAAAAAAAGATACTTTATACAACCAGTAAGAATTCCGGCTCTCACAGACCTGTTAGTTTTTCTTTAAGAAGCCCTCCTGTTCTCCACTCATTACCTGTATTAACTGCACCTGTTTGAACTCGTTACCTGTATAAAAGACACCTGTCCACACACTCAATCAAACGGACTCCACACACTCAAACAAACAGCTGTGTAAGGACATCAGGGATAAAATTGTAGACCTGCACAAGGCTGGGATAGGCTACAGGACAATAGGCAAGCAGCTTGGTGAGAAGGCAACAACTGTTGGCGCAATTATTAGACAATGGAAGAAGTTCAAGATGACGGTCAATCTCCCTTGGTCTGGGGCACCATGCAAGATCTCACCTCGTGGGGCATCAATGATCATGAGGAAGGTGAGGGATCAGCCCAGAACTACACGGCAGGACCTGGTCAATGACCTGAAGAGAGCTGGGACCACAGTCTCAAAGAAAACCATTAGTAACACACTGCGCCGTCATGGATTCAAATCCTGCAGCGCACGCAAGGTCCCCCTGCTCAAGCCAGCGCATGTCCAGGCCCGTCTGAAGTTTGCCAATGACCATCTGGATGATCCAGAGGAGGAATGGGAGAAGGTCATGTGGTCTGATGAGACAAAAATAGAGCTTTTTGGTCTAAACTCCACTCACCGTGTTTGGAGGAAGAAGAAGGATGAGTACAACCCCAAGAACACCATCCCAACCGTGAAGCATGGAGGTGGAAACATCATTCTTTGGGGATGCTTTTCTGCAAAGGGGACAGGACGACTGCACCGTATTGAGGGGAGGATGGATGGGGCCATGTATCGCGAGATCTTGGCCAACAACCTCCTTCCCTCAGTAAGAGCATTGAAGATGGGTCGTGGCTGGGTCTTCCAGCATGACAACGACCCGAAACACACAGCCAGGGCAACTAAGGAGTGGCTCCATAAGAAGCATCTCAAGGTCCTGGAGTGGCCTAGCCAGTCTCCAGACCTGAACACAATAGAAAATCTTTGGAGGGAGCTGAAAGTCCGTATTGCCCAGCGACAGCCCCGAAACCTGAAGGATCTGGATGGAGGAGTGGGCCAAAATCCCTGCTGCAGTGTGTGCAAACCTGGTCAAGAACTACAGGAAACGTATGATCTCTGTAATTGCAAACAAAGGTTTCTCTACCAAATATTAAGTTCTGCTTTTCTGATGTATCAAATGCTTATGTCATGTAATAAAATGCAAATTAATTATTTAAAAATCATACAATGTGATTTTCTGGATTTTTGTTTTAGATTTCGTCACTCACAGTTGAAGAGTACCTATGATAAAAAGTACAGACTTCTACATGCTTTGTAAGTGGGAAAACCTGCAAAACCGGCAGTGTATCAAATACTTGTTCTCCCCACTGTATAACATGGGATAAACAAATATACAGTCAATAAAACAATAGAAAATATATATATAGTGTGTGCAAAATGTAGTAAGATTAGGAAGGTAAGGCAAAAAATAGGCCATAGTAGTGAAATAATTACAATTTATCATTAACACTGGAGTGATAGATGTGCAGATGATGATGTGCAAATAGAGATACTGGGGTGAAAATGAGCAAAAACAACAATATGGGGGTGATGTAGTTGGGTGGGCTATTTACAGATGGGCTGTGTACAGGTGCAGTGATCGGTAAGCTGCTTTGACAGCTGATGCTTAAAGTTATTGACGGAGATAGTAGTCTCCAGCTTCAAAGATTTTTGCAATTCATTCCAGTCATTGGCAGAAGAGAACTGGAAGGAATGGCGGCAAAAGGAGGTGTTGGCTTTGGGGATGACCAGTGAAATATACCTGCTGGAGCGCATGCTACGGGTGGGTGTTGCTATGGTGACCAGCAAGCTGAGATACGGCGGGGATTTACCTAGCAAAGACTTATAGATGACCTGGAGCTAGTGGGTTTGGCGAAGAATATGTAGTGAGGGCCAGCCAACGAGAGCACACCGGTCGCAGTGGTGGGTAGTATATGGGACTTTGGTAACAAAACAGATGGCACTGTGATAGACTACATCCAATTTGCAGAGTAGAGTGTTGTAGGCTATTTTGTAAATGACATCGCCGAAGTCAAGGATCGGTAGGATAGTCTGTTTTACGAGGGCAAATTGGCAGCATGAGTGAAGGAGGCTTTGTTGAGAAATAAGAAGCCGATTCTAGATTTAATTTTGGATTGGAGATGCTTAATGTGAGTTTGGAAGGAGAGTTTACAGTCTAACCAGTCACCTAGGTATTTGCAGGTGTCCACATATTTGTCAGGCTCTGGCCATAGAGAAGTCTATTTGCTTCTCTATATAGCTATGGTCAGAGTCTGACAGTGTCTTTTCTTTTCTGTTTCTGTGTGGGTTTTGGGTTGGATCCCTAATTAGAGGCAGCTGCACAGCATTGTCTCTAATTAGGGATCCTATATATGTTGTCCTGTCCTTCACTCTGGTGTGGGTCGTTGTCGATGTATTTCGCAGTCACGGTGAAAGTAAGTGTGCTTCAGTGTTACGTCCGTTCATTCGTGTCTGTTTATGTGAACGTGACGTTTTGTCAATAGTGTTTGTTTCGGTTTTGTATAGTTCGTCATTTGTACATTTATATACGTAGTATAATAAAAGGAATGTCGAACTATAATCCCTGCGCTGCGTCTTGGTCTGTCTCTGCACCCGATCGTGACAATATTCTAAGTCAGACCCGTCGAGAGTAGTGATGATAGTCCGGCGGGCGGGTGCGGGTTCGATTGAAGAGCATGCATTTAGTTTTACTATCATTTAAGAGCAGTTGGAGGCCACGGAAGGAGTGTTGTATGGCATTGAAGTTCGTTTGGAGGTTTGTTAATACAGTTTCCAAAGAAGGGCCAGATGTATACAGAATGGTGTCGTCTGCGTAGAGGTGGATCAGAGAGTCATCAGCAGCAAGAGCAACATCCTTGATATATACAGCGGGTGAAATAAGTATTGAACACGTCACCATTTTTCTCAGTAAATATATTTCCAAAGGTGCTATTGACATGACATTTTCACCAGATGTTGGTGACAACCCAAGTAATACAAACAAACAAAGAAACCAAAACAAATACGTTCAGAAATTAAGTTATGTGTAATAATGTGAAATGACACAGGGAAAAAGTATTGAACAGACTTACTGATATTTATTTAATACTTTGTACAAAAGCCATTGTTGGTAATGACAGCTTCAAGACGCCTCCTGTATGGAGAAACTAGTCGCATGCATTGCTCTGGTGTGATTTTGGCCCATTCTTCCACACAAACAGTCTTCAAATCTTGAAGGTTCCGTGGGCCTCTTCTATGAATCTTGATCTTCAGTTCTTTACATAGATTTTCAATGGGATTTAAGTCAGGTGATTGGCTGGGCCATTCTAGCAGCTTTATTTTCTTTCTTTGAAACCAATTGAGAGTTTCCTTGGCTGTGTGTTTGGGATCATTGTCTTGCTGAAATGTCCACCCTCGTTTCATCTTCATCATCCAAACTTTGTGCTACACTGTTGGTATGGTGTTTTTAGGGTGATGTGCAGTGCCATTTCTCCTCCAAACATGGTGTGTATTATGACATCCAAACAGTTAAATTTTGCTCTCATCTGACCACACTATATTCTCCCATTATTTCATTGGTTTTCCAAATGTTGTGCAGCAAATTTTAAACGAGCTTCAACATGCTTTTTTTTCAGCAATGGAGTCTTGCGTGGTGAGCGTGCATACAGGCCATAGTGGTGGAGTGCATTACTTACTTTTTTCTTTGAGACAACAGTACCTGCTAATTGCAGGTCTTTTTGAAGCTCTCCACAAGTGGTCCTTGGCTCTTGGACAACTCTTCTGATTATTCTTTTCACTCCTCTGTCAGAAATCTTGCGAGGAGCACCTGGTCGAGGCAAATTTATGGTGAAATTATTGTCTTTCCACTTCCGTATTATGGCCCCAACAGTGCTCACTGGAACATTCAGAAGCTTAGAAATGCGCCTATAACCAATGCCATCATTATGTTTTGCAACAACAGCTCTTTGCTTTTACCCATCATGAGATGTGTCTTGTGTGACACCTTGGCAATGAGACCTTTTTGTAGGCCATCAGTTGGGACTGAACCAGCTGATATTAATTTGCACTGACGGGGCTGGATTGCTTTTTAATTGCTGATAGTTTTCAGCTGTTGTCTTGGCTTTCCATGCCTTTTTGCACCTCCCTTTCTTCATGTGTTCAATACTTTTTCCCTGTGTCATTTCACATTATTACACATAACTTAATTTCTGAACTTATTTGTTTTGGTTTCTTTGTATGTATGGCTTACTTGGGTTGGGAAATTTCATGTCAGCACCTTTGGAAATATATTTACTGAGAAAAATGGTGACGTGTTCAATACTTATTTCACCCGCTGTATACAGAGAATAGAGTCTGTCCAAGAATTTAACCCTGTGGCACCTCCATAGAGACTGCCAGAAGTCTGGACAACAGGCCCTCCGATTTGACACACGGAACTCTATCTGAGAAGTAGTTGGTGAACCAGGCGAGGCAGTCATTTGAGAAACTAAGGGTATTGAGTCTGCCGATAAGAATGCAGTGATTGACAGAGTCGTAAGCCTTGGCTAGGTCGATGAAGACGGCTGCACAGTACTGTATTTTATTGATGGCGGTTATGATATCGTTTAGGACCTTGAGCGTGGCTGAGGTGCTGTCAGGCTCTGGCCATAGAGAAGCCTATTTGCTTCTCTATGTAGCCATGGTCAGGGTCTGACAGTTCTGTTCTTTTTGTGTCTGGTGGTGGGTTGTGTGGGAGCCTTTGTAGGATCCCTAATTAGAGACGATGCTCCTCAGCTGCCTCTAATTAGGGATCCTACAAAGGCTTGTAATTTTCACACTGGGTTGTGGGTCGTTGTCGTAGGTTTTTGCAAATCACGGTGACAGTAAGTGGGCTTTTTTGGTTACGTTTAAAATATCGTGTTTTGTTTTACGTGACATTTGTATTTCGTGTTTTTGTTTTGTTTAGTAGTTCGTCATTAGTGTTTGTTATACATCGTAATATTAAACTGTCGAAATACTATCCCTGCGCTGCGTCTTGGTCATTCCCACACCCACAACGTGACAGGTGCTCCCATGACCAGCTCGGAAACCAGATTGCATAGCGTAGAAGGTATGGTGGGATTCGAAATGGTCGGTGATCTGTTTGTTAACTTGGCTTTCGGAGACTTTATAAGGTCAGGGCAGGATGGATATAGGTCTGTAACAGTTTGGGTCTAGAATGAACCGCTGCAGCTTTCCAATCTCTAGGGATCTCAGACGATACCAAAGAGAGGTTGAACAGGCTAGTAATAGGGGTTGCAACAATTGAGGCGGATAATTTTAGAAAGAAAGGGTTCCGATTGTTTAGCCCAGCTGGTTTGTAGGGGTCCAGATTTTGCCGCTCTTTCAGAACATCAGCTATCTGGATTTGGGTGAAGGAGAAGCTGGAGGGGCTTGGGCAAGTTGCTGCGGGGGGTGCAGAGCTTTTGGCCAGGGTAGGGGTAGCCAGGTGGAAAGCATGGCCAGCCGTAGCAAAATGCTTATTGAAATTCTCGATTATCGCAGATTTATTGGTGGTGACAGTGTTTCCTAGCCTCAGTGCAGAGGGCAGCTGTGAGGAGGTGCTCTTATTTTCTATGGACTTTACAGTGTCCCAAAACTTTTTGGAATTAGTGCTACAGGATGCAAATTTCTGTTTGAAAAAGCTAGCCTTTGCTTTTCTAACTGACTGTAAAGGTATAAAGGTTCCTCTACAGGCATCCTCTACTGACGGGATGAGGACAATATCCTTCCAGGATACCTGAGCCAGGTTGATTAGAAAGGCCTTTAGGGAGCGTTTGACAGTGATGAGGGGTGGTCGTTTGACCGCGGACCCATTACGGATGCAGGCAATGAGGCAGTGATCGCTGAGATCCTCGTTGAAGACAGCGGAGGTGTATTTGGAGGGCAAGTTTGTCAGGATGATATCTATGAGGGTGCCCATGTTTACGGATTTAGGGTTGTACCTGGTAGGTTCCTTGATAATTTGTGTGAGATTGAAGGCATCTATCTTAGATTATAGGACGGCCAGGGTGTTAAGCATATCCCAGTTTAGGTCTCCTAACTGTACGAACTCTGAAGATAGATGTGGGGCAATCAATTCACATATGGTGTCCAGGGCACAGCTGGTGGCTGAGTGGGGTCTGTAACAAGCAGAACAGTGAGAGACTTATTTCTGGAAAGGTGGATTTTTAAAAGATAGCCTGCAGAGTTCTGTCGTACTATCTCTGCAGTAGATTGCAACTCCGCCTCCTTTGGCAGTTCTATCTTGACGGAAAATGTTGTAGTTGGGGATGGAAATGTCAGAATTTTTAGTGGCCTTCCTATGCCAGGATGCAGACACGGCTAGGACATCAGGGTTGGCGCAGTGTGCTAAAGCAGTGAATAAATCAAATTTAGGGAGGAGGCTTTTGATGTTAACATGCATGGAACCAAGGCTTTTACGGTTACAGAAGTCAACAAATGAGAGCTGGGGGCTACAGGAGGCTACAGGGCCTTGGTTTACCTCTACATCACCAGAGGAACAGAGGAGGAGTAGGATAAGGGTACGGCTAAAGGCTTTAAGAACTGGTCGTCTAGTGCGTTGGGTACAGAGAATAAAAGGAGCAGATTTCTGGGCGTGGCAGAATAGATTCAGGGCATAATGTACAGACAAGGATATGGTAGGATGTGAGTTCAGCGGAGGTAAACCTAGGCATTGGGTAACGATGAAAGAGGTTGCATCTCTGGAGGCACCAGTTAAGCCAGGTGAGGTCTCTGTGTGTGTGGGGGGGTGGGACAAAGGAGCTATCTGAGGCATGTTGAGCTGTACTGTGGGCTTTACAGTGAAATATACCAATAAGAACTAACCTAAACAGCAACAGACAAGGCGTATTGACATGATAGAGAGGCATAATGCAATCACAGGTATTTATCAAGAGAGCTAAGACAACAACGGGTAATGGCGATGAATGGGCATTGAGGGTCAGTTAGAGAAAATGTTGTGCTACACACAGGACCTGAGTTCGAGGCTGAGGCTTAACAGATAAACAGAATGAGGTACCGTGTAAGGGAAGTCCAGCAGGCATCAGCTGTGTAGCAGAGTGATCATAAGGTCCAATGAGCAGCAAGAGGTGAGCCAGGGAACAGTTCGGTGGCCACTACTGCACTAGGCGACTTTAAGTGCTGCCTGTCTTCCCAATAGCCTTCTTGGTGTGTGAACTGCTGACTGCTTTTAACATGCAGATGACTGTTGACACATCAACCAGGATTAAGGTACAGAGAAATTTGTGACTGTTGTTGTTTTGGTAATCAGTGGCTGTACTGGAGGGGGAGTGGTTTCTCCTCTCCTAGGAAATCAGCAATTAGTATTAGTACTTCAGTCTCACTTTTTTTCACAGCGGCAGCTGTAAGCACTGGTCTCGTCGCAAAACTAAGACCATAGCCGTACTCTGCTGAGTTATTCTAGGAAGGAAAGAGAGGAAGGCTCCAGACCACACTCTCACTCATACCTAGTTATTTTCAGATGATCTGATTTTGCTCTTTTGTAGCTTTGGAAACTACAGTATATATGTTTTTCTATACCTGTTTGCTACTCTCCCTGTAGGCTTTACAGATGCTCCCCACCCCTTGGCTGCAACCTTTCTAATTTAGTGCACTCTCCGCCCACAACCCATGTGGAGTTCCTGGTCTCTGGCAGCGTTTCGAACTGCCGTTCTGTGGTCAAGAATGCTGAGTTCCTCTCAGCCTATGCTGCCCTTCAGTTCCTTGATATTTTGGCCCTAACTTTTTTCTCTCATAGTCCGAGAGCATCTGGTGTCACGATGTCGCACAGGGCAACTTGTTTCTCCTAAGTGGACATTTTCTCTTACCTGTCCATCTCCTCATTTGAATTCCATTTTGTCACTGTCACTTGTCCACTCAAGCTTAACATTATTGTTATCCATCAGCCACCATGTGTTCTTAGAGAGTTCCTCAATGAGCTTGACACCTTGATAAGCTAATTTCCTGACCATGGCTCACCGCTGTTCGTACTTGCAACTTCATCCTCACAATGTCTGCCTTTCAATTAATTTCTTTCCAACTCCCTCTTTCCCCTCCTTGCCTCTTTTGACCTCACACTTTCCCAGTCCCCTCCCACTCACAAGGTAGGCAATACGCTTTACTTCATCTTTACTGGAGGCTGTTTGCCTACTAATCTCACTGCAACCCCCCTCCATCTCTGATCACTACTTTGTTTCCTTTTCTGTGTCCCTTTACACCAACCCTATAGCAACTCAGCACTATAGGGCACAATCTTTGCTCTCTAACTCCCACTACTCTCTCCTCTTCTATCCTATCATCTCTCCATTCTGCTAAATCCTTCTCCCTAATTCTGCCTCTTTGACCTTACTCTCCTCCCTTTCCACATCCTATGGCCCACAATGTCCCCTTTCCTCCCCTCCTGCTCCGTGGCTGAGTGACTCATTGTGAGCTTACAGAACAGGGCTGCGGGCATCTGAGTGGAAACGTAGGAAAACTGAACTTCCGGACCTATCATCCTTTCACTCTCTCCTCTCTACCTTCTCATCCTCGGTATCCACTGCTAAAGCCACTCTCTATCACTCTAAATTTCAAGCTTCTGCCTCTAACCATTGGAAACTATTTTCCACCTTTTACTCCCTCCTTAATACTCCACCCCTTCCCTCCTCCCTTTCTGCGGACGACTTTGTCAACCATTTTGAAAATTAGGTTGACGACAACACTGTCATGGCTTCATTTACTCATCCTATTGAGTACACTGTTCCCACTCACACAAAACTACCTTACGCCTTTACCTCTTTTTCCCCCCTCTCTCTCTAGATGAAATACTGCTACTAGTGAGGTCCGGCCGCCCGACAACTTGCCTGCTCGACCCCATTCCCCTCCTCTTTTCTCCAGACCATCACTGGAGACCTTCTCCCATTCCTCACTCCCCTCCTCAAGAAAGCAACACTCGACTCCTCTGACTTAAAAAACGACAGACCTTTCTTTTCTTTCCAAAACACTTGAGCATGTTGTCTCTGACCAACTCTCTCACTATCTCTCTCAGAACAATCTTCTTGACTCTAACCAGTCAGGCTTCAAGACAAGTCACTCAACCGAGACTGCTCTTCTCTGTCACGGAGACTCTCCGCACTACCAAATCTGACTCTCTCTTCTCTGCTCTCATCCTAGATCTGTCTGCTGCCTTCGACACTGTGAACCATCAGATCCTCCTCTCCACCCTCTCAGGGCTGGATGACTCGGGCTCTGCTGACTCTTGAATTGCATCCTACCTGGCAGGCTACTCCTACCAGATAACATGGAGAGGATCTGTGTCTTCACCACAAAACTCTCACTACTGGTATCCCCCAGGGCTGGGTTGACGCTAGGACAGCCGAGTCTGCCCATCTTACGAAAACATCTGAAACCCTACCTCTTCAAAGAGTATCGTAAATAATCCCACAGTTCCTTACTTGTGGCGGCAGCAGAAACACTCAGCGGCGGTATATGCGACGTCGTAATTATAGTTTCCTGTCACCACACTCAACGGCATGGCCCGTTGGTCTGGGAGAGAAATTGAAAACGCAATCATCCCTGCATTTACGCTGTTACTGAGAGCTGCATCTTCAGACTGAGGATTTAACAATTAACTTGAAGCCATGGCAGTGTGTGTGTGTTTGTCACATCTCCACAGCCACCTCCACCTGGGTAACCTAAGACACACATGGGTGTGGTGTTGTGGTCATTTTGTGGGAACAAACAACGTCAGTGTGAATAGTATTAGTTTATCCTTGTTTCTCTGTTTGCCTATTCAATCTGTGCTAATCAATACGGTAATTAGACAGTGTGTGGAATAGAAATATCCCTGATCTCACCATTTACAGTTCAATATTATACCACATTCATATTCACATTCATGTATCAGCCCAATTCCATCCTCTTACATAACATTTTTGGAACATTCCAAATGCAGGACCGGGAGGGGAGTGGGGCAGGGAGTATGGAACATTCCAATTGGAAGTTTGAGAGGGGATGGGAGCATTTGCATTCCATTATCTTTCATCTCTAAGGGGCACCAGGCTGTAGGGTTGAGCCTGGAGGAGAGGAAGAGTGTATCCTGTCTCTCCTGTGAGGTTAAATGAAAGAGAGGTCTCCTGTCTGTTGTGTCACCGGCCATATGTGTCACACACAGGCAAGCGCACGCACGCACGCACACACACACACGTACGCGTGCACACACTCACACACACACACACACACACACACCTGCACACACATTTATCACCTGGCTTTCACTGCTGAGAGAGACAGATGTTCTTCACTGAGTTTGCGTCCCAAATAGAGCACTGTTGCCTTGGTCAAAAGTAGTGCACTATATAAGGAATAGGGTGACACACCCATACAGCACATACATACTCACACAGTATTATATATACAGTAGCCTATATCCATATACACTAATATATTGGGTTTGGGTTTAAATACTATTTAGGATATTTAAATTACTTTCAAATACATTTCGAATTAGGTATTTTGATATTTTTTATTTTAAAATACAAGTAGTTGAATATTGGAATGTATTTAAATACACTCATACACTTGTGCAGTTCATACAGTACATATACAGTGGGGAGAACAAGTATTTGATACACTGCCGATTTTGCAGGTTTTCCCACTTACAAAGCATGTAGAAGTCTGTAATTTCTATCATAGGTACTCTTCAACTGTGAGTGACGGAATCTAAAACAAAAATCCAGAAAATTACATTGTATGATTTTTAAGTAATTCATTTGCATTTTATTGCATGACATAAGTATTTGATACATCAGAAAAGCAGAACTTAATATTTGGTACAGAAACCTTTGTTTGCAATTACAGAGATCATACGTTTCCTGTAGTTCTTGACCAGGTTTGCACACACTGCAGCAGGGATTTTGGCCCACTCCTCCATACAGATCCTTCAGGTTTCGGGGCTGTCGCTGGGCAATACAGACTTTCAGCTCCCTCCAAAGATTTTCTATTGGGTTCAGGTCTGGAGACTGGCTAGGCCACTCCAGGACCTTGAGATGCTTCTTACGGAGCCACTCCTTAATTGCCCTGGCTGTGTGTTTCGGGTCGTTGTCATGCTGGAAGACCCAGCCACGACCCATCTTCAATGCTCTTACTGAGGGAAGGAGGTTGTTGGCCAAGATCTTGCGATACATGGCCCCATCCATCCTCCCCTCAATACAGTGCAGTCGTCCTGTCCCCTTTGCAGAAAAGCATCCCCAAAGAATGATGTTTCCACCTCCATGCTTCACGGTTGGGATGGTGTTCTTGGGGTTGTACTCATCCTTCTTCTTCCTCCAAACACGGCGAGTGGAGTTTAGACCAAAAAGCTCTATTTTTGTCTCATCAGACCACATTACCTTCTCCTATTCCTCCTCTGGATCATCCAGATGGTCATTGGCAAACTTCAGACGGGCCTGGACATGCTCTGGCTTGAGCAGGGGGACCTTGCGTGCGCTGCAGGATTATAATCCATGACAGCGTAGTGTGTTACTAATGGTTTTCTTTGAGACTGTGGTCCCAGCTCTCTTCAGGTCATTGACCAGGTCCTGCCGTGTAGTTCTGGGCTGATCCCTCACCTTCCTCATGATCATTGATGCCCCACGAGGTGAGATCTTGCATGGTGCCCCAGACCGAGGGAGATTGACCGTCATCTTGAACTTCTTCCATTTTCTAATAATTGCGCCCACAGTTGTTGCCTTCTCACCAAGCTGCTTGCCTATTGTCCTGTAGCCCATCCCAGCCTTGTGCAGGTCTACAATTTTATCCCTGATGTCCTTACACAGCTCTCTGGCCTTGGCCATTGTGGAGAGGTTGGAGTCTGTTTGATTGAGTGTGTGGACAGGTCTTTTATACAGGTAACGAGTTCAAACAGGTGCAGTTAATACAGGTAATGAGTGGAGAAACAGAGGGCTTCTTAAAGAAAAACTAACAGGTCTGTGAGAGCCGGGAATTCTTACTGGTTGGTAGGTGATCAAATACTTATGTCATGCAATAAAATGCAAATTAATTATTTAAAAATCATACAATGTGATTTTCTGGATTTTTGTTTTAAATTCCGTATCTCACAGTTGAAGTGTACCTATGATAAAAATTACAGACCTCTATATGCTTTGTAAGTAGGAAAACCTGCAAAATCGGCAGTGTATCAAATACTTGTTCTCCCCACTGTACCTATCTGTTAGTCTGCCTCAGCTGACACAGACACACACATACACACACACAGTGTCAATGGCAAATAGATGGAGACAATCCATATTTCATTTCCTGTTGGGTCTTGGAGGGCACATCCCCTGTGGTTTCAGCCTTGTCAAACTGTCACATCTCCAGCCCTCACAGGCACAATGAA
The DNA here is from genome assembly GCA_023634145.1 of Thymallus thymallus. Taxonomy (NCBI): domain Eukaryota; kingdom Metazoa; phylum Chordata; class Actinopteri; order Salmoniformes; family Salmonidae; genus Thymallus; species Thymallus thymallus. Next base: position 12,270,009 of record CM042411.1, read on the forward strand.
AACCGGTGATGTTCACCAACCATTCTCTTTCTACAAGACATCTCTCTTCGGGATTTCTTTTGTCTCGCCTTTCAGACTTCAATTCGTTGAAAGTGGTGAAATTGTCTGGAAATTTTCCACTGTTTTGGCAAAAAAGCATGAGAGCCAAACTGACTGCACATTTATTTTTTTGCTTATTGTGAATTTGTTGTGAACAATGATGATGATGATGATGGATTTGATTGGCACATGTAGCAAACGCTTTGGTATTCTCCCTATAAACTGTAAATCACTTTAATTGTCAGCTGGCAATTGCTTCATATCTTATTCATAAGGGTCTGATTGCAACGTTTATATTCTTTAAATATTCACACTGTGAAAATGTCTGTTCTTATCTATTCTGACCATTTGCATAACACTTCCTATGATCTATGAACTGTAATGCATTATGAATGTTCATTACAAATATTTATCTCAAAATACAGTAACTCCATGTTTAATCGATGATGAAACATGCATTGACGTTGACATCTCACTATATACAGTATATATTTATGTAATTTAACCTGAAATATATATGAACACAATGAAGTGTGAAAGGGTCCAGTGCAGCAATTAATTGGGGACTTGGGGCAGATAGTAATGTGAAAGTTCTGTGTGTGGGATATGAAAGATGGATGACTGGGGCTGGAGATGGAGGTCAGTGGGGAAACACAGTAATTAAGTTCTAACTGCTGCAAAGAGAGAAGGGAGAGAGAGAGAGAAAGAGAGGTGAGAGAGTGTGTGAACTGTCTGTTTGGCAGGATAGAGTGGAGCCCCTCCAGGCATCAGATACACCATTTATGACATCACACTGTCAATTACATCACGTCAATTTGTTTATTTACAACAGCTTGGCCATTTTGAATCATTTGAAATATAAGTCAAGTAAGTCAAGACATTTTGCATCAGGTCTAAGGGTGGACATCTACTCACAGAGATTATAAAGATAGTAGTTGATTGAGATGCATGCCCCTGTAACATACGTTACCATGAGAGCATAAAGTTGAATTGAAATTGCCCCTGAAATTATTGAAATTGCAAAACTATGAAAATAATGTGTAAATGTGTTCACTTGGCCTGTTAACACTGTATTGTGATGATAATTGCTTATTAGGCAGTAGGCCTTTAAGGCTGTAGTTATGGGTGTGGTTGGAGGCATGTCTAACCCACAGGTGGTATCTTGAATTACGCTCGAGGCTCAGAGCCTAGCATTGTTTGCTAAAAAGAGGGATTTCAGAGGGGTATCCTACAAAACTCGGGATAACCAGTCATACGAAAGTGGCTCACTTTTTAGCCAGGTACATTTCTATGGCAACGAATCCTTCAGAACTAACCTGCTCCAGGGCAGGCTAACTCACGGCTATCTCCACTTACCCTGAATACAATTACTGAGCCGCGAGTTGAGGACCAATGAAAACAGATTCCCTCCCTCTTGCAAAGATTGCATCATCCCCTTTATTTGATGAAGACGACTGAGTAAATATTTTATTAATATTAACGTAAAAAATAGTAATGTTGAAATATACGCTGAGTACAAAACATTAGGAACACCTGCTCTTTCCATGACAGACTGACCAGGTGAATCCAGGTGGAATGCTTTCGACACCTTGCAGAGTCCGTGCCCTGATGAATTGAGGCTGTTCTGAGGGCAAAGGGTGGTGAAACTTAATATTAGGAAGGTGTTCCTTATGTTTTGTACACTCAGTGTATCACATTCCACATTTAGTAATGACAGAATGCATATTAAACTTCACGCAATGTAACACTTTTGTATGACTTAACAGATAAAACATATTGATAGGAGTGCGAAAAAATGCGCTTGTGCATTCATATGCACACCAAAGATGGCATTAATGATAATTAATAAAACATAGATGGCACTTCTTAAAGCCTATTTCATACCATAGACTGCTGAATTTTCAAGATAACTTTTCTTTTATTTTGATTTCGGCACAAATTAAATGTGGGACTGACTGGCCCATGGGTTGAAGTTTCAGCATTGTCTCAATGAAGAGTTTGGCCTTCGGCTAGACATGTGCGACATGCACGTGCTGTTACAAGCTTGCTAGCGTTAGCGGCAGGCGGACAAGCAATATCCACTGTCATAGTAAAGATGTGCTGGAATGTGAAGCTAACTGAAGCTGGTTAGCTTTCGAAAACCCTGAGTAGATCTAGTTTGCTTCATAGGATACCCCTCAGGCCTCTTTTCTCCCATATTCCACAACATTGATTAGAGCCACTCGTTTCCATTTTAGCTTTTGGATTTCAATTTGATTTACTTTTTTGTATTTTTTATTATCTATTTCCTTGAAATTGGACTTGGACTCAGACTCAACTAGAGTGGATTTTCTATTTGGACTGTTGGCTCTGACAGGACTATTCATTGATTATTACATGATTATTTTGCGGTGTTGAACCCCTATGTTTTTCCTATCAATACACAATTACACTGCAAACATTCCCCAACATTTCTTCCTGGCTTCAAAGTAGTGCAGTGGTCTAAGACACTGCATCTCAGTGCTAGAGGTGTCACTACAGACAATGTGGTTTGAATCTAGACTGTATCACAACCGGACGTGATTGGGAGTCCCATAGGACTAGTGGCCTAGTGTCGTCCGAGTTTGGCCGGTGTAGGCCATCATAGTAAATAAGAATTAGTTCTTAACTTGCCTAGTTAAATAAAGGTTAAATTAAATTAAAATTGTGGTTTATGCAAGTTTGTTACACCTTGTACAACTGGCTTCTCATGTACTTTTGGCAGGTAGTGTATAGCCTCCTTGTGCTACATACTACTACAGCCTCTGCCAAGAGGTTTGGTCCTTTATGGCACAGGTGGTAGTGTAATCACCCTGAAACAGCAGGGTCGCTGGTCCTCCTCAGTCACTACACTAGTACAGTCTACTCATGCCAGAGATGCTAGTCACTATGATCCCTGTCCAAGTCCTGGGCTGCCACTATTGTCCGTACCCTGAGCCTTTGAATGTACACACACACACCTCCTGTTTTCTGATTTGTTCCTATAGAATCCTCCCTTCCTGCCCCTTTGCTCTGTATTCTTGTACTACATGAAACCAATTAAGCAGGAACAGAGAGGCTTCTCTTGCTGTGTGTGATTGTTTTTAATAACAGCACAGACAAAAACAGCACCTCTAATTGCTCCTCACACACATTCCCACTAAATATTAAATAATATTGAGGGCACGTAGTAGTAAATACCATATGTGCTTCTTGTGTTTGTCCATATGTTTTCAACGGCCCCTGATGGTCTGCACTGTTTGTCAGAATAATTATTATAATTATCAAAAAATCATATGTATGCCTAATCAAAGTCATGCAGCCAGATATTCATAATCATAAATCTCAAGTGTTCCTTGGAAGGACACGAGGATGAATTTGCGGCATTTGTGCCACGGCAGTCTAAATTAATGGGAGAGCTACATTTTCTACTGAGTATGAAGTAATTACTGTCATCTTAGAAATGTTACCCTTCAACAATTAATTGAAGGCCACATTAACGGTGAGGCGGACAGGACAAGTGAATTAAAATGTGCATGCTTATAATTGCCAAACCGTCGCATTTTAAAATGAATGCTACCGTGTTTTCAGAGTTCAGAGTTCCACTTGAGTACTAGTAGGACAACAGGTAGCCTAGCGGTTAGAACGTTGGGCCAGTAACTGAAAGGTCGCTGGTTTGAATACCTGAGCCGACAAGGTGAAAAACCTGTCGGTATCCTTGAGCAAGGCACTTAACCCTAATTTGTTCCAGGGGCTGACCCTGTAGGTAGGCTGTCAAATAAGAATTTGTTCTTAACTGACTTGTTAAATAAAATAAAAAATGAACAAGGCAACAATTAACATGCCATCCCTCTCGAATGATGCAGTGCCCCCCCGGGGCCAATTATTTAAACATATGTTCAAATCGAATGTTATTTGTCACATGCTTTGTAAACAACAGGTGTAGACTAACGCCTTGAACAAACCGATAGCATCATTGCGTAAAATAGTGTGCAGCATCATGTAGATATGTGTGCAACAAATGTTCAACATTCACCTTCTGCTACCATTTCTGTCAACCCGTTTGACACGTACGCAATGCTGCAAGGCAAACGCAGCGTTCCATTGGAAATGAATGTACTTCTGGTGTACCAAAACGCAATGACGCTGTCGGTGTGTTCGAAGTGTAACAGTGAAATGCTTACTTACGGGCCCTTCCCAACAATGCAGAGAGAAACATTTTTAAATAATAGAAAGATAAAAATAAAATGTTCTGTGGATTAATGAGATGTAGAGAGATAAATATATTTGAATTCTATTTTCCCTTGCTGTTACTATAGCGCCCCCTTGTAGTTATGTAAACGCCGGATGTCGATGGCAAGACGTATCATTCACCCAAGTTTCATCAAATCGGGAAAACGGGGCAGGAGATATGCAAGTTCAAAGAAAAAAGTATAATTTACAGAAAAAGCTTATAGGTCCTTATTTATTTATTTTTTATTTCACCTTTATTTAACCAGGTAGGTCAGTTGAGAACAAGTTCTCATTTACAACTGCGACCTGGCCAAGACAAAGCAAAGCAGTGCGACAAAAAAAACACAGAGTTACACAGTAAACAAACGTACAGTCAATAACACAAAATAAGATCTATATAGAGTGCAAATATAGTGCAAAATGCAGTAAGGTTAGGAAGGTAGGACAATAAATAGGCCATAGTGGTGAGATAAATTACAGATTAGCATTAACACTGGAATGATGGATGTGCAAATTATGATGTGCAAATAGAGATACTGGAGTGCAAGATTAGCGAAAAATAATAAAATAAATATGGGGATGAGGTAGTAGGGTGGGCTATTTACAGAAGGGCTATATACAGGTGCAGTGATCGATAAGCAGCTTTGACAGCTGATGCTTAAAGTTAGTGAGGGAGATAGGAACCTCTAGCTTCAAGGATTTTTGCAATTCGTTCCAGTCATTGGCAGCAGAGAACTGGAAGGAATGGCGGCCAAAGGAGGTGTTGGCTTTGGGGGTGACCAGTGAGATATACCTGCTGGAGCGCATGCTACGGGTGGGTGTTGCTATGGTGACCAGCGAGATGAGATAGGGCGGGGATTTACCTAATAAAGACTTATAGATGACCTGGAGCCAGGCACCCAGTCTATGTCCGTGATACTAAAGATGTCATGTAACACTGTGTGCTATCCAACACTTCATTGGAGAATTATGCTGTATGTGCTTTGTGAATCATGAAGTTAGGTCATGTTTCAAAGCAGTTGATATATAGCATCTGCAAAGTACACTGAGTGTACGAAACATTATGCTCTTTCCATGACCTGACCAGGTGAAAGCTGTCACTTGTTAAATCCAGGTTAAAGAAGGATTTGTAACCCTTGATACAATTGAGACATGGATTATGTACAGTATGTGTGCCATTCAGAGGGTGAATGGTCAAGACAAAAGATTTAAGTACCTTTGAATGGGGTATGGTATTAGGTGCCAGGCGCACTGGTTTATGTCAAGAACTGCAACGCTGCTGGGTTTTTCACTCTCAACAGTTTCTCGTGTGTATCAAGAATGGTCTACCACCCAAAGTGGTAGCCAACTTGACACAACCGTGGAAAGAATTGGAGTCAACATTCTTAATGTTGTGTACACTCAGTGTATACCAGGATGACACGGTCAAGAAAGACTTCTAGCCCTGTAAGCTTGTGTACTGTACTTGGTAATGCTTTGACTTTGTAGCTTCTAGACAACACTTGCTAACTTCACACAACCCCACTAAAGGCCCTTTCTCAACAAGTCCGGACAAAAATAAATAAATATGAGATATTTTCTGTGGGGTTTTTTTTGTATGCGAAAGTAGGTTGTTGACCATTACAAAGTGTTCTCTGGGACACGTGTTCTGCCACTGACAGGCTGCCCACGCACAGCCACTGACAGGTTTGTTTAAATTAATGAATGAATTAGTTTCTCTCTGTCTGTTTTATATATTTGCAATGCATCAGTGCAGCAAAATCAATTCATCACCACTAGCCAATAGGACCACACCAGAGCTACATGCTCTCACCATTCAAACGTCCCCACCAGCTCATTGCCAACGCTGTAGCCTACTCTATTCACCATTCAGCAAGCCAAAGCAAGGTAGGCCTACTTCTCTCCTTGAATAGGACTATTCGTTTTTTTATTTTAATTGCTCAACATAATTGACCAAACTATATTGCTATTCCTGGGACTCGCATTGTTCTGATAAAGGCTACTTGTTCAAGAGCTGTAAGAGAAAATTTAGTGAGGAGGAAATGTATGAATTGCACAAGAAGGAAACCATGAAGAAAGAGAGAGGTGTAAATTAGAAAATAATACATAGGCGAATATTAATCAGTGTGTATGCTATATACAGTGGGGAGAACAAGTATTTGATACACTGCCGATTTTGCAGGTTTTCCTACTTACAAAGCATGTAGAGGTCTGTAATTTTTATCATAGGTACACTTCAACTGTGAGAGACGGAATCTAAAACAAAAATCCAGAAAATCACATTGTATGATTTTTAAATAATTAATTTGCATTTTATTGCATGACATAAGTATTTGATCACCTACCAACCAGTAAGAATTCCGGCTCTCACAGACCTGTTAGTTTTTCTTTAAGAAGCCCTCCTGTTCTCCACTCATTACCTGTATTAACTGCACCTATTTGAACTCGTTGCCTGTATAAAAGACACCTGTCCACACACTCAATCAAACAGACCCAACCTCTCCACAATGGCCAAGACCAGAGAGCTGTGTAAGGACATCAGGGATAAAATTGTAGACCTGCTCAAGGCTGGGATGGGCTACAGGACAATAGGCAAGCAGCTTGGTGAGAAGGCAACAACTGTTGGTGCAATTATTAGAAAATGGAAGAAGTTCAAGATGACGGTCAATCTCCCTCGGTCTGGGGCACCATGCAAGATTTCACCTCGTGGGGCATCAATGATCATGAGGAAGGTGAGGGATCAGCCCAGAACTACACGGCAGGACCTGGTCAATGACCTGAAGAGAGCTGGGACCACAGTCTCAAAGAAAACCATTAGTAACACACTACGCCGTCATGGATTAAAATCCTGCAGCGCACGCAAGGTCCCCCTGCTCAAGCCAGCGCATGTCCAGGCCCGTCTGAAGTTTGCCAATGACCATCTGGATGATCCAGAGGAGGAATGGGAGAAGGTCATGTGGTCTGATGAGACAAAAATAGAGCTTTTTGGTCTAAACTCCACTCGCCGTGTTTGGAGGAAGAAGAAGGATGAGTACAACCCCAAGAACACCATCCCAACCGTGAAACATGGAGGTGGAAACATCATTCTTTGGGGATGCTTTTCTGCAAAGGGGACAGGACGACTGCACCGTATTGAGGGGAGGATGGATGGGGCCATGTATCGCAAGATCTTGGCCAACAACCTCCTTCCCTCAGTAAGAGCATTGAAGATGGGTCGTGGCTGGGTCTTCCAGCATGACAACGACCCGAAACACACAGCCAGGGCAACTAAGGAGTGGCTCCGTAAGAAGCATCTCAAGGTCCTGGAGTGGCCTAGCCAGTCTCCAGACCTGAACCCAATAGAAAATCTTTGGAGTGAGCTGAAAGTCCGTATTGCCCAGCGACAGCCCCGAAACCTGAAGGATCTGGAGAAGGTCTGTATGGAGGAGTGGGCCAAAATCCCTGCTGCAGTGTGTGCAAACCTGGTCAAGAACTACAGGAAACGTATGATCTCTGTAATTGCAAACAAATGTTTCTGTACCAAATATTAAGTTCTGCTTTTCTGATGTATCAAATACTTATGTCATGCAATAAAATGCAAATGAATTACTTAAAAATCATACAATGTAATTTGTATGTCACTCACAGTTGAAGAGTACCTATGATAAAAATTACAGACTTTTACATGCTTTGTAAGTGGGAAAACCTGCAAAATCGTCAGTGTATCAAATACTTGTTCTCCCCACTGTATATATATATATATATATATATATATATTGGGCTATATATTACGATACTATAGTGAATCTAAGCGACCACATGTGCTATGAAAGACAGAGACCAAAAAAAATCCACCGGACTTTACCCTTATCAAGAAGTGGTTACTGTAGTGTGGACATACCCACCGATTGTATCAACGACTGATCATTAGGCTATGGACAGATTGGGTTGGTTTCTAGTTTTCTAACGGTTTAAATTTTAACAACAAACACTGAAAAATATAAATGCAACATGCAACAATTTCAAATATTTTATTAACTGAGTTACAGTTCATATAAGGCAATCCGTCAATTGAATTTACTTAATTAGGCCCTCATCTACGGATTTCACGACTGGGAATACAGATACAGTCGGAAGTTTACATACACTTAGGTTGAAGTCATTAAAACTCATTTTTCAACCACTCCACAGATTTCATGTTAACAAACTATAGTTTTGGCAAGTCGGTTAGGACATCTACTTTGTGCATGACACAAGTCATTCTTCCAACAATTGTTTACAGACATATTATTCACTATATCACAATTCCAGTGGGTCAGAAGTTTGCATACACTAAGTTGACTGTGCCTTTAAACAGTAAGGAAAATTCCAGAAAATTATGTTATGGCTTTAGAAGCTTCTGATAGGCTAATTGACATCATTTGAGTCAATTGGACATGTACCTGTGGATGTATTTCAAGGCCTACCTTCAAACTCAGTGCCTCTTTGCTCGACATCATGGGAAAATCAAAAGAAATTAGACAAGACCTCAGAAAAAAAATTGTAGACCTCCACACGTCTGGTTCATCCTTGGGAGCAATTTCTAAATGCCTGAAGGTACCACGTTCATCTGTACAAACAATAGTATGCAACTATAAACACCATGGGAACACACAGCCGTCATACCACTCAGGAAGGTTAACGTACTTTGGTGCGAAAAGTGCAAGTCAATCCACAACAGCAAAGGACCTTGTGAAAATGCTGGAGGAAATAGGTACAAAAGTATCTTTATCCACAGTAAAACGAGTCGTATATCGACATAACCTGAAAGGCCGCTCAGCAAGGAAGAAACCACTGCTTCAAAACCGCCATAAAAAAGCCAGACTACGGTTTGCAACTGCACATAGGGACAAAGATCGTACTTTTTGGAGAAATTACCTCTGGTCTGATGAAACAGAAATAGAACTGTTTGGCCATAATTACCATCGTTATGTTTGGAGGAAAAAGGGGGAGGCTCGTAATCCGAAGAACACCATCCCAACCGTGAAGCAAGGGGGTGGCAGCATCATGTTGTGGGGGTGCTTTGCTGCAGGAGGGACTGGTGCACTTCACAAAATAGATGGCATCAAGAGGAAGGAAAATTATCTGGATATATTGTATAACATATGTTAGTCAAAGATGTCTTGTAATAAAAAGGTAGGGGCGTGGATCAGAAAACCAGTCAGTATCTCGTGTGACCACCATTTGCCTCATGCAGCGTGACATCTCATTTGCATAGAGTTGATCAGGATGTTGATTGTGGCCTGTGGAATGTTGTCCGCTCCTCTTCAATGGCTGTGCGAAGTTGCTGGAAATTAACGTTACATTCTCTGGGAACAGCTCTGGTGGAAATTCCTGCAGTCAGTATGCCAATTGCACACTCTTTCATAACTCGAGACATCTAGGGCATTTTGTTGTGTGACAAAACTGCACATTTTAGAATGGCCTTTTATTGTCCCCAGCACAAGGTGCACCTTTGTAATTATCATGCTGTTTAATCAGCTTCTTGATATGCAACACCTGTCAGGTGAATGGATTATGACAGGGATTTAATTAAATTTGTGAAAAAAAAGACAGACATAAGCTTTTAGTGCATATGGAACATTCCTGGGGTCTTTTATTTCAGCTCATGAAAATTGGGACCAACACTTTACATGGTGCGTTTAGATTTTTGTTCAGTATAGTAATTACATAGGTTTTACTATGTAATTACATGGTAATAGGGTTGTTGCAGAATCAATCGGAACAAGGAATGTGTAATTACACATTCACTTCCTGAAGGTTATTCCACGTGTACCTATTTATGTTATTAATTTATTTTCTTGTTCCTCTATGTAACTAATGTTTTGTTATAACAGGTAACCTGTGAATTACCATGTTAATAACTAAAACCCTTGATATATATAACTACCATCGGATCCACATGTAATAAATACCAGGGTTAATATATACGCTATGATCTGGTAACAACAATTGTAACAAGGCACAAGCTGTCATTAACTAACGGTAATTTTCAATTAGTTTATTTCTATATTATGACCTGGCTTAAAAGCTATTCCAAATCAAGTGGAATGTAAGACCAACATAGTTGCATATGATATACTTGTAATTATCATGTACCTACCCAGGAGCAAGCAACTTAATATAAACTGAAAAGTAATTGGTGTGAATGTTTTTTGCGTCAAAATCAGAATGCATATTTTTCAGGAATTCAGATGATAAAAATGCAACGCAGTTGGTGAGAAAAGGCCTCAAATCTATCAAAAAAAAGGGTTGATTTTAGCGATCAACTTTCTATCTCGCTGTGTAAACTTGCCTGTGCATTTTGGTTGATATTCAATCAACTGGATAAGCATTCTAAGACAATATGGGGGAAAAAACAACAGAAGAGAAATCCAGAGGCAGATTGGAGATGACATTTTTTATCAGGGAGGCGGCAGCATATTCATTAAGAAGCCTTTGAGCCATGATACACAATACCACTGTCATCCGGCAGCTTGTAAAAGGAAGACTGAAACTTAATCCGATTGCAAAGACTCAAACATATTTTATCCCCATCATTCTTGTTGAAACACCAGAAGACTTGTCACGGAGACGGTCCGTGACTTGGCTAGTGGCCAATGCTCAAAAAGGGCTGTAGAGATACCCCTACCTGAGTTATAACAAAGTATAACCTTGTTTTTCCATATATGATGGTTGTATAAAATATTTTACTGCAAAAGTGGTTAATGCATAGATATTGTGACACACCCCCTTAACTCAGAAAGTGCTGAATAATGCCTGGCTGGAGGGGGTGGGCCACATAAGCTCATGTAACACAAAATTGCAAGCTCTGATAATGCTAAAATGTGGAATACAAGCAGTTAGTTGTCTGTCCTACATACATAAAACAGCAAAAGGATATCTTAAAGCATTTTGGGAATATAGCCCTGTAAACAGACAGATACAATAGGCTGAAATATAAACTATAAATATTTATGATGAATAAACACTTTTTAGTAGTTGTTTAATAGACAACTTTCCAAGTCAAACTTGCTCTCATTCTGTTCTGTATGGTCCTGCCTGACAACAATGCATACAGTTATATGTGTGTTGATGTTGTGTCTATTGTAATTGGCTCTAAGGTAAGAGGGCTCAGACACTGAAACTGTCACTTTTTCTATGTGGATTTTACATGTTAAGCACCTAATCTTGCAATTGCATAGAGAGTCCCTCTAGATTTGACTCCACATCCAATATGGCGTCCAAAATCCAATATGGCTGCCACAATACCATTAAATTGTGGTTTAATCATCTGTATTTGTGCATGTTTTCTGCTTTGTCTACCTGTACTGTATGGCCTGTACTTAACTATTTTTGTGTACTTCAACTATTTTAGGAATCCAATATGCCCACCATATACACTCAAACACCTTGTCTGGACAGACTGCTTGGCATGCTTGGCATGGCAACACCAAGCATTCAAAGTCACAAGCCTCTGAGGATCAATGAAACAACAGTGAAGCTCCAACGAAAGGAAAGAATCCAACCCTGGACTCTCACACCCTCTCCCTTGCTCTACAACTTGCCCCCACTGTGGTATAACTTGCACCTCCAGGATTGGGCTCATAAGTTACCTCATCATTTAGAAATTAGCTTTGATTCATTGCTAGTCCAATACATTTGCCTGAATCCAACATGACCTTCCGCTGGCTCACTGCACTTGTGATGTTCCAGTGCACTCTTATCCTGTTAGAACCTCCTCACCAATGATAACAAACACTTCATGGTCCTACTCTTTCTAGGAGTAGTACTGTTGACCAATCACTGACAAAGGGGCGTAGACTCTAGCTACCAAACTTCGACTTTCCTCTGGAAAAAATGTGCACTATCAGCTGAAAAACCCCTGTTAAAAAAAAACAAAAAAAACATCACAACATATCATAATATATGCCTGAATTGTTTAGACTGGGAAGCATACGGAAAGTTTTACTCATAGTATATGACCTAACTAACCTCTACATAACCTGAGGTCACCCTGACAGGTTCTGTCACTCTCCACATCTCCTGCTTAGGTGCCCCAGTACGTAATCATTGCCAACCACCACAGTTAACAATGGAATATAAAGAAATATGTAGGATGTGACGGCCACATGCATCACAGCTAAATATCCCCATCCTTTGCAGTTTAACATTAATTTGCACCAAACATTTTGTGTCTAGTCAAATAATGACTCAACACATGGCTTTTCATTATTGAATTGTTGCATTCTGTATATTCATTATAAGTTGAGTGTACACTCAGATTTAAATTTGTAACATCTAACAAATGTTTCTATGATTTACCATTTGAGTTTTTGCAGCTCTTTTCTGGTGCCTTGTCTGCAGAATGGTGGCCAGGTGTGCTTGTTGCCGATTGGCTCATCCTATTATCCTGAAATTGAGGGGCATGTAGGGTGGTACCACCTCCATTCTGTTTTGTAGACATCAGTTATACATTTACCTATGTTTGATGTATTATAACTGTTTGTTGCATTAATTTACAGACCTTTAAGTACTATGTTTATGCACTATGGTCTTTGATTTCCTTTACTTTGTAAGCAACTTAAAGTATGGGAAAATAAAACCCCTAATATTTGCACCCTGCTCAGTTGTCTCCCATTTCCTGTTAGGTCATCCTTTACAATGACCTGGAGGACTTTTTGCCATATACAACATAAAAACTCTCAAGCCAATTAGGTGTTGGAAAGTGTCATGACTGGGTGTGTGAATAGACCAAGGTGCAGCGCAGTAGTTGTTCGACATATCCATTTAATATATAGAATTAACCAAGAACAGGTATTTACAAACACTACTTACATCGACTGACATGCAGGATAATTAATCACACACAGGTGTGGAACATACAAACATAAGTAGGCTCCCCAATTAGAGACAACGCTTAGCAGCTGCCTCCAATTGGGGAACCAACACAAAACACCACACAGAACTAGATAAACTAGATCTGTCAGGCTCTGACCATGGCTAAATAGATGAGCCAAAGGCTTCTCTATGGCCAGAGCCTGACAGAAAGATCGAAAGGCAAGTCTGTTTGTGACAGCCCTTCCTTCACAACCAGACAAGCAACCATTCCACTACTGGAGTACCCCCAGCACCATTCAGGCTGGGATGGCAATATTTAAATTTGCGCAAGGAATTATGGAAAATACTTGCATCAATGAGGAAGACAGGCGTAGTACACGAGAGATCGTTCATTAATCATCGTGTGGTTTTCTGTTGGCTGTATGTCGGTAAATATTGTTTTAATTTAACATTTGTACTTTAATACAACCATATAATGCAACATTTGGCGAGTATAAATGTTATTTTTTATATATTTGTGACCCGATGTTTATGTAAAGTTATGAAACGTTTCAGATTGCAACACGAGGCTGTTAGCTTGGCTAGGAATATGAAGCTGTGGATTTGTAAGCTAGCTGTAGTGTAGCTTCGAAAGTATACACTTTGGCTTCAGCACAGCATATTGTATCTTGATTTTATTTGAATCGTGGTGTACTTGTTTTCTTCTTTTAATTTTACAATACAGCCACTACCGTTTTTGTTGTACAGCATTTAATTTACATTTTATATAAACAAATGTATTATCACCTGAACAAGCTTCAACAGAATAAATCACCCCAAAATTTGTTTGTGTCCTGTAGTGGTACACCAGGCTACATATAAAAAGCCAACTGACATTTACTCCTGAGGTGCTGACCTGTTGCACCCTTTACAACCCCTGTGGTAATTATTTGACCCTGCTGGTCATCTATGAATGTTTGAACATCTTGAAGAACAATCTGGCCTTAATGGCCATGTACTATTATAATCTCCACCCGGCACAGCCAGAAGAGGAATGGCCACCCCTCAGAGCCTGGTTCCTCTCTAGGTTTCTTCCTAGGTTCCTGCTTTTTAGGGAGTTTTTCCTATCCACCATGCACAATACAAAATTAACATTGGCTACTTATATGTGGTGTTTGAGTGTAATCATGTTGGCGATGTTAGATTCAGAAAAACAATTATTTACACTAAAAGTCAGAACTCTCATTTACAAAATTCATATTTACAGGTGATTTAACATCCAACAAATGTTATGGCCACCATATTGGATTTTGGATGCCAGCAAATTTGACTTGGAAAGATGTCTATTGAACAGCTATCAAAAATGGAAGTTTATATTCATCATAAATATTCATATTTGATATTTATACCTATTGTATCTGTTTGATAACAGGTCTATATTTGCAGGATGCTTGACGCTATCTTAATGCTGTTTGTTGGTGTATGTAGGTAAGACAACTGACTATTGAGCAATACCAGAGCTTACAATATTGGGTTACATGTTGTTATGTGGCCCACCATCCTCCAACCAGACATTAGTCTGCAATTTTTGAGTTTAGGGGGTGTTTTCCATAGAGCAGATATCAACACACTTATCTGACAACGTCACGAAAACAATGCGTGCAATTCAATGGGGCAGACATATGTGTGTTGTTATGATTATGGATTGCGAGATAGCTAGCAACAATGACAAACTACAATGTGGGGAATCATTAGGTGGCTCGTTTTAGCAAGTTTTGTCTTATTCTTGATATAATGTCTTGTTTTGAGGTATTTTGACTGATGTCATGTCTTTGCTAATTCACTGCAAATTCTCACAATATCTCGCTAGAATTTGGGAATTCAGTCATTTTCTCATGCCGAAACCGGATTAGATACATAAATGCCAAGATAGTATTCGCAATGTCACTAAACAAAAACAGCCACTACAATGTCAAAACTTGATTTTGTCATGAGTTCAGTACCATTTGCTTGATTTTGCAGACCCACGACTATGGTGTATCGTCATTAGCTAGCTAATGTTAGCATGCTAGTGACGGTAACGTTAGCTAGCTAGAAGATCTGTGCAAGCTAGTTAGCTGACATTAGCTACCTAGCTAGCCAGCTTAGCAAGCTCTAGTCCAATGGAAACCGTGGCTAGCTACATGACCACTGCTGAGAGTGAAGTCCCTATGTCATGAGATTCAAGGTTCTAATAAGTGCCATTGTGGAGAAATTGCTAAGAAAAAACAGTTCGATAAGCTAGCTAAGTTAGCTAGCAAGTTAAACCAGTTATCAAAGAGGATGCAAGCTAGCTCCACCTGCATGGCAGGACCAGTGACAGTGTTGTCAAAGATGCCTGTAGACCGTCTCTGGTGTGTCAACATTACAACCAGAAAGGACTGTTCTATGGGATGCAAAAACACAGAGACATACACATATGCAGCTCTCATGCAATGCAATGATATTTTATTAGCTGTAGTTAATAACAATACACATAAATTGAGTGAGCATGTTGTAAACTGTAAAGTAGCTAGATAGCTAGCTACTGTTGGGTTGCGTCAATTCAAATCTGGTATTGGAACAAAAGGATTACTACGCCATTTAAATCATCTATGTATTTTATTCTAGCAAACCCTTAAATGGTAAATATGAAGTTCGTATATACAGGCTCACTGTGACACCACGCAGGGCAAACAGCGCATGAGAAGATCGAGAGAGAGAGAGAGAGAGAAAGAGAGAGCGCAAGAGAGCGCGAGAGAGAATCAGCGAGCAGCGCTATAGAAGCGCATAGCCTAGAGAAGAGAAGAGCCCCTATCCTTTGTTCTTCCTTAAATACTCCGACAGAATCGTTTCCGCTCCTTGCTGACTTGTCGGAGTAGAGGCTGAGTGTGGTTTAAACTTACTCAGCCTATCGTTGGCGTGCAGGCTGGTCCCAGCCTCGTGACGCAATCCAGTTGACGGAAGTAGTGGTCTTCTCAGTAGATGTCCAAGCTTCATATTACAAGACACAGTTCTATCGTAAAACCCCCAGCTAGCACATTCCTTCCACATAGCTCCCCCCTACCCAAACCTACAGCAGTTCTAAAGATCTATGATCACACAATACATTCACTTAATAACTCTTGTTGTAGATTAACATATTCATTAGCTAAACATATATCAGCCCTTACACTACTAATATTAGCTAGATGTGTATAATCTCCATTAGCTATACATCTTGCTATCACATAAAAAATGCATAAGACAAAATATATCTCAATACATTGCATATTAGTCCACAATTTCTCTGATATTTGGCTCATAGTTCTTGCACAAGAAAGAAGTGGAGACAGTTCTCAGGGACCTACCAGATAACAACAAACAGTGAACAGCGAGAGGGAGATAAAAATCTGATGTACATTTTGACGGTTAAGGAGACATCAACCATACAACCACTAGGTGTCATCACATTGATTTTAATCAACCAGTAGTTTCTTAGCTATTTCTGCATGAAGGCACTTATTAAAGTCTTGAATCTCATAGGATCTTCACTGTCATCACTGGTCACCTATCTCGTCGTTAGCCAGCAGGGTTGCATCAGTTTCCATTGGACTAGAGTGTGCTAGGCTGGCTAGCTAGGTAACATGCTAACCTTAGCTAGCTAATGTCGATAAACCATAGTCGTGGTAAGTGACGTTGTACAGTGCATTCGGAAAGTATTCAGACCCCTTCCATTTTTCAACATTTTGTTACGTTACAGCCTTATTCTAAAATTGATTAAATAATTTTTTCCCCTCATCAGTCTACACAAGCGAAAACAGGTTTTTAGAATTATTTGATAATTTATCATAAATGAAAAAAACCTGAAATATTCACACCCTTTGCTGTGAGACTTGAAATTTAGTGATCATCCTTGAGATGTTTCTACAACTTGATTAGAGTCCACCTGTGTTCAATTCAATTTATTGGAAATTATTTGGAAAGGCACTCACCTGTCTATATAAGGTCCCACAGTTGACAGTGCATGTCAGAGCAAAAACCAAGCCATGAGGTAAAAGTAAATGTCTGTAGAGCTCCGAGACAGGATTGTGTCGAGGCACAGATCTGGGGAAGGGTACCAAAACATGTCTGCAGTATTAAAGGTCCCAAAGAACACAGTGGCCTCCAGCATTGTTAAAATGAAGAAGTTTCGAACAACCAAGACTCTTTCTAGAGATGGCCGCCCGGCCAAACTGTGCAGTCGGGGGAGAAGGGCCTTGGTCAGAGAGGTGCCCAAGAGCCCGATGGTCACTCTGACAGAGCTCCAGAGTTCCTATGTAGGGATAGGAGAACCTTCCAGAAGAACAACCATCTCTCCAGCACCCCACCCATCATGTCTTTATGGTAGAGTGGCTAGATGGAAGCCACTCCTCATTAAAAGGCACATGACAGCCCGTTTGGAGTTTGCCTCAAGGCACCTAAAAGACTCTCAGACCATGAGAAACAAGATTCTCTGGTCTGATGAAACCAAGATTGCACTCTTTAGCCTGAATACCAAGCTTCACGTCTGGAGGAAACCTGGCACAATCCCTACTGTGAAGCATGGTGGTGGAAGCATCATGCTGTGGGGATGTTTTTCATCAGCAGGGACTGGAAGACTAGTCAGGATCAAGGGAAATATGAATGGAGCAAAGTACAGAGAGATCTTTGATGAAAACCTGCTCCAGAACACTCAGGACCTCAGGCTGGGGCAAACGTTCACCTTACAACAGGACAACGACCCTAAACACATAGCCAACACAATGCAGGAGTGGCTTTGAGACCATTCTCTGAATGTCCTTAAGTGGCCCAGCCGGACTTTAACTCGATCAAACATCTCTGGAGAGACCTGAAAATAGCTATGAAAAAAAAACCTGACAGAGCTTGAGAGGATATGCAGAGAAGAATGGGAGAAATCCCCAAAATACAGGTGTGCCAAGCTTGTAGCTACATAACCAAGAAGACTCGAGGCTGTAATCGCTGCCAAAGGTGCTTCAACAAAGTACTGAGTAAAGGGTCTGAATACTTGAGATATTTCATTTGGCATTTTTTATACATTTGCAAAAATATCTAAAAACCTGTTTTTGCTTTGTCTTCATTGGGTATTGTGTGTAGATTGATGATGAAAAAATAATTTAATACATTTTAGAAAAAGGCTGTAACGTATCAAAATGTGGAAAACGTCAAGTTGTCTGAATACTTTCTGAATGCACTGTATATATCATATTTTTGGCATTTACAGTAGGGAGAACAAGTATTTGATACACTGCCGATTTTGCAGGTTTTCCTACTTACAAAGCATGTAGAGGTCTGTAATTTTTATCATAGGTAAACTTCAACTGTGAGAGACGGAATCTAAAACAAAAATCCAGAAAATCACATTGTATGATTTTTAAATAATTAATTTGCATTTTATTGCATGACATAAGTATTTGATCACCTACCAACCAGTAAGAATTCTATCTCTCACAGACCTGTTAGTTTTTCTTTAAGAAGCTCTCCTGTTCTCCACTCATTACCTGTATTAACTGCACCTGTTTGAACTCATTACCTGTATTTTTTTTTATTTTTTTTTTATTTCACCTTTATTTAACCAGGTAGGTCAGTTGAGAACAAGTTCTCATTTG
The DNA here is from genome assembly GCA_023634145.1 of Thymallus thymallus. NCBI lineage: Eukaryota > Metazoa > Chordata > Actinopteri > Salmoniformes > Salmonidae > Thymallus > Thymallus thymallus. The sequence continues at coordinate 12,288,740 of CM042411.1, forward strand.
CAACTGCGACCTGGTCAAGACAAAGCAAAGCAGTGCGACAAAAACAACAACACAGAGTTACACAGTAATGCAATAAGGTTAGGAGGTAGGACAATAAATAGACCATAGTGGTGATATAAATGACTGATTAGCATTAACACGGGAATGAAGGATGTGAAAATTATGATGTGCAAATAGAGATACTGGAGTGCAAGATTAGCGAAAAATAATAGAAATAAATATGGGGATGAGGTAGTAGTGTAGGCTATTTACAGAAGGGCTATGTACAGGTGCAGTGATCGATAAGCAGCTTTGACAGCTGATGCTTAAAGTTAGTGAGGGAGATAGGAACCTCCAGCTTCAATGATTTTTGCAATTCGTTCCAGTCATTGGCAGCAGAGAACTGGAAGGAATGGCGGCCAAAGGAGGTGTTGGCTTTGGGGGTGACCAGTGAGATATACCTGCTGGAGCGCATGCTACGGGTGGGTGTTGCTATGGTGACCAGTGAGCTGAGATAGGGCGGGGATTTACCTAATAAAGACTTATAGATGACCTGGAGCCAGTGGGTTTGGCGACAAATATATAATGAAGGCCAGCCAACGAGAGCATACAGGTCGCAGTGGTGGGTAGTATATGGGGCTTTGGTAACAAAACGGATGGCACTGTGATAGATTACATCCAATTTGCTGAGCAGAGTGTTGGAGGCTAATTTGTAAATGACATCGCCGAAATCAAGGATCTGTAGGATAGTCAGTTTTACAAGGGCAAGTTTGGCAGCATGAGTGAAGGAGGCTTTGTTGCGAAATAGGAAGCCGATTCTAGATTTAATTTTGGATTGGAGATGGTTGATGTGAGTCTGGAAGTTGAGTTTACAGTCTAACCAGACGCCTAGGTATTTGTAGGTGTCCACGTATTCTAAGTCGGACCCGTCGAGAGTAGTGATGATAGTCCGGTGGGCAGGTGCGGGCAGCGTTCGATAGAAAAGCATGCATTTGGTTTTACTAGCATTTAAGAGCAGTTGGAGGCCACGGAAGGAGTGTTGTATAATAGACACCTGTCCACACACTCAATCAAACAGGCTCCAACCTCTCCACAATGGCCAAGACCAGAGAGCTGTGTAAGGACATCAGGGATACAATTGTAGACCTGCACAAGGCTGGGATGGGCTACAGGACAATAGGCAAGCAGCTTGGTGAGAAGGCAACAACTGTTGGCGCAATTATTAGAAAATGGAAGAAGTTCAAGATGACGGTCAGTCTCCCTCGGTCTGGGGCACCATGCAAGATCTCACCTCGTGGGGAATCAGTGATCATGAGGAAGGTGAGGGATCAGCCCAGAACTACACGGCAGGACCTGGTCAATGACCTGAAGAGAGCTGGGACCACAGTCTCAAAGAAAACCATTAGTAACACACTACGCCGTCATGGATTAAAATCCTGCAGTGCACGCAAGGTCCCCCTGCTCAAGCCAGCGCATGTCCAGGCCCGTCTGAAGTTTGCCAATGACCATCTGGATGATCCAGAGGAGGAATGGGAGAAGGTCATGTGGTCTGATGAGACAAAAATAGAGCTTTTTGGTCTAAACTCCACTCGCCGTGTTTGGAGGAAGAAGAAGGATGAGTACAACCCCAAGAACACCATCCCAACCGTGAAGCATGGAGGTGGAAATATCATTCTTTGGGGATGCTTTTCTGCAAAGGGGACAGGACGACTGCACCGTATTGAGGGGAGGATGGATGGGGCCATGTATCGCGAGATCTTGGCCAACAACCTCCTTCCCTCAGTAAGAGCATTGAAGATGGGTCGTGGATGGGTCTTCCAGCATGACAACGATCCGAAACACACAGCCAGGGCAACTAAGGAGTGGCTCCGTAAGAAGCATCTCAAGGTCCTGGAGTGGCCTAGCCAGTCTCCAGACCTGAACCCAATAGAACATCTTTGAAGGGAGCTGAAAGTCCGTATTGCCCAGCGACAGCCCCGAAACCTGAAGGATCTGGAGAAGGTCTGTATTTAGGAGTGGGCCAAAATCACTGCTGCAGTGTGTGCAAACCTGGTCAAGAACTACAGGAAACGTATGATCTCTGTAATTGCAAACAAACGTTTCTGTACCAAATATTAAGTTCTGCTTTTCTGATGTATCAAATACTTATGTCATGCAATAAAATGCAAATTAATTACTTAAAAATCATACAATGTGATTTTCTGGATTTTTGTTTTAGATTCCATCACTCACAGTTGAAGAGTACCTATGATAAAAATTACAGACTTCTACATGCTTTGTAAGTGGGAAAATCTGCAAAATCGGCAGTGTATCAAATACTTGTTCTCCCCACTGTATGTATGTAATCAGGTTTTGGCAAGAGAAACATTACTGTGAGAATTTGCCTACTCATGGATACGGAGCCTCAGAAATAGAGATCGACCAAAGATTAGGAGCCACTCCCTATCTTGAAATAATATACATTACTTGTATTAAGCCTTTTTTAGGTAAAAATAAGCTAAATGAATTGCCAATGATGTTAGATAATTTAGCTTGGTACGAAAAAGCAAGAAAGAAACACAATATTTAAGTGAATTATCACTCAATATAAGATATATAGGTTTCACTTTTTGCAGTGTATGGCTATAATTGGCTAGCTAGTGTAAGTTTAGTGTCCAGAGACCTCTCTGGATAACTCTATATGGAGTTTGTGGTTGCTCCTCAATTAGAGGCAGCTGCTCAGCATTGCCTCTAATTGGGGAGCCTATTTAAGTTAAGTGGTTTTCCACCTGGGTCTGGGTCTTTGTGTGTTCCTTTTTTTGTTCATGTTTGCATGCTTGCCTTTTGTTGCTATTAAAAGGTGTTACTTCTCACTACTGCTCAGTGCCTCAGGTCCTCCTTATGCAGTGTGACAGCTAGCTAACCAACAACTGTAACAATGTATTTGAGATGACAACAAGTGCTAATTGTGCAAATGTACTTATGTTTTCAATAAATAATCTAAGCCCCATAGTTGCACACACGTCGGTTTTGTTTCTAAACACCCAACCCGTCTATAGCCGCAACGTCAAAAAACAGGACCATACAGCATTGAATGAGAGCAAATTTGGAAAGTTGTCTATTGAATACCTACCAAAAAGTGAAGTTAACATTTATCATAGTTGATTTTTCCGCATATTGTATCTGTGTGTTTGAAGGTCTATATTTCCTAAATGCTTTAAGATATCCTAATGCTGTTTGCTTCTGTATCAACGGCACATTTTTGCAATCTCAGAGCTTGCCATATTGGGTTACATGACCTTATGTGGCTCATCTCCCCTACAAGTGAGACATTATTCTGTACAGTTTGAAACATGGTGAAGCCCCAAAATAAGTATTGAGGTATTGCTTGCCTGTGGTAGAGTATCTCATTATAAGCTGTAGACCACAATATCAATCAAGAGAGTTTTCATCTATATTTCTCATAGTTGTTTATTTACCACCACAAACCAACGCTGACACTAAGACCGCACTCAACAAGCTGTTTAAGGCCATAAGCAAACAAGAAAATGCTCATCCAGAAATGGCGCTCCTAGTGGCCAGGGACTTTAATGCAGACAAACTTAAATCTGTAGACCACCTTTGCTCAACACAGAGATGTGTACAAAGCTCTCCCTTGCCCTCCATTTGGCAAATCTGACCATAATTATATCCTCCTGAATCCTTTTTACAAACAAAAATTAAAGCATGGAGTACCAGTGACTCGCTCAATACATGTGGTCAGATTACGTGTATGCTACACTACAGGACTGTTTTGCTGGCACAGACTGGAGGACTGTTTTGCTAGCACAGACTGGAATATGTTCCGGGATTCATCAAATGGCATTGAGTAGTATACCAACTCGGTCACCAGCTTCATCAATAAGTGCATCGACGACGTCGTCCCCACAGAGGCGTACGTACATATCCCAAACGGAAGCCATGGATTACAGACAACATCCGCACCAAGCTAAAGGGTAGAGCTTCCACTTTCAAGGAGTGGGACACTAATCCGGATGCTTATAAGAAATCCCTCTATGCCTTCAGACGAACCATTAAACAGGCAAAGTGTCAATATCAGACTAAGATTGAATCCCACTACACCGGCTCTGATGCTCGTCGGATGTGGCAGGGCTTGCAAACTATTACGGACTACAAAGGGAAACCCAGCCACAAGCTTCCCAGTGACGCAAGCCTACCACACGGATTACCAGGACGTGTACTCAGAGCATGTTTCAACCTCTCCCTGACCGAGTCTGTAATACCTACATGTTTCAAGCAGACCACCATAGTCCCTGTGGTCCCTGTGCCCAAGAAAGTGAATGCTACCGCACTAACATTGGTAGCCATGAAGTGCTTTGAAAGACTGGTTATTGCTTACATCAACACCTTCATCCTGGAAACCCTAGACACACTCCAATTCACATACCACCCCAACAGATCCACAGATAACGCAATCTCAGCTCAAGAGCAGACCGAAAGATGCTCCAGGGCAACATCAAGGGATCTACAGGCCTCTTTTGCTACAATCAATGTCGAATTGCATTGGTACACTGTCAGAAAGAGACTGCACAAACTTGGTCTACATGGGAGGTCAGGAAGGAAGAAGCCTCTGCTCTCAAAAAAGAATATCAAGACACAACTGACTTTACCCAGGTGTTGTCTGGCAAATGTTTTCTAATCATTTGCACTTGTTTTGGTACACCTAATTCTAATTTTAGCCATTTTATGTGAAGGTAAAGGTAGGAGTGTACTAACTTTTTCCCCATAAGGACAAGGCATTTTTGTTTATTTTAATTGCATAACATTTTAAAAAAAAAACATTTTTGTGTGTGATTTGTTACATTGGGTAACCTTTATCTGTCAATAGTGTCGACGTGAAGATTACATATCCATTTGTCCAAATATGTAAAAAAAAAATAGACCTTTCCAGGGGGTGTACTTACTTTTTCACATGACTGTACTGTAGGTAACAACACATCTGTCACGCTGATCTTCAACACGGGGGCCCCTCAGGGGTGCGTGGTTAGTTCCCTCCTGTACTACCTGTTCATCCACGACTGCGTGGCCAAGCACGACTCCAACACCATCATTAAGTTTGCTGACGACACAACGGTGGTAGGCCTGATCACTGACAACAATTAGACAGCCTATAGGGAGGAGGTCAGAGACCTGGCATTGTGGTGCCAGGACAATAACCTCTCCCTCAACGTGAGCAAGACAAAGGAGATGATCGTAGACTACAGGAAAAGGAGGGCTGAAGACGTTCCCATTCACATCAATGGGGAAATAGTGGAGCCGGTCAAGAGTTTCAAGTTCCTTGGTGTCCACATCACCAACACACTATCTTGGTCCATGGGGTAGTGCGTTCGGCCCAGTACAACACTATGGCCAAGTTTCCTGCCATCCAGGACCTATATACTAGGTGGTGCCAGAGGAAGGCCCAAAAAATTGTCAAAGACTCCAGTCACCCAAGTCATAGACTGTTCTCTCTGCTACCGCATAGCAAGTGGTACCAGAGCGCCAAGTCTATGTTCAAAAACCTCCTTAACAGCTTCTAACCCCAAGCCATAAGACTTCTGAACAATTAATCAAATGGCCACCTGGACTATTTGTATTGATCCCCCCCCACCTTTGTTTTAACAAGGCTGCTTTATTTCAGAAAGGCCTACTTTTTTTTAGCATATTTTATTTGTTTATTTAGATCCCCATTAGCTTTTGCGGAGGCAGCAGCTATTCTTCCTGGGGTCCACAAAAAACACATGACATGAAAAGTCACAAAACACTGGTACACTGATAGACAAGGACAGTCGCAAAAATTTTAAGTACAACGATATACAAACAATACAAAACAAATTATAATGAAAGTGTGTCTGTGTGTGCATATGTTTGTGTGTGTGTCCCCTCACAGTCCCCACCGTTCCATGAGATGTTGTGTAATCTTTTTTGTTTGGGGTAATTTTGCTGTTTACTTGAGTAATTGGAGCTGGAAGAGAGGTCCATGCTATCATGGCTCTGTATAATACTGTGTTGCCATGAATTTGTTTTGGACTTGGGGACTGTGAAGAGACCCTTGGTGGCATGTCTTGTGGGGTATGTATGAGTGTCTGAGCTGAATGTAATTTTATTATGCTGACAATCTGGAATTTTCATTACAGTAATACTTCTCATAAAAACTAGAAGAGAAGCAGTTAATCTCTCGTCAACCCTCAACCAGGAAAGACTGGCATGCATATTGGGATGTTAGTTCTGTATGTGCAGTTATGGGCAAGGAGTGCTGCTCTGTTTTGATCCAGCTGCAGCGTTGCTAGGTCTTTCTTTGCTGCACTCGACCATATTACCAGACAGTAACCAAGATGGGACAAGACCAGAGCCTGAACAATTAATTTGGGTGGCTACTGTCTACGTCTAAAGATAAGCAGATGTAACATCGCCCTTCCTTAAATATTATGAGATGAAGATAACATTCTGGGGAATTAATTACAATATTTGTGACAAAGAACAGGCTGCCCTTGATGCAGAAAGATTCTTGCTCTGGCCTCCAGAGAAGTGACATGATAGGCCTGTATCCAAAGTTATACTGAACAAAAATATACACGCAACATGTAAAGTGTTGGTCCCATGTTTCATGAGCTGAAATAAAATATCCCACAAATGTTCCACATGCACAAAAAGCTTATTTTTCTAAACTTTTGTGCAAAAAAATAATAATGTGGGATGCAGGTCAGCAAAGCCAGTACACAACACAACACAATAAACAATACACTAATTGCACTATAACGGTGACAAACGGTGCCCACAAACTGTTAGGGCCTACCACTGCTACACCTGGCTATCAGCGGAGCCTTGTCTGGCATAGCAGATATGGCTGACTTGCTTAAACAAATGTGGTTCCTAAAGACAATTGAGATGTACACACTATGGCATAAGGGGACGACAAGCGGATAAGAGGAAATCCGTAATTTCGATAAATATATTAATGAGCGAGCTAGGACCGACGTAGTCAATATAACTATTTGTTTAGCACTTTTGAAATGTACAGCGACAGAATTCAGAACATGGGACATTCTTAGTGTTCTCCCTGTACACCAAGTCAGAACCGTAGGGTAAATAAAAGGGACATAAGCAGACAATAAAAGGTCTTACAATTTTCAATGATTACATTTCTCTAAAACAGGTTATTGGCTAACTGTGCACCATCAAGTCAGAAGAGCAAGCGAAATAGACCAAATTGTTAGGGTGAGGCACATGGGCTACTAACAGCTTACTACACAACATACACTTAGTATTACATTCTTAGCTACAATATACATATCTTCCTGGCATATTACATAAATTGTGACCCGTTTCAGGAAACTAGGCGTATGTCGCAAGTCACGACTTCACAGCAAAATGCGTTTTTGGGCATTTCATGTCCCTTAATATCAAACTTGTATGCTATCTGTAAATATGAATAAAACTGTTAAATTACAAGCCTTGTTGGTTGAGCCACAGAAAAAGATAACAACCTTCCCACTAGCCATGATAGGCTGATATAGTCAGTGGGCTGGAAATGCCGAGAGAGGAATTTCGGATTGGTCAAATAGAAGGCTTCTGTCTATTTGAGCTGGTCATTCTGTGTTGGTAATCCTGTCAAATGCGGCTTTTTAAAAAATGGATCACGTAGTGGAGCTGCCTAAGTGTTGCTCTCCACTTTCTGGAGGATCGAGTTTTGAAGTCAGTGGAATTAGAATATGATAGCTAAAGAGATGGCGAAAACACCTGTCTCCGGATTACATCTTCAAAAGTGGCATGGGATCCGTGGCAGGGAGACGCTGTCAGGATATAGGGTTAGGACTAGGGTGAAAACTTGAATAGTCAGAAAGGTGGACCCAATTGCAGAAAACTAGATAACAGTCCTGGGAAATGTCTTCAAATCTTTTATTTTGAAGAAAAGGAACGTCCAAACTTTCCTTGTGTATATACAAAAAGTAAATTCCAAAAAACCAAAAATAGTTTGACAACAGTTCCAAAAACATGAATCCAAAAAATACACAAGGTAAATCCAGAAGGAATTTGAAAAGATCAAAGATCTGTGAGTAATCCAAAAAATGTCTGAGAGCAAAAGTTAATAAATCAAAAACAAAGGAAACATACCAGGTACACGAAGTAGAATGAGATCAGTCCCAAAAGAGGCACAGCAAGAGAATGACCTAGACACGGTCATGGCATAGGAAACACTGAGCAAAGTACTCAGGAAAAGGGTGACTTAAATACACAAACAGGGAACAAGGCACAGGTGACAACAATAAGACCTAATAACAGAGACTGACAACCAACAAGAGACACAATGGGGACCTCTAGTGGCCAAAAATACGTCTAGAACCCTGACAGGACCCCCTCCTCTAGGAACGGCTCCTGACGTTCCTCCCAGGACGATCAGGTCGACGAACGTGAAACTCTCTGATCAATTCAGGGACAAGGATGTCCCGAGAGGGCACCCAGGAGCGTTCCTCTGGGCCATAGCCTTCCCAGTCCACCAGGTACTGAAGGGATCTCCGTACTCGACGAGAGTCCAGAACCCGATGGACTGTGTAAACAGGCTGGCCTCCAATCATCCGGGGAGGAGGGGGAGGCCTGACTGCGGGGGTAAAAGGAGAAGAAACAACAGGTTTCAGTAAAGACACATGGAAGGTGGGATTAATTTTTAGTGATCTAGGTAAGAATAAGCGGTAGGTAACTTGATTTACTTTCCTTGAAATGCGGAAGGGACCGATGAAACGTTGAGTCAGCTTGCGGGACTCCACACGCAGTGGCAGGTTCCTAGTAGATAACCACACCCTTTGGCCAGGACGCAAGGCAGGAGCAGCTCGACGACGACGATTGGCCTGGCGCTGATACTGCTGAGATGCCTGCAGAAGCTTGAGCCTAGCCTTCCTCCAGGTTAGGCGGCAGCGTCGAACAAAGCGTAAAGCAGATGGAACACCAACCTCTGCCTCTTGGTCAGGGAATAATGGAGGTGTAAACCCGAACTGGCACTCAAAGGGAGACATGCCAGTTGCTGAGGAACACAGAGTGTTATGGGCGTACTCTGCCCAAATGACAAAAGATGCCCAGGATGTCGGGTTGTTTGCTGTCATGCACCTCAGTGTGGTCTCTAGGTCCTGGTTTAGTCTCTCAGTTTGTCCATTAGACTCTGGGTGGAACCCAGAAGACAGACTCACCGTTGTCCCCAGCAGTCGACAGAAGGCATGCCAGAAGCGGGATGAAAACTGAGGTCCTCTATCTGTGACAATGTCTTGTGGAATCCCGAAGACTCTGAACACATGTTCAATAACATTTTCTGCAGTTTCCTTTGCAGAAGGTAACTTGGGCAAGGGGATAAATCTGCATGCCTTAGAGAATCGGTCGACTACTACTAGAATGGTGGTATTTCCTTGGGATGGTGGGAGCCCGGTGATGAAGTCCATCAAGAGGTGAGACCAGGGTCGTTGGGGAATGGGGAGGGGGTGCAGCAATCCTTGAGGTCTTTGATGGGGAACCTTCCCCTGGTTGCAAGTCGGGCAAGCAGCCACAAATGCCTGAGTGTCTTCCTTAACGGTAGGCCACCAACATTTTCTCAGGAGGAAATCGAGGGTTCGAGCAGCGCCAGGATGGCAGGTAAGGTTAGAACTGTGACCCCACTGGAGAACCTGGGAACGGACAATGCTCGGGACAAATAGACAATTAACCGGTCCCCCTCCAGGATCAGGTTCTTGAGCCTGGGCCCTCCTTACTGTGGCCTCAACTTCCCATCTAACTGGAGCCACCACCTTAAGAGTTCGGAATGATGGTTCTTGCTGGCTCTTCATGACCAGCGGGGGAGTAAACTCGAGACAGGGAGTCTGGTTTCCCATTCTTGGATCCCGGTCGATAGGACAAGGTGAACTGGAAACGGCTAAAAAATAGTGACCATCGGGCCTGGCGAGGATTGAGCCGCTTAGCCTGTTGGATGTACTCCAAATTCTTGTGATCCGTGAGAACTAGGAACTGGTGTTGTGCCCCCTCAAGCCAGTGCCTCCATTCTTCTAATGCAAGCTTGACCGCCAACAGTTCTCGATCCCCCACATCATAATTTCTCTCAGCAGGTGTTAATCGATGTGACAGGAAGGCGCAAGGACGAAGCTTGTTGTCCACTCCTCGCTGCGAGAGAATTGCTCCTACTCCTATATCAGAGGCATCTACCTCAACCACAAATGGCTTCTCAGGATCAGGGAGAGTCAGAATAGGAGCAGAGGTGAAACGGTGCTTCAGTTCCTTGAAAGCCTCCTCGGCCTCGGAACTCCACAGACATTTAGAGCCTTTCCCTTTAGTGAGGGCTGAGAGAGGGGCTGCTACTGCACTAAAGTTCCGCACAAACTTGCGATAGAAATTCGCAAACCCCAAAAAACGTTGAACTTCCTTCACATTGGTGGGGGTAGGCCAATTGGTGACGGCCTGGACCTTTCTAGGATCCATCTGGATGTTACCTGGGGCGATAATGAATCCTAGGATCTGCACTTCGGAAACATGGAACTCACATTTCTCTGGCTTAATATACAAATGGTTATCCAGGAGGCGACGGAGGACTCTTAGAACATGCGTTGTGTGTTCTTGCAAGGATCCCGAGAAAATCAGAATGTCATCTAGATAGACGAATACGAACTGGTTTAACATGTCTCGGAGGACATCATTGATTAGGGCCTGGAAAACAGCTGGAGCATTAGTGAGTCCAAAAGGCATAACCTGATACTCATAATGCCCTGTAGGGGTGTTGAATGCCGTTTTCCACTCGTCCCCTTGCCTTATGCGCACCAGATGGTATGCGTTGCGCAGGTCAAGTTTGGTGAAAATGGAGGCTCCTTGAAGCAACTCAAAGGCAGTGGACATGAGGGGCAAGGGGTAGCGATTTCGGATCGTGATCTTGTTGAGGCCTCTGTAATCAATGCACGGGCGAAGGCCACCATCTTTTTTGCTCACAAAGAAAAATCCCGCCCAAGCGGGGGTGGTAGAGGGCCGCACGAACCCCGCAGCAAGGGATTCGTTGATATAGCTGTCCATAGCTTTCCGCTCTGGAGGGGATAGTGAAAAAATACGGCCTCTAGGGGGAATAGTGCTTGGAAGCAGATCGATGGCGCAATCATAGGGCCGATGAGGGGGTAACGAGGTGGCCCTGCGTTTACTGAAAACCTGGTAAGGATGATACACGGGGGGCACTTGAGAGAGGTCAATGGGTTCTTGGGGCTGAGGAGAAACATATGAGGAACTCGAGAAGATGCATGTGGCATGACAGGTGGGTCCCCACTCCAGGATGGTGTTGGTTGACCAGTCGATATGGGGGTTGTGCCGAAGAAGCCAGGGATAGCCCAGGATTACAGGGAATGCAGAAGACTGGATGAGATGGAAAGATATCTCCTCTTGATGTTGAAGAATGGAGAGACGTAGTGGGAGTGTTTGACGAATGATTTCTCCATTGCCCAGAGGTCGCCCATCCAGGGCAGTAACCACCAGGGGAGACGAAAGGGACTCAGAGGGAAGGCTCAACTTCTTGGCCAAGGAAATGTCCATAAAATTGCCAGCTGCACCAGAATCCACCCAAGCCTGCAGAGAATGTCTTTCCCTGCCCCAGGAGAGTGTGACCGGAAGGAGTAGGCCAGTGTCGGTTAGGGGAGAGATTTGAATAACTCCCGTCACAGACCTCCCCTGTCTGCACGGGACAACGCTTTTCCCGAAAGCTCAGGACAGGAGACTCTGAAATGTCCAGACTGTCCACAGTAAAGGCAGCGGCCCTCTTTCATACGCCGATCACGTTCAGTAGGTGACAATCTGGTACTTCCCAACTGCATGGGCTCTGGGGTTTCTTGGGAAGCTTGAGTTGTGAGGTGTACAGGCATGGGGAAGGAAGACTTACGGGCCCATTCTCTCTCTCTAAGTCTATTGTCCAAGCGGATCGCCACCTCAATTAGAGTCTCAAGAGTACCAACAGGATCTCTGGTAGCTAGCTCATCCTGGATGGCCTCTGAGAGGCCGTTCTGAAAACATACAATGAGGGCCTCTTGATCCCAGCCACTAGCTGCTGCAACAGTGCGGAACTGGATGGCATAGTCTGCTACACTGCGTTTACCTTGCTGGATGGATAACAGCCTCTTCGATGCCTCCCGTCCTCGGAGGGGATGATTAAAGACCCGTTTGAACTCTCCCACAAAGGTAGAGTAACTGGTACAGACGGGGCTGTTGGCCTCCCAGATGGCTGTGGCCCAAGACAGGGCTCTTCCAGAGAGAAGGGTGATAATATAGGCTATCTTAGCCCTGTCTGAAGGGAAGGATGATGGTTGTAACTCAAAAATGAGAGCACACTGCGTCAGGAAGCCATTGCAGGCACTAGGGTCTCCTGCAAAGTGTTGAGGTGGAGGTAGCCGGGGTTCAGATAAGAGGCTTGGGTTAGGAGGCATTGGCTGAGGTGCTTGGGCTGAAGTCATGGCAGGTAGTCTCCGAAAAAGCTCTTGAAGAGATGTGAAAATGTCAGATAGCAGGCTATCATGTCTTGTCATCAGGGTCTCATGTTGGGCTAAGGCAGCCTCCTGACGTGCAACTGCCCCACGAAGATCCTGTGCATGAGATGAATCTGCTGGGTCCATGTCTGGCTCAGTGTTTGTCAGGATATAGGGTTAGGACTAGGGTGAAAACTTGAATAGTCAGAAAGGTGGACCCAATTGCAGAAAACCAGATAACAGTCCTGGGAAATGTCTTCAAATCTTTTATTTTGAAGAAAAGGAAGTCCAAACTTTCCTTGTGTATATACAAAAAGTAAATTCCAAAAAAACCAAAAATAGTTTGACAACAGTTCCAAAAACGTGAATCCAAAAAATACACAAGGTAAATCCAGAAGGAATTTGAAAAGATCAAAGATCTGTGAGTAATCCAAAAAATGTCTGAGAGCAAAAGTTAATAAATCAAAAACAAAGGAAACATACCAGGTACACGAAGTAGAATGAGATCAGTCCCAAAAGAGGCACAGCAAGAGAATGACCTAGACACGGTCATGGCATAGGAAACACTGAGCAAAGTACTCAGGAAAAGGGTGACTTAAATACACAAACAGGGAACAAGGCACAGGTGACAACAATAAGACCTAATAACAGAGACTGACAACCAACAAGAGACACAATGGGGACCTCTAGTGGCCAAAAATACGTCTAGAACCCTGACAGACGCGTCCATCATGCATGTTGATGTATACGGCTAGTTAAATTTTCAGATATTACATGTTTCTAATTACAGTGGTTTAATTTCAAGCTAAAGTGTACTGTAAGCTAGCTAGCTAACGTTAGCTGGCTGGCTCGTTAGTTAACGTTACGTGACACCTCTGTTCTTACATGTTGTTTACCTAGCTAGGTTAATTGTTTACCTAGGTAGCTAGCTAAGTGTACAACACCAGTTGAATATGGCCGGTGTCAGTAAACGTCGGCAAAAAAGTGTAATGAAATTGTTGCCAGCAGAGCTGGTTAGGCTGTTTTCATGTTATCCAGAGGTAATCAAATCATCAGCCAGAGCATCAAGTGTGCGCTCTGAACGCTCCGAGAGTGAAACGAGATGGGTAGGGCTAAAGCTTCAGAGGGTGTGAATGATGCTGAATGGGTTTAAATAAAGACGAACTCTTCCAAAGCATTAAAATGCAATTTTCTCAAAAGTGAGTTTACAAGTTTATCAACTTTCAATGCAGAATTACTTTCCTCAAAAATGCAGTCTATGATATACCATTTTGTAGCTCTGAGTCTCTACTTTTATCCAATGTGAAAAACAGCATTTCAAACTTTGCTACATAATACCAAATCCAGGTGGTGAGTCACATTTATGCAGCATCATAAAATACAATTTTGGACTCACCTTGTTGTGGTCACTTGAACAGGAAGGTGGCGTGGTGGTCCTTCGTGTGCAAATTTTGTCAATATAGTCTGGCATTCTCTGGATTTATGGTTATGGGAATTCTGGGTTGAATCATGATGACATCAGTGGTCTTCAGGTTGTAGCTGTAGAAAGAGGCCGAGTTCCGGATTTACAATTCCGAGTTGGATGACTGTTCAAAACATATTTTCCCAGTCAGAGCTATTTTTTTCCCGAGTTCCCAGTTGTCTGGAATTGACTGAAGTCAAGTTTTCGCAGTTCCGAGTTAGCAGTAGTTTTGAAACCGGCACAAATCATGCTTCATTGACAGCATGGTCAATGTTGAATGTTTATCATTTTAAATTTGGAAAAAATACCCTTAATCCCAGATTAGGGACCTCACAGCCACTCCACTGAATAGTAAACTAGTGATTGCTTTGCAATGCTTGCAGTTAGCCACTGATTCCTTCCAAACCACTCATTGTTGAATTTGCAATTTCCCACGTGTTGGTTAATGTTTATGTCCAATGGCTGATGAGTAACCGCTATGTTTTATCTATAATTTCTCTTCATTATTTCTCTTCATACGACAAGGATTAAAAATGATTTGCCAGTAGATTGTTGACTTGATTCATTATTTTCAAAGTATGATGTTGACATGATCAGTCCAATCAAAGCTGGGACTTTTAATGTAACTCTATAGCAGCATCCAAGGGGATTGAATTTTCTACCCTTAGACTTGGCGGTGAAGTAGTGTCCCCATAAGTGACAGAACAGTGAGCCAATCACAGCGCAACTAGAGAACATTACCAACACCTACGCTCCGTATTTTCCGCTGGCTGCCCCACCACCACAGAAAGCACTGAGCTAGGCTGAAACACTTGCATTTTGGAGCTGCCTTACTCAAGAAAGCAAAAAAGAGACCATGTTTGTGTGTGGCTTTATTAACACAATGATTTAAAAATATATAATTTTTACATTGTTTGCAAACAGGCAAGCCTTTTTTGGGGGATAAAAATGTGGGGCCCAACTGAACATTACACTGGTGCACCTTCTGCTGGGGACAATTAAATGCTACTCTAAAATGTGCAGTTTTGGCACACAGCACAATGCCACAGTCTCAATGTTTGATGTTTGCATTCAATTGGCATGATAACTGATTCTGAACCTGTTTTTGCAGTTGGGCCTGGGCATCAGACTCCACAGCCCTTTATTGCAGAGTTGTGTCAATGAGGTGGTTGTTTTTCTATTGGCTAACACTTATCATTTATGCAGGCTGAAATATGCTGTGCTGGGATGCTATCGGAAACTGAATATGGTAACAATTATTCGTTGTTGAATATCTGTAATTACATTCTGCAATTACCACCAGTTACATGTAGTTATTACTGTGAATTATTACACTTAATTACAATACTTGTTACAGTGTAATTACATTACTTAAAATTAAGTGTTACCGATTATTGTTACATTGCACCCGGTCTACTGTACCCATGTGCAGGGTAAGAGTTGGCTTATAAGAGCAGTGCAACATTTGTGGATGGACGTTTTTCCTGTCATTATCAGAGATGACACCAACCCTGATCCTTTGGTCATATGTAAGCCCATCAAAACACAACGCAGAGTCTTCACCCACTGTTAACTCATCTCAGGATCAGCTTCCTTCAACGGTTGGAATGGAAAAGACAGAGAGTAAAGGGCATTATCATCATCTTCACAAATTTGCAGTATTATTCAGTGTAGAAATAAATATAAAACACAGGGAAATCAAGTTTTAATACAATTACAGTGGATATTATATGTCACAGCAGCAAAAGAGAGAAGGGTTGAAATCCTGTGATTGGGTTGTTACACTTTCACCAAGTCGAGATGACAGTCTGTAAATATATGGTTGAGAACGTCTGTGAGTAGTAGCGTGATAACACAATTGATAGCAGGTTGATACAATTACCATGGATATTCTGTCACAGCAAGAGGGGTAGGAAAGATGAGGGTTGGAATGAGTCCTGTCGATCAAGCTCGCACCTTCACCTGCAGCTCCTGTATCCAATTTCTACACGGTTGTGAGATTATGTCAGCCTCCTCCGCTATTGTAAATGTCAAGGACACAATAGCTCATGATACGTACCCTGGGAAGGGAAATGCCCATTTAACCTTATACTGCAGGAAACACAATCAGTCTAAAGGGCAACAAACCTGTCCCTGTCAATGATGGGATGGGAGTCCCACAGAAAGGTTTTAAAAATAAAAAAAACACCTTGAGAAAGACAATATAATAGATATACAGTATATATATATATATATTATGGATTGAATCTAGTAGAAATGCCAATTGTTTTACAGATGTAGGATCTTAATTTGATCACCCTGTTGCAGGAGAACTTTCATGTACTGCAGGACATTTGAAACATGTAGTATATATATATTTTTTAATTTTGCCTAAAATGACATACCCAAATCTAATTGCCTGTAGCTCAGGACCTGAAGCAGGGATATGCATACTCTTAATACCATTTAAAAGGAAACACGTTGAAGTTTGTGGAAATGTGAAATTAATGTAGGAGAATATAACACATTAGATCTGGTAAAAGATAAACAAAGACAAAAACATGCGCTTTGAAATGCAAGAGAAAGGCCAACATATTGCTTAGGAGTCCAGGCTTAATTGAGATTTTGTCCACTAGATGGCAGCAGTGTAGGTGCAAAGTTTTAGACTGATCCAATTAACCATTACATTACTGTTCAAAATGTTGTATAAAGTCTGCCCAAATGTGCCTAATTGGTGTATTGATACATTTTTAAGTACATAACTGTGCTCTCTCCTCAAACAATAGCATTGTATTATTTCCTGTAATAGCTACTGTAATTTTGACAGTGCAGTTAGATTAACAAGAATTTAAGCTTTCTGCCCGTATAAGATATGTCTATGTCCTGGGAAATGTTCTTGTTACTTACAAAGTCATGCTAATCACATTAGCGCACGTTAGCTCAACCGTCCCGAGGGTGGGACACTATCCTGTAGAGGTTTAAAAAGGCTTCTGAAGTTTGTAATATCCACTTTGAAATTTCAGACTTGATTTTCACTTAAGAAAAATATATCAATCCCTACCAAAATGTTCATTAATTTTAATCCACACAATTCACATTTCCTGTTGCTGCAGGATTATTTTCCTGCTGTAGCCTTCACTTTGATTTTAAGAAAAAACGTCTTCACCCTTTTTTCACCTTTACCACTTATGTTTTAACCTGAAACATTATATACATTTTTGACATCAACACATGAGTTATGCAAGGGTCCAAGTGTGCGCATCACCTATACACTTTCTGGTTGTAAGTGAGAGAGGTGTTCGTACCGAGGGTTGCAACCAGTTCAGGAAACAGAACTGAAAACCAAAGAACATTTTTAGAGGAACAGAACTAGAACTAAGAAAGAAAGATCTATACTGTTCCTGGAAGTTTAATAACATTATTTTACTTTACGGGAATTGTTTTTCAGCACACACAAGCTTGTTAACTAGCTAGCCTGTTAGCTAGCTCTGGTCTTGAAATCTCTAAGCAGCATTACGTGTAATGTAATGGAACTGAGAGTCAAGATCAAGGGCTAGCTCTCATCCAACATTAGTTAAGCCAACTCTCTGAAGTTCAAAGACATTCAAAGTTCCGTCATAGAAGCTGCTCCTCCATAGGTATAATTATGTGTGCCAAATTCAGATAATGCATGTCAAAATAACAAGATGCCCAGCGCTTCATGCCCAGCGCTCTCCTCACCCGCAACATTTCATTTGCATGTCACACCCTGCACTACACTTGCCTGTCCAATGCATGTACATAGCTTTCCCGCTCCATAGAAAGCTGCTCTATCCATTGGTGGATAGAGCAGTAATTTAATGTCAAGCCAAATGTAAAAAAAAATGTTTTCAGAGGCTTGAAAAGAAACAGAAAGGAACGATATAAACCGTTTATTTTTTGGGGGGTTCGAACCGGTTTAGAACTTTATTTTGCTGTCCGGAACAATGGAACGGAACAAAAAAAATGATGGTTCTGTTCAGAACGAAACTATTGGAAAATAATTTTGACCCTTAAACCAGGCCTGGAATCATATTTATGTCTCTTCCAGCCAGGTTTATCTTTCCTCTAATGCGTCTTTGTTCAACAGCCTATTGGTGTTTCTGTCATGTTGCAGGGATCTATGGCGCAATATCAGTGGCCCGGAATGGGCTCGTTCAAGTGTCAGGTCGTTCAGATCTATAGCGCAATATGGACTGCAAGAAAAAGGAGGAGAAAGCAGTAAAATCATAACATAATATCTCTATCCTGATTGATTGTGTTTACGAGTTTGAGAGAGAGCGAGAGAGAGAGAGAGAGAGAGAGACGAGAATGTGGGACAGGATTGGTTTGGTAATCAGATTCCAGCATTTTCTCCAATGTATTTCGCATTTCTTTAGTATCACACCTCTTCTTATCTTCAGCTCATCTATGACACTGTGTGAAAAACACTTGAATGATATGTTGATGTATTCCAGTTTTTTGTATGTTATGTACTGTAAATATGATTAGCCACAGTATTCTGAGTAGCTACAGCTGTTAAAAACATACTGAATGTCTGTGGTCAAGGTTCCCTGACAGACAATCACTTTTTACTGGAAGTACATTGCCCTCTGATTTTCATAGTAATACAAGTCTACTCAATATTCAGTTACAACACTGCTACCAGCTTTCCTGCACAATTCCAGACAGAACATGGCGCTGTTAAATAATTAAAATGATTACTAGGTGCAAGAATTAAAGCCCTTTGCATCTACATTACCCATTGTGTATATATAAGATTTTATGTGATCAATAACAACTGTGAAATCTTGCATTGATAAATCAGAATAAGTGTTGCAATTAATAGCACAATCAGCAGCGACCCGTCATTCAGGGCAGGTGGGGGCACCTGTTTTGAGCCCCACCAGTTTTTTTGCCCTTGCCTGTTTTGCATATTATTTTGGCACTGTTTGCAAAACAATGCAAAAAATATATATATTGAGTTAATAAAGCAGCATACAAACATGGTCTCTTTTTTGTTTTCTTGCATAAGGCAGCTCCATAATGCAGGTGTTTCAGACTAGCTCAGTGCTTTCTGTGGTGGTGGGGCAAGCCAGCAGAAAATAGGAGCGTTGAGCCGTGATTGGCTCAGTGTTCTGTCACTCATGGGGACAATACATCACCGCCAAGTCTAAGTCCTTAGTAAGGGTAGACATAAAAAATTAAAGCCCTTTGGGTCCTGCCATAGAGTTACATTAGAAGTGTCCTTCCAAGAAGGCTCAAGGTCATTGGCCACAGATACAATTATGTCAAACCAGGTTATGTGTACAGTAGCTTTGATTGGACTGATCATGCCAACATCGACAATCTACTGGCAAACCCTTTTTTATTCCTTGTCATATGAAGAGAAATAAAGAAGAGAAATTATAGATTAAACGTATCGGTGCTCATCGGCCATTGGACATAAACATTACACAACAAGTTAGACATCGCAAAAAAGAATCGGTGCCAGTGACTAACTGCAAGCATTGCAACTGGGAAGTCGGGAATAAACAAGCTCAGACTGGGAAAATACGTTTTGAATGGTCATCCAACTCAGAATTGTAAATCCGGCCTCTTTCTCTTTCTTTGATGACATGATTTGCCCACGAAGGACCACTATGCCACCTTCCTGTTAAAGTGAGTCCAAAAATGTCTTATATGTTGCTGCATAAATGATGTAATATGCCAGGGAGATATGTATACTGTAGCTAAGAAAGTAATACTAAGTACAGTATATGTTGCATAGTAAGCTGTTAGTAGCTCATGTGCCTCACCTTAATAATTTGGACTTCGGTTTAATTTGGTTTTCACCTCTTAATTTCACCTACTGTTCCGACTCGGTGGTGCACACGTAGCCTATAACCTATTTTTAAGAAATGTAATCATTGAATATTGTAAAAGCTTTCATTGTCTGCTTATATGTCCCCTTTATTTATCCTACGGTTCTGACTTGGTGTACAGGGAGAACACTAAGATCGGCCCATGTTCTGAATTCTGTCGCTGTACATTTCAAAAGTGCTAAACAAATAGTTATATTGACCTTGTCCGTCTTGGCTCGCTCTTAATCTAAATTACGGATTGCCTCTTATCCGCTTGTCGTCCCCTTATGCCATAGTTTGTACATCTCAATTGTCAGTAGAAACCACATTTGTTTAATTAAGTCAACCATATCAGCTATGTTTTATTTTTTAAGGCAGTAAATGAGGCTGAATGAACGTTTTCGCTGCCAGACAAGGCTCTGCTGATAGCCAGGTGTAGCTGTGGTAAGATGTTGGGACTGCTGTTGGGACTCTGCTGTTAGGACAGCTTTATGTAGGCCCTAACAGTTTGTGGGCACCGTTTGTCAGCGTTATAGTGCAATTAATGTAATGTTTAGTGTTGTGTTGTGTAGAGGCTTTGCTGGAATGCATCCCACATTTTCATTTTATTTTTTTCACCAAGATTTACATGCTAAAATCACCACTGAGCACAATGAATGTGTCATTCCGGTCTTTTTCCGTTTGTAGTGATTTTACTAGTTATAAAATCCACCTCTTTGTTAAACCCTTGTGATGGCTTATGTAATGTGGACATTTATTTATAAAGGTTCAAATTAGAACTCATGCAACTCAATGAATTTAACAGGAAATGCCCAAATTCAATTTGAAGCAGGAGGCACAACACTGAGGTAGTTCTTTAATTAAAGCTACACGATTAAAAGTATATCTAGCACTAGACTCACTAGGCACTAAATGGAATCAGATTTACCAAATTAATGCTCAGAGTATCCGTCCATTTTTGTGTCCAGCCAGTGTTAGCCCTCTTCTTGCTTCTCTCTTCACAGGTCTTTGTTGTGTCCTGAGAGGGGCTGAGGGGGGTTGAGACCAGGCGACCTCCCGCGGCCATCCGGCGCCACTTTACCCCTTCCACCCAATCAAACTTCATTAGACTGTATCGTCTCCATGGCATTCCTGCCTTTGAAAGGTGGGTCAGTGGACACTGGACAGCAGCAGCATGTTGTTAACCCTCATACTACCAACATATTTTACATACATGGATTACCAACTGGGGTCACTCTGAACCCAAGAGGAAACTATTGGAAAAAGCAACAATCATAGCAAAATATCAACTTAATTCTTATCAAAATGTCATTAGACTCCTAATCCATGACCAAATATTTTATTTTAATATTTAATATTTTTATTAGGCTTCGTATCAGTGAGTGCGCAATTTCTCTGAGTATCTCCAGGATATATGTGACATGCAGGATATAAGTCATTTTCTCATAACCCCCCAAAAATTGTAGTGGCTATTGCTATTTTGGTTGTTTGTTTTTTGTTTAGTGACATTGTGAATTCCATATTTTTTAACTAGCTATGTATGTAATCCATGTTTTTCCATCCTCAGTCACTAACTATCATAAATGTGCATCCCCCATTCACATGCTTGATGTTGGGCCCACTTTCCTAGGCAAAACAAAAAACACAACTAGAGATTTGATGCACTAGTATGCAATGCAATGAGAGATATTTTCTGCAGGTATTTGATTTGCAACATGTTTTGTCATTGACTAGAACAAAATATAATTCCATGAGCCGTTAGACAGTAGGGTTGTATCAGAGCTTGCTAGGCTGGCTAGCTAAGTAGCTAGCACTGGCTATCTAGCTAGATAACGCTGGCTATCTAGCTAGATAACGTGAGCTGATTATCTTGTAGCAGCCAATGCTGACTAGTGGCGTAATTTAGCTAGCTATTGTTTTAGTTTTTTGCTTAGTGACATTGTGAATATCATTTTTTTGGCATTTATGTATATAATCCAGTTTCAGAATAAGAAAGATGACTGAAGTCCCAAATTCCCACGAGATAATGCGAGAATTTGCGCATTCACGGATATTGAGTCTCAGAAATAAACTACAGGTAATTTGCATATTCTTTAAAACAAAAATAAAAAAATTCCCTTAAATAATGTGCAGGTAATTTACAAAGGACAATCCACATATGTACTAAAAAGCTGATTTACCATAATTGAATTGTAGAATATTGTTTATATTTATATGGTATAAAAGACATGTACAAGGGTGGTACACTAAAATTTGAAATATACTTAATTGTATTGTCAAAAAGTGATTAATCTATTAGTCTTGAGAGACAATGACCAAACATTTGTCTTTATTTACTTACCCCACAGCTAGCATTAGGATCACTAGTGAAACAATGGGAGTGGTAGGCCCTATGGCAGGATGCATAAAAAAGCATGCCTAAATCCTCAAAGTCACCTCAAACCCAATGCTATAGGAACCCAAATACCATAACAAGTTTCAAATACAGTGCCTTCAGAAAGTATTTTTACCCCTTGACGTTTTCAAATGTGTTGTGTTAAAGCCTGAATTTAAACTGTATTCAATTGAGATTAAATATCTATAAATATCTATTCAAGTTTTATTTTCTAACAGTTTGACAATACTTGCTCTAGAGTGCTCGGGACCAACAGGACAATGACCCTAAGCACATTGCCAAGACAACGCAGGAGTGGCTTTGGGACAAGTCTCTGAATGTCCTTGAGTGGCCCAGCCAGATCCCGGACTTTAACCTTATCAAACATCTCTGGAGAGACCTGAAAATATATGTGCAGCGACGCTTTCTCTGGAGTGATGAATCAGTCTTCACCATCTGGCAGTCCGACGGATGATTCTGGGTTTGGTGGATGCCAGGAGAACGGGACCTGCCCGAATGCATAGTGCCAACTGTAAAGTTGGTCTGAGGCTGTTTTTCATGGTTCTGGCTAGGCCCCTTAGTTCCAGTGAGGGGAATTCTTAACGCTACAGCATAGAATGACATTCTAGATGATTCTGTGCTTTGGGAAGGCCCTTTCTTGTTTCAGCATGACAATGCCTCTGTGCACAAAGCGAGGTCCATCCAGAAATGTTTCGTCAAGATCGGTGTGGAAGAACTTGACTGACCTGCACAGTGCCCTGACCTTAACCCCAACACCTTTTTTTTTACCCAATTTTTCTCCCCAATTGGGAGTTACAGTCTTGTCCCATCTCTGCAACTCCCGGATGGACTAGGGGGAGGTGAAGGTCGAAGGACCTCTGAAACACAACCCCGCCAAACCACACTGCTTCTTGACACAATTCACTCTTAACCCGGAAGCCAGCTGCACCAATGTGTCGGAGGATCGCCACAGGAGTCGCTAGAGCGCGATGGGACAAGGACATCGCGGCCGGCCAAACCCTCCCATAACCCGGACGACGCTGGGCCAATTGTGCACCGCATCATGGGTCTCCAGGTTGCCGCTGGCTGCGACACAGCCTGGGATCTAACCAGTATCTGTAATGAATCAGCTAGCATGTGATGCAGTGCCTTAGACTGCTGTGCCACTCGGGAGGCCCCCAATCGAACACCTTTGGGATGAATTGGAATGCTGACTGCGAGCCAGGCCTAATCCCTCAACATCAGTGCCAACTTCACTAATGCTCCCGTGACTGAATGGAAGTCCCTGCAGCAATGTTCCAACATCTAGTGATAAGACTTCCCAGAAGAGTGGAGGCTGTTATAGAAGCAAAAGGGGGACCAACTCCATAATATTGCCCATGACTTTGGAATGCCCATACTTTTGGTCATGTAGTGTAGAACATTGGAATTCTTGACACTTCGCCACTTGACACATATTAATTTAATTCTTATGTTAGCAGCACATGTATGGAACTAACACATGTACAGCCGTCAGCCTGATCACTGGTCCAAAACCAATAGACTGGCGGACGCAGAAAAAGGCAGAGGGGGAGGCAATGATAACCTGGTCTCATAGACTAGACGTAACACAGTCAACAAAAATCTGGGATACTCAAATTAGTATGATATGATACTGAGAAAGAGTGAGCTAAAACAAGCAGTCATATTTAGCTAACTCTTGGCTGAGAGAAACCTTAATATTAATTAGTTAATAGCAATTACTATTTACAATTTATTACATCACGGGTGAGCTCACCAGTGAGTAATCCGATGATGGGTAGAGTTTGTGTGCGCTGCTATGTTTGTTTATCCACGTCAATCAAAGATAAGACGAGATGACAAGATGAGTTGGGTCTGTTTGCAGTATGCATGTTAAAGGGGGTGTGTCATCTACCATCATTCACTTCCCATCATTCACTTCTGGAAGCTTACTCGAAAGATGAGTGAACCATTCCTTCACCTCGTTTTGATATAACATATTTGGTCTGACGGATGTTTACGTGACACCCAGAATGCATTGAATGACGTCAACAAACATTCACCTAACCTGCCACGTTAATTATCCTAACCTGCTATGTAAACAAACCATCTGTTGCAACAAATCTTCAGTACCTGTCAGGCTCTGGCCATAGAGAAGCCTATTTGCTTCTCTATGTAGCTATGGTCAGAGTCTGACAGTGTCTTTCTTTTCTGTTTCTGTGTGGGTTTTGGGTTGGATCCCTAATTAGAGGCAGCTGCACCGCATTGTCTCTAATTAGGGATCCTATATATGTTGAGTCTGTCCTTCACTCTGGTGTGGGTCGTTGTCGTTATATGTCGCAAGTCACGGTGAAGTAAGTGTGCATTAGTTACGTCTGTTCATTTCGTGTTTGTTTAGTGAACGTGACGTTTTGTGCTTAGTGTTTGGTTGTGTTCTTTAGAAAAGGAAAAAACTGGCGTTAAAGGGGCCCAAGGGGAGCATCCCCAGTCCGGGTCCGGCCGTCTACTCTACTCCCGTACCGGAGCAGTCCACTCCACCGGTGCGCCTCAGTCCGTTACGTCCAGCGCCGGCCCGGAGCCAAAGAAGGTCCGTCGTGGCTTCGAGCACCACACCATCGGTGCACCGCCAGAGCCCGGAGAGGCTGAAGGAGGGGGATCGCACACCACTTCGTCTGCCCACCTTTCAGGATCAGGAGAAGCCAGAGGGGTTTCATAAATACCCGGAGGAGGAGCAGACGAGGTGGTGGAGAGCCTGGGTTGCGCTTCCGGTGGCGCCACAGAAGGACCCATTCCTACGGGAGATAGAGGAAGAGAAGGATTTCGATCGCCGATTGGCACTATTGCTGAGGCTATGGGACAGAGGGGTACCTCCAGCGAAGGTCAGCAGCCCTGAACCTCCAGCGAAGGTCCGCCGCCCTGAACCTCCAGCAAAGGTCAGCAGTCCGGATCCTCCAGCGAAGGTCAGCAGCCCGGAACCTCCAGTGAAGGTCCGCAGCCCGGAACCTCCAGCGAAGGTCCGCAGCCCGGAACATCCAGCGAAGGTCCGCAGCCCTGAACCTCCAGCGAAGGTCCGCAGCCCTGAACCTCCAGCGAAGGTCCGCAGCCCGGAACCTCCAGCGAAGGTCCGCAGCCCGGAACCTCCCGTCGTCTGCTCCGCTCAAGGGCCAGAGCAGTCCGCTCCAGAGTCAGAGCAGTCCGCTCCACCGGTACCCATTCCGGGTCCAGCTGTCTGCTCCGCCCCAGTGCCAGAGCAGTCCGCTCCACCGGTGCCCATTCCGGGTCCAGCCGTCTGCTCCGCTCCAGTGCCAGAGCAGTCCGCTCCTCCTGTGCCCAATCCGGGTCCAGCCATCTGCTCCGCTCCAGAGCCAGAGCAGTCCGCTCCACCGGTGCGGACTCCGGTTGTTTTCCCCGCTCCATGGCTGGAGCCGTTTACCCCACCGGTGCCCAGTCCGGGCCCGGTTAATGGTCCCGCTCCATGGCCGGAGCCGTTTACCCCACCGGTGCCCAGTCCGGGCCCGGTTGTCTTCCCCGCTCTGGAGCCGGAGCCGTTTATCCCACCGGTGCCCAGTCCGGGCCCGGTTAATTGCCCAGCTCTATGGCCGGAGCCGTT
Organism: Thymallus thymallus; assembly: GCA_023634145.1. Classification (NCBI taxonomy): domain Eukaryota; kingdom Metazoa; phylum Chordata; class Actinopteri; order Salmoniformes; family Salmonidae; genus Thymallus; species Thymallus thymallus. Next base: position 12,314,469 of record CM042411.1, read on the forward strand.
TTCCCCACCGGTGCCCAGTCCGGGCCCGGTTGTTTTCCCCGCTCCATGGCCGGAGCCTTTTACCCCACCGGTGCCCAGTCCGGGCCCGGTTAATGGTCCCGCTCCATGGCCGGAGCCGTTTGCCCCACCGGTACCCAGTCCGGGCCTGGTTATAAAGAAGGGGCATGGGAGTAAACTTTCCACTTCGCCAGAGCCTGAGCTGACCCCGATGGACTAGTCTTCCCTCCCATTAACCCCCCCTTGTTTTGTGTGTTTTTTTTGGCGTCCGGGAGTCCGCGCCTTGGGGGGGGTACTGTCAGGCTCTGGCCATAGAGAAGCCTATTTGCTTCTCTATGTAGCTATGGTCAGACTCTGACAGTGTCTTTCTTTTCTGTTTCTGTGTGGGTTTTGGGTTGGATCCCTAATTAGAGGCAGCTGCACCGCATTGTCTCTAATTAGGGATCCTATATGTTGAGTCTGTCCTTCACTCTGGTGTGGGTCGTTGTCGTTATATGTCGCAAGTCACGGTGAAGTAAGTGTGCATTAGTTACGTCTGTTCATTTCGTGTTTGTTTGGTGAACGTGACGTTTTGTGCTTAGTGTTTGGTTGTGTTCTTTAGTTTGTCATTCGTGGTTTTGTTTATACATAGTAATTATTTCATTCGTTACATAGTATAAATAAAAGATGACAAACTATAATCCCTGCGCTGCGTCTTGGTCTCGCTATGCACCCGATTGTGACAGTACCATACCGGCAGCCAAAAACATCACCCCTGACACTCACTCAGAGCCATTCAGTGTTGTTGTTTATGTATGTAGCTAGTGGGCTAAAATGTAGCATTAGCAATGTGATTCAAAATTCTAACAATGTGTCTGAGTATGACGGGAGAGAGAAAGACCAAACCAGACTGTGTGCTTGACTATAATCGCAAAATTGGGGCAGTGGGTAAGGCAGACATAATAAACAGCTTTGTAGCATGCACTCAGAAAACCACCAAGTGGTATATGCATTGGGGAGTACCATAAACTATTGAGCACATCTGCAGCAATTACTGACTGACTGATTGACTTGACAGGTGACCTGCCATACTACTATGACTTTAGGGTTGTGGGGTGGGAACACAGTTTTTGTTGTTCAACAACTAGGGAGAGTTGAGGGAGGGGTAAGTTGAGCCAAAGGGGTAATTTGAGCCACCCTTCTTTCAAGAAAATCATTCACAAAATGAATAATTTGACCATCATGAATATAGTCAAATGAATGTATTGTGTTAGATGTTTCATGATGCTTGTATCTAAACCAAACTAGATCATTTTAAGATTGTTCTATACAATCATTTGCAGTCTCTATAAGCTTTAATATGAGGTCCTAAACCTAGCATTAAAGTCCAAATGTTTGCCTTGGGGTAAGTTCAGCCAACGATTGAGCCAATGGCAAGTTGAGCAAATGTAAGTGTTTTCTTCCCAAGCGTAATGCAAGGCATAATTGCTAGGATATGAGGTAACAACATTCATGTTAAACGTGTTTAAAAAAGTACAAAGTGTTTGTTAGGTGTTAAGCCTCTGTTAAAATATGCTTAAAATCATTAAAAGACAAAAAGGTGATTGTGATTGTGTTGAATTGTGTTTGGGAAATAAAGATAGACATGGTTTTAAAAAGGTAGTGGTAATATGTGACTCGTTTCAGGAAGCTAAGTGTATGTCGTGGGTCACTACTTCACAGGAGAGCCATTTAAACAATCTTTTTTTTTAATCAAAATAGTTTTGGGGCAGAAATGCCTTCTTGAATATGCCAACTTTCATGTGCCTTAATAACAAACGTATATGCCATCTGTAAATCTGAATAAAAGTGTTACAAGCCTAGTTATTTTAGAAAAAAGACAGCAACCTTGCCGCTAGCCATGATTGGCTGAGATAATGAGTGGGCTGGACATGCAGAGAGATGAGTACGGATTGGTCTCCCATATGTGACCGCAAAATTGTTTAAATACGTTTTTTTACATTGGATAAAAGCAGAGACTCATAGATACAAAATGGTATATCATACACTGCATTTTTTAGGAACAATCTGAAAGTAATTCTGCTTTGAAAGTTGCTAAACTTGTAAACTCACTTTTGAGAAAAGGGCCTTTTAATTTTTTGGTACCTAGTGAAGAGCTCTTCTTTGTCTACACCCATTCAGCATCATTCACAACCTCTTAAATTTTAGCCCCACCCATCTCTTTTCACTCTCGGAGCGTTCCGAGCGCACACTTGATGCTCTGGCCGATGAATAGGGTTGATCTGAGCATTCTGACCTCACAACGGAAGTAAAGCACCCAAGTAAACTGGATAATATTGGCAATTTGCTACTTACTTATGGTAATTATGGTAATTGTTTATCTTTGGATAACATGAAAACAGCCTAACTCTGCTGGAAACAATTTAATTACGCTTTTTTGCCAACGTTTACTGACACCGGCCATAAAAAATGGGTGTTGTGCATTCGTAAATTCATCAGATATTCTGCGCTCTGGCATACTCAGACTGAATTTACGAATGCACCTCAAATGGTTACTTGCATAATGGAGGCTTTTGTTAAGACATGTTGCTAGCTAGCTAGGTAAACAATGAACCTAGCTCTAACTAGCAATGCAAATGGCTCTGAGATACGAATAATAACATCATACACGTAACGTTAGCTAGCAAGCCAGCCAGCTAAGGTTAGCTAGTTAAAAAATGAACATAGTGCCAACACATATCATTACTACCCTGCATGAATCTGCTGGGTGCTAACCAACCAGGTTCAATGTTAGCTAGCCAACTCATGTTGTTACTACCCTGCATGAATCTGCTGGGAGCTAACCAACCAGGTTCAATGTTAGCTAGCTAACATTAGGCTCTAACTAGTAAAGCAAATGGCTCTGCGATACGAATAATAACATCATACATGTAACGTTAGCTAGCGAGTCAGCCATTAGGCTCTAACTTTTCGGGGACCACTTTTGCCTAGTGAGTGCTACTTTCAGACCTACTGGCTAAAAAGTACACAAAAGTACAGGGTAAGTTGTACCAAGAGACCAATTGTTTTGGGACAAGCTATGTTTTTTGAATTTTTAATATTTCCAGGGATACACAAAATCCTGAAATATATGTGCACTATACAGTATTTGCCTGAATGTAAAAAAGGGCTTAACTTACTATGCACATTTGTAATTAAATGACAGTTGTCATGGTCTTTTCTTGCAGTTTTTTTTTCCTCCAGTAAAACTCCAGTAAAGGAGGGTACGTTCAAACAGTTTGTTGCTAGCATAAAACATGTGTCCTCAATCTTCAGCAAGAAAGAAGTCCAGTTCCAGTTATGATGTGATTAGTACCTTGCGTGTCCACAGTTATTAAATAATACACACAGAATACATTATGCTACATACATACATACATACATACATACATACATACATACATACATACATACATACATACATACATACATACATACATACATACATACATACATACAGTGTGCTACAGTAAAAACAACATAACATGATATACATGGCATTTTGCACCTGCCCTGTGTTTTGTTGTAGCTGCTTGACAAAGAAATTTCCCCCCCGGGGGATCAATAAAGTATCTATCTATCTATCTATCTATCTATCTATCTATCTATCTATCTATCTATCTATCTATCTATCTATCTATCTATCTATCTATCTATCTATCTATCTATCTATCTATCTATCTATCTATCTATCTATCTATCTATCTATCTATCTATCTATCTATGGATATCATATTATGGTAAGATAGATAAGACACTTTGATAGGAACACACACATGTACAAAGTGTATATATATACACACACATATATATTTTATTTAACATAAAAAAACATTTAAATACAAAGTTGTCCACCACAGTGAAATGGGCTACTTCTATGTGAATTACTGAGGAGGCGAAACAAACCTCATTTCAAAGTGTTAAAAATAAAACTGTTGCATTGACCCTTTTTGCACTCTTATTACTCATCACATACGTTTCTGCTACTGTTTATTTTCTATTCTGTTGCCTAGTCACTTGTTTCGGAATTTTGTTTTCTATGTTATGTCTACCCCTTAGTGCAGGTTGGAAATTAAAATACAGACTTCTTGGCCACCATCCCAAATATTTTGTCAGTCAGGAGACAAAAGCTATAGGATGGATGGAGATCATTTGTCCAGGTTGATAGAGCGTTGATTTTGACCAATACAACGTTTCAGCCGTGCTCAATCTCTACAGGCTAGAGCAGGGGTACTCAAGTTGTGATATTGCGAGTGGTGAAAGTGAGTGATGAGGCTAAGAATGAGCGAGAAAGAGGAAATATAAGTATTGAGGATTTAATGACACGAAAGACAGCAATACACAAAGAAAGACTAATAACCCGCAAGGGTTGAACAGAAAACATGGTGTTAAATAGTGACCCTGATGACCGATGAGGAACAGGTGTGGGTCATCAGGGTGTTGCTACCATCTTCCCCCGACCGCCGGTTAGAACGCCGGCGAGGATGATCGCTGGAGAGGAGGAGGGACTGGTGCTCTGCACGGGGCATTCGTTACACAAGTACTATTTGAGAAGATTCGGTCACACAATTTTCTTAGTTGGCTAAGGTCCAGATGGATAATGTAATTTATTGGCGTAGTAACAAACACCCACCTCGCAACCCATGCGACCCAAAACTGTTCACACCCGTCTTGTTAGCGGAGAGAAAATTTTGCAGTTTTAAAAGCTAATTTCCCTGCAATTCAACCAATTTTGCATGGGGCAGAGATTCTATTTGCTGTTTTGAAGCTAATTGCATTCTTCCATGTCTTATGTGTGTTTATATGATACCAGGGGTCAAAGTTCAACTGAGTAAAAAAAAAAATCATTTCTGGGTATGGAGGGGCTATAGCTTTTAATTTCTCCATTATCTTTGTGGACAATGAATAACAGGCATCCCTCTGTAATATGTGCACAGTATTGGAATGAGGCTTCAAAGCTTTAATTTAAAGCCCTTAGCATTTCAGTGCATTTCTTCAAGAGGAGCAAAGGTGACTGTGTGTTTTCCTTGTCCTTGCTTTCATGTTTTTCACTTACGATAAATATTTGTATTTAGGTCGATTCCTCTCGCTAATCTCTTTCTCTGTATTGAATATCTTCAATATCCCATCTCTGCTTTTTCTTTTCTCAATTACAGTTTCTTGTTTTGTTGGGGTTCAATCAGGGGCGCAACTTTGGTTTTAGAAGTGTGGGGGGGGACATAAGCTGGCGGGGGTCTGGGGGAGGATTTTTTTTGGGCCATCTAAAGCTCATATCCTGCATTTCTACACAATCCAATATGTAGTGTCTATTTAGAACAACAAAAAGTAAGCAAAAATGCCCGCATTGTCACATTGTGTATAAGGATTGGGAGACAGGCGCAGGAATACGTTGTAGGAGGTTTCTTTAATACACCACCCACACAAAACATACACGTATACAAAATACAGGGTTGAAACCCAAACAAAAGAGTGAATAAATACAAAAAATGAGACCTGAAATAACTGCACAGGATGAGACCCGAAATAGCCAAGGCACAAATGTACACGATATTACATCCACGCACCAGTACACGGGACGAGACCCGTATTACAACAAGTTGCAGAACACGTAGCACGAGATTCCAGCACACGTACTCACAGGCACAACGGACATTGGAACATTAATCGACCCCTCAATGGTGAACAGAGGGCACGTTTATACAACACAAAATGAAGGATGAATGGTACCAGGTGTGCTTAATGAACTCAGTTCAGTGCCTAGAGGCCGGTGACGTAGACCTCCGACACTGGTGCACGGAATGAGCAACCGTACTGGAGGGATCCGTGACACACATCATCAAGCTAGGTAAGGGATCATTATTAAATATGTTCAAGTGATTGAAGACTGAACTAGAGCAAAGGTAATTCATAATCAATATTGTGCTGCAACTTTAACCAATAGCCTAACAAAACTCTTTAAAAAAAATACAAAGACTTTGATTGTCGTTATTAAGACACCCTCTATATCAAATTTCAGCCAGACCGCCCACCAGTCTAGTACATAATTCAACTCTCTACCAGCACAATTTGGAAATAAAAGTAAAACAAACAACACAAAACCATTTTTATTAACACACACACAAAAACATACATGAACACACAAAAACATAAAATCCTCCATATACACTGAACAAAAATATAAACGCAACATGTTGGTCCCATGTTTTTATGAGCTGAAATTAATGTTTCATTAGCAAAAAAAGAAACATTTCTAAAATGTTGTGCACAAATTTTTGTACATCCCTGACAGGTGTGGCATATCAAGAAGCTGATTAAACAACATTATCATTACACAGGTGCACCTTGTGCTGGGATTAATAAAAGGCCACTCTCTAATGTGCTGTTTTGTCACACAATGCCACAGATCTCAAGTTTTGAGGGAGCATGCAATTGTCATGCTGACTGCAGGAATGTCCACCAGAGCTGTTGCAAGATAATTACATTTTCATTTGTCTACCATAATCCATCTCCAACGTTGTTTTAGAGAATATGGCAGTACGTCCAACCGGCTCACAACCGCAGACCATGTGTAACTATGCCAGTCCAGGACCTCCACATGCGGCATCTTCACATATTGACTTATTTTCTTTTATGAACTGTAACTTTGCTAAATCTTCGAAATTGTTGCATGTTGCGTTTTTATATTTTTGTTCAGTGTCATTCATATCATAGGCCAAATAGTACTGTAGAGCTCTTTTTACTTGAACACAGTATAGCTGGATTTCCATCCATTGTGACATTGTGGGAGGATAACCAACCTTCCAATTAATGGCAATGCATTTCTTAGCCACTATAAATGCTTGCTTACACAGTTTCTTCTGATAACAGTCTCCTGTATCAACATTTCCAAGCAAACAAAAACAGGGAGAAGGGAGAATCTGTAGACATGCTCAGATAAAATAACATACTTTTTGCTAGAATTCAGCCAGCCTTCACAAGACCATAACATTTGCAAATGCGTCCCCTTTTGTGTTTAACACCTCCAGCAGAGGTATTACATTTCTGAACTGTAATTCAGTTTCACTGGCATATAGTACGTTCTATGGTTGGTCTTTAACTGTAGTAATTGATGTCTTAGATTATATTAATATGACTGGGCATTCAAACATACAGGTATCTGTATCCATTCATTGTCATCAATAGCTTCTACCAATTCTCCTCATATTTTTGTTTTGCATGTTTTGTGTCAACGGGAAAAGCCTCTATCAACCCTTTGTACAGTTTGGAAATCATCTTTGGAGGTTTGTCAGACTGCCGTTTCAATCTTTGAAGCATCTGGCTTGTCCAGTGTTTGCTGCACAGAGAGAATAAAGTGTTGTATCTGCAAAAATTCACCTCAGACTGATCTTCCCTGGCTGCCTGACCCTGCTGAGACCCCTGTCACCATCTGATCCTCGTAAGAATTACCTTGCTGTACATTTATACATGATATTATCCAATAATAGAATCAATGGTTCAATAATTGAAATTACCATTATTCCCACATCCCAGACTCTAGCTTTAAACTTAAGATGCTGTCCTGTAGCTACTGTAGGTGTCTACCCATCAATTTAAGATGGAACTTTGTATCATTCATTGATATTGTTAATATACTGCAAAAGTCACCTGAGCTCTGTAGACTGGTCTTCCCTGGCTGTCTGACCCTGCAGGGACACCTGTCACCATCTGATCCTGCTAAGACATGATGAGCATAGTGTTGTGTGCTGACTGTGCACCATGACAGTGAAGCCTGTAGAGCTGTATATTACTGTGTTTGTGTGAAATGTACGGAACTAGCTAGGGAAACTGACAGACCAAAAACGTTACATTGCTATACTGACTAATAAAAACTCACATTGTACTGAAAAAACGTCAGAATAGCGGTATTCAATCGTTTGGTCACTGGTTTCAGGGCTTAATTCAGGTCTAGTGTGATTGAGGCAAAAATACCAGCTCTCTCTCCAGTGGTGTAAAGTACTTAAGTAAAAATACTTTAAAGTACTTAAGTAGTTTTTTGGGGTATCTGTACTTAACTTTACTATTTATATTTTTGACAAATTTTACTTTTACTTCACTTCATTCCTAAAGAAAATGATGTACTTTTTACTCCGTTCATTTTCCCTGACACTCAAAAGTACTCCGAAAATGCTCCAATTCGCACACTTATCAAGAGAACATCCCTGGTCATTCCTACCTCTGATCTGGCGGCCTCACTAAACACAAATGCTTTGTTTTTATATTATGTCTGAGTGTTGGAGTGTGACCCTGGCTATACGTAAATAAAATAAGTATATTTTGCTTAATATAAGACATTTTAAATTATTAATACTTTTACTTTTGATACATAAGTATATTTTAACAACTAAATTTACTTGTGATATTTAAGTATACTTTTGCTCTTGAGTCATTTTCTATTAAAGCATCTTTACTTTTACTCAAGTATGAGAATTTAGCACTTTTTCCACCACTGTCTCTCTCTAACAGTTTGTCAATTGACGAAAGCTAGCCAAGTTCATTTATTTCTGTTGAAACGGAACAAAATGAGAGCCACTTCATATCGCTATCTGACAGATAGCTAGAGGCTAGAGCTGAACTGGCTGTGATAAGTTAGCTACTAGCTAGCAGATTTTTTCACCTTAGTCGAGAGGGGATGAAACATTAGCTAACATTACGTCAGTTACATTAGCTAATAGCTCAGCACTACGAATAAACACTAGTTTAGTTATTTTCTATTAAGTTACATCACTGATGATGATGAAACACTAGTCACTTTAATAATGTTTCTGTATCTTGCACTACTCATCTCATATGTATAAATTGTACGCTATACTATTCTTCGGAGTCTTAGTCACTTAATCGTGTTTACATTTTGCATCACCAATCTCTTATGTGTATACTGTATACTATAAAGCTTACTATGCCACTGTATCTTAGTCCAATGCCGCCCTGACATATATGTATATATTCTCAAACCATTCCTTACTTAGATTTACGTGTATTTGGGTATATGTTGTGAAACTTTTAGATATTACTTGTTAGATATTGCTGCACTGTCAGAGCTAGAAGCACAAGCATTTCGCTACACCCACAATAACATCTGCTAACCACGTGTATGTGACCAATTAAATTTGATTTGATTTGATTATTAGTCACCAATAAAGTACCTATCTATCTATCTATCTATCTATCTATCTAAAGAGAAACCAGTTTCTGTTCTGCTTGCTTTAACAACTCGGAGAAAGAGGCAACACACTGACAGCAGCTGTCACTGTTCAACTCTCCCATGCAGGTCCAGCCAGCCTTCCAGAAGCTTTGCCTTTCACACAGCCTGCCCGTCTGCTCTGTGGTGTCCGCATGGTCCTAAATCCAGATGGCCGAAATCTCCAAATAGCCTACACAATGGCTCTGAGGCGTCCGCATGGTCCTAAAGCACACTGGTGATGCATTTTGTATCTCGTTGCAATGATAAAGCTGGGGAGGACAAAAGTGCAATTTCTAAATGTGAGGGGGAGAGTCCCCAGTGAAAGTTGAATACTAAGATGACATATAATTTTAATATTTAGCTTTCTGGCATCATATCCGTCCGACATGGCTATTGCCAGAGCTCATTTTATAAAATGTTGTCTAATGGCTCAATAGTTGGACAACTGCTGTCAATCAGACTCGTGCACAGATAGGGCTCTACCTATGCAGAGTATATGCCCTTTTGTCCTTCCAGTCTCCAAAGTGCCCTTTAAGGTGGTGGTATAATTTCCTCCCAAAATATTTCAGGAACCCACTTCCCGCCGCAAGTCATCGTGATGTGGTCAAGTTTGTCACCCTCCACCCCGACACTGGTGTCCAGACATGCATGGCTTGAGAGATGCGGTCACTGGTCGAGTGTGGGTAGCTAGCTACCTAGTTTAAATATCAACAGTACTGCCACAGCAGCATAACAAATGATTAACACTCGTTAACACTTGAGTTAGCCTACAGCGTCATCAATATTCATTCTGGTTTGCTGATACACGGAGCAGAGAGAGGTAGAAAAACATAGAGAGGAGGGGTTGCATCAACGACCCTCCGACTCAACTCCATCCCTTGTTCAGTCGGGAGTTACACGTGTGGCAGGGCAGCAGCAACACAGGTAGTGCTTTTTAAAAACTGGAGCACCTGTCCGAGTAAGGTCTGTGTGCAGCCCTGCTGTCATTTTAACAGAATACCACGCAGTCCTATCCTTGAATGTCCCGTTTATTCAATATGAGCATGAGTGAGATTTTACCAAATCAATAGTCATCCTGACCCCCTAGCATCAATACTATTTGGTTTTAGGCATATAGCCAATACTACAGCTAAGGTATTGGCTATATTAATCTGAAAAGACTCCTTTGTTTTTGAAGATTTTAGAGCAGCATGAAAGAGCCTTGTTGTATCTATCAAGCTGGTAGAATTAAGATCTGGGTGAGACCCCATATTGGCTTAATATTTATCTCCATATTGGCTCCATATTATTTACTGTGGGGGAGGTATCAGTGACTCAATGAACAGTCATCTCAATGAACACACACACCACACACACTGAGTGGTGTACTGCTGAGAGAAAACACATTTAATACTAATTTAATCAATAATTCTTTGTTCAGTTCTGCCCACCAATTTATCAGCTAGGTTTGTCTATACGGCTACGGTATCTGCTGTGCGCTGCACATTTAGACAGAGGCAGAGCCATCGACACACAGCGAGCAGCCATTTCACGCCTGCACAGTTTAAGAGCTATGAGAATGTGGGCCAGAAGGCTATGTGATCGAACGCTATTTAATTTATGCAGGTATTGGATTCATTTTGTTTTCCAAATACCTCATCAAAACTATTATAATGTGGGTTTTGATTTGGTGTATTGAAAGAAGAAAATATCCAAACACTATCAATCTACAAGCTATCATTGATACTGTTCTTTTTTACATTTTTTAAATGTCAAGTTTCAGCATCAGTTATATGGTTTCCATTTCTAAATAATGTATTTCTTTACTATTCAGAAAACATACAGTATTTCCACATTACACATAATATCAATGAATGAATATCCACATACAATAGACCCACTATACAGTACATTCCCCACTCCATTTCCATTCACTCTACTCTCAATCCTCAGTGGTGTACACTCTTATAAAAAAAGATGCTATCTAGAACCAAAAAGGGTTCTTCGGCTGTCCCCATAGGAGAACTCTCTGAAGAACTCCTTTTGGTTCCAAGTAGAACCCTTTTGATTCCAGGTAGAACCCTTTTGGGTTCCATGTATTACCCTTTCCACAGAGGGTTCTACATGGAACCTAAAAGGGTTCTTCCTGGAACCAAAAAGTGTTTTATGTAGAACTAAAAAGGGTTATCCTATGGTGACAGCTGCAGAACCCTTTTGGAACCTTTTTTTCTAAGAGTATATAGGCTGGCCTTTATTTCTCCAAGGAGCTGGAGATGTGGCACGATGCCCAAAGACTCCGAGCTACAGTGCTGCTCGAAAGTTTGTGAACCCTTTAGAACTTTCTATATTTCTGCATAAATATGACCTAAAACATCATCAGTCCTAAAAGTAGATAAAGAGAATCCAATTAAACAAATGAGACAAAAATATTATACTTGGTAATTTATTTATTGAGGAAAATGATCCAATATTACATATCTGTAAGTGGCAAAAGTATGTGAAAATTTGCTTTCAGTATCTGGTGTGACCCTCTTGTGAAGCAATAACTGCAACTAAATGTTTCCGGTAACTGTTGATCAGTCCTGCACATCGGCTTGGAGGAACTTTAGCCCATTCCTCCTTAAAGAACAGCTTCAAATCTGGGATGTTGGTGGGTTTCGACAAAAGAACTGCTCGCTTCAGGTCCTTCCACAACATTTCGATCGGATTAAGGTCAGGACTTTGACTTGGCCATTCCAAAACATTAACTTTATTCTTCTTTAACCATTCTTTGGTAGAACAACTTGTGTGCTTAGGGTCGTTGTCTTGCTGCATGACCCACGTTCTCTTGAGATTCAGTTCACGGACAGATGTCCTGACATTTTCCTTTAGAATTCGCTGGTATAATTCAGAATTCATTGTTCCATCAATGATGAAAAGCCGTCCTGGCCTAGAAGCAGCAAACCATTATACTGCCGCCACCATGTTTCACAGATAATATAAGGTTCTTATGCTGCAATGCAGTGTTTTCCTTTCGTCAAACATAACGCTTATCATTTAAACCAAAATTTATATTTTGGTCTCATCCGTCCACAAAACATTTTTCCAATGGCCTTCTGGCTTATCCAGGTGATCTTGTGCAAACGGCAGACAGGCAGCAATGTTCTTTTTGGAGAAGAGTGGCTTTCTCCTTGCAACCCTGCCATGCACACCATTGTTGTTCAGTGTTCTCCTGATGGTAGACTCATGTACATTGGCATTAGCTAATGTGAGAGAGGCCTTTAGTTGCTTAGAAGTTACCCTGGGATCCTTTGTGACCTCGCAGACTATTACACGCCTTGCTCTTGGAGTGATCTTTGTTGGTCGACCACTCCTGGGGAGGGTAACAATGGTCTTCAATTTCCTCCAATTGTACACAATCTGTCTGACTGTGGATTGGTGGAGTCCAAACTCTTTCGAGATGGTTTTGTAACCTTTTCCAGCCTGATGAGCATCAACAACTCGTTTTCTGAGATCCTCACAAATCTCCTTTGTTCGTGCCATAGTACACTTCCACAAACATGTGTTATGAAGATCAGTCTTCGAGAGATCCCTGTTCTTTAAATAAAACAGGGTGCCCACACACACCTGATTGTTATCCCATTGATTGAAAACACCTGACTCTAATTTCACTTTTTCCACTCACAGATATGTAATATTGGATAATTTTCCTCAAAATAAGTATAATATTTTTGTCTCACTTGTTTAATTGGGTTTTCTTTATCTACTTTTAGGACTTGTGTGAAAATCTGATGATGTTTTAGGTCATATTTATGCAGAAATATAGAACATTCGAAAGGGTTCACAAACTTTCAAGCACCACTGTACATTCCAATAGCTGCTAATTGTGAACCTGCATGTCATGCAGGCCGTGATTGATGGCATAATTAATGACAGGCCTGTTTGATGGAGATGCCTGGCGTGGGGTTAATTCCTCTGTCTGTCAGCCCATTGTGTGGATAAGAGGCGGAGGATGAGGCGGAGGGTCCCTGGAGATCTATTCTATCGCTAACCTTGTCTATGTTACAGAGACAGCGAGGTGTGCTAGCCTACTGCTGTACTGCCGCACACACCCGGCCTAGCTCACTCTGTCTCTTTCACTCTGCCTCTCTCACTCTGCTTTCACAATGAGCCACTGCTCGCTCCAAGCCGAGCGAGGGGGAGACTGATTAAATTAAACTGCCTCACAGGTAATCATGCCAAGGTTAAAGGGATGCCGAGCAAACTGCTTTTGGCACCAACTTTCTCCTCTCTCTCCGTGCAAGGCAAGGCGGCCGGTTGGTTATCTGCAGATGTGTGCAGTTTGGACTGAGGGGACACCGCACCGTGCGGGGGCCTGGAATGTGGAAAATTGAGTTGTCACTATCAATTTTACTGTCTGCATATCGGGGAGAAATGAACTTTTAACAACACAGGGAGTGATATGAGGTCCTAGTCGGAGGTTGTATGACACAGAGCCCCTATAGGGTATGGATGTTGGTTCACTGACCTTATGGTCAAGGAAAACATCCTCGGTCTGAGAGGTAGTCATGCCACTGTTGAGAAAGTCAGAGCACAGTGGAACATATGGCCCATGTATATTTGAGTTAGCCATATAAAGTCTCGTGATTTGCCAAGACGTCAGGGCATTTCGTAAACCTGATGTTTGACGCAAGCCAAAACTAAAATCAACATTTAATTAACATTTATTCTGAATCGATTCTATCACATTCATATGAAACTCTTCAAATATGGGTAACAGAGTTAAAGCAAACAGTGATGGGAGAAATAAACATTTTGTGTTACTAAATCTAAGATAAGCATTGTGCAAAAGTGCTTACAGTAGGAAGACGGAACGGGGCTGGATGAATGAGAGAGAGAGGAGAGAGAGAGTGAAAGAACAGAGAGAGCAAAATAGAGAAACGAGAGAGAGAGAGGTTTTGAGTGAGTGGCGTCCAATCAGTACGCCTCTTTTTTTCATAAGTGGTTTCAAGGGATGTCTGTGGTTAATGACTCACCATTCGAGCGTCTCCACGTCTCATGGAGAGAGTCAGATCTGTGCGCCAAGCTGAATCGCTATCAGATGGTCCTATCTGAAACACGAGTAGCGTCTGCAGCATATGCTTAATTGGCAGTTTGAGCCTCTTGCTCCGCTGTCCATGTTCCAACTCATTAACATGTAATGTGCACTCTGGACCAGAAGTCTACCAACGAGCGTGCATGTCGTTACATTTAAGCAGCCATGAGACCATGGGTTTTCCCCAGCTGTGAGACAAGAGTCTGGGTTTTGTATGAGGAAGAATGGACTCTTTTTTGCTGTGATCTAATGCCACCTTTCCACCTCGAGCAATGTTCTTGTAGTTTTCTTGTTCAATAGTGTTCACACTATGCTGGTTTTTGCTACTTCTAGAGCTGAGAGAGAGAGAGAGAGAGAGAGAGAGAGAGAGAGAGAGAGAGAGAGAGAGAGAGAGAGAGAGAGAGAGAGAGAGAGAGAGAGAGAGAGAGAGAGAGAGAGAGAGAGAGAGAGAGAGAGAAACAGCTTGTTAAATGTGTATGTTTAATTCAAAACCCTTCCGCACTGCTCTAATGCAACATTCATCTCCTCTAATACAAATGAACTTCATATTATATTAAGGGATAGATACATTGTACATGGTAGCTACATCATATTTCCTAGTCTTATCAGTACACTGCAATTGTCAGGGGCTCCAATTTGGATTGACTGGTTGTTGGTCTGTAGTTTGAACATCTCTAAGGAATGTTTTCTTGTGACAAATCAAATGAGAGAAAAGGTAGTTTTACTAGGGGGAGATACAGTATAGTTTCATTTTGACGATTAAAATGAATTGATCCGGCATTCACAGTAAACAAATAGCTTTTTCAGAAGATTAAAACAAGAGCAACATTTTAGAGTCCACCTGCTCTTAGTTTGTCGTTCTGAAAGCAATGAGAGACCTTTTGCCTCTTACTAATCATCAACGTCTTCCTTCATTACGGGTTTTCCCAGACGTCGCACTCGAGGGCTGCGGTCCAAACACTTAAAAGACACACACTCATCCACTTACCCTCGCCTTATGCCCTCGGGGGAATCCCCGTCGCCATCTTGGATGGTGGTCCAAATGATTGGCCAAGCAAGAGAAGTTTTCAACATAAGCCCTTCAGCCATCGTTTTTAGTCGAGTTTGCGAGTGTACAATTATGTTCACTTCGGGGTCTGAAACGCCCCATAATTCAATTTGCGATGCATGTACATCCGCTAAGAAAAGTCAGCCGAAACTTAAAACCTCAACGTCAATATAGAGAAGTCAATATACAAGTGTAAGTAAAAACGAATGTAAATAATTTAGAAATTGTGGCGGCACAAACACGTCTCGTAAATGTAATTATGTTTTTGTTTGGTTAACTTATGGAAAATGAAAAATAAAAAATGTTCCTTCTTCAAAAGTTCCAGCTATGCAGGCTAACGTTAGTTAGCTAATTAATTTGCTAGCTATCATACAGTAGGAGTATATTAATAATTATATAGTTCATGTAAATAATATGCAATCCTAATTGACTGTAGCGCAGATATAGCACACACAAGCTACTGTTGGCTGAAAACACAATCATTGCGGGATGAACAAGTGACGAATTTCCGGGCAAGGGTGGTCCATTTAAAAATAATTCCTTCCTCCCTCGCCCCTTGCCCTGCAAGTGTATACTCGTCAGACGTCATGAAACGTCATCAGAAGTGTCCACTTAATTTGAGGGCTGAGGGGATAGGGTGTGTCTTTTAAGTGTTCGGACTGCAGTCAAGATCACAGCTGCTCTGTCCCACCTGGAATTCTGACCCCCCTTGACCCTGAAGCCCAGCGCATATGGAGTTCCTACCATGCTCCATGCTGTCCAGGGGAAAAAGAGAGATAAAAGTTTAATATAGAAGTGTGTCAGGGAATTTGCTCCAAGTTTATCCTGGCAGGTGGTGTTTTAATTATTTATTTAAATGCTTGGTTCACATTTAGCAGTCCATGACTTTTTAATTACGAGCAATAAATTGCAGCCTGAAATGTAAATGTGTTTATTGCAGAGGCAATTAGGGCATTTTGAAATCCCTTATTTCCATTGTGCTTTTCTCGAAATGAGCATCTTCTGCTGTTGCATTTCAGTAGTGTATACTATTGAAAACTCAAGAGGCAGTTGACATGAATGTTGTTTTCTCTCCCTCAACCAAGGATACATACTGTATGACAGTAAAATGGAACATTTACACAGCACTCCAATCATTCTATTCTATTATTGGATTCTATGTATTCCCTTATTCCATTCAAGTATATCAATGCATTTTAATCATTCTTCTATTCCATATAGGTAAATAATACATTTCCCTGTGATCTTTCCAAGTGCAGAGTTCTTATTAACTGATCATAATAAGCTATAGCAGGTAATTGCCAAATAACAATTATATTCTTATAATCCAACACCTGAGATCCAGCCCCATTTTGCATCAAGAAGAAATGTGTGGATGACATTGATACTATTCTGATGTCAGAATGCAAACTGATGCTAAACTGGTTATAGATGAATCAATTGAATGAATGGAATATTCCAATTGTTTACCAACTGTGTTATTCAGTGATTTAGCACAAAGGTAATTAGCATACTTGAGACCTATTTTAGCATCACTGGAAATGCACATAACTCAGGGACTCTGAGACATACAGTATACTGAGGATTGATCTAGAGACATACAGTATACTGAGGATTGATCTAGTTCAAGACAAGCATAACATGAATTTAGGCCAGTGCTTTTTAATTATCTCTTATAATCAACATATAAATTATAAATGGACAATTCTGCATTTTCTACCTCAACCAAAAACATCATAGTAAAAGTGTTGGTTTTAGTGGGGTAAAGATGGTCATTCGTGAGATGGGGAGTGTGGAGCATGACAGCCTGTGGTTGTTATTGGGAGTGTAGGGACTGGAGAGACATCCATGAGATGTTGACAGCCTCAGCACTGGCATAGCTGGGTCTCTGGGGAACTACTGCTGGAGCAGATTTTAGACGGTTATTTTATTCAGAAAAACATTTTGTTGCCAATTAGGTCCGGGAGTAGATGGGATGCGTCTGCTTGTAGAAGTTCTGAGAGGCAAAACAGAATGTATTTTGCGGACGAGTGTGTTTGGAAAAGTAGAGAAGAGATTTTTACTGGGTCTTCGGCGGCTGAAAATCTGTCATGTTTTCACACTAGTGTTCCTTTTTGGTAAATAGGATATATTAGTCGGTAATCTCCATTGGGTTACATTGCTCACATTTTCAATCCAGTTGTAGAAACCTTAGAAGGAATGGTCTGTATACACTTGTTTACTTGTACTTTCAATCCCAAGAGAGGCAATTTGTTGTTGGGAGGACGTTTCCTCACATCTCATTAGGTAGCATAAAGATGTGTACACTTGTTCATTAACATCTATTGTACTGAGTAAACTTCAGAAATAGGCATCCTTGGGATAACAATGGAATCCAATGTTTTGCCCATGTAGGTAAAGTTTGTGGGTACAGCTGCCAACATCTTATTTTGTGCAAAACAAGCCTTTAGGAAAAGTTGTGCCTAGATTGGGGAAAAACTAGTACTAAATAAAGTAAAACTCTTGCAAAAACGTCCCAAATCCCTTTCCAATTGCATGTTCCCATCAACCATTGAGCCAAAATGTTTTACTTACTAAGCAGTAGTCTACTTAAAAAATGTTCCACTCATTTCTGTGTTCATATGATTTCACCCAGAGATGTAGGCCAAGGCAATGATCTTCAGTGGATTTGCTCTCTCCCTGTACTTAATGATGATGACCCTCTTCAGTGGAGGCAGACGGGCAAAAATCCAGTGACCCATTGTGACTCAAATTAACCCTACAGAACGAGAACAGAGGGCAAGGCCTCACCTCCATGCAGGCCGTAATTAAAGCCTATTGAAGAGGATGGAATCAGGGGAATTGAGTCAGAACTAGTGCTTTTGGCAGGCAAACTGCTCAAGTGGAATCCCAGTTGACTATGTTTACTGGACATCAATGTTACATTTAATGAGAGTCTCTTGACTGGTTCAACTATCTCCAGTTGCTGTTACAAGTAATTTTAAGGGGTTGGGAGATATAGCTGCATACTGATTAACTCTGAGCAGCCATAGTTACCATTAATGACAAATATCTAATATGTCATCTGAGGTGACATATACTGTAACTAAATGTCATAATTTTTTTTACATTAATCTAATGAGACCATGTTGGCACCAATCATGAGGAGTAATACAGACCAGGACAAAATTTTATTTTTCTGAGGGAAGAATATATTTCATGAGATCTTGCCCGATCAAATGTTGTGTACATTGCCAGCACATTGTCTGCTAGTTCAGTGATATTACGGATATCTGAGTCATTAGCAATAACGTGTGGTATGCTGTGGTAAAACACAGTGTGTGGTTAATTGTCAGAATGAATTAAGATGAGGCTAATGTGTTGTTAGTGGGGTGGGTTTTGTAAAGGCAGTGTGGGGAAGTGGGAAGGAGTAGGAATGTTAGATTTCTGTTGAGACAAAAATATAACATTTTGGATTGGAATATAGCATTTACATAGGGATGTTAAACAGTAGAACAGTACTGTATTCAAAAGAAAGCTAAGCAGTATAGTTGCACTGTGATGTGCTGAGCTACTAATGACGGATAACCAGGTACAAATAAGTGGATAACTATAGGTAACACACTGTAAGAATAAGTGGATGGAAAGGTCAAAAATGTATATGCATCTGTAGATAGGTATAAAAGCCCAGTGTTTGACCCAGAACAGTACTCCATTACGTAATTTGACTGTCCACACACACACACACACACACACACACACACACACACACACACACACACACACACACACATAGCCCCATGAAGGAAAAGAAGGACAGTCATATTGTCAGTGGAGCAAGTCAAGGAAAAGTACCTCTTCAGTACATCTATCTAAAGTACACTCTTCTCCGAATTTATTTGTGCAGTGAAGATATATATATATATTTTTATCTATACTCCATCATTTTGGATTTGTGTAAATGAGAAGTTTCAGTGAGCCTATAATCTTCTGACTGAAATGACGGTGAATGATATCAAATCACATATCACATAATGGCTCTTTATTTGCAAAAAGCTTAACTTCTATATTTACATTTTGTGCAAAAACATTTAAAGGTTTCAAGGACTTTACATCGTAAGTTAACCTCAAGGCACATACATGGGACAACAACAATATTTTATCATGAGAAAAGAAATGTAACTTTGGTTCCTAAGTAGCATTTGGTTTATGTTGTTAAAGTCAAAACAACTCAATGTCTAAATGAAAAGCAATAATAGCCGAGAACCTCAAAAAGAAGCCAAATGACATGCATTGTTAATTTTCAGCATATTTTCTTCTGTCAAATGATACATGAACAAATAGCCTTTCATTGTTCATATTATTTTCATTAACTCAACCTTGCAGCTGTATGGGACAGTGTTTATTATCCAAAACACAGAAAATGTAATTACTTCAAACATGAATAGTTTGTTGAAGACTTCTAGTTTGCTGAAGACGTTTATGTTGGTCTATAAGGTATATTTCACATGAGGGATTTGCCGTCAAACTGAACAAAAAAGACTTAAAATGTATTCAATTTTATCCACTTGGGTGCTTTGTTTGAATTGACCTCTCAGTGATTTAACATAATTATTCCAATAAGAATGAATGAGCTTCAAGGAAATTACTATCAAAGCCTGAAACAGTAATAAACAGAGGTTTCAGACTGTCTCTCTCTTTTTCTTTCACTCTTTCTCCCTCTTTCTCTGTGTTCGGTCTAACTCCATTGGTCACGCCATTGCATTCTGTCTACTTTCTTCACATGAGGGAGGGAATTAAGAGTAATGTACTGCCGCAAATAACCAACAAGGCTTCTCAGTCACTGTGTATCATTACCCAGCACCACTCAAGGCGGCGTTACGAATGAACAGTTCATTAGTTATGTGTTGCGTCTATTGCCGTCTGTCACTCTTCGTTTTTTCATCAATATGAAAATATGTGCTTTCCATACAGTAACTATTCAATTACTGTCATTGTCTCTCTCACAGTTTAAACATTGCTTCTTCTCTGAAAAAGTCATTGAACTAACTAAGTGCAGTTAGCCCCTACAGTACTGCATAAAGGTAAGGCAATAAATGGACATCTGTCACTCCTTGGAACATTCTTTAATTTGCGGAAATATGTTGCAACAGGTTGGCCTGAAAGTCTAACATTACATTGTAATCCTAATCACTAATGAAAATAAAGATACTTTGCTGTATGGGATTATTGACAGACAGGCTGACTTTGCCACAGGCAGGTAGGATGAAGTGTTCAGTGGATAAATAACCTGTTAAAGCACTAGGGCCATGTAGCAGTGTGACCTTAGGTCACTAAATGTTAGTGGGATGTTTTACATAACTTGCTATGTAGCAGTGCCAAACTGACCTTAGTTTAGCTTACGACCAGTGGGGTTTATTGGACGTAACTTGCAATGTGTATCAAACTGACCTTAGGTCAGCTTACGCTTGTGGGGCTTTAATACAGGGTGATACGCTGATATGTATACGTTCATAGACAAAGTGGAGACACTTTGATAACCACAGAAGACCAACTGTTAGTTCTTAACAAAAATAATTTCTTTCTGCATTATAAATGGAAATTTAACTCAAAACTCTATGAAAGCATGCATGAAAGCTTAAGCATCAATGTGAATAATGGCGTTAGTGTCCATTGCGTCAAAACTCCCTACTCACTATTTCTGGAACTACTGAAGGAGTTATTACTAATGGCAGATATACACTGGCATGGTAATTCTTCAAAGACAGACAATACAACCGAGAATTTGGCCATTAACACCCCAGCACAAAACAACAGTTCCACCCTTAAAATGGTGTTTACTGTTGATACTTTTAAATTCCAGCCAAACCAATGCAATGTAGTGGTTTTATGGTGTATTTAAGCCAGTGACTTGGTGCCCTGTGAATGGCAGACTCTTGTCATTTGACCTTCCCCACTCTCTCTCCTACCTCTCTCTTTCTTCCTCTCTCACTCGCCTCCCTTTCCCAGCATGTGATTCAAACTGCCAAGTGAAAATAATGTCTGCATATTTTCTCCCTTTTTTGGATGAGGATTATGAGCGGGGCAGAGGGGGGTGGATTCTTTGAACTCGGCCCGCAAAATAAAATCTTGTCAAAGCAAATAAAGTCTGAGTAAGAAGTGCATAATAAAGACTTCTCAGTGGCACCAGGAATTCCTAACTGGGAGCCAGCTAGCCTCTCTTTCTCTCTCTCTCTAACCCTGTACAGCATCTTAATTATTTTTAATTGAGTCCATGCACTGATCAGATAAGGACAGGTTCATGGTTCATGTATGGGGGCAGCTAAGAACCATTGTTTTCCAGACTCCAAATTTAGCTAAGATAGTTTTGAATTGATGATGAATGTGTAGTTTGAACCAATCAATCAATTAATCAATAGACTAGTCAATCCCATGTAGACAATAAAATACATCACATGCTACAGTAGTAAAGCCCTTCTATCAACACATTGTAAAGCAGATAACAGATAAACGCCTTGATAGTTCATTGTGATTCGCTCAATTTTCATTTGCGTACTTAACAATAAAGGACAAAAGAAAGGCAGAGGAGTGTATCTCCTACACATTCATCATCACGGCAGACACCACCCGTCAAAGACAAGACACGCTACACAACCTCATGGATCTCCCCCATGATAATATCCGTATCATTTAGCTGCTGAACAACAGAGCTGAGCACTGTTCATTTTAAATGATTCCATAAGTAGC
This sequence comes from Thymallus thymallus, assembly GCA_023634145.1. Lineage (NCBI taxonomy): Eukaryota > Metazoa > Chordata > Actinopteri > Salmoniformes > Salmonidae > Thymallus > Thymallus thymallus. The sequence continues at coordinate 12,336,531 of CM042411.1, forward strand.
TACGCGAGCCTTAATACTCTAAACAATGCCATTTGAGAATGAGTAATGTAATGCAGCTGAGGTAATGGACTCATGGGATGCTGGAGGTAAGGGATCTCTTTGACTACTGCTACCTCTCTCTGCTCTATGCTGACTGAGAACACATGCCTCCTAGTGGCCACAGCTGGAAAGACCTCCTGTATCAATGGAGGCAAATCTACAGTATATCCAACAGTGACGGCATTATCCCTCCCATCACTACCACATTAAAAAGTGTTCACTTAGTCCTGTGAAGGTAGTCTCCCTTCCATCCCTACCACATTCAAACGGGTTCACTTCATCTTGTGAGGGCAAAAGGGGGTGTTGAAAAGTGTGCCCATTCCTCTGATGGGATTTCCACAAAAAGCTCATTTGAATGGCTGCTTACACTCTCTGTTGCATTAAGAAGTGCACTTTGATTCTTAAAAAAAAATACCACCAGTGCTTATTTTCCACTGCAGTCTAATCAGCAGTGTTAGTATTTTCCCGACCACTGTGTTATGTTAACTAGTGTTTCTTTGAGGGGGTGACTCTGCACAAAGGCCATATTTTTGCTTCCGTGGTTAGCAAAGAATCCCAGCCCTCATAGCGCCCATCAACCCAAAAACCCGACAGACAGGACACCGTTCGTCAGAAACAACCCAGCGTGCCGTGATTGTACAAATTCCTATGTACAGACAATACTTGAGCAAAAACCACTTACTGTACTTGAAACCCGCTGATTAGAAAAAACATTTGTATTCCTTTTTACTAAGAATAAAAAAGATTGCAGATAGAATTCCACATTATTGTCCACAGTATAAATTACATGGTAGACAGAACTTGGAAATATATACGGTACAGTATATTTAACTACTTTGTTGTTTTTTCTGTCAGACAACCGGTGTGGGAATACCCTGTGAGAAGCATCACGTGTGGCAGAACTCGGTGCTGGGAACGTTGCTGCTCTTGCAGTAGGCTAAGCTATTGTCACTGAGGTGGCAGTCTCTGAAGCCGATGCCTCCGTTGGGTGTGTAGATGGGCTGAATCCTGAAATCCCCTTTCAAAAGTTGCTCATTGTTCAGCGAGACTATCTGAAAGCTGGTCTCAGTCATTTCCAGTATAGAGTTATCCTTTTTGGTCCCTGCCTCGCAGTAGTCGTCTTTTCTCCTGCCCCGGTTATATTTCCACTTGGACGACTCTGAGCGGCTCTTCTTGTGCATTTGCCAACAAAACAGGCTCAGCAGCATTACGAGGACGACCAGGACGGCCCCACCGATCACCCCGGCCAAAAGGAGGGTGGAGTGGGCATCCTGTTGGGCTTGCTCTGACCCTGTGGCCTTGTTGTTATTGGAGCTGGATGAGGCCGACTTGGTCCTGGCCTCTGAGCATATTGTATCCTCGCCTGGGCGGTAGGAGTTAAGGGTGTCCAGCACGTACACACAGATCCGGTACACTGACTTGGGCTCCAGGTTGGTCAAGCTTAGCTTCCGCCTATCCCCACTCAGCGTTTTCTCACGGCTGACGTCGCTCATCAGGCTCTTGCCCATCTTGACCCAGGTCACCTTGTAGGCCGTCACGGTGAAGTAGGAAGCCCAGCTCACCTCGATGCAGGAGGCGTTGACCACGTGGAAGGATATCCGTAGAGGATCCTCGTAAGGGGGCAGGGGTCCAGCGGGGTGGGGAGGCAGGGCAAGGGGAGGGGAGGGCGATGTGAGGTAGGAGGAGGATGTGGAAGTGGGGATGGAGGTGGTCATGGAGGTGGTAATGAGGGTGGTGGAGGTGGTGGTGGTGAGTTGGGCATGTGGGGGCGTAGAGCGCAGGGTAGGCCAGAGGTCGGGCTGGAGGTCCGTCCCAGCTGGGCACTGGATAGCATCCAGGGTGAGTTCTCTGATTGCCATGCCGCGCACCCTTTCGGGGCTCTGGCACATAAACCCACGCACGTTGATGGAGACTGGCAGCGACTTGAGCCACACCACCACCCATTTGACAGTGCAGTCACAGCGCCATGGGTTGTTCCGAACAGTAAGCTGTCTGAGGCTGACGAGGCCATCAAAGACCCCCTGTGTCAGTGTTTGCAACTGGTTGTTGGAGATATCCAGTCTCTCGAGCCTCTGAAGGTCAGAGAAGGCCGTCACTGGGATCTGATCCATCTGATTATCCTGCAGGCTGAGCTTGACCAGGGACTGGGTCGGGAGGAGGGGTGGGGGGAACGTCAGAGAGTTACGAGCCAGCGCCAGCTCCCGGAGGGTGGACAGCTCCTGGAATGTCCCCGGGGCCACGCCCTCGTCCGTCAACAAGTTCCCATCCAGCAGTAGGCGTTGGAGCCGCGTCACGTTCTGGAAAGCTTCCTCAGCGATGACGGCGATACGGTTCTCGTCCAATCGCAGCTCCTTGAGGTCCTCGGGAAGACCAATGGGGACACTGCTCAGGTGGTTCTTGGTGAGGAAGAGTAGCTTGAGGCTGACGGCCTCCCGGAACGCACCCTCCTCCACCCCCACCGTAGAGATAGAGTTATCATCCAGGTGGAGCTCCTCTAGGCGGGGAAGCTGGGCCAAGGCAGCCCTGGAGATGGTCTGGATGTTGTTCTCCTGCAGGTGGAGTACCCGGATGTTCTTGGGCAGGTTGAGCGGGAACTCATCCAGCTGGTTGCCGTAGAGATACACCGTCTCCACAGAGGCCACGTTGTGTAGTTCCCATGGGAACCCGGCGTTGTTAATCTGGTTGTTGTGGAGGTAGAGGATCTTGTAACCCTCTGTCACCCCCAGAGGTACCGACGTCAGGCTCCGCTCATTGCAGTAAACAAATGTTTTGTCGCAGCGGCACTCCTCCGGGCACGAGGCGGCGGGGCGGCTGAAGTGCACGTTGAGGCTCAGGAGGACCGTCAACCAGAAACGCAGAAATGAACCACAATTTTTATTCCACAGCCTGGCCTGAAACTCCATAGTGGAAAAAAAGGAAGGAGGGGCACGGCCTCAAAAAGCAACACAAAATAAAATGAACAAAAAGGGAAAAGAATTGAAGGCGTTGAAGTAAATCCCCATAAGAGTCGACAAAAACGAAAGTCCTTTAAAATTGTTTGATAATGCTCAGTTCACTTCTTCACGGGGTGGTAGAACAGGAAGCTGTAGGGTTAGGCTTAATCCCCCTGTAATTGGTTAGTCCTCAGCTTTAAGAGGAAGGAGTGTCTCATTAGGAAGAGCAGGTCCTCTGACTGAAGCTGACTCTGACTCCATCCATGCTGATATATCAGACCATGGCAGGGCTCCACACTCTCAGCTCTTCCTCACAGCACAGGGCCTAGCCTGGGCCAATTTAATGCCAAGTTGCAGCTGAGAGCTACCGTGTCCGGGGCCTCCTTCTCTCCTCTCCTCGCCACCCACCCGTCACCGTCACACACTGCTGGTCCCCGCCCGGGGCAGCGTCCAGGTGGTGTGGCATTTGGATCCAGAGACCTGTTCCACAAGACAAAAGAAAGGTGAGATAAGTGGGGGGTTCAGGGCAGGGGTGGTCTGTTTCTCTCTGTGAGAAAAAAAGAGCTGTCTATAACTCACGTGCACACAAAGTCTGTTTCCTCCTACTGGCTGTTTCACATACATATTCAGACCCATACACACATAGATTGTAGACACACTCACACATATTCTCTTTCTCTCACACTAACACACAGACACATATTTAACCCGCACACAGATCCACACACACTGACATTCTCACACCTCTTTCAAAATATAAAACCATCTGATAAAAATGCAGGAAAGCTCTAGCACATCCGGTTTAGCAGACATAAAGGGAGCTTTCATTCCTTCCTCTCAGTCAAAGAGGAGAGAATATAGTAGCTGCAAAGGCAGCGTGTACATTCTGAGCTTTCTCCAACAACAAGTCAATGCCTCAGTGCTGAACAACACGCTAATACACACATTGTAATTATTTTGAACTGTCTGAAAAATAACAGAAAGGAGATAAAAATACTTCCTGAAAGCATAGACTTATTGGACAGCCCTTTGACTTGTGTGAAAACAGTCTCCTCTTTTGCTTTGCCTTTGTTAGAGCAGACAGTGGTTTGAAGTTAGAGCTGATAAACACGTTGTGCTTACAGTAGACAGGGAGAGGTGTTGTTTTGTCGCTTATGGTGCACCGTGCACATTACACAAGTAGGCCAGACACACCACCAACCATCTCCAAAACATATACATGATATAAGGCACCGCAAAATGAAATTGAAGGGGAGTGTGTGTGTTGAGGGGTGGGGGGTATAGGGGGATTTTATACCAACCCCAGAGTGACACACAGCCTTTCAAATGAAATGGGATTGGAAAATAATTTAGCTCCTCCACCTGCGATAAATGATCGATACTGGAGTATTTCTCAACATGGTTTAGAGGTTTAGAGTGGGCACAAGGCCACCCAGTTACAGTAACGTCTCAGCTCCCCACATCCCAGTATTCAAGTTGCCCATTTCACATTTTCTCTCCAGAAGATTGAAAAATACTGCTTGTCATCAGTGCTTTTAACTTGACAGGAGCACCACCTGTGTCAATGCTCAATAGGCTCATACATTTAACAAATAATGGGTTTGATGGTCTGAATTGTATATAGAGGGCATAGGTCATATAGCATAGGAGGAATGGGTATAGGGGAGATTAAGGTTATCTGCATTTTTAGGTTGCTCTGTAGCCTGATGAGTGATGAGATGTGGCACAACTGCTCCTTATAAAGATGAAGAAAAACAATATGAAATACATCTGTGATCTACTTTTCTAAATTGAAAAGGGCTACATTTAATCAAATAAGCTTCAGGGGAAATAAGGAGGAACCACAAGCTGCAATAAATTTGCTGCCACAGCAAAAGCATCTAAAATCATTATAGCTGCATAAATAAAGACCGTGGAGATTGGAATGAATTGTGGAGTAAAAATATATCTAAGCAAAGCTGATCTTTTTTTCTTATATGCACACAATAAACTTGGCCATGCATATATCCAAATCCAGAATGACATGAACAGAGAGCAATGTGCACTCAGACCAACCAACTCTGGGGGCAAGTTGTGAGCCAACTGCCAACCCACTGGGCACACACTGGTTGAATCAAGGTTGTTTCCACTTAATTTCATTGAAATAACTTTGAACCAAGGTGGAATGAACGTGGAATTGACATCTGTGCCCAGTGGGAAGGTGTTTGTGTGAACAGATAGAATAACGTTTTTCGGCTGAGGGAACAGTTCTCACCAGATGAACTAAGTGATATCGCGGCCAGGTTCAATCCGATTAGGATTGGATTAAACGACAGAAACGCAATTAAAAGTTTTAAAAGGATAGGCTATTTAAAAGGCGATAAGAAGCGGATCAGGTGTAGGCTACTTCAAAGGCAGCCCAGTGAGTGGTGTTCAATTGAATGAATTATTACAAAGGGGAATTGAGAGCCGTGCTGAGCATTGAGATTGCAAATGCAAACGGAGGCTTTGCTATTCTCTAAAGAAAAACACAAATCTAAAGCAGTGCTGTAGCTAAACATTGATCTTTGACATCTAATTAATGAATTAATAAATTATACAACTGATAAATAAATTATTTTAAAAAAGAATTTACAAATTGACCATATTTCCTTTAGAGACGGCAGAGGGTTGTGAAGAGAAAATGATGTTAGGCAGCTGTTTGTCTGTGAATAAAATTAGCACCATAGCTATTAACAATGGCAATGCTTCAGTGTTAATATATCCATAATAAATCAAATCTAGTTAAATCTACTCATATAGCCTACAAAACTAGAACTCTATATAAACTATTTAAATAAGTTGTAGTATAGTAGTTTATATAGCCTTTATGCTGCTATAAAACATTTGGGCTACTGTAGCCTACCTTAGATGAGGCTTTATCCATATTAATTGTATGCCCCTTCATGCAATCCTAGAATATGACCGTGAGCAATCATCCAGCGCCTTTCGGTATTGTTTGCGCGAATCGCTTCCGAGCGCCCTGCCACCCCTTGGTCTACCGGACAGCATGCTGCCTGAGTCGGGGAACAATCTTCTGCTCTGTCCGCACTTTTCTGCTTTTCCGGGGCATGCAGCTCAACCTATGACTACGCTCAGCTCAGCCCGCCTCAAAACCTTGGGCAATGCATTAGAGCGGGAAAGTGGGACTACAGGCACCAGAGGCAGCACCGACTTCTCCCAGTCCTCCGGCCCCGAAACAGTGAACTAGCACTTGCCAAGGTATCCCCCAGAGTCCGGGTTGTTTTGGGGACGATAAACTTGCCTTCTATGCTCGGAATCCCAGAGAGATGTTTGCTAAAATGAATTCCGTTGATAGTGATGTGTGTGCAGTGCACCGCTCACCTCTCTCTCTCTCTCTCGCTCTCTCATCGTCGCTCAGGTCCCTCCTACCCTACCCTTCCCTGAATAAAGAATGCGTCTACCGGAGCAGCTCGGAGAGAGATGGCTAGGAGCCACGTACTGCTCCTCCCAGCACTGCTGCCCTCATACTTCCTCTATTATCATGGAATTTATAAGTTCTTGTTTTTCTGGAGTACTTTATATTCAGCCTATGTATTTGTCACTATATATTTTCCCTAAACACAAAAGTGTATTAGCAATGGTCCAAAACGCAACAACTAGACTGATCAGGATAAAGTAGCCTACATTTTCATGCTCACTTCACATTTCTATTCAGTTTCCAGGACGGCAGAGCCCTATTCTGTCTACATTTATCTTCACCTCTCCTTCCTTAGTGATTTGAGACTTTCAGACACATGTACTGACACAGTAACTTCCTCTGACTATTCAGCCTCACTCTCAATACTGATTCAGCATTACACTGTTGCTTTGCATATATCTCTCTCAATCACGTCCACACGCACGCACAAGGCCGCGCGCACACACACACACACTCAAAAGTGGCATGGTGCGAGCGGAGGGAGCTCAAGAAGAGCTCGTTATTAGTCATGAACGCGGTATAGGTTAACGATAAATTGTATTTCAGCGGGTGGCCTTTCCATATCCCCACTAAGGCTATACATAGGCCTACATACATTATGAGACCAAAAGTCCATTGTGTGTGTGTATGTGTGTGTCCTATTGGTGCATTCACTCTGTGAAGTTGGTAATGTGTCGGAAGTGCAATAACTAAATTCGCCATTGCACTCCTAAACAATGTCATTTTTGTAAACTTTTCAAAAGGGTCAAGTCTCTGTTCTAAACAGATTATAGTTTTGGAAACATAAATCTATTTTCAGATTGAATGTTTCATCGATCAGAACATAAGCAGAATGTTGGACAAGTTTCATCTAGCTCCATCTTCTCCCACTTCCCGCCACTGGACTTCTTCTCATCACAATATTTGGTGGTGAGCAGACGTTCTAAATGGATACTTCAGATTTATACATCCTGTGAAGTATCTGTTTCATTGTTCTACATGCTTTCATAGAAGCTGTGGTCTTGTGTTGCCATACCTCCAAAATCATGTCGTTGTCACACCTCCCTTGGAGGTCTGGAGAATTGTGTATTATAAAAATGGCTCCCAGCAGAAAGATTTTGATTGGATGTTCAATTTCAAGAACCCTCTCCCCACATGCCCATAGAGGGGTGCTGTGTGTAATGTGCATCCCTGTTTTCCATCCGAGTAGGACACATTGTGTAGAGAGTTGGTTATCAAGTGTGGCCGACAGTTTGCAAATTTATGGTGAAATGATTGTCTTTCCACTTCCGTATTATGGCCCCAACAGTGCTCACTGGAACATTCAGAAGCTTAGAAATGCGCCTATAACCAATGCCATCATTATGTTTTGCAACAATTAGGTTGCGAATGTCTTGAGACAGCTCTTTGCTTTTACCCATCATGAGATGTGTCTTGTGTGACACCTTGGCAAAGAGACCTTTTTGTAGGCCATCAGTTGGGACTGAACCAGCTGATATTAATTTGCACTGACAGGGGGCTGGATTGCTTTTTAATTACTGATAGTTTTCAGCTGTTGTCTTGGCTTTCCATGCCTTTTTGAACCCCCCTTTCTTCATGTGTTCAATACTTTTTCCCTCTGTCATTTCACATTATTACACATAACTTAATTTCTGAACGTATTTGTTTTGGTTTCTTTGTATGTATGGATTACTTGGGTTGTTACCAACATCTGGTGAAACTTTCATGTCAATAGCACCTTTGGAAATATATTTACTGAGAAAAATGGTGACGTGTTCAATACTTATTTCACCAACTGTATCAGCTATGTGAATCCATTTAGCAGCTTATGATATGATATGCATCGCCAATGCAGTCATAGGCCTACAGTATGAGGGCATTACTGGCCTATGGGCACCTGTCGTCTGAGGCAGAGAATAGCTAAACTCACACATTTACATGTTGAGCTATATAAAATTATACTAGTAGACAATGTATATAGGGCAAACCATATCAGATTTTGTAGATGCCTTTTAAGTGCTGACATATACAATGGTTTAGTGCAAATCCAACCTTGTAATTTAGGTAAAGTATGAAAGTAAGGAAATAAAAATTAGTTTCATTTCATTTTATAAAAATGTTTTTTCCCCATAGATAGACAGTACATGGTTGCTCTGTGTCACTGACCTTGGATAAACTGGCGACTGGGCTAACACAACTAATCTTTTAGGTCAATAATATGCTGTTTTTATTTAACATTTTGTTGGCTTTAGAATCGTGACTGAAATTGAACTAGCTAGTAGCTAGCTAGTTATACCTAGGTAGTGTACAAGGTTAGCAGACCTTTCTCAAAACCAACCTCTTTGTGGCTAACTACTTCTTGTCCCTCATGCTAGCCTTTACAGACAAATATCTCTTCCAAAATGCAAAAATAAAATAATGATATGGCCAGTATTGTAGACCATTTCTTCGCCCTTATTGCAGCTTTAACTCATCTCGAAATAGCAGAGAAATGCCATGAAAACCAGTGCTTGTTTACATGGCGTTAATCCGGTGAGCACCTTTTGAGCTCCGCCCAAGCAAGGCATTTGATTGGTTTGACAGATTGCAAGGCATCACTGGGTTCCAACCCATGTAAGAGCTTATTTACGTTTTTGGGAAGCCTGCTTCGCGATGAGGCTATACATGCGTTAAAGAGGTAATTGGAAGAAGGATACTGGATTGGGGTACATACAAAAAATCTGATATAACAAAGTGGATATTCGTAAAATCCATCATGATTGATGTACGTCCCAGTACATCACTGGGGCCAAGCTTCCTGCCATCCAGGAACTCTATACCAGGCGGTGTCAGAGGAAGGCCCTAAAAATGGTCAAAGACTCCAATCATGGACTGTTCTCTCTGCTACCACATTGCAAGCGGTACCAGAGCGCCAAGTCTGGTCCAAAAGGCTTCTCAACAGCTTTTACCCCCAAGCCAAAACACTCCTGAACAGCTAATCAAATGGCTAACCGGACTATTTGCATTCTGTCCACTGCTGCTACTCTCTGTTTACCATCTATGCATATTCACTTTAACTATACCTACATGTACATATTATCTAGACTAACCGGTGCCCCTGCACATTGATTCTGTACCGGTACCACCTGTATATACCACCTGTATACCACCTGTGTATATATATTTTTTTACTGTCATTTTTTATATATTTACTTATCTATTTTTTACATAATACTTATTTTTTACTTAAACTGCACTGTTGGTTAGGTTTGTAAGTAAGCATTTCACAGTAAGGTCTACAACTGTTGTATTCAGCGCACGTGACAAATACACTTTGATTTGATTTGGTATTGTAACAGGCCCACAATGTGGTTACTAATTTCCGATGTAGATATATTGGGCTGTTTTAACATTTATAAATTGCTCCTTTTCAGGTTTAGAAGAAGTGGCTGCTAAATGCTAAATTATGTTCGTATAAGCTGGTAGCATAGCTAGCATACAGAAATTTGTGGTGGTAGTCAAAGTAGTTTTTACATGTAATGCAGTTGATTGGTGACAATGACATGAACATGTATTTGGGTCGCCATCCATACAAGCATTACACTCTGATTTTTACCTCAACATAGTGTAAAATACACATATAAATAATAGCCTAAATGTAGACTAATTCCACTGAGGGGCAATGAGGAGATTCGGGATTTTTCCCGCAAGGCATCTTTCGCCAACGCGTGTTCATGGCATTTCCATTGTTTGGAAGAGTTCCATGCACCTCTTTACTGCATCTAAGAAACATAGTAGACATGTCACTGACAGGTCAACAGCTGGGCGATTGTCTTTGATCACAAAGTTGGTGCCAATGTTTGATTACTTTAACCCTTTGACACCCACGACACAGTTGCTATATTACAGTCAACATACAATAAAGATTGTATGTTGACTGTCAGGGAAGAAAGGTCAACTGGAAGCCAGCCGATGGCGATTCCATTGGTTTTCTGTATTATCGACTCTTCATGAGACGATTTTGGGAGTTTCATGTTCAATTTTGCCGGCAACATCCCAAAGATTGACTGCCTTGCCATGTCCTGTCTACAAAATTGGATTTATCCATAAATCACGCAGCTGTACACAGCATGAATTATATATTGGACATGAAGAATGCAGATGAAAATATAACATTTTTACTTGGCAGCATGTTTTTCTTGTTTTGCAGCACAATTCCAATGGATGGAATTTGGCATTATACACTTATAAAATGTGTCTCTAAAGTCAAGAAATGACAAAGGTTTTACAGTTGGATATACATTTGATTGAACAATTCTATGTTTGCGTAGGCCAGTGTTTATACCAGTTTAGTTTGAGCTACTATTGAGCTACTAGGCCCATCTGTGTGTATTTAAAGGGGGTGTATCAGCTTTAATATTGCAAATAGATTGTGGCTTCTATAAATTTAATTGTCTGCATCATTTCCAATCGTCCATATATATATATATATATATATATATATATATATATATATATATATATATATATATATATATTATTTTAAATAAATATTTATATATTTTCCTTTATTATTCTCCCCTAAACCTACCGCCCCTCCCCTAATATGAGTAAACTAATGGACAACAACACTTACATATACATACTATATGCATTTTACGGACACAGTGTATTTTACATTAGTTATCTTTTGTTTGTTTTTTGTCCCATCCTTCAGCTACCCGCAACCCCTCCCATCTATCTCTGAAGACCATCCCGTTGTGATTTCTATTTCTATCAACTGTGCTGTGATGTTTTGCAAAAATTATGAACTCTTCTATTCTCATAGTTTCTACAGATTATAAATAAACATTTTTGCTAAACATTTTTGCTAAGAGTATTATTACAGTACATTATTGATTGATTGACTATGACTTTTTAAATCACCCAGCAATGCTATTTGCAGTTTTATATCCAGGTAAATGTTACAATTCTTCAGCCATTCCTGAACATGCGACCAAAAACAAGCTACATATGGACAGTACCAAAACAAATGATCTAATGATTCTGTCTCTTTTCAGCAAAATCTGCAGAGCTGGGATGGTTGTATCCCTCATATATATCATATTCTATTGGTTACAAGAGTTTTTTATAGTAATTTAAATTGAAAAACTCTAAGTTTTGAATCCGGCGTCGTTTTGTGTATCTCTTCCCAACTATTTTGCAATCTGTATGGCACAGCTGTACATTTTAGGTCCTTAAGTTAAACTTTCTCCCCCTTCCACTTGCCTCTTCCATTTTTGTGGTAACGCTGCAATTAGTTGGTTGTAATTTATATTTATGATATAATTTACAAAGATTTACAAAAAAATGTAATATATTTTTTAATTTTGATCAATTAGTATATTTGACTTTAACCATAATATTTGTGGTAATGTTTGTTTTATCTTTGCTGGTGGAATAAACCGAAATTGCAACCAATTTCTAAAAATAGAGATATTTTGGAGATTATTCCATTATCAAATAACCGAAAGTGAGAGGTTGTAATCTGAATGAAAGAAAAAAGGCCATTATTGAACACAGCGTGAGCCATTCTTGCTAATCTGCTAGAGAACCAGTTTGGATTTAAGTAGAGCGTTTGTATGACTGAAGCCTTTATGGAGAGGTCTAGTGCTTTAATATTTAAGAATGTCTGCCCTCCAAATTCACATTCATTATATAAATGGGCCCGTTTAATTTGTGTGGGTTTGAGAGTAGGATTTATTGGTGCAGTGTGGTGGTCCAATCATTATTACTTTCAAAGTTGAGTTCTTGACAGATTGTAATTTTAATTTCAAATGCAAAACAAGTGTCCTTCACAGAGGGAAAACAAGTAAAATGTCTAATCTGGGGGAATCTCCTAAACCTAAAGTATTTCCATTCCTCTTGGCAGCTTTTTGTTACTGAAGACAGATGGAGGAGGTCCAGTGAACCCACACACACATCCTTTTATTGTTCTTTATAGGCCAATCATTGTTGATTAGCTGAACCTGCTTAAACTGCTGATATTATGTTTCACTTCTGTTTAACTTCGATACATTCATTTCCCATCACTCTGTGTACCAGACCATGACCCTTACACAGGTACTAATATCAAGTTGCATGTCCACAGAACCTAACCACAAACTTCCTGATATTCGAATGAATGTTTCTGTTCCATTTGAAATGCAGAAGACGTAAGACAAACATTGCAGCAGATGGAGAACATTTACCATAATAGGCAGAAAAACAAACTCTGTGACAAAAGTTCATCCCCCTCAGGTCTCCTCCTTTGTCTTTACAAACTTATATATGGAAATGTCTTCAATCCCACCGTCCGTCTCTCAGTGATATAATACAATATAATATAATAGAGCCTAACTGGGTTGTGGGTAATGTTGAACACACTGTATAATCTCAACACTGACGCTCAACACTGGGAGAAACACTCAACACTGTTTCCAAGCTTAGAGTTGATCAATAAATACATTACAATTTTCCTTAATCAATTTTTATGCATGTCAATTATACATCTACCATTATTACATTTTTACGGCACAACTCCCACAAAAGAAAAGCCCCTTTTTCAAAAGTCCACTGTAAAAGTCAAACAGTCAGAATATGTGTACGCTACTGCATCACCACCATATCAATGGTTGACTGTGTTTCTGTCGATGTACCGCAGGTGGAATATAGGCGCTCCATTAAATGAAATAAAGAGAAACTTGTAATGCTTACAGTTCCTTTTAAAAGAATAAACCTGCTTGTCAAACTGTCGGGCACAGGAAGGAGGATGCAGTGCTCAATCAGTCTGGTAGTCAATTCATCTGGAGCTCAGCTCTCACATAGACATTATGTGAATTATGGGGGGAACATAAATGGTAGCTATAGATCCTCACTGAAGGCTTCCATGTGATAACGTCACACTGTAAAAACAGACTGACTGATAACAAGCTGGTCCCTGTAGTAGCCTACTGCAGAGAGAGGGGAAAGAGAGAGGGCAGAAAGGGAGGGAGAGAGGGGGTAGACAGACAGACAGATGGACAGACGGACAGAGAGAGGGGAGAGAGAGAGTGAAACGGAATGGTAGGAAGAGAGATAGAGATAGAGAAAAAACAGATAGACAGAGAGAGTTATATAGAAAGAGAGATAAAGAGAGAGAGATGAAGAGAGAGAAAGAGCGATGCCAGGAACAGGTCTTTGGGTCACGCAAAGGATGAGCCTCATCCCACCTCCAATCCCTCCGGCTTTCTTTCTGTTTGAAGTCACATCTGGAGTGAATTTCCCCTCCTGAGCTGAGCGGAGAGGAAGTCAAAGTCTGGCTGTTCATAGCCTGGATGTGGATGTGAGCTAGCGCCTACCTTCCAGGCTATAGCTCTCTCTCTGAGTCTCTCCCTGTCATCAGATCAGATCTTTCTGCCTGCTGTTGTCCAGACCTCACCTCACTCACTATGTCTACATGATGGACACATGGCTGGCTACTACTGCCTGAAAGATCTGCTGACATCGTATGGCTCAGCTCTCATAGGGCCAGGAGTTTTTACTGTCTTTGTGCAACAAGCTCTCACAGTCTCACTGCAGAATTAGACGTTCAGCCACGTTCTCCAAATGTCAAATTTCAAAGTGTTTTAGACACCCTGAGTTGACTTCTACTGCTTTGTATCGTTCCATTTCTCCAAACATCAACTTTTTAAGTTAAGGGTTAAGTTTAGGCACTCGTTCCAAATAGTTAAGGTAAGGGCAGAGGTTTGAGATAGGGTAAAAAAAAACACACGCGACTGGGATCGAACACACAACCTTCTGATCCTGAGTCATGGGATTAGGGTCCTGGTACTGAGTCATGTGATTACAACTATCCTCCATCCCCATCCACAGCGCCCTAGAAAAACTAGCACTCACTGTTGCCCCTAGAGGCTGGTTTTGAAGGTTTTTCCCGACATCCTCAGGGCATGGATAGACATACAATTTCGATGTCAATCTTGAACAATCTCCCTGCTTTGTGAACTGACCATAAAGAAACTCTGGACCCCAAAAGCCAGTTGCCCTGGCATGGTCAAATAAGATAGGCTATAGTCAGGAAATATGACGTCTCTTTGACAAGTAGTGTTTATTTTTGGATTGGTTGCTAATTCCCAACCCAGAGTTTACCTCTATATAAATACATTTCTCCATCAGACCTGTGTTCAAATACTATTTCAATTATTTAAATTACTTTGACGTCAAATACATTTCAAAGTAAGTATTTGGATATAAAAAAAAAATACAATTACTTGAATATTGTATTGTATTTGGAAATACACTTGGAAAGTATTTAAAAATATTTGAAATATGCAGTGGTTTTTCAAGTACAAATATTCAAATATTTAAATACTCCCATTTGGAAACAAGTATTTAAAAAAACCTTCAAATAGTAGACTATTTATAGGAAAATATTTTGAAATACTTTGTGATTCGCTCCACATCATTTGAAAATACTAAAATACACAGCATGTAAGTATTTAAACAACAAATACTTAAATAACCATGTATTAGAACCCAGGTTTGTTCTCCATATTTACATTTAAATGTGTTGGCATTCTCCTGATGAGTTGATTAATTATTGCATTGACTCCTAATTAGGGGGGAGTGGAGAAAGACCCTGCGACATCAATTAAACTAGTGATTTAATTTGTATGGCCAAATTCACTGCTTGCTTATCTCCCCAGAGTATCCCAGAGGATGTCTGTAGCATGGAGTGTGTGTGTGTGTGTATGTGTCTGTATGCACATCCTAATTATAGTTCTAGTCTTCTGTGTCTTGGGTTTTCCACTCAGCATGACCCAGTAACAGTGGATTAGTGGCCCTGTTTATAATGTGCTAATTCGCTTGTGTAGGGTTGTAACTGTTCTGATGTAAAAAAAATAAAGTACATTTCTCAGGATACAGTATGTGGCTACATTTTGGGGCTTTGTTAGCTCTGCCTTGTTATTGTTCTTCTAGATCAAAATATTTCCCCCAACAAGACAGGACTTTGGGTAGCCCTCACCTGCAGTCATATGACCTAATGCCCTCATGGGTGGACTATTATTAATATTTTTCATAATTTCATAAATAATAAACTTTATTTTAAAAAACAGCAGAAAGTCCAGTGTTTCTATGTCAAACAGTTTTGTTATATTTCAGTATTCTATGATGTATATAAAGTGTAATATTGGGATGCAATATATCTATATCTGACATGGTACAGGTGTTTTCTTTTTTTTAAGCCCATAATGTTGTGTGTGAGGTGTATACTTTGGTTTCAAAGTAGATTTGTTTAAGACTACCAAGAAACACTCTGTGTGATCCTGATTCAGCCCACTGCAATGAAAGGTTGATTGCATATTACATATTTTCTTTTGATGAGAATACTTTTTAAAATCTGATAACGTAGGATTTTGTTACAACACTAACTTAATCCACAGTATTTGTGAAATTAGGATAGTTATATATTCTACATGTTTAACTCCCTAGTACTTGTTTAATAGCCGTTCTTTCCTATATGAGTTAATTATATGTAATGTCTGATCATTTGTTCACAAGACCTTTACCGTCTTCTCCCAACTCCCTACTGAAAAAGATTACAGAGATGTGCAAATAAAATGTTTTTGCTAAGGCAATAGCCCTCACATACCAATCTATACTTCCATCTGGTCACTGCGGTTGTCGCATTCACCATTTTGTACCCCTTATCTTTCACTTACTGCCACAGTGAGTCTTCCCATTTGAAAGTAGTCTGGCAAACATCCTCAGGCGGTCTCCTATGGATCTCAAACATCAGAAGTTTAGAACCACTTCACTACCCAGTTTGCTGTTGGGACTAGGCTGGTGAATAACACAGCGCCTTAAGAACTGCTGCCCTCTTCCTGGTTGATGTTAGGTAACACTTTTCTGGGATAGTCTATCTGTAGATGCTCTACAGACAATCAGTAACAATACAACTCACTATCTACTACCACTAGCTCTAACCCTAACCTTAACCCTTATCCTAACCCTAAAATGAATTCTTCCCAAGGCCTAACCTTTACCCTAAACCTTATTCTAAATATAACCCTCACTGTAATCTTAGCAAGCAGCTGTTTATCAACAGATAGTTTGTTGATTGTATGACCATCTTTAGATCATCTACAGATGGAAAATCTGGACTATCCAAAGTGTGACCTTCTGTCATTATATTTCTGAATGAGTGTACTCTTTCTAGAGGGAGAGGAAGAGGGCAGAGTGAGAGAGAGAGAGGAAGAGATAGACAGAGAGATTGAGAGGAACCGAAGAGGTGTAGGGAGAGAAGGAGGGAATGGGGTTTGTGTGAGTGATTATGTAAGATCTATCGATTAAAAGGATCACCTTTCGTCTCTCATCCTTCACAGGGCTTTCTCTCTACCCCCCATCTCCCCTCTCTCTCTCTTTGTCTCTCCCTTTCTCTCATCTCCCCTTTCTCATCTGTCTCTCTCTTTCTCTCATCGCTCTCTCGCAGGTGGCACAGGGCCCAACCCTGGTGCCTGCCACCCTGTGCAGATTAATTGAAGCATAGCGCTGTAAATTCATCACATATGGCTAATATCTATCCTCTCAGCTTTGCAGGGAGAGGGGCAGAATCACCTCGCTTTATTCTTCCGGGAGTCAGTCAGCAGTGATTCTCAGTCCACTCAAAAAAAAAAAAATATATAATAACAAAAATGAAAAACTGTTTTGTAGCGAAGGTCAGTGGCTGGAGTCCAACTTTATAATTCAGAACTTTTCATTTTTTATTCATCATATCCTCCGGTCCACTCTCTCTCTCTCTCCATTCATAAGGTGAAACTCTAGATTAATTACATTGTTCCAGGTAAGTAAAAAGCAGTGGCACACCTTTCCCTATGCATTAAGATAAATTGAGTGATCATAGTTTTAGTTTCATTAGTTATTTATAAGGGCCACTACCCAAAATAACACTTTACTGAGGAAATGGAAGACGGCTGGATGGCTGATCATCATTAAGGGTTAATAGAGCTACTGGACTTCAATTATGTGAAATATGTTAAAGAAAGTGCAATAAAAGATGATCGAAGACCAAGCAACTCAAGGAACTTTGCAATGCAGTGGCTACAATCATACTATTAGCATGTTGATACAGTTGTGTAGGGTTAAGGTATACACAAAGCAACTATGCTGTAACAATGTACTGATTTTCCTCTCCGATACTCAATGCAATCTTGTCATTGATACAATGACTGTCAACTCTTTGGAGGTTTAAACTCTCTCTCTTTTTTCTTCCAGTCATGGGTTTGATTTGTTTCTCCTAGATTAGATTGCGGAGATTTGCAATAGGATAATATTCCTATAACTAAGGTCTGATATCAACTGTTTTATAACTAATAAGAGCATTGCTTTAATACAAAGTCCCAGTGCATTGTTGGTTCCCCTTATCGTCTAGCTGATCAACACTATTCATTGACTTGCCAAAGGCCATGATTGCATGGTTAGAAATTAATGTGGTAGATGTATTGGTTTTGATATGAATGTTATGTGGTTTTGCCCATGGGGACAAGTTCCATTAGTTAGATTTTCCTCTTTAGCTTTGTCACATATTTTATTTGATAACTAAAAGCTTTCAAACAACAGACTAGCTTAAAGCTGCAGTATGTAACTTTTTGGGCAACCAGACCAAATTCACATAGAACTTTGAGTTATATATCTGTCATTCTCATTGAAAGCAAATCTAAGAAGCAGTAGATCTGTTCTATCGGAGCGATTTCTGCATATTGCACATTTAAAGTTTAAATATTGACATTGAGTGATTTTTGAATAATTTTTTAAAACTTCTAAATTCTGTTTCTAGTTTGTGACGTATTTTCCTATATCTATGAATACGATGCTAAGAAATTCATGCATCAATTCCATGCTCTTGTACATCAAAAGGAACAGAGACTATGTTGTGTTATATTTAGCTGCAGCAGGCTAACCCCTTGTCTAGCATCCTTGTTCTGCGTGGTGTATTTACTTCTAGTACTGTGTAACCATGTTGTCATCTATCAGAAAAAAACAAAAACATGTTCTTAGAACACGAGAACAGAATTCGATTTTGTTGGATTGATGTGCCATTCAGCCCATGTGTTCTATGCAGTGTTTCTCCACAAGCAAGCCTGGGTCTTATTAAACATAATCTTGATGCCTGTAATGCAAATACTAAGCGCCATGTCCTCCCTGCTATGCGTGTGCACACACTGCCCACACGTATTTGTCATGCCGAGCTACTTGTTGAGGCCGTTATTGTGATTAATGTGGTGGTTTAGGGTGGCTTTAGCGTGATCACTGTGCTGTCAAAGCAGTGTGTAATTTTGCTGTGCATGCCGCAGTTTTACTGTGCCACATTAACATCAGGCACGAGTAAAACAAACTGAAAAAAAGAGCGAAAACAAACTCATTTAAACTGCAGGTATGCGTCTGCGAAACGGTAAAGTGATATTCCTACAAACAGTGAATCCTTTTGTTCTCTCCACGATCTTAGTTCTGACACTTGGTGTGTCCTGCCCAACAACTGCCCTTAAAGCATCTGAAGTCCCCTTAACACACAGTGTCTGCAGTTTGAGATTATGACTGTAATAAACAAACCTTGGCTCCATTTCCGTGAGAAAATAAAAACAATAGTCAACACGTGTGAGGCATGTCAAAAATTCTGCCTGTGTTATTTAAAGCTGTTATGGCAACTAGAGTGAGCAGGTATTTCTCATGAGTATCCATTTTCTCCTGGGTGTCTAGTGTCTTTGAGGTGAAAAGTCTTGGAATGCCTGGGATTGGTAGTCTGAATGGAGAATGCTCTAGAAGTGCACATGGAAGTGTTTTAGAGATATTCTGTGGAGGAGGTAATTTGCCAAAGAGATGTAGGATCAAACATTGCTCAATGTCCTCTTAAATGTATCTTTTGGAAGGAGAGTATTAGCACATGTGCATTCTTCTCAAGCTATTTGTGCATGCATGGACTGTGTGGGGGAACGGTAACTGTCGTGTTTCGCAGGGGTTGTGTTAGAAAACCCGCCTCAGGACTCGAACGCTGGCTTCAGTCCAGTTCAACTGATCACTAACAAAAATAACTTATATATGGAGCCCTTTATGCTGTCTGTACATGCACACACACACACACACACACACACACATACACAAATGCAAGAATGTAACGCCCCATTCACATCCCAAATTTGCAGAAAGTTGCTTTGAGCCGGATGTCATTCATTTCCAGGGGAAAATCCGCAACGGAGTGGCATCTCAGAGCCCCCTTGCGTCCATTGCAAAGCAGGTGGCTCATACTTTGAAGTCTGCGTCGTCTTCAGTCCTGCCAGAGTCCATCAGTAGAACAGTAAGTTACCAAACCACAGAATGAGGTACTGTAAATTAGTACTACATTGGATGTTAAGCCAATAATATTATTTGACTTTAATTCAGAAAATGGTGGTACTGACATTTGTTTATGAGGTGTAGCTACACTATCTTCAATGTAGCCTAGCTTTTAGCTAGCTATCGTTAGCTATCGTTAGCTGCTCTGTGTAAGCCAGCTTCCACTTGCTAGAAACAAAGAGGAAGAAGTTGAGGAAAAAGTACCTAAATTAAACATGTTTTATTAACACCTGAAACAATGTTTCATCTGTCTTGAATGACAAGTAAATGCTATCTCTGACGAGAGACACACTCTCTTCCATCTTGCGTTATGAAACCCTATGCTCATCCGACCAGTAGCGGAACGAGATTACGTGAAAAGGACGTAGGGCCAACTGAATTGTGTCAGTTTGTGTATGGGTCATAATCTCGCAGACACACACACACACTGACGAGTGCACAGACACACACACGCATGCATGCACACACAAACCGACACACAGACACACACACAGCGTTCATCACGGCACTTCAGTAACACAGGCAGAAAGTCATTGTTATTACTACTACTAAGAGGAATCCAAGGCCCTCATAGATAGTCAAGCTGAACTATGCCAAGAAGAGAGAGGTGGGGGGAGAGAGATCACAATGGTGATAGGGAGGAGGAGAGACCTGTCACTTCTCTTGCTGGAGTTTTTCTTGGCTTCTACACTGGATACAAGACAGGGTGAGGTAGAGCAAATAGTATCGCCACTGAGCGTGCCCAGTTGAGCCTGCTAATCTCTCAACGCGCTCCGACCTACCTGGCCCACCGTCAAAATGAACAGTCCTCTGACAGCATTTAATTACAAACAGGCTAGTGTCAGGCACACCCACACACACGCACACAGATACACAGACACACACACACACACGCACACAAACACAGACACACACACACATCAAGTGTCAGGTAACTCCTTGCTCTCCCTCTCTCACACTTCCCCTTCCCAGGCAGCAATTATACCCTTTCACTCTTGTCAACACAGCAGCTTTTTTTTCCTGCTCTGTGTAGCCAAACATCTACCCCAACCCTCCCTTCCTCACCTGTCACCTCCCTCCCCTCTCTCCTCTCTCCACCCCCCAAGTAGAACAAAGGCCAACTGCTCCATTACTCACTTGTTCAGTTTAACTCAACAATAATATGAGCCTACAGTATTGGCTCTGTTGAAGTTAACATAATACAGTCATTCTACATCTAGAAGTTGATAGATCTAGGATCAGGTTCCCTTTCACAAATAGTTATTTGGTCTATTAGGGGTTAAAGCACACAATTGACCTTCTGTGTCTCAAGCTGATCAGTGTCTCAAGGCATGTTGATTGAGAACACATTATTTTGCGAAAAATGCCTTCGGGAAGACCATAAAAGCATCTACTGGATTGGTTAATTTAATTTGATTTGTTTTAATAATGACTCATTGATGACTAGCCAAAGCAATGGAGGCATTTTACTGTATCAGGTGAAAGGGAATTCATTTAAGATCAATCAAGTGTTTCCATCTGTTTTCTCTGTGTGATGGCGTGAATAGATTATAGAGAGCCAGGCGCAGGAGGTAGCGTGAACTCAAGGATAACTTTAATATCCAACTCACGCATACAAAGTCCGAACAGGAAATAAGTACAACTGTTCAATACACCAACAACGGTGATAACACGTTCACAAATAGACAATATCCGACAAGGACATGAGGGAACAGAGGGAACATATATACATGAAGTAATGAGGGGAAATGAGAACCAGGTGTGCGTAATGACAAGACATGACAAATGGAATAATGAGTGAGAGAGCGGCAGTGGCTAGAAAGCCGGTGACGACGATCGCCGAAGCATGCCCGAACAAGGGGTAGAGGCAACTTCGGCAGGAGTCGTGACAGTACCCCCCCCTTGACGCGCAGCTCCAGCTGCGTTCCGACACCGGCTTTGGGGACGGCCCGGACGGCGAGGCGCCGGGCGCTCTGGGCGGCGACGGTGGAAGTCCCGTAATAGGGAATGGTCGAGAACATCCCCCCTCGGCACCCAGCACCTCTCCTCCGGGCCATACCCCTCCCACTCCACGAGGTACTGAAGGCCCCCCGCCCGACGTCTCGAATCCAAGATGGAACGAACGGAGTACGCCGGGACCCCTTCGATGTCCAACGGGGGTGGGGGGACCTCCCGCACCTCAGACTCCTGGAGCGGACCAGCCACCACCGGCCTGAGGAGAGACACATGAAACGATGGGTTAATACGGTAATCGGGAGGGAGTTTTAACCTGTAAGTAACTTCGTTTACTCTCCTCAGGACTTTGAATGGCCCTGCAAACCGCGGGCTCAGCTTCCGGCATGGCAGGCGGAGAGGTAGGTTCCGGGTCGAGAGCCAGACCCGATCACCCGGTGTGTATACTGGGGCCTCACTGCGGTGACGGTCCGCGCCTATTTTGTGTCGACATACTGCCCGCTGGAGATGAACATGGGCAGCTTCCCATGTCGCCTCCGCATGACGGAACCACTCATCCACCGCAGGGGCTTCGGTCTGGCTCCGATGCCACGGTGCCAGAACCGGCTGGTAACCTAACACACACTGAAATGGGGTTAGGTTGGTAGAGGAGTGACGGAGGGAATTCTGTGCCATTTCAGCCCATGGCAGGTACGTCGACCACTCCCCCGGCCGGTCCTGGCAGTAGGACCTTAAGAACCTACCTATATCCTGATTTACCCTCTCCACCTGCCCGTTAGATTCGGGGTGAAACCCAGAGGTAAGGCTGACGGAGACCCCCAGGTGTTCCATAAATGCTTTCCACACCCTAGATGTGAATTGGGGGCCCCGATCAGACACTATATCCTCTGGTACCCCGTAGTGCCGGAAGACATGAGTGAATAGGGCCTCCGCAGTCTGCAGGGCCGTGGGGAGACCGGGCAGAGGCAAGAGGCGGCAGGACTTGGAGAATCGATCCACAACGACCAGGATTGTGGTGTTCTCCTGAGAAGGTGGAAGGTCTGTAATGAAGTCTATTGACAAATGTGACCATGGCCGTTGTGGAATAGGTAAAGGAAGTAATTTACCTCTGGGAAGGTGTCTAGGTGCCTTACACTGGGCGCACACCGAGCAGGAGGAGACATACACCCTGACATCCTTAGCCAAGGTGGGCCACCAATATTTCTCAGAAAGGCAGCGCACTGTCCGACCGATACCGGGATGACCAGAGGAGGGTGACGTGTGGGCCCAATAGATGAGCCGGTCACGGACAGCAGACGGCACGTACAGACGTCCAGCGGGACAGGACGGTGGAGCTGGCTCTGTGTGCAATGCCTGTTCAATGTCCGCGTCCAGCGCCCATACCACCGGCGCTATAATGCAGGAGGCCGGTAGTATGGGGGTGTCATCCATGGGCCTCTCCTCTTTGTCGTACAGCCGAGACAGTGCGTCTGCCTTAATGTTCTTAGTCCCTGGAATGTAGGAGATGGTGAAGTGAAAACGTGTGAAAAACATGGCCCACCTGGCCTGACGAGGATTCAGCCTCCTTGCTGCCCGGATGTACTCCAGGTTACGGTGGTCAGTCCAGATGAGGAAAGGGTGTTTAGCCCCCTCAAGCCAATGTCTCCACACAGTCAAAGCCTTGACTACAGCCAACAACTCCCGATCACCTACATCATAGTTTTGCTCCGCCGGGCTGAGCTTCTTTGAGAAGAAGGCACAGGGACGGAGCTTAGGTGGCGTGCCCGATCGTTGGGATAAGACTGCTCCTACCCCTGATTCGGACGCGTCCACCTCTACTATGAACTGCAAAGAGGGATCCGGATGGGCCAGCACCGGGGCCGCGGTGAAAAGAGCCTTCAGCTGCCTGAATGCCCTGTCCGCCGCAGCGCACCAGCGCAGACGGGACGGACCCCCCTTTAACAGTGAAGTAATGGGAGTCGCCACCTTGCCAAAGCCTCGGATAAACCTCCGGTAGAAATTGGCAAACCCTAAAAACCGCTGTACCTCTTTAACCGTGGTGGGAGTCGGCCAATTACGCACGGCTGAAATGCGGTCACTCTCCATCTCCACCCCGGAGGTGGTAATGTGGTATCCAAGGAAGGAAACGGACTGTTGGAAAAACAGACATTTTTCTGCCTTGGCATACAGGTCATGCTCCAGCAGTCTTCCAAGTACTTTACGGACTAGGGAAACATGCTCGGCGCGTGTAGCGGAATACACCAGAATGTCATCGATGTATACTACCACCCCGCAACCGAACATGTCCCTGAAAACATTGTCAACAAAAGATTGGAAGACCGATGGTGCATTCATCAACCCGTATGGCATGACTAGATATTCATAGTGACCTGAAGTGGTACTAAATGCCGTTTTCCACTCATCTCCCTCCCGGATACGAACCAAATTGTATGCACTCCTGAGATCTAGTTTAGTGAAGAAGCGCGCCCCATGCATTGATTCAATCACCGATGAGATGAGAGGTAAAGGGTAACTATACCTTTCTGTGATCTGGTTGAGGGCGCGGTAATCAATGCATGGGCACAAACCACCATCCTTCTTCTTCACAAAAAAGAAGCTCGAGGAGGCGGGTGAAGTAGAGGACCGTATGAACCCCTGTCGTAGGGACTCAGAGACATATGTTTCCATTGCCTCCGTCTCTACCTGCGACAGGGGATACACATGACTCCTGGGAAGTACAGCGTCTACCTTGAGGTTTATCGCACAATCCCCTGGGCGATGAGGTGGTAATTTATTAGCCTTTTTCTTAGAGAAGGCTTGAGCCAAATCTAGGTATTCGGGGGGAATGCGCACGGTGGGGACATTCTCTGGACTCTCCACCGTGGTTGCACCAACGGAAACACCTACACACCTCCCCGGACACTCTGATGACCACCCCGTTAGAGCCCTCTGTTTCCACAAAAAGGTGGGATTGTGAGTACTTAACCAGGGCAGTCCTAGTACCACCGGGAATGCAGGAGAATCAATAATGAAGAATTTTATTTTTTCCTTATGATTCTCCTGGGTGATCATTACTATGTCTCCTGTGGTCTCCTTAACATACCCAGACCCTAACGGTCGACTATCTAACGCTTGAATGGGAATGGGGATGGACACGGGCGTAAGCGGGATCCCTAATCTACTAGCTAGAGTACTATCCATAAAATTCCCAGCTGCGCCTGAATCGACTAGCGCCTTACACTGGGGAATAGCACAAAATTCAGGAAATGACACTGGAATGTAGAGGTGTGTAACAGAGGACTCTGGGTAAGTGTGGTGCGCTGTTACCTGGGGTGATGCCAGAGTGTCCTGCCTGCCGCCTCTATACCCAGTACTCTGGAAACAACGCGTCGCCGAATGTCCATGGCGACCACAGGATGAACACTGGACCCGACTCCCGCGACGATTCCGAACGGCCGTTCCACCCATTTCCATTGGGACTGGATCTGGTGTGGATACGGGTGGTGAGAGCGGACCCCCCACTGGACGTCCGCGAGATGCCAGCAGATTGTCCAGTCTTATTGCCATATCCACGAGCTGGTCAAAACTAAGCGTGGCGTCCCGGCAGGCTAGCTCTCGACGGACGTCCTCGTGCAAACTGCAACGAAAATGGTCAATGAGGGCCCGCTCATTCCACCCTGACCCGGCCGCTAACGTCCGGAACTCCAGCGCGAAATCCTGTGCACTCCTCGTCCCCTGTCGTAAGTGGAAAAGGCGTTCACCCGCCTCTCTTCCTTCTGGTGGATGGTCGAAAACGGCTCGGAAGTGGCGGGCGAACTCCCCGAAGTTGTCCAACGCTGTTCCCTCTCTCCAAGTTGCGTTGGCCCACTCCAGGGCTTTCCCAGTTAGACAGGAGACGAGGGCAGATACTTTCTCACGGTCCGACGGAGGAGGGGATATAGTGCTGAATGCCAGCTCTAACTGAAGCAGGAACCCCTGGCACTGGGCGGCGGTTCCGTCGTATTCCCGGGGAAGGGAAATGTGTATTCGTCCGGTAGGTTGTGGAGGAGTGTGGATACCTCTGTTAGATGGCACCGTATGCGCTAACGGTGAGGCTCCACTGTCTGGTCGGTTGTGCTCCAAACGCTGGACAGCCTGGAGAACCCGATCCATCGCCTCTCCTAGGCTGGTGAGCATGGTGGAGTGCTCCCTCACTCTCTCCACTACCCCGGTCATATTACTAGCTCCTGCTGACTCCATTTGATCGGTCGGATATTCTGTGATGGCGTGAATAGATTATAGAGAGCCAGGCGCAGGAGGTAGCGTGAACTCAAGGATAACTTTAATATCCAACTCACGCATACAAAGTCCGAACAGGAAATAAGTACAACTGTTCAATACACCAACAACGGTGATAACACGTTCACAAATAGACAATATCCGACAAGGACATGAGGGAACAGAGGGAACATATATACATGAAGTAATGAGGGGAAATGAGAACCAGGTGTGCGTAATGACAAGACATGACAAATGGAATAATGAGTGAGAGAGCGGCAGTGGCTAGAAAGCCGGTGACGACGATCGCCGAAGCATGCCCGAACAAGGGGTAGAGGCAACTTCGGCAGGAGTCGTGACACTCTGGTTTCATCTGATACTATTATTTACATTCTGAATACAAACAACTCCTGTCTTTCTTACCAGATAAAGAAGTTGTAAAAAACTATAAAGCCATTGTATTAGAAAAAGTGTTGTTTCAGATATTCAGTATGTTTCCTGTAATTAGACAATCAGCTTTTGAAACAACACAACAATTACATATATTTTGATATAGCTGTTATTCAGACGTTTACAGTAATTTTCTTATATTTTCATAATAAAGTAAGGCTTCAGGCTAGACAGTAGGCCTGTAGAATAGTGCCATAGCATAGGACCTGACGAATGAAAATATACATTTCAACAGGGATCCTTTCTGTGGTCATTAGGGGATTTGATGAAGTCACCTCCTTAACGTGCACAGTACTTACGGGAAAAAAGCCTGACTTGAATCTTCCCTAGCGTTGTTTACTGAGTCAGCCAGAGTCGATAAATACCAACGAATAACTTCACCCTCAAACTCTACCTCTTTACCCGCAGCCAATTTCCTCCCATAAAGGTGATCCTTTCTGCTTGGGTTAATGAGACGGAGGCCACTCTGGCTTTTACACATAGGAGTGAAAATGAGGGATTTCTAATGACTGTGCACTCTGATAGTCTTCCAACGGAACATGGCCCAAGGCCTCTCTGCCCAAGGCCCCTAGCTTCGGAGCTCTAACACAGCCCAACTCATCAACAGCCACATAACTCCCCCTACTCTACAGCAGGCTATAGTAGTATACTGGAGACTGGAAGGAAAACCGATCTGCTCGCTGTACTCTACGAGTGTTAGCAGATGGAGAGAGTTAATGCAAGTCTGTAAGTGAAAAATATGTGGCGTACTCGGCCAAAACCTTAAAGCTTATTATATCTCATTATGGAGATTTCCGTTGTGACAGCAGGAAAATGGTCAGTTTGTTGATATTGCTTTTTTTTAGCCGTGAACATCTGCAGTGGATGCATTGGTGGTGGATGCATCAGAGAAGAAAAACACACTACCATTTATACTCCAGTCTACTGGTACATTTGTTCATGCTAACGTAATGCATGAGTAATGAGCACTTAAATGTGTAGTGTCAAAAATGCTAATGGCCTTAAAAATGTTAATGGTTTTAAATGATGGATTAATAAGTGGTATGTTTGTCCTGTGGTATTGAATGACCTCAATACTTCATAATCGCTTTCTTGAGAAAGTAATGTGAGAAAAGTGTTGTTTGTGGTTCCTAGTTCAAGAATAAAAAAAATAACACTTTTGTCCTTAGTTAAGGGCTAGATAGTTTTGTGTATATGCTTTTTTTTCTGCTGTATTTTCTTATTTATAAGGGAAATCTCAACTATATTTGTTTTATATAGTATGTGGAGTTTCAGTCTAATTTGTATTCTGAAGTCTCTCTGTGTAGTCTGCCTGTCTAGATTACTTAGGTCCTTTTTGTGTTTATTAATCAGGCAAATTATCGTACAGGCAGCTACTGAATATCTAAAGTAAAACTTTCCTACCATGCAAATACTTTTACAATTCTAGAGATACTGTTGTTTGTATAAGGGGATAAAAAATAAGAATACTGTCAAAGGGGGCAGGTCAAAGGGGGCAGGTCAAAGGCAAATTCTGTAACATTTACAGCCTTTTTGATCATTTAAACAAATTATATATACCCACTGATTCTTAAAATATCACTTAAAATGCCTTATGAGCCATACATTTATTCAATGGGAGTTTCAAGCTTCATCATTTTTCAGTGGCGGTTCATCAGTTCCTAATCTGGTTCCAGTGACAGGTTTGGGATAGTAGCCTAGATAGACAGTAGACACTGGGGGACTAGCTTCTCAGGGCCAACACTTCATCTCCTCTCCCTGAGTGAGTGTTTGCTCTGTGTAAAAGGAGAACACTTGACCCCTATTGTCTCCATGTACAGACATATTCCCCTGTCTGGGTAATGGGATTTTACATATAGATGTCAAGACACACACACACACACACACACACACACACACACACTGGCATGCCTGCACACACACACACGCACACACACACACACACACACATGTGCACACATAGGCACATCAGCATGCACATACACACACACATACGTGGGCTTGCATCCACAAACACAAGCCATATTACAGAGATTCACACACACACACACACACACACACACACACACACACACACACACACACACACACACACACACACACACACACACACAAGACGCATTTATTTTCATTGACGTACCACGCACAGGATGAGCATGTTTTAAAGGCATTCTTTCCTTGACATTTGCCTTGTGACATTCAACTGAAGCAAAAGAAATTCCACTCATGAGGGCATTTGAAATAGCGCGGCACAAAAAAGATATGCCCAGAATTGTCATGTCAACTTGCAAAGACCTACCGATAAGAAATCTTGAATCTGAAAATAGCTACAATAGAAGTAGAGTTAAAATTGTGGTTGTATGGAGATGAGGGAAGGGTTTAGTAGATAATGATGTGGCTTTACACAAAAAGAGGAGAACTTTAAGTTTTAATCCAGTAGGAATTCACTGGTTTTGCTAGAAATTCAATTAGTAAAAACTGCTTCTATTTGTTGCCTTTATGTTAAGTTTTTTTCATTTGTACTTTTCCTATAAGCTAGTGTCTGTCTGTCTGTCTGTATTGTAGTTTCAGCAGTGCCACTGGACTTATTTTTCCCTCTGTATGCCTTTCCCCTCTCTTCAGTGGGCCATATGCTTCAACAACATGTGGGAGGCAGGGAGACATCTTGGGTGGAAAATTGATTATAACTGGCTGATCCAGGGGATACATGTAATGGTTGCCGAGACTGCCTCAGTCCCACAGTGCAATGTCACCACAGGTTATCAGCCTTAGCGCTCTGGGCTTTGATGCTACTCAGTGCATATTCTGAGCCGGTAAGCCTATATGCCCCAGGGGGACCAGGTCAACCAATGGGCCCACAGCCATCTCCTCTTCTTTGATGTTGTTATAGAAAAGTGGCAACAGACAGCTTTTTTTAGGGGCTTGATGTTGCAACATCTAGAGCACAGCAGAAAACTAAAGGGTGACTTTTCTAGCTACTCTGAGTGTAAAGGAGATGTAACTGACCGCCGTTGTTTTAGTGCCAACACAAACGGACTCACTTCTTGGAATCTCTTAATGTGCCATAATAAATTGCAGTAGAAAGCGGTTTGCTGAGGGGTTTGAAATTGAATCCTGTATCATGCGGGGATGACGAGGCACCGTCAAAGAGAAACGCCGGGGTCCCCGGGGGATTCTGGGAAGGCCATCCTATCCCACCTCGGGCGAGCTGAATAAATGGACACGATACAGCTTTCAGAACTACACGTCTCTGTGCTGTCTGACTGAACACACACACAGACGTACAGACATGCACACAAACACTCACGCACACACACACAGGGACAGATAAACCTTGACATGACGTTTGGTCTAACTACCTCATCACCCGATACAGCAAAAACTCCCAGCAACAAGAACATTCCAGCAAATGCCATTATGATCTGCTGTACCCTCCAAGAGAGATGCGAGTCAAGTAAGCCCATTACATATGTCTCTATAACCCTCACTGGCTAAAATGATCTTGGTCACCTTCTGATTGATTGGCTGCAGGTTGTTTGAGTTTAAATGTTGGGTCGTTGCCGTGGTCATCCCATCCGCAGTCATCCCTGTTTGCACTAACTCCAGGTGGCATTAGCGATATGCATTAGGAGTCTTCTGCCCTCATAATGGGAGAATAAAAGTGAGCCCCAGTGCTGTTGGGCCCAGACGTAACTGGATAAAGGCTGTCAAAGGCTTGTCTGCACCGCAAGTGGAAACACAGACAGAGTCTAATAAGGAGGTCCAACCCGCAGCGATTCAGACAGAATCAAAACAAGGGGGCTCTGAATATGGGCCCTAAGGGAAAATTGGGCTAAACCAATGCCGCCTCTAGCCCATGTGGGGCCCTAAGAGCGATTTTGATTGGGAGCCCCCCTTGGGTCTAGGCCCCCCTCTGCGTATTGGGGGCCCCCTCTGCATCAGGATCCCCTCTGAGTATACTGTAGGCAGAGCAATGCTGACATGGGCTAACTGAGTGACTGACATAACACATGGAAAACTGCTGATGCACCATACCTTTTCGAAATTGCACCTTGTGTATTCCACTTTTCTAACTCTCAGTTAGAAGCTGACTCAGTTCCTAAAAAGAAATGGCTGCCGGCCCCCTAGTGGACACATTTGGTTTCACTGAGTCCAACTAACCAATTCGGGATGGTAGCCTACTTTAGGAATATAGATAACTACTGTGTAGTCAAGTTATTGTTTATCTGTATGTATTCAGACAGAAGGATGTTTCTTCTTCTTCTTTTCTCTCAGGGATAACATTATGGGAATATAAACCAGCAGAAAAAGATTGGGCAGGGGAGAGAGGCAGAGCTGTGTCAGCGTGAGGTATCTGATAGCTCTGTGTGTGTGTGTGTGTGTGTGTGTGTGTGTGTGTGTGTGTGTGTGTGTGTGTGTGTGTGTGTGTGTATGTGCGCGTGGGTGTGCGTTTCTGAGTGCGCTCATGCGTGTGTGGGTTTCTGAGTGCATTCGCTCATGCGCTTTATTAGGTGACAGACGTATTAAAAATCCCAGAGCAATGTGTAGGAAGACAGACACTGGTCTAAAAGACCCATTCATCCTGAGTCATGTTTCACTAGGGCTTCAGTGTCAGGCTGAGAGAGAAAAATAACAGAGCCTAATATCCTCCATATGCCCTAGCAGCCCCATGCAGGAAAACAACATCCTGGTCCTGGCTGCCTCTCCTACTGCCTGATCAAAACAATACCTCTTGCTCTCATCTCTGCTCCTGCCCTGCTTACTGGTGTTGGATGGGAATAACTAGGAAAATATATGCGTAACCCTCCCCTGACATAGCGCCTCATTTGATGGGGATAATTCAAACACATGCACTTTCTCTCCGTTCTCAAGGTAAAAACACATCTGACTCATTAAGTTTGAACAGCTCTGTTTCTCACAGTGACAGAATATGAATGAGGCGGACCTGATTTTTTTAAAGCCTGAGATAAGGTGGCGAGTCTAAAGCTTTTTCTCAGATGTTTAGCTGGAGGACTGTCAATTTTTCATGCCAGTCAAAAAGAAGGTGTGTGGTGGGATATGATAGCTTAGTCTTGCTCCAGGCCAGGTCTGTGGGTCATGTGAAAATGTGAGTGGCTTGGCTGGTATTACTGGCTGCTGGAAGACAGGCAGGGAGAGGGGTCAGCACTTTCTCCCTCTGGCTGAGAAAAGGCAGAGAGGCGATCACACAGCTGCCCATGCCTACAGCCCTCTGTTGGGCTACTGCACTCCACCCCCACATCACGGGCCACAGGGATAAGAGATCTGCCTGCCAGGCAGCACTGTCACGGCCAGGTCGTCAACTGAGCCTGCTATTGCAATCTAATGCAGCCGACAGACTGAAACCAGAGGAGGGCAGGTAGCAAAGCTTGGATGAGCATGTCCAGGCCTTTCCATTACAAGCCTCGGGCAAGCAAACAACCAAACGTACAGGCTTGCACAATGCCCACAAAGTTTATCTTGGATGAGTGATAATATATTTGTTGACTAAACCACAATGAATTCAGACTATATCCATGATGAATGATATGGAATGGAATAAATGTTGCAAAAGCAACATGAATAATGACAGATGGTTTAGTGTCTGATTGAGAGTGGACGAGGCACTAAGGCATGAATGGGGACTCGGTGGTCAGTAGTCAGAGATGTGATGCCTGTTAAATGTGTCCACTGTGACGAAGGCTGGACAGAGGAGAAAATAGAGAGAGAGAGAGAGTGAAGAGTGAGAGAGAGAGAGAGAGAGAAGAGTGAAAGAAAAAGAACAAGAGAGAGAGACTGTGCAGGAAGCCTTGGCTGCTGGCAGCTCGGTGTTCCGGAGTGCTCTCTTGGCCGCCTTCTGAACGTTCCAAAACAAACAACAATGGCCTGTCCAGCTTTGCTGCTCACAGCCCATAAAATGACTCAGAATTCAGTCAGTCACAAACTACTTTGCTCTCTGGATATCTATGCTGCAGCCAAGAGAGGACGCATGCAGCGCACTTATCACTAGCAGGCCATAATGTTTTCAGTGATTCACCTGAAAGTGGGTTAGAATCAGATAAAATAATGTTTTTGTGTTTTTATAAATTGATCTTATTTTTTTATAGTACATAAAAATATGTTTAAAAAAATAAATTGACTTCTAAATAAACACATTTCATATTTTTGAATCTGGGATTGGCCTCAAATCTTAAATAAACCAGTGGGCAAAAACTGGTGTAATCAATGTCGTTTCCATGTAATTTCAACCCCAAAATTAAATGTAATGATATTGAATCAATGTGGAAAACTGACTGGATTTGAAGAAAGTCATCAACATAGGGGTGTTGTGTATTTTTTTCACCCAACTTTTACCTTAAATCCAATGACATGGTGATATTTTGTTTATTTCACGTTGAATTCACTTTAGTTAAATTATTTAATATATTGTACTATGCTGATTAACTATTTGTCGACTTGCAAAGACCTACCAATAAGAAATCTTGAATTGATATAGTACTATGTTCTGAAAATAGCTACAATAGAAGTACAGTTGAAATTCATAGTCTATGTGGTTGTATGGAGATGAGGGAATGGTTTAGTAGTTCTTCCCTTATGCCTGGCTCTCAGTTTGCCATGTATGCTGTGCTATCCCTGGCCTCGCTCTCTCCCTCCCTCCCTGTATATATGGGCTGTGCCCTCAGGCCAAGTTGCTGTTCTAGACAATGCCTGATTCATGACTGAGTTTCCCGACGGTCATCTGACTCAAGACACTAATGAAGATTTAGATCATGCACTTCCAAGGCACATAAAGCGAGGGTTGGTATGAGATATTCTAACTGGAGACCTGTAACTGTAATTTGTAGTGATATCAAACCTATTACCAAAACTGATGCTCCTATCATGTAGGAAGTAGCAATAAGTTGTTCTAATGTCATAGTTACTTCATGATTAAATTGTATGTGAATAGAGTTCTGGTTTCTGAGAAATGTGTTAATTGAAGGTAGGGAAAATACAATTTTACATGGTAATATTACAAAAATATTGTGGGGTTTGTTCAATAATCAAACTGCAGTTTTGGAAAGGACCTTATGAGTTCCTGCTTTTTCACAGATTTTAAAGTACAAAGTACTGTATGAGAACCCCAGCGCAAACCTGGTGTGAAAATAATCTGTCTAAAATCAAAGCATAACCTCTTTTTATTCTTTTTTGAAAAGCCGCTGATCTTTAATGAATTCACAACCAGAGCTCTTCCACGGTTGGGCGAATGCGTCTAAATGTTTTTCTTGATAATTTTTTACGTAAGAGTATACAGCAGTCAGATCATGTTAAATGCAACAGATAAAAGCCCATTAAATTAACAACACCTATCACTGATAAGTAGAAGTGAATTGCTACCCCTCACCAAATATTTCATAATATCTTTTGGGAAAGTGGTTCAAAATTATTTAAACAAGATATTAAAAGTGTGTACCAGCTTTTAAGATGTACCCTTATCTTCACGATTCCCAGGCTACTCCTAAGAGCCTGTCTATCTCAGCTACACAGAATAATACCCAACTTTATCAGGCTATAAAAATACCATAAGTCATTCTCATTAACCGTAGCTTTGCTCTATCTTAAGCATCACAATCCATCTGAAATGTTTTCATAGGAGAATTATCCGTGTAAACACTACACAAACAAGTCAAACAAGTTTGATTGGCCAAAAAATAAATAGCTCAAAATGCACAACAGTCAAAAAAATGCATAGACTATCTAATAGCACCATTTAAACTTTAGAAATAGCTTCCTTGCATTCAGATCCAGTGGCTCCCTTTCGGGAGTACGTTCTTCCTTTGCTCAAACCTCTTTATACAGACACACTGATTGGTTTAATTATGATTGCACCGATTAATTGTGTCTTTGCTGCTCTCCTAGCTATCTCAGCCTGAATCACAAAGATCCAGGGAGTTTGAGTTCGG
This sequence comes from Thymallus thymallus, assembly GCA_023634145.1. Classification (NCBI taxonomy): domain Eukaryota; kingdom Metazoa; phylum Chordata; class Actinopteri; order Salmoniformes; family Salmonidae; genus Thymallus; species Thymallus thymallus. The sequence goes on from CM042411.1 coordinate 12,370,886, forward strand.
AGATTTGCTTTAAGTGCTGCGGGGTGTTGTTAGTCTCTCTCTCACGCTCTCTCTTTCTCACTCTCTCTCTGCTCTTACTTTCGCTCACATGTTGTCAGACGCTCATTAGAAGAGGGGCTCTTACCGTTCTTGAAGCAGCTGGTGGTCAGAGCAGGGTCAGAGAGAGAGCGGTGACCTCCCGGAGTTACACACGCATCCCAGGACAGATCCCGGACGGCAGGGTAGTGAGGGGCTCGTTATCTTTAAAGAGCGCAGCATCTGTCGGGCAGCGGGTAGCAAGCGGCAGACGTGTGTCGAGAGGAAACTACAGGCACCAGTCAGAGTGGCGAGAAAGAGCTGAGAGAGAGAGAGAGAGAGAGAGAGAGCAGTAGGGCGGCAGTCGTACCGCTTCCTCCTCTTGTGTGAGGAGTGTATGAAACTTAACCCCTGAACCTTCACACAACGACACACACACACAACCGGTTCCAGCCCGTCCAAAAAAGGTTGTCTTTTTTTCTTATGTTGTTTAACTCCTCTAACTCCTGAGAGTGCCGATGAGCTCACCGTGGTCTCATGTTTCAGGGCTTGGGTGTCTTGGAGGAATGTGAGAGCAGGCTCACAGAGAGGCAGAGGCGATGGAGAGGTCAGAGGGCACCAGAGGGTACCTGGGAGAGTTATCGGGAAATGATGGAGGGGGAGTTCCAGCAGAATCCCTGTGAACAATAGAGGAGTTAGGGACGTTCTAAATTTATGGAACTGGAACCCGGAGAAAAATGGGGTAGGGCCATGTTTAGTAGTTTTAAAATCTAGTCCAGGAGAGGGTCATGTAATTTGTAATCAATAAAATGTAAATATTGCATCATCCCTGATTCTCTGCTGGATGTGCAATATCAGGTGTGCCATGTGCCTGAGGTCTCAATCAAACTATACAAAGCCTATAGCTATTGGAAGGTTTTATGTTCAGAGAGGTCTCTAGAAACCATTATGGATGAGCCCCTGCAGAGCCAGGCTCGGCGGAAGAGGGAGGACGAGGCTGACTTCGAGGACCGCAAGAGGATGTGGTCCGTACGACTGACGGCTTCTCTTCTCGAGGCTCCTGGGCTGGTGCCCAGCCCGGTACCTCCAACGCCGGTTCTCAGCCCGGTAAGCCCCGTCCCGGCTCCCCACACCCGACCTCCAGTGCGTGCGCCCAGCCTGGTGGATAGATAGATAGATAGATAGATAGATAGATAGATAGATAGATAGATAGATAGATAGATAGATAGATAGATAGATAGATAGATAGAAAAATACAGACAGATACACAATACATGATACATCGAGCGACAGTATGAAAAAGAATAAAAATACAAGAAGCGCTAGTGACGGGTCCTAGTCGTCCGCTCCACCGGTGCCTAGTCCGGGACCGGTCGTCAGCCCCGGTTTATGTTCAGAGAGGTCTCTGGAAACCTCTATGTTTTCCAGGTTTAGTGTCCAGAGATCTCTGGAATTCTCTATGTTAGTTTTGGAATTGGTCCCCAATTAGAGCCATCCATGCCGCATTGCCTCTAATTGGGGAGCCTATTTAAGTTCAGTTTTCTCACTGTGTGTTCCTTTTTGTTGCACGCCTGTTCATGGTCGCTGTCTCTCCTTTTTTGGTTTTGGGATTACTCTTACCTGAGTAAAGGAATGTTATTGCACCACAGCTCTGCGCCTCGGGTCCTGTCTAACTGTGATTGTGACAGCTATACTATAGGCTATTGGCCTCGGCTATATGAAGTGCATGCTCGGATACCTAAGGCTCTGGTCTGTCCTAAGATTTAGGGTAAACGGTAGGCATGTTATCGGCTATTCACTTTATGTTTTAATTATTATTTTGAGTATAGGGGAGTGTGACTCTTTTTTTTTTTTAAGTGTTAAGGGAAGATTGGGTAAAAATATATTTTACTGAAGGGAGGGCCATCTGATTTTCTCCCGGTATCCCTCATTATAAATAACTTACAGTCCCTTATAGGGGTCAGGGGTCAGACATGCTGCTGGTTTAGAGGAGCGCCTAGGTGGATTGAGAGCTGGAGGCTATGAACATGAGGACAGAGCGCATTCAGCACTCCCTTCACACGAGACAACCCACTGCCGATTTATCCCTTGCTCGGTAACTGCACAGGCTGGGTGTTTTGCTCTGTAAAATGGTTTTATTTGGTTTGAACAGAGACAGCAGCCGAGGTGTGTGTTTTACTGTCTAATGCTCGAGGGAGGAAATGACAGGCTTTGTTGGAACTGGGGCCTCTCCTGTCTGACTAGGTGATTTCTATATTTCTGTTATGTTCCTCTGTTCCAGAGGATAGAGGACAGAGGTGTGAGATTGAGTGTTAGTCTTTTTTTTCTTCTCAGGCTCTATACAAAAACTTGGCAATTAGGAAAGAAACAAACTGGTTTCTAAAAAAAATGTACTCATCATTTATTGACTAACTAATCATTTATGAACTAGCTCATCATCCTATACCAGTTCCAACACAAGAATAACTCACTGGGCTGGTAATAGGGAGTTGGAACATTTTATTTGTTTCGTTTTCAGGTCATTGTTTACTCTCCATCAACTTCGAACTGCCAGATCAGCGCTGCTTCAGGGCCTCTGGGAACGTGTGGTCTGTGTTAGGGAGAGGAAGTGTGTGAATGAACACTGCAGGCCCCACATCTCAGGAATCTTGATCCCTTTTCCCTTTGTGGCTGATTCAAGAGCGGGACTGGCTAATCGCTCGCACTGATAGCCTGCTTTCTGAGGCCTTTTGGGACTGTAAACTCCCTCCTCATTACGGGATGGAAGTGTGTGTGTCTCTGTGTGTGGCGTGTGTGTGTGTGTTTGTGCAGATGAGTGTAAGTTGGTACGGGATGCGCACACCCTGGTGGGTCCGATCCCATAGGAACGCAGTGATAGTGAACAGCTTGTTTTGTGTTCTTTGGCGATGCTGCTGTTGGAATTCTGACAGGCACAGGGGAGGTCTAATTTTAAAAACATTGCCAGGTATGAAAAATATTAAAAAACATTATATTTTTTTCACTTGAAGTTTCATCTTACTTTTCAATCCATGTTTGTCTAATTGCTGCCATATTTTATCTATTTTTATCAAATATAGTTTATGTCCTGTGCTAAAAACCTTAGTTTGAGTGTCAACTTAGTTTTGAGTCTGTTTCTAAAGGCTCCTATTTGTGTAACTACCTACAGTATGTGTTGATCTAATGTGGTTTCCATTCTATGTTAAATCCTTGTCACAGCCTGACAGGTTGAACTTGTACTTGAGGTTGAGTGTAATCCTCTGGTGAATCACCTGATCTGTCTCAGCCAAATGAGTCAAGTCAGCGTTACACGTCCCGACACGCCCAGCTTACAAACACTTCGCTCTGGTCATGTCCCCTAGGCATCCACACTACATAAACAGGAAAATAACTTTTAAAATGTTCTCCCCCTCGCCCCTAAATAATAACATCCCTGTATATTTACACTCATGTCATTAGCATATAAGTAATTGGAGACCAATCTCCTTCCTGAATCTCGATTAGAAAGGTGAGAGAGAGGGAGCTTTCAAACTAACTAAGATTAGATATGGCAGGTTGCTAAGGTGAGAAGTCGTAAACATGTTTTAGGCCTTATTCTCGTTTAAAGAAATTGCCTATATTAAAGGTATTTAAATTATATTTTAAAACTGGGATGAAAACAAAAGTGTTTTGTCTTGGTTTATAGGAAGCAGCTTGATGTTGGGTAAACAAACGCATTCCCTATCTCTGTCCAACAACTAGAAACAAGCCCCACTGCACACATCAAAAGAAATTCCATAACCTCAAATTATCAAATGTTTGTTTTATACATCGCCCCCCCAGCTCTCTTATACATTACACACACAAGCCACGAGCTGAAACCGAAGTTGAAGGGCTCAAAATGAAATGAAAGTGTACGTTTATTGTGCAAACTACTACCTCTCTTTATGGGGTTTTGAGTCTTAAATGAAAACATATTGCTGGAAACCCCCGACACTGGCCTCTCGCCGGGAGCCCACAACCTTTAAGTGTAGAGAGTGTGTGTGTGTGCGTGCACACCTCCAACAACGAGGCTGCCACTACCCTGCCCAGGACGGCTGGCTAATTACATCATTTTGGAGACAGCATGAAAGCACTTTACAAGCGAGAGCAACTGAAATACTTTATTGCTCACGGAAATGCCAATTAAAAGACAACACCTGGACACATGGACGCTAACATGGCCACCATCTCTCTCCTCTCCTGACATGCTGAGGAGGCATTTGGTCTTCGCACAAACCCAAAAGGGGCCCACTGTTTTTCTTTCCGTCTTTATTTTTTTACTCACTCTTTTATTTTTTTTACGTCACCAACAATGTCAACAACCTCAACAAGTCTCACTGCAGAATTAGACGTTCATCCACGTTTCTCCAAATATAACATTTCTAAGTTGCTCCAAATGTAAAATTTAGAAGGTTAAGGGTTAAGGTTTTAGAACATGACATTTAGGCACTCATTCCGAATGTTTAAGGTAAGCGTGAAGGTTTCTGATTCAGAATCGTGGGATTATGCTCATCCTCCACCCCCATCCGCAAAGCACTTGCAAAACCCAAGCCTACTTGATGGTAATAATGCTCACTGTTGCCCCTAGTGGCTCAGGAGATGGATAGACGTCCAATTTCGAAGCCAGTCTTGAGCTATCTGCCTTGACAATGTACCTTCACATTTGCTCCCATTGGCCCATAAGTCACTCTTTGGCGTGCTCTTAACGGTATTAATAAAGGCTGTTTCCTGGACGAAGTATATGGCATGGATATAACGTAAACTTGTTTGTGGCACTCTACTGAAAAAAAAAACCCTCCTGATTCTCCAGTCAGCACACACCCCCATGCCTAACCCTATCCCTCATCAATTTAACACTACCCCCCACCTTAGTCCGAATACACACACGCTCGCTCGCACTCATGCAAACAAACACGCACATACATAACCACAGGAAGGTGTTTGGGGGTTGGGGTGCTGGGAATGGGGGGGGGGTGCATTTCTTCCCGCGCTGCAGACGTCTGTATCGGTCCCCTAATACAGGAGGAGTAAAGGACCAGTTAACAATTTTATTTATTTATTTAACTAGGCAAGTCAGTTAAGAACAAATTCTTATTTACAATGACGGCCTACCTACAGGGTCAGCCCCTGGAGAAAATTATGGTTGTGCCTTGCTCAAGGACACGTCGACAGGTTTTTCACCTTGTCAGCTTTGGTATTCGAAACAGCAACCTTTCGGTTACTGGCCCAACGCTCTAACCGCTAGGCTGCCTGTCACCCTACTACTTTTGTCAAGAAAAATGTTTTCCCACGGTGCAGAGGGCTATATTGGTCTGCTAATACAGGCATGGCAGGCTCGCTCATTTTCTGAGCTAAATTGACCAAGACGCACCTCCAACAACACACTAATAATACATCACATAATTCTGTCGAAAAACTATGACGATTTCTCTCAACCAGTGGCATATGGGCTTTTTAGGTGAGCACTAATACCGCCCTGTAATAAGCAGTGCCCTCTTTGTCAAAGGCAGGGGCACAAAATATTTTGCTTGTCCATTCCCAGCGCATCTCTTCAGGGTGCGGAACGTTGGTGCCACACTCCACCAACGTTCCGTCAAAACAATTATCTAACATAAATCATGTAGCAGATATAGTATATGGCAGAAAGAGTATGTGGCCTTTTCTGTAGCCTACAGGCTGGAGATAAAATGTATGACAATGTAATGAGACAGTCAGACACTTTTTACATCATGCAGGTGTCTCTGATCAAAAAGCCTAACATAAATGGCGCACAAACAAATACAAAATGTGCTGACATGTTAACAAACAACATATCCTAAAAACAGGACAGACCAATGTAAAATGGACAATATAGAATGGATAATCAGGCTACCCACAACTGCTGTCCAGGAGTTTCACCCGATGGGCTAAATTGTCATGATCAGTTTTTCAAGTTTGAATCTGTACATTTTTGACAAGCTGATCATAGCAAATAATAAAATAATTATGCATTTCCAACTGTGTAAACACATTTCGAATAGGCTCTTGATAACTCCTTATAAAGTTGCGTAGCTGATATTCAGAGCTTAAATAGCCAAATTGATTAGTCACATGAATCATGACTAATAAAGCCAAAGCAACATCCTGTTTTACAAACGGTAGGCCTAACATGGATTGACATTCATCAAATTCCATTACAGGCCAACATGGTAGGCTACACCACAGTAAGCAACGCCAAAGTCTTTTTCTGGTTCTGTCTGGACCAGCAGTCTTTTTTTGGTGCAGTCCAGACCAGCCTTGATTTCCACATCCACGGACGTTGGTTTTTGGTCCAGTCTGGAGCAGCCTTGATTTGGCCCAAACATTGATGTCTATAACTGACGTCTTTTCAATTTATATTCAGAACTGAAAATGAACCTGATTTCAACGTTCTGAAAATACGTCTTTTAACCTTAAATTGAACCCAACTTCAACGTCTAGAAAATACATATTTTAGACATAATTTTGCTTACTGGCAGTAGCGGTTCTAGCTTGTATGGCTGCTTACTGGAACTGTTCTAGTTTTGAGGTGTGGCAATGTTTTTGTCACAAAATGGCCAAGACCAGCCCTGAATACAGGAGTAGTAAAGTCACAATGCACTACTTTAGTGAGAGAAATGTTTTTTCGTGCTGCAGACGGCTATATCGGTCACTAATACAGGACTTGTAAAGGCCCAGTGCACTACTTTTGTGGGGGTTTTTATGTATTTTTATTCAAATGTTTTAGGGGGTGCTGAGGGTGCCTACTTCCCGTGGCTATGCACACATACAGTATATAGACACAAATTAGCATTCTAAAACTGTGTCCATACGTTTCCTCCACATGGGGTCTACATCAGGCCTCATCATGTCTAACAGTAGCACACTGACACGTCGTTCGCCACGCCATACCGTTTCGGAGCAGTGTCGAAGCTGCAGAAGAGATTAGAAAAAAAACGCAGTACCATGGCGACACTGTGGATGACTACAGTACGTTAACAGGCGGTGCCATGGTGACAACGGTCCCACTACATACACATTGCGGTGTCACCCAGAGCTGTATTTACTTTAGAAATGTCTTTACCAGCAGTAACAACCCATTACACTAACGGCAGGCAGACAGTACATGCTCCCCCCGGAAATTCAGCGGGACCACAAGGCATATACTGAATGCGTCTGGAATGTCACTCATATTAGTTTTTATCTCTGCAGTGTTTTTTTTTGTGTGTGTGTGTGCGTGCTTGCCAGCGTGATGAAACATGGTGAATTCTCTGAGATAAGATGTTATTTTCATGAGAAGGGAGATCAGGATGTCATAGAAGAATGTGAATAGTGCTGCATTGCTCACTCTGTTTTGTCACTGTAGTTAAGAACCTCGAACAGATTCAGCGTCTTCAGCCAAGGATAATGTGCCTCTCATATCCAAAAAATGGATGCTGTGCTTTTGTACGACCTCAAGCATAAGGTCTGAGCTACTGTGTTGTGTGAAACTGCTTGTATACTGGTTCTTGCTTATGCCCAACCTATGGTGTTGCTGCCTGTGCCGGGTCCACTGAGTCAGATATGATATACATTTGACTCACTAAAATATTCAGAGATGCACCCGGGGCAGAGGGTGGATGAGTGTGTGTGTGTGTGTGTGTGTGTGTGTGTGTGCGTGCGTGCGTGCGTGCGTGCGTGCGTGCGTGTGCATGTCTGTGGTAGGGTGGGAGTGTGTGTGTGTTTTCATGTGCGTTCATGTGTGTGCGTCTGACAAAAGGGATGTGACAGTGCTGCTCTTTTAACCCCCCCCCCCCTAGAAACACACTATAAACCAGACATATAAACTCTTTAATCCCCCCCCCGCAAAACACAATCTAAACCAGACATATAAACTATTTTACCCCCCCTCCCTAGAAACACACTATAAACCAGACATATAAACTCTTTAACCCCCCCCCCTAGAAACACACTATAAACCAGACATATAAAATATTTTAACCCCCCCCTCCTAGAAAAACACTATAAACCAGACATATATACTCTTCAACCCCCCCCTAGAAACACACTATAAACCAGACATATATACTCTTTAACCCCCCCCTAGAAACACACTATAAACCAGACATATAAACTCTTTAACCCCCCCCCCTAGAAACACACTATAAACCAGACATATAAAATATTTTAACCCCCCCCTCCTAGAAAAACACTATAAACCAGACATATATACTCTTCAACCCCCCCCTAGAAACACACTATAAACCAGACATATAAACTCTTTACCTCCCCCCCTAGAAACACAATCTAAACCAGACATAAAAACTCTTTAACCCCCCCTAGAAACACACTATAAACCAGACATATAAACTATTTTACCCCCCCTCCCTAGAAACACACTATAAACCAGACATATAAACTCTTTAACCCCCCCCCCTAGAAACACACTATAAACCAGACATATAAAATATTTTAACCCCCCCCTCCTAGAAAAACACTATAAACCAGACATATATACTCTTCAACCCCCCCCTAGAAACACACTATAAACCAGACATATATACTCTTTAACCCCCCCCTAGAAACACACTATAAACCAGACATATAAACTCTTTAACCCCCCCCCCCCTAGAAACACACTATAAACCAGACATATAAAATATTTTAACCCCCCCCTCCTAGAAAAACACTATAAACCAGACATATATACTCTTCAACCCCCCCCTAGAAACACACTATAAACCAGACATATAAACTCTTTACCTCCCCCCCTAGAAACACAATCTAAACCAGACATAAAAACTCTTTAACCCCCCCTAGAAACACACTATAAACCAGACATATAAACTCTTTACCCCCCCCCCCCTAGAAACACAATCTAAACCAGACATATAAACTCTTTACCTCCCCCCTAGAAACACACTATAAACCAGACATATAAACTCTTTACCTCCCCCCCTAGAAACACAATCTAAACCAGACATATAAACTCTTTACCTCCCGCCTAGAAACACACTATAACCCAGACATATAAACTCTTTACCTCCCCCCTAGAAACACAATCTAAACAAGACATATAAACTCTTTAACCCCCCCCTAGAAACACAATCTAAACCAGACATATCAACTATTTTACCCCCCCCTACAAACACACTAGAAACCAGACATAAAAACTGTTTTAACCCCCCCCAGAAACACACTATAAACCAGACATATAAACTATTTTAACCCCCCCCAGGAACACAATCTAAACCAGACATATAAACTCTTTAACCCCCCCCTAGAAACACACTATAACCCAGACATATAAACTCTTTAACCCCCCCCCCTAGAAACACACTATAAACCAGACATATAAACTCTTTAACCCCCCCCCTAGAAACACACTATAACCCAGACATATAAACTCTTTAACCCCCCCCCCTAGAAACACACTATAACCCAGACATATAAACTCTTTAACCCCCCCCCCCCTAGAAACACACTATAAACCAGACATATAAACTCTTTAACCCCCCCCCTAGAAACACACTATAACCCAGACATATAAACTCTTTAACCCCCCCCCTAGAGACACACTATAAACCAGACATATAAACTCTTTAACCCCCCCCTAGAAACACACTATAAACCAGACATATAAACTCTTTACCTCCCGCCTAGAAACACACTATAACCCAGACATATAAACTCTTTACCTCCCCCCTAGAAACACAATCTAAACAAGACATATAAACTCTTTAACCCCCCCCTAGAAACACAATCTAAACCAGACATATCAACTATTTTACCCCCCCCTACAAACACACTAGAAACCAGACATAAAAACTGTTTTAACCCCCCCCAGAAACACACTATAAACCAGACATATAAACTATTTTAACCCCCCCCAGGAACACAATCTAAACCAGAAATATAAACTCTTTAACCCCCCCCCTAGAAACACACTATAACCCAGACATATAAACTCTTTAACCCCCCCCCTAGAAACACACTATAAACCAGACATATAAACTCTTTAACCCCCCCCCTAGAAACACACTATAACCCAGACATATAAACTCTTTAACCCCCCCCCCTAGAACACACTATAAACCAGACATATAAACTCTTTACCTCCCCCCTAGAAACACACTATAAACCAGACATATAAACTCTTTAACCCCCCCCCTAGAAACACACTATAACCCAGACATATAAACTCTTTAACCCCCCCCCTAGAAACACACTATAAACCAGACATATAAACTCTTTAACCCCCCCCTAGAAACACACTATAAACCAGACATATAAACTCTTTAACCCCCCCCTAGAAACACACTATAAACCAGACATATAAACTCTTTAACCCCCCCCTAGAAACACAGTATAAACCAGACATATAAACTCTTTAACCCCCCCCCCCTAGAAACACACTATAACCCAGACATATAAACTCTTTACCTCCCCCCTAGAAACACACTATAACCCAGACATATAAACTCTTTAACCCCCCCCTTGAAACACAATCTAAACCAGACATATCAACTATTTTACCCCCCCCTACAAACACACTAGAAACCAGACATAAAAACTGTTTTAACCCCCCCCCCCCAGAAACACACTATAAACCAGACATATAAACTATTTTAACCCCCCCAGAAACACAATCTAAACCAGACATATAAACTCTTTAACCCCCCCCCCCTAGAAACACACTATAACCCAGACATATAAACTCTTTAACCCCCCCCCCCCCCTAGAAACACACTAAAACCAGACATATAAACTCTTTACCTCCCCCCTAGAAACACACTATAACCCAGACATATAAACTCTTTAACCCCCCCCCCTAGAAACACACTATAAACCAGACATATAAACTCTTTAACCCCCCCCCTAGAAACACACTATAAACCAGACATATAAACTCTTTAACCCCCCCCAGAAACACACTATAAACCAGACATATAAACTCTTTACCTCCCCCCTAGAAACACACTATAAACCAGACATATAAACTCTTTACCTCCCCCCCCTAGAAACACAATCTAAACCAGACATATAAACTCTTTACCTCCCCCCTAGAAACACACTATAACCCAGACATATAAACTCTTTAACCACCCCCCCCTAGAAACACACTATAAACCAGACATATAAACTCTTTACCTCCCCCCTAGAAACACACTATAAACCAGACATATAAACTCTTTACCTCCCCCCTAGAAACACACTATAACCCAGACATATAAACTCTTTAACCCCCCCCCTAGAAACACAGTATAAACCAGACATATAAACTCTTTAACCACCCCCCCTAGAAACACAGTATAAACCAGACATATAAACTCTTTAACCCCCCCCTAGAAACACACTATAAACCAGACATATAAACTCTTTAACCCCCCCCAGAAACACACTATAAACCAGACATATAAACTCTTTACCTCCCCCCTAGAAACACACTATAAACCAGACATATAAACTCTTTACCTCCCCCCCTAGAAACACACTATAAACCAGACATATAAACTCTTTACCTCCCCCCCCTAGAAACACAATCTAAACCAGAAATATAAACTCTTTACCTCCCCCCTAGAAACACACTATAAACCAGACATATAAACTCTTTAACCCCCCCCCTAGAAACACACTATAACCCAGACATATAAACTCTTTAACCCCCCCCCTAGAAACACACTATAAACCAGACATATAAACTCTTTAACCCCCCCCTAGAAACACACTATAAACCAGACATATAAACTCTTTAACCCCCCCCTAGAAACACACTATAAACCAGACATATAAACTCTTTAACCCCCCCCTAGAAACACAGTATAAACCAGACATATAAACTCTTTAACCCCCCCCCCCTAGAAACACACTATAACCCAGACATATAAACTCTTTACCTCCCCCCTAGAAACACACTATAACCCAGACATATAAACTCTTTAACCCCCCCCTTGAAACACAATCTAAACCAGACATATCAACTATTTTACCCCCCCCTACAAACACACTAGAAACCAGACATAAAAACTGTTTTAACCCCCCCCCCCCAGAAACACACTATAAACCAGACATATAAACTATTTTAACCCCCCCAGAAACACAATCTAAACCAGACATATAAACTCTTTAACCCCCCCCCCTAGAAACACACTATAACCCAGACATATAAACTCTTTAACCCCCCCCCCCCCTAGAAACACACTAAAACCAGACATATAAACTCTTTACCTCCCCCCTAGAAACACACTATAACCCAGACATATAAACTCTTTAACCCCCCCCCCTAGAAACACACTATAAACCAGACATATAAACTCTTTAACCCCCCCCCTAGAAACACACTATAAACCAGACATATAAACTCTTTAACCCCCCCCAGAAACACACTATAAACCAGACATATAAACTCTTTACCTCCCCCCTAGAAACACACTATAAACCAGACATATAAACTCTTTACCTCCCCCCCCTAGAAACACAATCTAAACCAGACATATAAACTCTTTACCTCCCCCCTAGAAACACACTATAACCCAGACATATAAACTCTTTAACCACCCCCCCCTAGAAACACACTATAAACCAGACATATAAACTCTTTACCTCCCCCCTAGAAACACACTATAAACCAGACATATAAACTCTTTACCTCCCCCCTAGAAACACACTATAACCCAGACATATAAACTCTTTAACCCCCCCCCTAGAAACACAGTATAAACCAGACATATAAACTCTTTAACCACCCCCCCTAGAAACACAGTATAAACCAGACATATAAACTCTTTAACCCCCCCCTAGAAACACACTATAAACCAGACATATAAACTCTTTAACCCCCCCCAGAAACACACTATAACCCAGACATATAAACTCTTTAACCCCCCCCCCTAGAAACACACTATAAACCAGACATATAAACTCTTTAACCCCCCCCCTAGAAACACACTATAACCCAGACATATAAACTCTTTAACCCCCCCCCCTAGAAACACACTATAACCCAGACATATAAACTCTTTAACCCCCCCCCCCCTAGAAACACACTATAAACCAGACATATAAACTCTTTAACCCCCCCCCTAGAAACACACTATAACCCAGACATATAAACTCTTTAACCCCCCCCCTAGAAACACACTATAAACCAGACATATAAACTCTTTAACCCCCCCCCTAGAAACACACTATAAACCAGACATATAAACTCTTTACCTCCCGCCTAGAAACACACTATAACCCAGACATATAAACTCTTTACCTCCCCCCTAGAAACACAATCTAAACAAGACATATAAACTCTTTAACCCCCCCCTAGAAACACAATCTAAACCAGACATATCAACTATTTTACCCCCCCCTACAAACACACTAGAAACCAGACATAAAAACTGTTTTAACCCCCCCCAGAAACACACTATAAACCAGACATATAAACTATTTTAACCCCCCCCAGGAACACAATCTAAACCAGAAATATAAACTCTTTAACCCCCCCCCTAGAAACACACTATAACCCAGACATATAAACTCTTTAACCCCCCCCCTAGAAACACACTATAAACCAGACATATAAACTCTTTAACCCCCCCCCTAGAAACACACTATAACCCAGACATATAAACTCTTTAACCCCCCCCCCTAGAACACACTATAAACCAGACATATAAACTCTTTACCTCCCCCCTAGAAACACACTATAAACCAGACATATAAACTCTTTAACCCCCCCCCTAGAAACACACTATAACCCAGACATATAAACTCTTTAACCCCCCCCCTAGAAACACACTATAAACCAGACATATAAACTCTTTAACCCCCCCCTAGAAACACACTATAAACCAGACATATAAACTCTTTAACCCCCCCCTAGAAACACACTATAAACCAGACATATAAACTCTTTAACCCCCCCCTAGAAACACAGTATAAACCAGACATATAAACTCTTTAACCCCCCCCCCCTAGAAACACACTATAACCCAGACATATAAACTCTTTACCTCCCCCCTAGAAACACACTATAACCCAGACATATAAACTCTTTAACCCCCCCCTTGAAACACAATCTAAACCAGACATATCAACTATTTTACCCCCCCCTACAAACACACTAGAAACCAGACATAAAAACTGTTTTAACCCCCCCCCCCCAGAAACACACTATAAACCAGACATATAAACTATTTTAACCCCCCCAGAAACACAATCTAAACCAGACATATAAACTCTTTAACCCCCCCCCCTAGAAACACACTAAAACCAGACATATAAACTCTTTACCTCCCCCCTAGAAACACACTATAACCCAGACATATAAACTCTTTAACCCCCCCCCCTAGAAACACACTATAAACCAGACATATAAACTCTTTAACCCCCCCCCTAGAAACACACTATAAACCAGACATATAAACTCTTTAACCCCCCCCAGAAACACACTATAAACCAGACATATAAACTCTTTACCTCCCCCCTAGAAACACACTATAAACCAGACATATAAACTCTTTACCTCCCCCCCCTAGAAACACAATCTAAACCAGACATATAAACTCTTTACCTCCCCCCTAGAAACACACTATAACCCAGACATATAAACTCTTTAACCACCCCCCCCTAGAAACACACTATAAACCAGACATATAAACTCTTTACCTCCCCCCTAGAAACACACTATAAACCAGACATATAAACTCTTTACCTCCCCCCTAGAAACACACTATAACCCAGACATATAAACTCTTTAACCCCCCCCCTAGAAACACAGTATAAACCAGACATATAAACTCTTTAACCACCCCCCCTAGAAACACAGTATAAACCAGACATATAAACTCTTTAACCCCCCCCTAGAAACACACTATAAACCAGACATATAAACTCTTTAACCCCCCCCAGAAACACACTATAAACCAGACATATAAACTCTTTACCTCCCCCCTAGAAACACACTATAAACCAGACATATAAACTCTTTACCTCCCCCCCTAGAAACACACTATAAACCAGACATATAAACTCTTTACCTCCCCCCCCTAGAAACACAATCTAAACCAGAAATATAAACTCTTTACCTCCCCCCTAGAAACACACTATAAACCAGACATATAAACTCTTTAACCCCCCCCCTAGAAACACACTATAACCCAGACATATAAACTCTTTAACCCCCCCCCTAGAAACACACTATAAACCAGACATATAAACTCTTTAACCCCCCCCTAGAAACACACTATAAACCAGACATATAAACTCTTTAACCCCCCCCTAGAAACACACTATAAACCAGACATATAAACTCTTTAACCCCCCCCTAGAAACACAGTATAAACCAGACATATAAACTCTTTAACCCCCCCCCCCTAGAAACACACTATAACCCAGACATATAAACTCTTTACCTCCCCCCTAGAAACACACTATAACCCAGACATATAAACTCTTTAACCCCCCCCTTGAAACACAATCTAAACCAGACATATCAACTATTTTACCCCCCCCTACAAACACACTAGAAACCAGACATAAAAACTGTTTTAACCCCCCCCCCCCAGAAACACACTATAAACCAGACATATAAACTATTTTAACCCCCCCAGAAACACAATCTAAACCAGACATATAAACTCTTTAACCCCCCCCCCTAGAAACACACTATAACCCAGACATATAAACTCTTTAACCCCCCCCCCCCTAGAAACACACTAAAACCAGACATATAAACTCTTTACCTCCCCCCTAGAAACACACTATAACCCAGACATATAAACTCTTTAACCCCCCCCCCTAGAAACACACTATAAACCAGACATATAAACTCTTTAACCCCCCCCCTAGAAACACACTATAAACCAGACATATAAACTCTTTAACCCCCCCCAGAAACACACTATAAACCAGACATATAAACTCTTTACCTCCCCCCTAGAAACACACTATAAACCAGACATATAAACTCTTTACCTCCCCCCCCTAGAAACACAATCTAAACCAGACATATAAACTCTTTACCTCCCCCCTAGAAACACACTATAACCCAGACATATAAACTCTTTAACCACCCCCCCCTAGAAACACACTATAAACCAGACATATAAACTCTTTACCTCCCCCCTAGAAACACACTATAAACCAGACATATAAACTCTTTACCTCCCCCCTAGAAACACACTATAACCCAGACATATAAACTCTTTAACCCCCCCCCTAGAAACACAGTATAAACCAGACATATAAACTCTTTAACCACCCCCCCTAGAAACACAGTATAAACCAGACATATAAACTCTTTAACCCCCCCCTAGAAACACACTATAAACCAGACATAGAAACTCTTTAACCCCCCCCAGAAACACACTATAAACCAGACATATAAACTCTTTACCTCCCCCCTAGAAACACACTATAAACCAGACATATAAACTCTTTACCTCCCCCCCTAGAAACACACTATAAACCAGACATATAAACTCTTTACCTCCCCCCCCTAGAAACACAATCTAAACCAGAAATATAAACTCTTTACCTCCCCCCTAGAAACACACTATAAACCAGACATATAAACTCTTTAACCCCCCCCCCTAGAAACACACTATAACCCAGACATATAAACTCTTTAACCCCCCCCTAGAAACACACTATATCCCAGACATATAAACTCTTTAACCCCCCCCCTAGAAACACACTATAACCCAGACATATAAACTCTTTACCTCCCCCCCCTAGAAACACAATCTAAACCAGACATATAAACTCTTTACCTCCCCCCCCTAGAAACACACTATAACCCAGACATATAAACTCTTTACCCCCCCCCCCTAGAAACACACTATAACCCAGACATATAAACTCTTTAACCCCCCCCAGAAACACAATCTAAACCAGACATATAAACTCTTTAACCACCCCCCCAGAAACACACTTTAACCCAGACATATAAACTCTTTAACCCCCCCCCCTAGAAACACACTATAACCCAGACATATAAACTCTTTACCCCCCCCCCTAGAAACACACTATAACCCAGACATATAAACTCTTTAACCCCCCCCAGAAACACAATCTAAACCAGACATATAAACTCTTTAACCACCCCCCCAGAAACACACTTTAACCCAGACATATAAACTCTTTAACCCCCCCCCCCTAGAAACACACTATAACCCAGACATATAAACTCTTTACCTCCCCCCCTAGAAACACAATCTAAACCAGACATAAAAACTCTTTAACCCCCCCTAGAAACACAATCTAAACCAGACATATAAACTCTTTACCTCCCCCCCCTAGAAACACAATCTAAACCAGACATAAAAACTCTTTAACCCCCCCTAGAAACACACTATAAACCAGACATATAAACTCTTTACCCCCCCCCCCCCCCCTAGAAACACAATCTAAACCAGACATATAAACTCTTTACCTCCCCCCTAGAAACACACTATAAACCAGACATATAAACTCTTTACCTCCCCCCCTAGAAACACAATCTAAACCAGACATATAAACTCTTTACCTCCCCCCTAGAAACACACTATAACCCAGACATATAAACTATTTACCTCCCCCCTAGAAACACAATCTAAACCAGACATATCAACTATTTTACCCCCCCCCTACAAACACACTAGAAACCAGACATAAAAACTGTTTTAACCCCCCCCAGAAACACACTATAAACCAGACATATAAACTATTTTAACCCCCCCCAGAAACACAATCTAAACCAGACATATAAACTCTTTAACCCCCCCCCCTAGAAACACACTATAACCCAGACATATAAACTCTTTAACCCCCCCCCCTAGAAACACACTATAACCCAGACATATAAACTCTTTAACCCCCCCCCCTAGAAACACACTATAAACCAGACATATAAACTCTTTACCTCCCCCCTAGAAACACACTATAAACCAGACATATAAACTCTTTAACCCCCCCCCTAGAAACACACTATAACCCAGACATATAAACTCTTTAACCCCCCCCCTAGAAACACACTATAAACCAGACATATAAACTCTTTAACCCCCCCCTAGAAACACACTATAAACCAGACATATAAACTCTTTAACCCCCCCCTAGAAACACACTATAAACCAGACATATAAACTCTTTAACCCCCCCCTAGAAACACACTATAAACCAGACATATAAACTCTTTAACCCCCCCCTAGAAACACAGTATAAACCAGACATATAAACTCTTTAACCCCCCCCCCTAGAAACACACTATAACCCAGACATATAAACTCTTTACCTCCCCCCCTAGAAACACAATCTAAACCAGACATGCCAGGTTACAGCTTGACTGGCCACGCGATCAAGAGATACCCAAACAGTCTAAGCTAGAGGATAGGTTTCTGTCCGGTGGCAGGGGGGAGGGACCAAAACACCAGTCTCTCCCCTTCTTCGAGGACCTCCATGACGAACTATCAAAATCATGGAGTAAACCATATACTTCCCGTGTCTTTGTGCCCTCGACGTCGACTTTTTCGACTATCGTGGGTGCGAAGTCGCGGGGGTATTCGGAGATGCCTCAGGTTGAAGAGACGCTCGCGAGCTATCTCTCACCCATATCGGCATCTTCGATTAAGAGACCTACCCTCCCCACGAAGCCATGTAGAACAACATCAGCGCTCGTGGGAAAAGCTTATCAAGCTGCAGGTCAGGCTGGTGCTGCACTGCACACTATGGCAGTGTTGCAGGCGTACCAGGCTGACTTGTTGAAGGACTTGAGTGTTGGCAGTACTATTGACGAGGAAGCCTTCTCCGAACTGCGTAGAGCCACGGATCTGTCTCTCCGTGCTACCAAACAGACGGCCCGTGCAATCGGCCGTTCTATGTCAGCTCTGGTTAGCACGGAGAGGCATCTGTGGCTGAATCTGACAGGAATTAAGGATAAAGACAGAGTTTTCTTATTGGATTCCCCAATCTCACCCTCTGGCCTGTTTGGCGACTCAGTCAACACCGTCGTCACCAGGTTCAGAGAAGTTAAAAAGCATGAGGAAGCATTTGTGCAGTTCCTTCCTCGCCGCACTCAAGGGGAGGGGCCATCAGCCACCCAACCTCTCCCCGGTCCTTCAAGAGCTAGGGAGGTTAAGAAGCAGAGCGTGGCGAGTCGCGCTCCCCCTCGTAAGGATTGGGGACCGGCTCGCCGCACTCAGCAGCCTCCCAGGCCAGACCTCAGGACTTGTTTCAATAAAAAGAGGAAGTCCTGATGGTCTGGCGCCCAGTCTGGTGGGGGTACCCCCCCACGGGATGGGGCGCGTATTATATCGGACCGCCCCTTCTCGTTACCCCCACGAAACCTCTCCATCCCCGCCACATCTGGTGCTTTGGGGGGCAGCGGTTTCCAGCGAAATGTTAGTTGTTCCGATGTTTCCTGCTCTCATCCAGGACACGGAACATATAACATCCCCTCAAAAGGAAGTGTTAAAGTTGATACCACTATCAGAGAGTCTGGCAGCGTGGAAACTTCTGCCAGGCATTTCTGCTTGGGTATTAAGCACAGTACAAGTAGGATACAGAATCCAATTTATTCATCGTCCTTTCAACGGCGTGGTATCCACTTCCGTGAGACCGGAGCTGATGCATGTACTGTCACAAGAGCTAGAAACTCTTCTGAACAAAGAGGCCATAGAACATGTTCCTCTTCCAGAGAGGGAGTTGGGCTATTACAGCAGATACTTCCTGGTCCCCAAGAAGGACGGGGGGTTACGTCCAATCTTAGATCTTCGAGGCTTAAACCGTACAGTCAAAGCACTCAAGTTCAAGATGTTAACCGTCAAGACGGTCGTGTCGCAAATTCAACATCACGATTGGTTCGTCACGATCGATCTGAAGGACGCATATTTTCACATACAAATATTACCACAACACAGGAAGTTCCTGAGGTTCGCTTTCGGGGGCGAAGCATACCAGTTTCGGGTTCTTCCATTCGGCCTAGCCTTATCACCTCGCACATACACAAAATGCATGGATGCAGCACTGGCTCCATTAAGACTCCAGGGCATTCGCATTTTAAATTACATCGACGATTGGTTAATACTAGCACAATCGCAAGAGATGGCGCTTCAACACAGAGACATCGTATTAGCTCATCTAGTTTCTCTAGGGTTGAGACTCAACACCAAGAAAAGTGTTCTTTCTCCTGCCCAGAGAACGACTTATCTCGGGATCATTTGGGATTCGATCACGATGCGGGCACAACTGTCCCCCGCTCGAATCGAGACCATTCGGCTAACCATGAGCAAAGTCAGGCTAGGCCAAGATCGTACTGTTCGTCAGTACCAAAAGATGTTAGGTTTCATGGCTTCAGCATCCACGGTGATTCCTTTGGGGCTGTTGCACATGAGACCGTTTCAGTTGTGGCTAAAAGCCAGGGGATTTCATCCAAGGGCCAATCCTCAAAGGCAAATAAAAGTGACGCGCCGCGGGCTTCGTACACTATCTCTGTGGCTCAGACCCCGGTTCCTCGCCTTGGGTCCCACTCTAGGGGCGCCTTGTCGTCGCAGATTGTTAACGACAGACGCCTCCCTGCTGGGCTGGGGAGCGGTCTTAAGTGGTCGTCCAGCTCAAGGGAAATGGGAGGGTCATCAGCTCGATTGGCACATCAACTGCCTCGAGTTGATGGCTGTATTTCTGGCCCTGAAATATTTTCTCCCCCAGTTGAGAGGTTGTCATGTCCTAGTGCGGGTGGACAACACAACGGCAGTCTCTTATATAAATCACCAGGGAGGTCTGCGCTCACGCAATCTGAACAGAATAGCGAGGCAGATTTTTCTCTGGGCCCAGGAAAAGTTCCTGTCACTCAGGGCAGTTTACATTCCGGGGTACCTGAATGTGGGGGCAGATTTACTGTCCAGACAGAAATTACACACGGGGGAATGGAAACTCCACCCAGATGTAGTAAAACAGATCTGGACCAGATTTTTCGAAGCGGAGGTGGACCTCTTCGCCTCCCAGCAGACAGCGCAATGTCCCCTCTACTTCTCTCTGAGTCACCCAGCCCCCCTGGGTCTGGATGCGATGGCACACACATGGCCCAAAATGCACCTGTATGCGTTTCCTCCTGTGGCTCTGCTCCCGGGAGTTCTAGCCAGAGTTCGCCAGCAAGGGTCTTGCATCTTACTGATAGCGCCGCGTTGGCCGAACAGAGTATGGTTCTCGGAGATAATATCTCTCCTCGACGGTTCGCCATGGGCGATTCCGAAGAGGAGGGACCTTCTGTCCCAAGCGGAGGGCACGATATTCCATCCCAGGCCCGACCTGTGGAACCTTCATGTTTGGCCCCTGATGGGTACCAACTGAGGGGCACTGGGCTTTCGCCTGCCGTTATTGAGACCATTCTAAGTGCTAGGGCCTCCTCCACTAGAAAGATTTATACCAACAAATGGGGTGTTTTTGAAAGGTGGTGTGTTGTACATAATGCAGATCCGGTCAACTGCCAGATTGCTTCAGTTCTGGATTTCCTGCAAGAAAAATTATCAACAGGCACATGCCCCGCCACTCTCAAGGTTTATGTGGCCGCTCTGTCGGCTTGCCACGCCTTGGTTGACGAGGTGCCACTCGGGAGACATCCTCTGCTCGCTCGCTTCATTCGTGGGGCCAGACGACTGAGGCCTCCCGTAAGAACCAAGATCCCTTCATGGGACTTAGCTATAGTCCTCGAGGGTCTGGTTGAGACCCCCTTTGAACCTCTAGAGTCAGCATCTGACAAACATCTGACCCTAAAGATGGTTTTTCTTATGGCTATAACCTCTCTAAAAAGAATCGGGGATATGCAGGCTCTGTCAATATCGCCATCCTGCTTAGACTTTGCCCCAGGAATGGTGAAAGTGATTTTGCATCCTAATCCTGATTACCTGCCTAAGGTACCTTTCTCGACTGTACATCCGGTCACTCTTGAGACCTTCTGCCCTCCGCCGTTCACAACGCCAGAGCAGGAGAGATCTCACAGACTGTGTCCAGTCCGTGCTCTTCAGACTTATGTCCACCGCACCAGCCAGTGGCGTAAGTCAGAGCAACTGTTTGTTTGTTATGGGGGCAGCAACAGGGGTGCTGCCGTCACCAAACAGACCTTGTCACATTGGGTCAGGGATGCTATTGCTCTTGCCTATGAGGCGCGTGGCCAAGCTTCGCCAACGGGTCTAAGGGCTCACTCCACCAGAGGGGTCGCCTCCTCTGCTGCCTTGGCAAGAGGTGCCCCCTTGCAGTTTGTTTGTGATGCGGCAGGCTGGTCCTCTCCGCACACATTCATAAGATTTTATAGTTTGGATGTTCATGCCACTCCAGGCTCTCACGTCCTTGAGTCGACATCACAAGCTAATGTCTAGGGCTTTCCTGCGTTATTGTGAGCACACCTACACAACCGTAAGGAGTCCAGACACCTTCAAGCACGGCGGCGTGGGCATTCTCGTTCCCAATGCGCTAAGCAGCGCAGCATCGATTGTAGCTTTTGAAAGGGAACGTCCGGGTTACTTGACTGTAACCCTGTTCCCTGAAAAAGCGGAACGAGATGCTGCGCTGCATTGCCGTGCTGATGATGTCCCAGGACTGCTCTTCAGACAAAATATCCTGATGATGCACCTGCGGCTCATCTATTTATAACCTCGCGTCGCGGGTGCGCGCCGATGACGTCACCGACCGAGGCTATATTATTTCCGGTCGATTTCATCGACGTGTTTACACACTATATTCACAGCGGGTCACGATTAAAGACGTTCCCCAATGCGCTAAGCAGCGCAGCATCTCGTTCCGCTTTTTCAGGGAACAGGGTTACAGTCAAGTAACCCGGACGTTTTACCCCCCCCCTACAAACACACTAGAAACCAGACATAAAAACTGTTTTAACCCCCCCCAGAAACACACTATAAACCAGACATATAAACTATTTTAACCCCCCCCAGAAACACAATCTAAACCAGACATATAAACTCTTTAACCCCCCCCCCCTAGAAACACACTATAACCCAGACATATAAACTCTTTAACCCCCCCCCCTAGAAACACACTATAACCCAGACATATAAACTCTTTAACCCCCCCCCCTAGAAACACACTATAAACCAGACATATAAACTCTTTACCTCCCCCCTAGAAACACACTATAAACCAGACATATAAACTCTTTAACCCCCCCCCCCTAGAAACACACTATAACCCAGACATATAAACTCTTTAACCCCCCCCCTAGAAACACACTATAAACCAGACATATAAACTCTTTAACCCCCCCCTAGAAACACACTATAAACCAGACATATAAACTCTTTAACCCCCCCCTAGAAACACACTATAAACCAGACATATAAACTCTTTAACCCCCCCCTAGAAACACACTATAAACCAGACATATAAACTCTTTAACCCCCCCCTAGAAACACAGTATAAACCAGACATATAAACTCTTTAACCCCCCCCCCTAGAAACACACTATAACCCAGACATATAAACTCTTTACCTCCCCCCCTAGAAACACAATCTAAACCAGACATAAAAACTCTTTAACCCCCCCTAGAAACACAATCTAAACCAGACATATAAACTCTTTACCTCCCCCCCTAGAAACACAATCTAAACCAGACATAAAAACTCTTTAACCCCCCCCAGAAACACAATCTAAACCAGACATATAAACTCTTTAACCCCCCCCCCCTAGAAACACACTATAACCCAGACATATAAACTCTTTAACCCCCCCCCCTAGAAACACACTATAACCCAGACATATAAACTCTTTAACCCCCCCCCCTAGAAACACACTATAAACCAGACATATAAACTCTTTACCTCCCCCCTAGAAACACACTATAAACCAGACATATAAACTCTTTAACCCCCCCCCTAGAAACACACTATAACCCAGACATATAAACTCTTTAACCCCCCCCCTAGAAACACACTATAACCCAGACATATAAACTCTTTAACCCCCCCCCTAGAAACACAATCTAAACCAGACATATCAACTATTTTATCCCCCCCCTACAAACACACTAGAAACCAGACATAAAAACTGTTTTAACCCCCCCCCCAGAAACACACTATAAACCAGACATATAAACTATTTTAACCCCCCCCAGAAACACAATCTAAACCAGACATATAAACTCTTTAACCCCCCCCCCCTAGAAACACACTATAACCCAGACATATAAACTCTTTAACCCCCCCCCCCCCAAGAAACACACTATAAACCAGACATATAAACTCTTTACCTCCCCCCTAGAAACACACTATAACCCAGACATATAAACTCTTTAACCCCCCCCCTAGAAACACACTATAAACCAGACATATAAACTCTTTAACCCCCCCCTAGAAACACACTATAAACCAGACATATAAACTCTTTAACCCCCCCCTAGAAACACACTATAAACCAGACATATAACCTCTTTAACCCCCCTCCAGAAACACACTATAAACCAGACATATAAACTCTTTACCTCCCCCCTAGAAACACACTATAAACCAGACATATAAACTCTTTACCTCCCCCCCCCTAGAAACACAATCTAAACAAGACATATAAACTCTTTACCTCCCCCCTAGAAACACACTATAACCCAGACATATAAACTCTTTAACCACCCCCCCATAGAAACACACTATAAACCAGACATATAAACTCTTTACCTCCCCCCTAGAAACACACTATAAACCAGACATATAAACTCTTTACCTCCCCCCTAGAAACACACTATAACCCAGATATATAAACTCTTTACCCCCCCCCTATAAACACAGTATAAACCAGACATATAAATTCTTTAACCACCCCCCCCTAGAAACACAGTATAAACCAGACATATAAACTCTTTAACCCCCCCCTAGAAACACACTATAAACCAGACATATAAACGCTTTAACCCCCCCCAGAAACACACTATAACCCAGACATATAAACTCTTTAACCCCCCCCCTAGAAACACACTATAAACCAGACATATAAACTCTTTAACCCCCCCCTAGAAACACACTATAAACCAGACATATAAACTCTTTAACCCTCCCTAGAAACACACTATAAACCAGACATATAAACTCTTTAACCCCCCCCTAGAAACACAGTATAAACCAGACATATAAACTCTTTAACCCCCCCCCCCCCTAGAAACACACTATAACCCAGACATATAAACTCTTTACCTCCCCCCTAGAAACACACTATAACCCAGACATATAAACTCTTTAACCCCCCCCTAGAAACACAATCTAAACCAGACATATCAACTATTTTATCCCCCCCCTACAAACACACTAGAAACCAGACATAAAAACTGTTTTAACCCCCCCCCCAGAAACACACTATAAACCAGACATATAAACTATTTTAACCCCCCCCAGAAACACAATCTAAACCAGACATATAAACTCTTTAACCCCCCCCCCCCTAGAAACACACTATAACTCAGACATATAAACTCTTTAACCCCCCCCCCCCCAAGAAACACACTATAAACCAGACATATAAACTCTTTACCTCCCCCCTAGAAACAAACTATAACCCAGACATATAAACTCTTTAACCCCCCCCCTAGAAACACACTATAAACCAGACATATAAACTCTTTAACCCCCCCCCTAGAAACACACTATAAACCAGACATATAAACTCTTTAACCCCCCCCTAGAAACACACTATAAACCAGACATATAACCTCTTTAACCCCCCCCCAGAAACACACTATAAACCAGACATATAAACTCTTTACCTCCCCCCTAGAAACACACTATAAACCAGACATATAAACTCTTTACCCCCCCCCCCCTAGAAACACAATCTAAACCAGACATATAAACTCTTTACCTCCCCCCTAGAAACACACTATAACCCAGACATATAAACTCTTTAACCACCCCCCCATAGAAACACACTATAAACCAGACATATAAACTCTTTACCTCCCCCCTAGAAACACACTATAAACCAGACATATAAACTCTTTACCTCCCCCCTAGAAACACACTATAACTCAGATATATAAACTCTTTAACCCCCCACTAGAAACACAGTATAAACCAGACATATAAATTCTTTAACCACCCCCCCTAGAAACACAGTATAAACCAGACATATAAACTCTTTAACCCCCCCCTAGAAACACACTATAAACCAGACATATAAACGCTTTAACCCCCCCCAGAAACACACTATAACCCAGACATATAAACTCTTTACCTCCCCCCCTAGAAACACAATCTAAACCAGACATAAAAACTCTTTAACCCCCCCTAGAAACACAATCTAAACCAGACATATAAACTCTTTACCTCCCCCCCTAGAAACACAATCTAAACCAGACATAAAAACTCTTTAACCCCCCCTAGAAACACACTATAAACCAGACATATAAACTCTTTACCCCCCCCCTAGAAACACAATCTAAACCAGACATATAAACTCTTTACCTCCCCCCTAGAAACACACTATAACCCAGACATATAAACTCTTTACCTCCCCCCTAGAAAAACAATCTAAACAAGACATATAAACTCTTTAACCCCCCCCTAGAAACACAATCTAAACCAGACATATCAACTATTTTACCCCCCCCTACAAACACACTAGAAACCAGACATAAAAACTGTTTTAACCCCCCCCAGAAACACAATCTAAACCAGACATATAAACTCTTTAACCCCCCCCCTAGAAACACACTATAACCCAGACATATAAACTCTTTAACCCCCCCCCCTAGAAACACACTATAACCCAGACATATAAACTCTTTAACCCCCCCCCCCCCTAGAAACACACTATAAACCAGACATATAAACTCTTTACCTCCCCCCTAGAAACACACTATAAACCAGACATATAAACTCTTTAACCCCCCCCCTAGAAACACACTATAACCCAGACATATAAACTCTTTAACCCCCCCCCTAGAAACACACTATAAACCAGACATATAAACTCTTTAACCCCCCCCTAGAAACACACTATAAACCAGACATATAAACTCTTTAACCCCCCCTAGAAACACACTATAAACCAGACATATAAACTCTTTAACCCCCCCCCTAGAAACACAGTATAAACCAGACATATAAACTCTTTAACCCCCCCCCCCCTAGAAACACACTATAACCCAGACATATAAACTCTTCACCTCCCCCCTAGAAACACACTATAACCCAGACATATAAACTCTTTAACCCCCCCCTAGAAACACAATCTAAACCAGACATATCAACTATTTTATCCCCCCCCCTACAAACACACTAGAAACCAGACATAAAAACTGTTTTAACCCCCCCCCCCCCAGAAACACACTATAAACCAGACATATAAACTATTTTAACCCCCCCCAGAAACACAATCTAAACCAGACATATAAACTCTTTAACCCCCCCCCCCCCTAGAAACACACTATAACCCAGACATATAAACTCTTTAACCCCCCCCCCCCCTAGAAACACACTATAAACCAGACATATAAACTCTTTACCTCCCCCCTAGAAACACACTATAACCCAGACATATAAACTCTTTAACCCCCCCCCTAGAAACACACTATAAACCAGACATATAAACTCTTTAACCCCCCCCCTAGAAACACACTATAAACCAGACATATAAACTCTTTAACCCCCCCCTAGAAACACACTATAAACCAGACATATAAACTCTTTAACCCCCCCCCAGAAACACACTATAAACCAGACATATAAACTCTTTACCTCCCCCCTAGAAACACACTATAAACCAGACATATAAACTCTTTACCTCCCCCCCCCTAGAAACACAATCTAAACCAGACATATAAACTCTTTACCTCCCCCCTAGAAACACACTATAACCCAGACATATAAACTCTTTAACCACCCCCCCATAGAAACACACTATAAACCAGACATATAAACTCTTTACCTCCCCCCTAGAAACACACTATAAACCAGACATATAAACTCTTTACCTCCCCCCTAGAAACACACTATAACCCAGACATATAAACTCTTTAACCCCCCCCTAGAAACACAGTATAAACCAGACATATAAATTCTTTAACCACCCCCCCCTAGAAACACAGTATAAACCAGACATATAAACTCTTTAACCCCCCCCCTAGAAACACACTATAAACCAGACATATAAACTCTTTAACCCCCCCCAGAAACACACTATAAACCAGACATATAAACTCTTTACCTCCCCCCTAGAAACACACTATAAACCAGACATATAAACTCTTTACCTCCCCCCCCTAGAAACACACTATAAACCAGACATATAAACTCTTTACCTCCCCCCCTAGAAACACAATCTAAACCAGAAATATAAACTCTTTACCTCCCCCCTAGAAACACACTATAAACCAGACATAAAAACTGTTTTAACCCCCCCCCCCAGAAACACACTATAAACCAGACATATAAACTATTTTAACCCCCCCCAGAAACACAATCTAAACCAGACATATAAACTCTTTAACCCCCCCCCCTAGAAACACACTATAACCCAGACATATAAACTCTTTAACCCCCCCCCCCTAGAAACACACTATAAACCAGACATATAAACTCTTTACCTCCCCCCTAGAAACACACTATAACCCAGACATATAAACTCTTTAACCCCCCCCCTAGAAACACACTATAAACCAGACATATAAACTCTTTAACCCCCCCCCTAGAAACACACTATAAACCAGACATATAAACTCTTTAACCCCCCCCTAGAAACACACTATAAACCAGACATATAAACTCTTTAACCCCCCCCCAGAAACACACTATAAACCAGACATATAAACTCTTTACCTCCCCCCTAGAAACACACTATAAACCAGACATATAAACTCTTTACCTCCCCCCCCCTAGAAACACAATCTAAACCAGACATATAAACTCTTTACCTCCCCCCTAGAAACACACTATAACCCAGACATATAAACTCTTTAACCACCCCCCCATAGAAACACACTATAAACCAGACATATAAACTCTTTACCTCCCCCCTAGAAACACACTATAAACCAGACATATAAACTCTTTACCTCCCCCCTAGAAACACACTATAACCCAGACATATAAACTCTTTAACCCCCCCCTAGAAACACAGTATAAACCAGACATATAAATTCTTTAACCACCCCCCCCTAGAAACACAGTATAAACCAGACATATAAACTCTTTAACCCCCCCTAGAAACACACTATAAACCAGACATATAAACTCTTTAACCCCCCCCAGAAACACACTATAAACCAGACATATAAACTCTTTACCTCCCCCCTAGAAACACACTATAAACCAGACATATAAACTCTTTACCTCCCCCCCCCTAGAAACACACTATAAACCAGACATATAAACTCTTTACCACCCCCCCCTAGAAACACAATCTAAACCAGAAATATAAACTCTTTACCTCCCCCCTAGAAACACACTATAAACCAGACATATAAACTCTTTAACCCCCCCCCCTAGAAACACACTATAACCCAGACATATAAACTCTTTAACCCCCCCTAGAAACACACTATATCCCAGACATATAAACTCTTTAACCCCCCCCCTAGAAACACACTATAACCCAGACATATAAACTCTTTAACCCCCCCCCTAGAAACACACTATAACCCAGACATATAAACTCTTTACCTCCCCCCCCTAGAAACACAATCTAAACCAGACATATAAACTCTTTACCTCCCCCCCTAGAAACACACTATAACCCAGACATATAAACTCTTTACCTCCCCCCCCCTAGAAACACACTATAACCCAGACATATAAACTCTTTAACCCCCCCCAGAAACACAATCTAAACCAGACATATAAACTCTTTAACCACCCCCCCAGAAACACACTTTAACCCAGACATATAAACTCTTTAACCCCCCCCCCCCCTAGAAACACACTATAACCCAGACATATAAACTCTTTAACCACCCCCCCTAGAAACACACTTTAACCCAGACATATAAACTCTTTAACCACCCCCCCTAGAAACACACTTTAACCCAGACATATAAACTCTTTAACCCCCCCCTAGAAACACACTATAAACCAGACATATAAACTCTTTACCTCCCCCCCTAGAAACACACTATAACCCAGACATATAAACTCTTTACCTCCCCCCCCCTAGAAACACACTATAACCCAGACATATAAACTCTTTAACCCCCCCCAGAAACACAATCTAAACCAGACATATAAACTCTTTAACCACCCCCCCAGAAACACACTTTAACCCAGACATATAAACTCTTTAACCCCCCCCCCTAGAAACACACTATAACCCAGACATATAAACTCTTTAACCACCCCCCCTAGAAACACACTTTAACCCAGACATATAAACTCTTTAACCACCCCCCCTAGAAACACACTTTAACCCAGACATATAAACTCTTTAACCCCCCCCTAGAAACACACTATAAACCAGACATATAACTCTTTACCTCCCCCCTAGAAACATAATCTAAACAAGACATATAAACTCTTTAACCCCCCCCCTAGAAACACAATCTAAACCAGACATATCAACTATTTTACCCCCCCCCCTACAAACACACTAGAAACCAGACATAAAAACTGTTTTAACCCCCCCCCCCCTAGAAACACACTATAAACCAGACATATAAACTATTTTAACCCCCCCCAGAAACACAATCTAAACCAGACATATAAACTCTTTAACCGCCCCCCCAAGAAACTCACTATAACCCAGACATATAAACTCTTTAACCACCCCCCCTAGAAACACAATCTAAACCAGACATATAAACTCTTTAACCACCCCCCCAGAAACACACTTTAACCCAGACATATAAACTCTTTAACCCCCCCCCCTAGAAACACACTATAACCCAGACATATAAACTCTTTAACCACCCTCCCTAGAAACACACTTTAACCCAGACATATAAACTCTTTAACCACCCCCCCCCTAGAAACACACTATAACCCAGACATATAAACTCTTTAACCACCCCCCCAGAAACACAATCTAAACCAGACATATAAACTCTTTACCCCCCCCCCCCCTAGAAACACACTATAAACCAGACATATAAACTCTTTACCTCCCCCTAGAAACACACTATAAACCAGACATATAAACTCTTTACCTCCCCCCCCCTAGAAACACACTATAACCCAGAAATATAAACTCTTTAACCCCACCCTAGAAACACACTATAACCCAGACATATAAACTATTTAACCCCCCCCCCCCCTAGAAACACACTATAAACCAGACATATAAACTCTTTAACCACCCCCCCTAGAAACACAATCTAAAACCAGACATAAAAACTGTTTTAACCCCCCCCCCCCTAGAAACACACTATAAACCAGACATATAAACTATTTTAACCCCCCCCAGAAACACAATCTAAACCAGACATATAAACTCTTTAACCCCCCCCCCTAGAAACACACTTTAACCCAGACATATAAACTCTTTAACCCCCCCCTAGAAACACACTATAAACCAGACATATAAACTCTTTACCTCCCCCCTAGAAACACAATCTAAACAAGACATATAAACTCTTTAACCCCCCCCTAGAAACACAATCTAAACCAGACATATCAACTATTTTACCCCCCCCTACAAACACACTAGAAACCAGACATAAAAACTGTTTTAACCCCCCCCCCTAGAAACACACTATAAACCAGACATATAAACTATTTTAACCCCCCCAGAAACACAATCTAAACCAGACATATAAACTCTTTAACCCCCCCCCCTAGAAACACACTATAACCCAGACATATAAACTCTTTAACCACCCCCCCTAGAAACACAATCTAAACCAGACATAAAAACTGTTTTAACCCCCCCCCCCCTAGAAACACACTATAAACCAGACATATAAACTATTTTAACCCCCCCCAGAAACACAATCTAATCCAGACATATAAACTCTTTAACCCCCCCCCCCTAGAAACACACTATAAACCAGACATATAAACTCTTTACCTCCCCCCTAGAAACACACTATAAACCAGACATATAAACTCTTTACCTCCCCCCCCTAGAAACACAATCTAAACCAGACATATAAACTCTTTACCTCCCCCCCCAGAAACACACTATAACCCAGACATATAAACTCTTTAACCCCCCCCTAGAAACACACTATAACCCAGACATATAAACTATTTAACCCCCCCCCCCCTAGAAACACACTATAAACCAGACATATAAACTCTTTACCTCCCCCCTAGAAACACACTATAAACCAGACATATAAACTCTTTACCTTCCCCCCCTAGAAACACAATCTAAACCAGAAATATAAACTCTTTACCTCCCCCCTAGAAACACACTATAAACCAGACATATAAACTCTTTAACCCCCCCCCTAGAAACACACTATAACCCAGACATATGAACTCTTTAACCCCCCCCCCTAGAAACACACTATAAACCAGACATATAAACTCTTTAACCCCCCCCCCCCTAGAAACACACTATAAACCAGACATGTAAACTCTTTACCTCCCCCCCCTAGAAACACAATCTAAACCAGACATATAAACTCTTTATCCCCCCCCCTAGAAACAAAATCTAAACCAGACATATAAACTCTTTAACCCCCCCCCCCAGAAACACACTATAACCCAGACATATAAACTCTTTAACCCCCCTAGAAACACACTATAACCCAGACATATAAACTCTTTAACCCCCCCCCTAGAAACACAATCTAAATCAGACATATAAACTCTTTAACCCCCCCCCCTAGAAACACACTATAAACCAGACATATAAACTCTTTAACCCCCCCCCCCTAGAAACACACTATAAACCAGACATATAAACTCTTTAACCCCCCTAGAAACACACTATAAACCAGACATATTAACTCTTTAACCCCCCCTAGAAACACACTATAAACCAGACATATAAACTCTTTACCTCCCCCCCTAGAAACACACTATAACCCGGACATATAAACTCTTTAACCCCCCCCCCCCCTAGAAACACAGTATAAACCAGACATATTAACTCTTTAACCCCCCCCCCCAGAAACACACTATAACCCAGACATATAAACTCTTTAACCCCCCCCCCCTAGAAACACACTATAACCCAGACATATAAACTCGTTAACCCCCCCCCCTAGAAACACACTATAACCCAGACATATAAACTCTTTAACCCCCCCCCCCCTAGAAACACACTATAACCCAGACATATAAACTCTTTTAACCCCCCCCCCCTAGAAACACACTATAACCCAGACATATAAACTCTTTTAACCCCCCCCCCTAGAAACACACTATAAACCAGACACATAAACTATTTTTGACCCCCCCCCCCTAGAAACGCACTATAACCCAGACACATAAACTATTTTTGACCCCCCCACCTAGAAACACACTATAAACACTATAAACCAGACGTATATTCTCCTTAAACCCCATGTGTGTAATCAATGCAAGGTATTATTAAAGTGGAACATATTTGTTTACTTGTTTTGGATACAGCAGAAAAATTACTTAAAGGAGTTGCAGTTGAAATCATTACAGAATTCGATCTTACACTTTGATTAAATGAGTTCCATGATTTCTTGAGTGAGTTAGTAAGCGCTGACTTGGATCTCGTTCCCTGAGCTCAATGTTTTACCCTTTACTTCCAATCAGTAATATATGGATATATGAGTGAATACAGCCGTTTGAAGCGGCAATCAGCAGTTGTAACAATAACAAAGCACTCCCCGCCACTGTTTTGGTTAAAAGCTTGGGGAGAAATGTTTTTACTGTGGAATGCAGGGTTTTGTTTTCGCCAGACATAATGGGACCCATCTCATCCAAAAAGTAGACTTGAGTTTGAAAAAAAGCACTTGGAAGCACCTGGATGATCATCAAGACTCTTGGAAGAATGTTCTATGGACAGATGAGTCAAAAGTGTAACTTTTTGGGCTACATAATTCTCATTATGCCTTGTGAAAACCAACTACATTCCACATTAAGAACTTTATACAAATGGCCATGCATGGTGGTGAAAGTGTGATGGTTTGTGGATGCTTTCCGGCCTCAGGACCAGGACGACTTGCCTTAAAAGAAGGAACCATGAATTCTGCTCTGTATCAGAGAATTCTACAGGAGAATGTCAGGCCATCCATTTGTGAGCTGAAGCACAGCTGGGTCATTCAGCAGACAATGATCTAAAACACACAATCAAATCTACATAAAAATGTCTAAAAAGCAACACATTTTGGAATGACATAGTCAAAATCCAGACCTAATCCCAATTGAGATGTTGTGGCAGGACTTGAAACGGGCAGTTCATGCTTGAAAAGCCACAAAGTTAGTTAAAGCAGTTCTGCATGGAAGAGTGGGCCAACATTTCTCCACAGCGATGTGAGAGACTGATCAACAACTACAGGAAGCGTTTGGTTGGAGTCATTGCAGCTAAAGGTTGCAATTACTGTAAGGGGGCAATTACTTTTTCACACAGGGGCATTGGGTGTTTGCTAACTTTATTTATGAAATAAATTAAATAAGTATGTAATTGTTGTGTTATTTCTTCACTTAGGTTCCCTTTGTCTAATATTAGGTTTTGTTGAAGATCTGATAACATTCAGTATCAAAAGGAATATCAGGGTGGGCAAATACTTGTTCACGGAACTGTAAAATTATAGTTGCAACCATGTTTTGAGGCTACATGTTTTGTTACATGTACTTTTGTTTACAAACATTTGAGTAAAACACGCTTATATTTTGGCCTTTATAAGTTCCGTTCTTCAAGAATCAATCGGTGCATGTAATTCATTTTAAGGCACGCACACATATGTACACACATGCTTACAATACAAACACATGCATGGAGATCCCTACACACACACAGGCACACATGCACGGAACATGCTTACAATAGAAACACACAAACACACACAACACAGATGAGCTTATAGGAAGGTCCTGATACAGACATCATACAACAGCCCTGCCCTGACAGTAACCAGTTAAATAAACATGCATTTGCAATTTAATCTGAGGGCTACACGCCATTACTATGGTAAATCTGAAATTATATCCGAGTGGCTGCATTAGATTTAATACATACGATTTTGAGATTGTCTGTAATCTGCAGACCAGAGAGAGAGAAAGTGAAAGGGGGAGGGAAGGAAAAAATAGAAATATGAAAGCTGGAGGCCTGAGATATGAATAACCCTCACCTCTGGCTAGCCACCCATCTGTCTCTCTCTCTCTCTCCTCTCTCTCTCTCTCTCTCTCTCTCTCTCTCTCTCTCTCTCTCTCTCGCTCTCTCTCTCTCGCTCTCTCTCTCTCTCTCTCTCTCTCTCTCTTTTTTTTCTCTCTCTCTCCCTTTCTTTTTACCCCTGTCCACCCCCATCTATCTCTATTTTCAGGAGCCACACCTTCATGAGGCATGCTCCCTCTATAACTTACACAGTATCTACTACCTCACTTTTTGATATTGGGCACCTTGTATACAGCTGCTGAAGAGCATTGGAAGAAAGGTGATTGAGTTGGAATGGAGATTTGAAGTGAGAGGTTTGAGATCGTTTATGGTCGTCCAGTTTCCCAAAACCATCATTAGTAAAGTTGCACTTGAAAAAAAACATTATTTACAGACTGCCTCAGACCACTCGCAGAACAGCTAAGTGCATTGTTAGATGCATTTTTGCCCTTGCGTGTCACTTTATACACAGAAGATATCCGCTAAACATACACTCAAGATGTTTATCCATCTCTGTCTAACCGCCAAAAATACAAAGTTGCCAATGTCTTTGCAATTGTTACAAATAAGCCAAGAATAAAAAGATGCTTCAAATCGAGATGACAGAATTAAATAATAATAATACAAATAAAAATAATAATAATAATACGGTCTAGGCTACATAGGTATTTACAGTGCCTTCGGAAAGAATTCAGACCCCTTAACTTTTTCCACATTTTGTCATGTTGCAGCCTTATACTAAAATGTATTAAACAATTTTTTCCCTCTCATCAATCTACACACAATACCCCATAATGACAAAGCAAAAACAGGATTTTAGACATTTTAGCAAAGTTATACAAAACAGAAATATAACATTTACGTAAGTATTCAGACCCTTTACTCAGTACTTTGTTGAAGAACCTTTGGCAGAGATTACAACATCGAGTCTTCTTGGGTATGACGCTAAAAGCTTAGCAAACCTATATTTGGGGAGTTTCTCCCAT
Organism: Thymallus thymallus; assembly: GCA_023634145.1. NCBI lineage: Eukaryota > Metazoa > Chordata > Actinopteri > Salmoniformes > Salmonidae > Thymallus > Thymallus thymallus. Next base: position 12,407,072 of record CM042411.1, read on the forward strand.
TCTTCTCTGCAGATCCTCTCAAGCTCTGTCAGGTTGGATGGGGAGCGTTGCTGCACAGCTATTTTAAGGTCTCTCCAGAGATGTTTGATCGGGTTCAAGTCTGGGCTCTGGTTGGGCCACTCAAGGACATTCAGAGACTTGTCCTGAAGCCACTCCTGCGTTGTCTTGGTTATGTGCTTAGGGTCATTTTCCTGTTGGAAGGGGAACCTTCGGTTTTCATCAAGGATCTCTTTGTACTTGCTCCGTTCGTCTTTGCCTCGATCCTGACTAGTCTCCTAGTCCCTGCCGCTGAAAAACCTCCCCACATGATTATACTGCCACCCTCACGCTTCACAGTAGGGATCGTGCCTCCCGACTTGATGCTTGGCATTCACGCCAAAGAGTTCAATCTTGGTTTCATCAGACCAGAGAATCTAATTTCTCATTGGCTGAGAGTCTTTAGGTGCCTTTTTCAAATAAGCTGTTATGTGCCTTTTACTGAGGAGTGGTTTCCGTCTGGCCATAAAGTCCTGATTGGTGGAGTGCTGCAGAGAAGGTTATCCTTCTGGAAGGTTCTCTCATCCCCACAGAGGAACTCTAGAGCTCTGCCAGAGTGACCAGCGGCCAGCTGTAAGAAGAGTCTTGGTGGTTCCAAACTTCTTCCATTTAAGAATAATGGAGGCCACTGTGTTCTTGGGGACCTTCAATGCTGCAGAAATGTTTTGGTACCCTTCCCCAGATCTGTGCCTCTACACTATCCTGTCTCTGAGCTCTATGGATAATTCCTTCGACCTCATGGCTTGGTTTTTGCACTGACATGCACTGTCAGCTGTGGGACCTTGGAATCTTACCTATTCAATGTTTTTTCTTTATTTGCACTATTTTTTACATTGTAGAATAAAAGTGAAGACATCAAAACTATGACATAACACATATGGAATCAGGTAGTAAGCAAAAAAGTGTTTAAGAAATCAAAATATATGTTATATTTGAGTCTTCAAATAGCCACCCTGATGACAGCTTTGCACACTCATGGCATTCTCTCAACCAGCTTCATGAGGACCGCCACAGGACTGGAAGACCCATAAATACCTCTGCTGCAGAGGATACGTTCAGTCGAGATACCAGCCTCAGATTGCAGCCCAAATAAATGCTTCAAGTGTTCAAGCAACAGACACATCTCAACATCAACTGTTCAGAGGAGACTGTGTGAATCAGGCCTTCGTGGTCATATTTCTTCAAAGAAGCCACTACTAAAGGACACCAATAAGAAGAGTAGATTTGCTTGAGATTTTATATTTTTGGTTCCAACCTCAACCAAATTTAGATGGTTTTGGATGAGTCGGACCGCAGTGAAGGAAAAGCAGGCAACAAGTGCTCAGCATATGTGGGAACTCCTTCAAGACTGATGGAAAAGCATTCCAGGTGAAGCTGGTTGAGAGAATGCCAAGAGTGTGCAAAACTGTCATCAAGGCAAAGGGTGGCTATTTGAAGAATCGATTTTGATTTGTTTAACACTTTTTGGGTTACTACATGATTCCATATGTGTTATGTCAAAGTTTTGATGTCTTCACTTTTATTCTACAACGTAAAAAATAGTGCGAATAAAGAAAAACCCTTGAATTAGTAATATTCCAAAATGTTTACCGGGGGTGTAGACAGGTGTGTGCCTTTCCAAATCATTTCCAATCAATTTAATTTACCACAGGTAGACTCCAATCAAGTTGTAGAAACATCTCAAGGATGATCAATGGAAACAGGATGCACCTGAGCTCAATTTTGAAACTCATACCAAAGGGTCTGAATACTAATGTAAATAAGGTATTTCTGTTTTTTATTTTTAAGAAGTTTGCAAAAATTACTAAAAACCTGTTTTCACTAAGTCATTATGGGGTGTTGTGTCTAGATTGCTGAGGATTACAGTTTAGAATAAGGCTGCAATGTAATAAAATGTGGAAAAAGTCAAGGAGTCTTAATACTTTCCGAATGCACTGTATATTTAAATCATATTGAAATCAATTTCATGTTCAATCATTTGAGTTCTATTTTTCTAATTGTAGGCTACTATATGTAATTTTTTGTGTAACAACGTGCGCAATGATGTACCAAATCAATGATTTAATGCTTTATCATTGGGTCAACATAAGAACAATCCACCTCAATACTTGCAGCCATAGGTGGTAATATCTCTCTAGGAGCTAATCCTTTGTCAGTACTGTGAAATAATTTTAATACTAAGGTAAGATTTTAATATATAAAGCTGATCCGATTCTATCTGTGTGGTGTTGTTCTATCTTCAGCCGTTGTTGGAACGATGCGTTGTTAAAACACTCGTAAGACTAAGTTCCATCACTTTTGGGAAACCGGGCCCAGACCAGAAATAAAAAAAAAGGAATTGCGTCCTCCATCCACTGGTTTTCACATTCCTTGTTTTTAGAGCAGTTCATGTATCAAAACCACAAGTGGTGCATTGTCTCAGCATGTCCACACCTGGCTAGCAACGTCAGTACACTGTGAACGCTGGCCAATTTCTTTCTCAGTCTTCCATAACATACAGCACATGGCTATTACACGCAACTATTCTCAGGGCCTCCTGGAGCCTATACTATGAGGAGGGTGAATGATGGTAGGCATGTATTAATGTACTGTATGTGAAAAGAGAGAGAGAGAGGGAAAGAGAGCGAGAGAGAGAGAAAGAGATGGAAAGAGAGTGAGAGAGAGAGAGAGAGAGAGAGAGAGAGAGAGGAAGAGAGAGAGAACCTATGTTCCTTCCTCAACATTGTTTTCCCATTTGGCTGCTTGCCTACAGTCAGACATGCGCCATGTCCTGTGTTTCCCAAGACAGTTCCCCCTCTCCTCCTCCTCCTCCTCCTCCCCCTCTCCTCCCCCTCTTCTCCTCATCCACCTCCACCAGACCTGGGCTCGGCAGCACCAGCTGTTAAATGCATCACTCTTAAAATGGACCCTCAGCTGCTGTCATGGCGACCGGAGGAAAGGCAGGGCAAGGATGACTCCATGGGCAGCTGGGGGACCATGGCTGCATACTACCAGACCTGGGTGTAAATACTATTTGAAATCTTTCAAATCATTTGAGTGTTTGCTTTTGCCTGCCTGGAGTGCCAGATGGAAGCGTTTGTATTGGTGCCATTGATTGGCGCAATTGAAACAGGCAAGATTAATCAAGCACAGCTAAAGCATTTGAAATAATTGAACCCAGGTCTTCCATTACAGTTTACACATGACGCCTGCCCTATGGCAACAGGGATCTGTTTTGGTCTCATCAACAGTTACCGGCCACCAATTCCATGTTAGAGAGTGTTGCCATATAATAAGCCAATCAATGGTGTCAGGTTGGCTATTCTGTGAAGTCATTTAATGTCATTTGTCCATTGTTCTCAAAGCCGAGGATATGAAGGACAAGAAGCTCTAAAGGGACGCTGGTTACCCACTGTTAGAGGATTGAACCCAATTATCAATGTATCCAAAAGCATCACTCACTATTCTTCACTGTGTTTAGAACCATGGAGATATTCTGTACATGTTGGGTCTGATTCCCATCTGATGTCATTTGGCCATTGTTCTCAAAGATTGAAATCTAAAGAGGATATGAATATAAAAAGACATTGTCTATTCAGTGAAACGATGGTTAACACCCCTAAATAGCCATGTGAAAAAACAGACCACACATGCTCCATTCATTCATTTATTTATTTGGATTGGAACCACAATTCCCTTGCGCTTCTTTCGTAATGTAATGGACATTTTTGTGGATATTACAAGCTTCAGAAGCCTTTTAAAAACTCAAATTCACTGCAAGTTTAAAATGTCCTGAATTGCAGGAAAGATTTCATGCAACAGGGTGATCAAATTAAGATCCTACATACTGTATGTTTGTTTTCGTTTATAAGGTCCAAGGGTTAAGTGATCATTTTATTGGCTATTGTATCATGTTTCATACTGGGGCCTGCTGACTGTGTTTCGTTATTTCGATGTTGGGAAACAGCTGAAATATTTTAATAGCAGTGAGAGTTAAAGCTGTCAAAGACTCGGCCTGAGGTGAGTTCACCTCTTGAACAAAATAATAATAATAATAATAATAATATATGCCATTTAGCAGACGCTTTTATCCAAAGCGACTTAGTCAGACATGTCAGTCTGATTGCGTAAACTCCTGAAGTACAACAAAGGCAGCTCTGTGAACACATCTCCACTGTAATTAACTGTGGATTTACTTTGACAGATATGCCGTTTTCCATCCCAAAAGTTATGATTTTTTAGACATGAATATTTGTGGAAGTATTTTACGACTATAACATGTCCTTTGTGTTTGCAGAGAAAACAACATGCCATTCAGTTTGATTGGAGAGCGTCCAACAAGGGAAGAAATTGAGAGTTCATTTTGCGTTTGGAATGATTTGATACACTTTGATTGATTTTCAGGTGAGTAGATTAAATATATCGCTCAGGTGTACATGTTGTCAGTTGTATGTCAAATCTTTCTACCCGTATGTTATTTTACTGTAGGATTCATATCTAGAGAGCAGACCTGGGGGGGGGGGGGGGGGGGGGGGGGGGGGGGGCTGTCTGTATTTTACTTTGTCTGGGTGTTGGTTTGGGATTTATGGAAGGAGACAAATATATCAGTTCTATTTCAGGTATGACGAGTCTATACCCCCTCTCCCCTGCCTGCCTCAGTTATAGCACCACTATTCTGGGGAGCATCTGAATTGCCCTGCAGGTTTTCCTGTCGGTACATTCCTACACACACACACACACACACACACAGTGAGTCACAGTCATATGAACACAATATCTCTGTTTTTGCGTATCACCAAGGACTACAGTAGTTAGACATTTTGTTCTATAACCATCTGATGAAATATGAATTCAAAACATTGCCCTAAACTATGTGCATCTTAAGCAAAATAAACAGGAAATTAGTTTTGGGGTTACAGAAATGTAAAAGGAGTCCTAGGTAATGATCTATCATTTTGTTTATCAAAGGGGTACATTAGGGTTCCCAAAGCTGCTTATTTTGGTTTTGTCATGCTTGGGTTTGCTTTCTCCAGGCTTTTATCTTGGGTTTCTTTTCTGCACACTGTAATATGAGTCATGCTTCATTGGCTTATCATGTATCTGCTCAAATTATATAAAATATTTGTGTTTTTGCACTTGGATAAACAATTTAGAAAGCTCTTATCCGCCACACTGAGGACAAATTGCATGCAGAGAGACAGAGAGTGACTGAGAGAGAGAGAGAGCGAGAGAGAGGGTGTGGGCGCCGTCTCAAATAGAAGCCATTACGTTCATCTGTAGTAAACACATTTGAAAAATGTTCTAAAAACATATTGATTCGGACTGGGCCTATTTTATGCCATTATATCCCCACGTAGAGCCAGCCACCTGTTGAAAATATAATGCACTTTTCCTAGAATGTGAACCTTGCAAATTCAGCAAGCCGTATGGCAGAAAGAATAGGGTAACTAAAAGGCTCTCAGGTTTAACGTAACACTGCAGTATGCGAGATGCCAACATTCCTGAATAATCTATGAAATGGTCTACCTGATATCAATACTTATTTGGACATAAGGATCATGCACATTTGGAATGGGAACATTGACTATCACACACAATAGACCCAGTCAGTACTCCCATACATTTTTTGGTTTCAGTATGCAATCAATTGAAATCTCTTGATATTTCCTAAAATTTTTCTGCTCAAATGAAAGAGAGAGAGAGAGTGAGAGAGATACAGCGTTCATGTTTCATGCATAATATACTTCCTATGGAAGTAGAGAGTGTAACAGCTACATAGGAGTACAAACCAATTTGACCTTTATTTAACTTGGCAAGTCAGTTAAGAACAAATTATTACCTACCTACACTAGGCCTATGTACTAGGCAGTACATCTTAAGTGGGATTAAGCCAAATAAGATATGGGATATGTGGTTCAACCATGCTCATTTAAAGATATCACATATGATTCTATTCAAACAAATGGTGCAGTTACATGTTTATGGTCTTATCTGGACTTAAACCTATGGAAATGAGTATATAGCATTGAATGCATGTCATTCAGGAGTATTACCGGAAGCTCAGCTCATGCTAGGTCAATGACCTATTTTATCAACTGTGAACGCTATTTGGCAGAGCTTAAGAAAATCTATATAGCACTATGCTTGTTTTATAACACTGCAAGGAGCCTATGCGGAGAGAGAGAGCGTAAGAGAGAGAGAGAGGGAGGGACTCATCCCTCACTAGTTGAAGAGGTAAATGCGAGCTATGGTATGAACCGCTCTTTGTATACTGTTGATAACGTACCCTCTGTGAGTCCTTTTGCTAAAACAACAGTTTCGATCACATGGCTTCTTCCTCCGCAGTGATACATAATTGAAGAGTACAGCTAGTTAGCTCACACTGTTCTTGAAGAGAGGGCCGTCGGCCTGGGAAGGAACAGAGAGAATGATGGAATTATCCCTCTCTAACTGGGCCTAAACTAGTGTATAAAGATCATACAAAAGATTTTGCTATGACTCTTATGTGAATGATGTTAAAAATATTTGTTGGTCTGATGTGATTAATAAGGAGCATCCAGACGCTGCACTTGATGGATTTATGAAATGGCCTCTTCCAACTATGTATAAACATGCACCTGTTAAGAAACGGTTTGATGGATCATGGATTGATGAGGAATTTAAAAACTGTATGGTTGAAAGAGATGGGCAAAAAAGGAGTGGATAATAAGTCTGGCTGCACATCTGACTGGCTGACTTACTGCAAATTGAGAAATTATGTGACTAAACTCTACACAAAGAAGAATAATCTGTATTATGAAGCCAATATCAATGGTATAAAACGTTTGGGCAGAAAGACGAATTCAACTCCATCTTTCATTGAATCAGATGGCTTATTCAACACAAAACCATTTCATGTTGCCAATTATTTTAATGATTACTTCATTGGCAAAGTGGACAAACTTAGGCAGGAAATGCCAACAACGAACACTGAGCCATGATATTCATGCATAAAACATAACACCTGGGCTGGCTTTCACCGCCAACCAAGTGAAGAGAGAGCTGGAGAGCGCCACTTCAACCTTAGCCTGAGCCTGGAAAACATCCTGCCTGGTCCCAGTGCCCAAGAAGGCGCACCCCACTGTCCTGAATGACTTCAGACCTGTAGCGCTAACATCCCACATCATGAAGACCCTGGAAAGGTTAGTCCTCGCTTATCACTGGACCCCCTGCAGTTCGCATACCAGCGCAACATCGGGGTGGATGATGCAATCATCTATCTTCTGCAAAGGGCCTACTCTCACCTGGACAACGCAGGTTGCACTGTGAGGGTTATGTTTTTTTACTTCTCCAGTGTCTTCAACACCATTCAGCCCCTGCTACTGGGTGAGAAGATGAGGAGGATGAAAGTGGAAGCACCCTTAGTCTCCTGGGTTACGGACTACCTGTGTAATTACGACTCCACTTTGTCTCTATACTGACGTTTTGCCTGTTTGATTTCCTTACGGAGGGAATAACTACACTGTTTGTGTTCAGCCATAATCCCAGTCACCTTGCCATGGTTAAATGCGGTGGTTCACGCTTTCAGTTTTGTGCGAATGCTGCCATCTATCCACAGTTTCTGATTTGGGAAGGTTTTAATAGTCACAGTGGGTACAACATCTCCTATACACTTCCTGATGAACCCAGTCACCGTATCTGTGAATTCGTCTTATTCTCAGAGGCTATCCAAAACATATCCCAATCCGAGTAATCAAAACAATCTTGAAGTGTGGATTCCAATTGGTCAGACCAGCGTTGAATAGTCCTTAGCACGGGTACTTCCTGTTTGAGTTCATGCCTATAGGAAGGGAGGAGCAAAATTGAGTCGTGATCAGATTTGCCGAAGGGAGGGCGGGGAGGGCCTTGTAAGCTTAGTAGCAGTGGTCTAATGTTTTCTCAGAGCGAATGCTACAGTCAATGTGTTGGTAGAACTTCAGTAGTGTTTTCTTCAAATTTGCTTTGTTAAAATCCCCAGCTACAATATATGGATATGTGGTTTCCAGTTTGCATAAAGTCCAGTGAAGTTCTTTGAGGGCCTTCGTGGTATCGGCTTGAGGAGGAATATACACAGCTGTGACTATAACCAAAGATAATTATCTTGGGAGGTAATACGGTCTGCATTTGATAGTGAGGTATTCTAGATCGGGTGAACGAAAGGACTTGAGTTTCTGTATGTTATCACAATCACACCATGAGTAATCATGAAACATACACCCCCACCTTTCTTCTTCCCGGAGAGTTCTTAATTCCTGTCGGCGCGATGTACTGATCACCCAGCTGGCTGTCCGGACAAAGACAGTATATCCCTAGAGAGCCATAATTCCGTGAAACAGAGTATGTTACAATCCCTGATGTCTCTCTGGAAGGAGATTCTCGCCCTGAACTCGTCTACTTCATTATCCAGAGACTGAACATTAGCGAGAAATATACTTGGAAGTGGTGGATGGTGTGCGTGCCTACTAGAAGTCCACTCTGAAAGCCTCTTCTCCGCCGGCTGTGTTTTGGATCAGTTCAATTGCCCTGGGGGGTACAAACAAAGGATCCAATTCGGGAAAGTCGTATTCCTGGAAGTAATGCTGGTGAGTTACCGTCGCTCTGATATGCAAAAGTTATTTCCGGCTGTATGTAATAACACACAAAAATATATGGGTTAATAATGTAAGAAATAACACACTATATACTGCAAAGTTGCTTATTAGCTAGAAGCAGAGCTGCCGTATCTGTCGGCGCCATCTTGCCATATTTGAGTTTAACCATAGTATTTGTTGTAATATTTGTTCTGTATTTTCTGAAGGATAGCATTCCAATTGTAAACATCTTTGTATGGCTTGTTTAAGAAAGGTTGATACTTTTCATTTTAATTTTCAGTGAACCAAAAATAAGAAATTGTATTCTGTATAAAGGCAAAAAGGCAATTTTTGAAAAATGAATAAGGCTTTCTTAGTAATCTCTGGAGAACCAGTTCGGGTTAAAGTATAACTTATGTATGAGTAAAGCTTTTAGTGAGATGTTTAATGATTTAATATTTAATCATTTCAGCCCCCCAAACTAATATTCATTATATAAATAGGCACGTTTAATTTTGTCTGGCTTAGCATTCCAAAGAAAGTGAAAATATTGTTTGCTCATATGATTTTAAGGACGAGTTGTCTAGAGTAGGCAGCGCCATAATTAAATAAGTAAATAGTGATATGACTGAAGAGTTAATCAGTGTGATTTTTCCATAAATAGACAGGTATTTACCTCTCCATGGTTGCAGAATCTTGTTTATTTTCAAAATGTCTATTGAAATGTGTTCTGTTAAGTTAATTTATATCTTTAGGTATATGAATACCAAGTATGTTTATTTCACCATCAGCCCTTTTACTTGATAAACTGCAGGGTAGTGTAAAACCTGTGTCTTTTAACAATCCAATATGTAATATCGTACACCTATCATAATTGGGGTTTAGTCCAGAGAGGCTAGAGCAGTAATCTATATCTTTAATGAGACCGTGCAGGGACCCAGATGGCGGATTTAAGAGGAAACTTCAGACATCGGCATATATTGACACTTTTGTTTTTTAGCCCTGGATTTCCAACCCATTGATGTTCTTGTTGGATCTGATTTGAGCCCCCTAGAGTTCACCGGAATATACATAAATTCTAGGCATACTTTATTTAAAGCCTTTTCAAAATCTGCTATGATGTTTCACATTGTTCTATTGTTTCAAGTAATTGTCGTATATTATCTCCATATAAAAAAAAACTGTCTGATCAGAATGAACAATATCTGGTAAAACCTTTTTTATTCTATGCATTTTGCTAGGAATTTTGCATCACAACACTGAAATGTAAAAGGCCTCCATATTTTTAAGTGTACTGGATCTTTATACTTACCACCTCGTCCTGTTTCAGTAATAGTGAAATCATATATTGATAGTCTACCATTTTTATAGAATTAGTTCAAACATGCTAATAATGAATCTTTGAGTACATCAAAAAAAAAATCATATACCTCTACTGGTATGCCATCAAGCCCTGGGGTTTTTCTGGACTGAAAGGATTTAATTGGCTCAATCTGTAAATTGGCCTTCACACAGGTCTTGCTGTACATTTGTGACCGACCAGCTCGATTTGGTCAGATGTAGCAAAATTTGAAATTGTGTTTTTTACATTGGATAAAAGTAGACGCGAGTTAGAAAATTGTATATCGTACACTACAGTTGAGGAACAATGGGAAAGTCATTCTGATTTGAAAGTGAATAAACTTGTAGCCTCACATTTGAGGGAATGGCCCTTAAATGTTTTGGTACACCTTCTGGAGAGCTCTTCTTTGTCTACAAAGAATTCAGCATTGTTTACATCTCCCCTCCCTGTCCACCTCCCCTCCAGCTCTCCAGGCCACACACCCTCACGGCTGTCCCACCCCCCCTTTGCACACGACACCTCCATTGAGACAATCAGCGACCCCCTCCCCGCTCCCTCTGGACTGTTCTGCAACACCTCCCTTCCACCCACCTCCCTACCTGGGCTGGCTTTCACCACCAACCAAGTGAAGAGAGAGCTGGAGAGACTACATCAGTGGAAAGCAGCGGGCCTTGATGGAGTCAGCCCAAGGGTGCTTAGGGTCTGTGCTGACCAACTGTGTGGAATACTCCAGTGCCACTTCAACCTTAGCCTGAGCCTGGAAAACATCCCTGCTGGTCCCAGTGACCATGAAGGCGCACCCCACTGTCCTGAATTACTTCAGACCTGTAGCGCTAACATCCCACATCATGAAGATATTGGAAAGGTTAGTCCTCACTTACCTCAGACCCCTGGTGTGTACATCGCTGGACCCCCTGCAGTTCGCATACCAGCGCAACATCGGGGTGGATGATGCAATCATCTACCTTCTGCAGAGGGCCTACTCTCACCTGGACAATGCAGGTTGCACTGTGAGGGTTATGTTTTTTGACTTCTCCTGTGCCTGTGGGTGAGAAGATGAGGAGGATGAAAGTGGAAGCACCCTTAGTCTCCTGGGTTACGGACTACATGACCGGTAGGCCACAATTTATGCGGCAGTGAGCAACACAGGGATCCCCCATGGAACGGTCCTGTCCCCCTTCCTGTTCACCCTCTACACCTCAGACTTCAGATATGCCACCTACCAAACATGCCACCTACCGAAGTTCTAGGATGACTCCGCAATAAATTAAAATAAAATAACAATAACGAGGGTATACACAGGGTACAGGTAACGAGTCAATGTGCGGGGGTCAATGTAAATAGTCCAGTTGGACATTTTAATTAATTTTAACAATTGTATTTGTATTCATAGATGGCATACAAGTTTGTTATTAAGGCACATGAAAGAAGGCATTTCTGCCAGAAAACGCATTTTGACAAAAAAAAAAGTGTCACAAGCTGATTTGTTTCACCTGTCTTGTGATTGTCTCCAACCCCCACCAGGTGTCTCCCATTTCCTCATGTGTATTTATACCTGCGTTTTCTGTTTGTCTTTGCCAGTTCGTCTTGTCCCGTCAAGTCCTACCAGCATCTTCCCGTGTTTACTGTGCTCTAAATGTAGCTTTTTCTAGTCTTCCCAGTTCTGACCTTTCTGCCTGTCCTGACCCTGATCCTGCCTGCCGTCCAATACTTGCCTGACTCTGATTTGGATTACACATTTTTGCCAACCTTGACCTACTGATTGCCTGTCCCTTGTACTATATTAAACTCTGAGACTCGTACTATCCACCTCCTGTGTCTGCATCTGGGTGTTAGCCTGAGCCGTGATAGTACGAACTGGCCATGACTGACCCAGCAGACTGGGACCAGCTCCACAACGCTGTGTCCTTCCAAGGAGCCACCATTGGAAGACATGAGGAGTTACTGCAAAGCCTTATGGAAGGACTCCATACACTGGCAGAACGCCATGACCATACTTTCAATACATTGCTGGAGCAATTCCACAGATTCCCAACTAGGCAGAAAGCCACAAAAGTTATCCCCCAGACTCTCAGCAACCTCGCCACCAGCTGTGCTTCTTCCCAGCTTACCCCTGTGTCCAGAGAACCTTGCTGACCTCTTCCGGAGACCTACACTGGAGATTCTGGAACCTGCCTGGCGTGTCTCTCCCAGTGCGCCCTCATCTTCGAGCTGCAGCCTCCAGTGCGCCCTCATCTTCGAGCTGCAGCCTTCTTCGTTCCCCTCGGACAGCTTGAAGATAGCGTGCTTGATAACGCTGATGTCCGGGAGAGCCCTCACCTGGGAGGTGTGGGAGCAAAATTCCACCGTTTGCCTCAGTCTGGAGGAGTTTGTGGCGGAGGTACGAAAATTGTTAGATTCTCAGTTGTCCGGGAGAGAGGCTGCTCGTAAGCTGCTCTAACTACATCAAGACTCCCATAGTGTGGCAGACAATGTGGTGGATTTTCGCACATTGGTGGCTGAGAGTGCCTGGAACCCGGAAGCCCTGTTCAGCACGTTCCTTCAAGGATTATAGGAGGTGATTAAAGACGGGATCGCAGCCCGGGAGCTACCCATGGACCTCAACTCCCTCATTATCTTGACCATCCGGATCGATGGGCGGCTACTGGAGAGTAGGAGGGAGAGGGGGTCTGTTCCCTGTCGCCCTTGCTTGTCCTCGAAATTCCACCTCACCTCAGAGTCCCTGCGGAAATCAATGAGGGCTGTTCACTCACCTCCTCCAGAGCCCATGCAACTGGGCAAGGCTAGATTGTCTCCTGCTGAGCGCTCACGCAGACTGAACACCAAGAGCTGTCTGTATTGTGGAGCTACGGGACATTTCTTATCTACCTGGCCATTAAAACACCAGGCTCATCAGTAGGTGCGTGTACACTGGTGAGCCATATGGGGAGTTTCCAATCTCTCACTACGTGTAACCCCCTCTATGCTACCCTGTTGTGGAGTGACCAGTCCAAATCCATCCGGTTGCTCATTGACTCTGGGGCTGACGAGAGCTTTATGGACACTACCCTTGTGTCGGAGTTGGGCATCTCCACTCAACCAGAGCACTAGTAGATGGGCACTCTATTGGTAGAGTCACCCACAATACGGTTCCTATCAACCTGCGTGTGTCAGGCAACCACAGTGAGGCTATGCAGTTTCTGATCCTTGCGTCTCCTCATGTACCCATAGTTTTGGGGTTTTCATGGCTCCAGAGGCACAACCCCCTAATCGACTGGGCTACGGGTTCCATCATTGTTTGGAGTCCGTTTTGCCATGCACATTGTCTGAAGTTGGCGCTGCCTGCCCGTTTGGTTAAAGTCTTGGATATCTCCGCCATTCCTGCGGAGTACCAGGACTTCAACTCTGCCAGCACCACATCTCTTCCTCCACATCAGCGACTGTGCAATCAACCTTCTCTTGGGTACCGCATCAACTCGGGGGCGAGTTTGTTATCAGAGACCAAAGCGATGGAAGGGTATATTGAGGACTCTCAGGGATTATGCTTCCATCTGCCTCCCCCATCGGCAAGGGTTCTTCTTTGTGGAGAAGAAAGACAAGACCCTGCATTCGTGTATCGACTACCGGAGTCCTAACGACATTATGGTTAAAAACTGTTACCCATTACAACTCATCTCTTCTCCTGCTACTACACCAATCGGACCCCAAGACCATCCTCCCTACTTCCTGTCTAGCGGCTGCTATCATCTGGGGTATAAAGAGTCTGGCTAACCGAATGTTTGTCCCGGACTCTGCTGGTGCTCCAGTCCTGGAATGGGCACATTCCTCGAGACTCACCTGTCATCTTGGCTCCCATCGGACCTTGGCACACCAAAATGTCAGACAACATTTTTGGTGGCCCACCATGGTTCCTGACATCTCTGCGTTCATTGCCGCCTGCACTGTGTGTCCGCAGAACAAGACTCTGCGGTAAGCTCCGGCTGGCCTCCTTCAACAACTCCCTGTTCCTCACTGCCCCTGGTCCCATATATCCTTGGACTTTGTCACGGGTTTCCCTCCATTCTTACGGTGGTGGATAGGTTTTCCAAAGCCGCCCACTTTATCCCCCTTTTTAAGTTGCCCTCAGCTAATGGTGCAGCTGTTGCCATACCTGGAAGATAGCCCGGGCCACTCTTCTCAAGACCACCTCTATGTATCGATGACAGGCGGACCGCCATCGGGCCCCTGCTCCCCGTTACCAACTTGGGCAGAGGGTATGGCTTTCCACTCGGGATCTGCACCTCTGGGTTCAGTCCCACAAACTTTCCCCCCGTTTTATCGGGCCTTTCCCCCCCGTTTTACCCTGGACCCTCCATATAAATCCCACTTTCCCTGTATCTAGAATTAAACCCTATTTACGCTTGACATATGCCTCCTAAAATGAGTCACATTTGCTAATATTACATTATTGTTATTAATATGGGAAAAATACTTACAGTTAACATCATTCTGTGGAGCTGGGGGAGACTAATAAGAAAACATGTGCTTAAAATATTTTCCTTTATCTTTCAATAAATAATTTTGTGAATCATGAATACATGACACCTCTATGGAAGAAGGAGACTCTCGTGAACACGATGGTATGTTCCGTTTTGTTTTACGACTCCCACAAGCGTCTTGGGACTCATCTAAAGTTCGTACAGCCTTACTTCTGTCTGTAGCAGCCAAACCTGTCACGATCGTGTGTAGAGACAGACCAAGGCGAAGCGTAATCATAGTTCGACATTGTATTTATTCACAAATAAACTATACTAAGTCAGAACTCTACAAAATAACAAAGATTACCATACACGGAGAAGATACACACTTACTTGAATGATGACTTCAAAACAATGACCCATACAAACGTGTGAGGTAGAGCAACTTAAATAGAATCCCCAATCAGAGACACCGTCTCGCAGCTGTCTCCAATTGGGGATTCAACACGAAACGAAAAACACATAGATCTAGAATATCTAGATCTGTCAGGCTCTGACCATGGCCAAAAGGTACTTCCTATGGCCAGAGCCTGACAGTACCCCCCCTCTAAGGCGCGGACTCCCGGCCGCGACAATCAAATTTTTTTTTTACATGGGAGGTGTGAGGAACAATCCAACTCGGTGGCGGCTCAGGCCCCGGCGAAGTGGATATCTTCCTCCCTGACATAAGTCCGATGACCAGTCCCGGACTGGGACCTGGCATGGCGAACTGCTCCGGCCATGGAGCGGTACAGACGACTGGACCCGGACTGGGCACCGGTGTGGCAGGTCGCTCCGGTTCTGGAGCTGGGCAGACGACCGGCCCCGGACTGGGCACCGGGTGAGCGTACTGCTCCGGCACTGGAGCGAAGCAGACGACCGGCCCCGGACTGGGCACCGGTGGAGCGGACTGCTCCGACACTGGAGCGAAGCAGACGACCGGCCCCGGACTGGGCACCGGTGGAGCGGACTGCTCCGACACTGGAGCGAAGCAGACGACCGGCCCCGGACTGGGCACCGGTGGAGCGGACTGCTCTGGCACTGGAGCGGAGCAGACGACCGGCCCCGAACTGGGCATTGGTGGAGCGGACTGCTCTGGCACTGGAGCGGAGCAGACGACCGGCCTCGGACTGGGCACCGGTGGAGCGGACTGCTCTGGCACTGGAGCGGAGCAGACGGCTGGACCCGGACTGGGCACCGGTGGAGCGGACTGCTCTGGCACTGGAGCGGAGCAGACGGCTGGACCCGGATTTGGTACCGGTGGAGCGGACTGCTCTGGCACTGAGGCGGAGCAGACGGCTGGACCCAGAATGGGCACCGGTGGAGCGGACTGTTCTGGCACTGGGGCGGAGCAGACGGCTGGACCCGGAATGGGTACCGGTGGAGCGGACTGCTCTGGCTCTGGGGCGGAGCAGACGGCTGGACCAGGATTGGGCTCCGGTGGAGGTTCAGGGCGGCTGACCTTCGCTGGAGGTTCAGGGCGGCTGACCTTCGCTGGAGGTTCAGGGCGGCTGACCTTCGCTGGAGGTTCTGGGTTGCGGACCTTCACTGGAGGTTCTGGGTTGCGGACCTTCACTGGAGGTTCTGGGTTGCGGACCTTCACTGGAGGTTCTGGGCTGCTGACCTTCACTGGAGGTTCTGGGTTGCGGACCTTCACTGGAGGTTCTGGGCTGCTGACCTTCACTGGAG
Source organism: Thymallus thymallus (assembly GCA_023634145.1). Lineage (NCBI taxonomy): Eukaryota > Metazoa > Chordata > Actinopteri > Salmoniformes > Salmonidae > Thymallus > Thymallus thymallus. Next base: position 12,423,181 of record CM042411.1, read on the forward strand.
GTTCTGGGCTGCGGACCTTCACTGGAGGTCGAGTGCGGGGAGCCGGTACTGGGCTGCGGACCTTCACTGGAGGCTCCGTGCTGCGGGCCTTCGCTGGAGGCTCTGGGATGCAGACCTTCACTGGAGGTTCTGGGTTGCTGACCTTCACTGGAGGTTCTGGGCTGCTGACCTTCACTGGAGGCTCCGTGCTGCGGGCCTTCGCTGGCTCAGAAGCCCGCTCCCGCATATCCATCAGCCTGTTCACTAGAGCGTATCGGCGCCCGAAGTCCTCCTCCTCCTCTATCTCTATAATGAGCGGATCCATCTGCTTTTCAAAAGGAAGCGCTACCCAAGCTCTCCACCACCTTGTCTGTTCCTCCTTCGGGTGGTCAAAAAAACCCTCTGGTTTTTCTCGGTCATGGACCGTTGGCATCCGAAGTGGTGGGCGATCCTCTTCCTCCCGCCTCTGCGTGCCTTTGATGCACTCCGATGGGGTGGTGTGCGGAGTCGGCACGGACCGAACCGAGCTCTGTTCCTCTTCCTCCTCGCAATTCCACCTGGAGAGTGGTACTGGCACCTTCTCCTCTCGGCCAGACCACCCCTATAGCCCCCCCCCCAAAATATTATTGGAGATGTCTTTGGGCTATTTGTCCTACAGAGCCCCGTTGCAGACACTTTCCTCCTCGCTGCTCTCGTTGCTCTCCCCAATTGCGCTGCTTGGTCTTGTTGTGGTGGGTCATTCTGTCACGATCGTGTGTAGAGACAGACCAAGGCGAAGCGTAATCATAGTTCAACATTGTATTTATTCACAAATAAACTCAGAACTCTACAAAATAACAAAGATTACCATACACGGAGAAGATACACACTTACTTGAATGATGACTTCAAAACAATGTCACACAAATCACACAAATGTGTGAGGTAGAGCAACTTAAATAGAATCCCCAATCAGAGACACCGTCTCGCAGCTGTCTCCAATTGGGGATTCAACACGAAACGAAAAACACATACATCTAGAATATCTAGATCTGTCAGGCTCTGACCATGGCCAAAAGGTACTCCCTATGGCCAGAGCCTGACAAAACCAATATGACCCATCTGTGGAAAGGTGAGACTCTCAAACACATTTATGACAGTTGTTTACTCTAGGATGACCACAGGACTCACAAGACTTTCTGAAGGTCCCCCGGTACCAGTTGAAAAAATGAATGGAAGTAAAGTATACAGTATATTGACACTGTTTAGTGACAAAAAAGGGGTAAATACATGTAAAAAATAAAATAACACATTTTTCCTGATCTTTCTTACATATCAGGTATAGGACAAACACTTCAGAATCTGTTGTTCCATATAGTGAATATGTTAATCAATTGATTTTTCATCAAATAATTTTAGTATATATTTTTGTATACTTCAAAAAGTCTTAAAATTCCAAATCAAATTACTAAGCGGTCCTTGGTATGACCTTCTTGAAACAATTCCATATAGATTGGGTCCTCTTGTCTTCTCCTCTTGTCTTCTCTTGCAGTCTTGTCTTCTCCTCTCCTCTCCTCTTTACCAATCCCCTCCTCCCCTATCTTCTCCTGATCCGCACTAAAAAGTAAACAGAATGTCAAATGTCAAATGATGCCAGGCTCACTGTTTCTCTTCTTGTTCCTCCCTGTCTACAGAAATCAAAGCCTTCTGTCCTGGCGTCTCAGGACAGTCAAACAGCAGTACAAGCACCTCTCTCCTCTTCGCTCTTTATATGACCATGACTGGAGCATCCGGCTGGCAGACAGACATACACTTACTTCCCTGCTTATCCTACCTCCTGCGTGAGGGTGCATTGTCTGTCTGGCATCAAAAGCTTCTGCTGCACTCAGCCACTGCCATCGCAGTTCACAGAGGTGACAAAGAGTGAATGGCTCAAAATATGCACATGCAGGCTTAGACACACATACTGTACTTGCATAGACACGCGCACATGTACACGAGCGCACGCACACACAATCACAGTTAGACACAAAAGATGAAACAGGGGAGCCTTTTGAAGCCAGGCGATAGTGTAACAGGTGAAACCTGGGATGTGGGAGTGAAGAGGGTTTGTTGTGGTGTCTGTGAAGTCTGGCTCTTTTATCTGGGGATGTGAACGTTGTCCCGACTCAATTCACCCCTATGATACCTACTCCCCACCTGGGCTTTGATGTGCCATGCGTCCACTTTCCTGGGAGGAAGCAAGCATCAACGTGGTGGAACGTTACACTCAGAGATAGGACCCTGATGTTTTCCCTGACCACACCCAGGAAAAACTCTGGGCCACAGTTATAGTTATTATGATGTAATTGGAAGAAACTCTAGTCCTGTTTCACAGAAAAAGTATTGGGAAAAAGGAAATGGTAATTTTTTCCCCACTGTTCCACTTTTTCGCAAATTCATTTAGTGTTGCCAAGGAAAATCTAAAACAGAAATTATTCATTAAAATGACAAGTATGGACTAGTGTTCTCACGTTCTCTCAAACTAAAAAATCATTATTTAGTGTAAATGTAAAATTATGAAGAGCTACATGCCCAAACTAGTGTCTTAAGAAAGATTGGACAGTCTGTCACATATTTTAAATATGCTGATACGTGACATGAATCTCAGCTGGCTTATGTTCTCATGCAAAAATGGGGCGTACGTATCAACAAATATCATTCTCTTTTTGGCTTTGCAAGTTTGTATGATTTTACATTCTAAATAATGTCTATCCAGTGTATTACAAGATGGATTGACTGATATGCTAATTTCGCTCTGATTCTACAACAAAGAACAGAAAGATGAATGAGACATTCAAGAACAGCAAAAGCAACAAACACCCTGCAGGTAGCTAGCTTCACTTCTAAATGTCACCTACATATGTTGAATCTTAATTTGAGACAGTTTGCTATAGCAGGAAAAAAATCCTGCAGCAAAAGGATATGTGAATTATTATGTGGATTGTAATTAAAGGACAAACATTTCAAGTGGGAAATTTAAACATCAAATACACTACAAGTTGTACATTTTCTGTTTTAAATGTCCTTAAATTTCATTCATTGATCAAAATAAAATCCTACATCTGTAACTTTGTTCCTCTCTTTCTCATTTCAATTCGTCTTTCTTTTTTCATGTTTGTGTGCATGCTGTGCTATCTATTCTTGGCTTATTGGTTTCATGGATGGTAACTGGCAACACTTTCCTGCGGTCTCCACAACAACACTGGTGATTAAAGAGGCGAGAAGGGGCTTCTCTGTCTGTTTAATAAGTGTCTAATCCCATGGCCTTTCCTTCTGTCAGTCTGAACAGATGAGCTCCTAGGCTGGGGACATTCATCAAATGAGACCCGCCGCGTGTGTGCGTGTGTGTGCATGTGTGTGTGTGTGTGTGTGTGTGCGTATGCTTGCGTGCATGTCCATGCATGTGTGTGTGTGTGTTTAATGCAGCTCTACTTAAAGCAGGAATCTGAAACATTTAAAGTGAGGTCTGATAATAAACCATGCATAAATCATAAATCACCACTAAAGCAAACTGGTCCATTAGCGGCTCAATACAGACGTTGGCAACTGGTTAAAAGAGCAACTTTAGAGGGGCATCAATTGTTAAGTAGGATAATGTTTCTGTTGCTTTTGTAGATCCCCCCTCTAACCAGAGCCTATGATGTGTATCACATTCCTCTATGTTAACATTATCGTCTCTCCGAGGCTGAGCCACCAACCGTTAACACCTGTCCCGTCATCTCCAGGGAGGAGGAGGAAACGGTGATGCATTTTCAGTGTGGAACAGAAAGCTGATTGTGTCGGGGGATTATCACACACACACACACACACACACACACACACACACACACACACACACACACACACACACACACACACACACACACACACACACACACACTATGGCAAGTTGTCAGGCCCAGTCGAGGAGTGAGTTATGGAGCCGGTGGTGGATGTGCCTGAACATGGAGGGAGAGATTCCACCCACCCCTCTAAAGAAAAATGGGGGAGAGGTGAGGATGGAAGACTGAGAGAGCCTCAACGCATCTATCGAGACACCCTTGCTTAACGCAACTCACAGGGGACGATGGGTGTCAACACATCAGGGGCCTAACTACACACCTCACAAACACACACACCTCATTCACACACATATAAATACACACACACACCTCCAACACACCTCACAAAGCAGGACACGCAACCCGCAGAGCAACTGTCAATTTCTCCTCATCACCACTCTATTAGTGTGATGGACCAATGGCATGTCCACCCTGTCTGCCAATTCAAAAATCACAGCATGTGATAAAATGTAGGATGACATACGGAGAAAGAGACACAACGAGACAGGTAGAGAAAAAATAAATAAAAAGAAAGACAAAGAAACAGAGACAGAGGGGAAGAGAGAGAAAGAAACAGAGGTAAAGAGAGAGACTGAATCATCTAAAAACAGATGATAGCAGGATTGTTCTCTATGAGAGTTGTTGAGTTGTAAATGCTCTTGGTATGCCTTCCAGTCTACAGGATCATTTGATGGATAGTTTTGTGTTCCTCCTACCAAGTTGAGTGCTGCCTGTCGGCCAAATGAAAGTGGCTGGAAAAGCTAGAGAAAACAATGGCTCCTCAGTTGCTCTCCAAAGAATACACTGTTGCACTCTGCGCTTGAAAACGTAAATCCCTTATGTGCGACTGATTTAGGTGCGCGTTCATCCCACAATGTTCCTATTGGCATAGACGCTGAAATATCGCCCTCATGTCGAGAAACTTTTTCCACCTGTTGCTTGCGTCAATAGGACCAAACGGGTCGGATGAGTTGATGGATTTTTGTCTCAATGAAAACAAAAACACTTGAGAAAATAAAAGGAAATCTCAAGAAATGGAAGTGAAGGAGCTGAGAATACACATTTGCAGAGAACCATCTATTGGCAGATAGCATGCGGTTAATAATAGGTCTGATGCATTATATAACTTTGCTTAGTAACAGTACTCAAACTTTCTGATAGTTACTAAAGACACACCAAATTATGAAGAGGAGTAAAAAATTATAATTCCCTCATGTTGAGATCACAACTTATTTATCTCATGATAACTTTAACAAAATATGTTTTGTCGAGATCACAAGACAATTTTCTTGTGTTCATAACGTTATCAATCAATCAATTACATTTGTCAAGCCCTTTTTACATCAGCAGATGTCACAAAATGATTTTACAGAAACCCCCAATCAGCAAGCAATGCAGATGTAGAAGCACGGTGGATGGGAAAAACTAGAGAGGCAGGAACCTAGGAAGAAACCTAGAGAGGAACCAGGCTGAGGGGTGGCCAGTCCTCATCTGGCTGTACCGGGTGGAGATTATAAGAGTACATGGCCATTAAGGCCAGATTGTTCTTCAAGATGTTCAAACGCATATAGATGACCAGCAGGGTCAAATAATCATCACTGTGGTTGTAGAGGGTGCAATGCGTCAGCACCTCAGGAGTAAATCTCAGTTGGCTTTTCATAGCTGAGGTCGAAACAGCAGATGCGGTAGAGAGTGAGAGAGAGAGAGAGAGAGAGAGAGGGAGAGAGAGAGAGAGAGAGAGAGACAGAGAGAGAGAGAGATTTGAGATAACTGTACAACCAAGATTCATTGTCAGGTCAAGGTTTGGCTTTTTTAGGAGAGGCTTTAATACTACCACTTTTAGTGAGTTTGGTACACATCCGGAGGATAGGGAGCCATTTATTATGTTCAGCATAGGAGAGCAAAGCATAGGAAGTAGCTCTTTCAGTAGTTTAGTTGGAATAGGCTGCAGTAAGCAATTGAATTTGGCAATACTGCTATTAGCCAATAGAAACTTCTTGAATTACAAATTCACTACATGGAACAACAGATATTCCCCCCAAAAAGGAAGGAAACTTGTACCGGGGACCTTCAGATGAGTCTCAGCTTTCACGAGTGGTCATAATAGTTTGTAGGCCGATTTTCGGGATGTCTCATGGTCTGACAAACACCGCTCTAGCTCGCCACCTTTCACCGCAGATGTGGAAGGGCAAGAGATATCTCTAGCTTAAACAGATGTATTTTGATGGAGATTTTTGTATTATGTTAATTAGATTCCAGCTCAACCATTGTAGGCTAAGGGTTGTAGGCTAAGTGTAGGCTGTTTCACAGGTAATGCTTCTTGCAGGCAGATTAACTGTCAGCGCTTTATAGGTTGATGCATATAATCCAGAGTGGGTGTGCTCTATTCCTGGCAGGCTGATCAGATTCAATAGCAGCCTCAGAGGCTGATAAATCAGGATGCTGCCTTGTAGGCTGTTTCATATGTAAGGCTCCTTGCAGACAGCCTACAAGACAGCCTCCTGACTTTTTAGACTCTGAGGCTGCTACTGAATCTGATCAACCTACCAGGAATAGAGCGCACTCACTCTTGATCATAATCATAATGCACTTACTGCTAATTTCCTGCAAGGAGCTTTACCTATGAATTAGCCTACAAGTCAGAATCCTGATTGATCTGCCTCTGAGAATGATCAAGCAATCTCTGAGGCTGAAATTGAATCTGATCAGACAGTCAGGAATGCAGCTCACCATAAAACATTAAGTGTCCCTTATAATTAAACACATATCAGTTATGCCAGCTAACAACCAACACAGATAAGAAGCTAGGTAGCTAATAAGACTAGCCAAGTTAGCTGTATTGTTGCTTGCATGCTATTGGCTGTGGTCTTGGGGGTGGCACACAGCCTGGGAGGTCAGCATCATTCAGGGCTTAAATGCCTTAGTTTAAGGTAAGGGACATTTAATCAATAAAAACATATGCGCTGATCCACCATGGGCTCTTCCGCCTCAGCCATACTGTTAATCTATCATCAATACGTCCACTCCTATTCATAGGGTTTATTTTATTTCTACAGAACAACTTTTGTTCTGTTGTGATCATGACAAAATGTATCTCGTCAAAAGGAGGGAAAGCTTTTTTTAAATGTCCTTTCTGGACTTCCGTACCAAACTGTTTTAGCTACCATATGGTGCTATAACATGAAAATATCTGTGGTCGTTTAGAGTAAATAGTCTAGCAAAAACGCCTTAAATCCCCAAAACTATGTCGTAAACAAACTCTTAATGGAGGGATTATTAACTATTGACTTGATCACTATTAAGGCATTTATTCATAAAAAATAAATAAATAGAAATCCTGCACCATCTTATTGAGATATATATTTTTTCTTTTTTTGTTTAGAAGGCTTCTGATAAGCCTGGAACTCTTCACTAATCAGCTAATGTTAGATCCTTTTAATTAGCGTGCCCTCTCTCAGTCATTTGATTTCTATCACTTATAAAGTTTATGTGTGTATCAATTTCTCTCTTATATCTCTTATAATGATGCCAAAAGGTCCATGGTGGGAGTAATTAATTAAAACCTAGCTTAATGAAATGTATACCCCTGTTTAACGCAGCACTGAGAAAATAAAGATCAAGAAGTTTCTGTATGCTATAGTTTTAATTGCTCTCCTAAGGTTTCATTTAATTATCTCAGTGTTTTACTGTTCTTTTCAGCTTCTACAGTAAGTTGACCAATAGCTAATAGTAGTTAACTGAGAGCTTAAATTAACAGGACAATATGTTTTGTCCAGCTAGTGTTTATGTAAGTAAGATTCTGAACATATGTACAACAGTTTCTGCACACTGAAGCTGACTTGCTCAGGCTTCAGTTTAAATTGCTGGTATTTATCAAAGTAAGGGAAGATACCATATGATGAATTATCCCTCATTATTATTAAAACATTATACAGAGACCCATTCAGTTATTCAGACACACACACACACACACACACACACACACACACATACACAGAGACACACACACGCAAAGTGAGATCATTTTGATTTTATGTTGATTTTTTAAGGTTCCCCATTAGCCAACGCCAACTGGGATCAGACACATAACAAAAAATAAATAGCATACAAAAGACTTAACAATTTACATTTAAAAACATTAACATGTAGTGTGTGTGTATGCATCTTTCAGTTACACATACATGTCCATGCACACGAACAAAAAGTGTTGCTTTATTTGTTTTTTTAAACCAGGTATGCAGTTCACTTGCACTATATGAGATGGACGGGAGTTCCATTCAATTATGACTCTGTACAGTATAGTACTTAATGTTTCCTTGAATTTTTGAAAATGTTTCTTATAAAAACAAGAAGCAATACAGTCAGTCTTTCCTCAACTCTTAGCCAAGAGAGACTGGCATGCATAGTATTGATATTAGCCCACCGATTACAATGAAGAGCAAAACATGGCGCTCTGTTCTGGGCCAGCTGCAGGTCCTTCTTTGCAGCACTTGACCATATGAATGGACAATAATCAAGATAAAATTAAACTTGAGCCTGTGGAGTATGGTGACAGACCTCTCCCCATCTTTACAACCATTGAATCAATATGGTTTGGCCATGACAGTTTACAGGGTAATACCAAGTAATTTAGTATCCTCAACTTGCTCAACAGCCACAGCATTAATTACCAGATTCAGCTGAGGTCTAGAACTTAGGAAATGATTTGTACCAAATACAATGGTCTTAGCTTTAGAGATGTTCAGGACCAGATTATAACTGGCCACCCATTCGAAAACTGACTGAAACTTGTTTGAAACTTGTTTGTTTAGGGTTGCAGTGATTTCACTAGCTGGGGTTGCTTACGCGTATAGTGTTTAATCATCCGCATACAGTACATGGCTTTGTTTAATGCCAGAGGCAAAAATATAAAAAGTTGAGGGCCAAGAGAGCTGCCCTGCGAACACCACACTTTACATGTTTAACATTAGAGAATCCTTATTATTATGGTTAATAATATCAAAGGCTGCACTAAAATCTAACAGTACAGCTCCCGCAATCTTATTCTTATACATTTCTTTCAACCAATCATCTGTCATTTGTGTCATTGCAGTACATGTTGAGTGCCCTTCTCTATAAGAATTTAAGTATAAGTCTGTTCTTAATTTCTTTACAGCTGGCAGCAAGCTGGTAGGTCAGCTGTTAGAAACAGTAAATGCCGCTTTACCATTCTTGGGTAGTAGAATGACTTTGGCTTCCCTCTAGGCCTCAGGACAAATACTTTCCTCTAGGCTCAGAATAAAGATATGCCAGAATCTAGGTGTTTATAGAGTCAGCTACCATCCTCAGGAGCTTTCCATCTAAATTGTGAATGCCAGGAAGTTTGTAATTATTCATCGAAAACAATAATTGTTTCACCTCTCCCACACTAACTTTAACATTTTTTAACTTACAATACTTTTCTTTCATTATTTGTTTTTTTATTCATGAATACGATGGCTCGCTTTTCATTGTTGGCATTTCCTTCCTAAGTTTACCCACTTTGCCAATGAAGTAATCATTAAAATAATTGGCAACACCAAATGTTTTTGTGATGAATAAGCTAGTCTTTCTGCCAATAATTTCATTTAAATTACTCCAAAGCATTTTTTCCATCATTCTTTATATCATTGATCTTGGCTTCATTATACAGTTTCTCCTTTTTGTTGAGTTTAGTCACATAATTTGTCAAACTGCACCAAGTCAGGCAGTCAGATGTGCAGCCAGACTTATTAGCCACTAATTTTGCCTGATATTCTTCAGCCATGCAGCAAAATATTTTGTATGATCTCTTACACGCAATTTTAGGTCCAGCTTTTGGAACCTTGGATTTCCTGGATGTATCCACTATATTGTGATCACTGCATCCAATGTGTATGGATACAGCTTTAGAATAAAGTTCAACAGTATTAGTAAAAATGTGATCAAAACGTGTGGATGATTTACTTCCTGTAGTATTTGTAAACACCCTGGTAGGTTGATTAATAACCTAAACAAGATTACAGGCACTGGTTACAGTGAGAAGCTTCCTCTTGAGAGGACAGCTTGATGAAAAGCAGTTCATATTACGGTCCCCAAGAAAGTAGACCTCTCTGTTTACACCCCATACTCTATCAAGCATTTCACACACATTATCTAGATACTGACTGTTAGCACTTGGTGGTCTATAGCAACACCCTAAAATAATAGGCTTTAGATGAGGCAGGTGAACCTGCAACCACAACACTAACAATTGACATAAGAACTTCTCTAAGCATTACAGGGATATGGCTCTGAATACATACAGCAACACCTCCCCATAGGCATTCCTGTATTTTCTGTAGATTATATATCTTTGTATTGCAGCTGCTATATTATCAAAGGAATTATCTAAGTGAATCTCAGAAATGGTTAATATATGAATGTTGTCTGATGTTAGCAAGTTATTAATATAATTAATTTAAGGCTACATACATTCATATGGGCTATTTCAGCCTTTTCCTGCGTAACTCAGAGATAGACATAATATGGAAAAGACAAAACAAAGCAGGAGAAAACAAATAAAAATTCAGCAGTACATCAATCAGTTGATGTGTGTATGTTTCATAGTTTCAACTCCGCAGCACACACACACACTTACACACAGACTTGGCTCTCTCATCCGTTCCAGCTTTTGGGAGGGAGGGTGGACAATGAGCATCTAATTTAATTTTATTTAAACTTTTTTTTACTAGGCAAGTCAGTTAAGAACAAATTCTTATTTACAATGACGGCCTACCAAAAGGCAAAAGAACTCCTGCGGGGACGGGGGCTGAGATTAAAAAGAAAAATAAAGAAAAATAAAGAAAATATTAATATAGGACCAAACACACATCACGACATGAGAGACAAAACACTACCAAAAGAGATACCTAAGACAACAACATAGCAAGGCAGCAACACATGACAACACAGCATGGTAGCAACATAACATGACAACAACATGGTAGCAACACAACAAGATACAAACATTATTGGGCACAGACAAAAGCACAAAGGGCAAGAGGGTAGAGATGACAATACATCACGCAAAGCAGCCACAACTGTTAGTAAGAGTGTCCATGATTGAGTCTTTGAATGAAGAGATTGGGATAAAACTGTCCATTTTGAGTGTTTGTTGCAGCAGGCAGTGGCTGAGACAGCAGATTTTCTGCCTCTTTGAGAGAGGTAGTTAGCAAACCAGACCAAAGACCCCTCAGAGACACCAATACTCCTTAGCCGGCCCACAAGAATGGAATGGTCTACCGTATCAAAAGCTTTGGCCAATTCAATAAAAATAGCAACACAACATTGCTTAGAATCAAGAGCAGTGGTGACATCATTGAGGACCTTTAAGGTTGCAGTGGCACATCCATAACCAGATTGCATACCAGAGAGAATACAATAGACACCAAGAAGTCCAGTCAGTTGATTATTGACAAGTTTTTCTAACGCTTTTGATAAACAGGGCAAAATATAAATAGGCCTATAACAGTTAGGATCAGCTTGATCTCCCCCTTTAAATAAAGGACTAACCGTGGCTGCCTTCCAAGCAATGGGAACCTCCCCAGAACGGAGACAGATTAAAAAGGTTGGAGATGATAGGGGCAGCAACCTTAAAGAAGAAAGGGTCTAAACCATCTGACCCAGACGTTGTTTTGGGGTCAAATTTCAGGAGCTACTTTAGTACCTCGGACTCAGTAACTACCTCCAGGGAAAAACATTGTAGTGGGGCAGGGGAAAAAGAGGGAGAAGCATCGGGGATAGATGCATTAGAAGGGGTGGCAGATGAGGAAATGTTGGACGGGCAAGAAGGCATGGCTGAGTCAAATAGGAATACTGACTTAATGAAGTGTTGATTAAAGAGCTCAGCCATGTGCCTCTTGTCAGTAACAACCCCATCATCAACTTTAAGGGACATGGGCAGCTGTGAGGAGGAGGGTTTATTCTCCAGGTCTTTAACCGTTTTCCAGAATTTCTTGGGGTTAGACCCACAGAGAGAGAACTTTTCCTTAAAGTAACTAACTTTGGCCATCCGGATAGCCTGAGTGCACTTATTTCTCATTTGCCAGTCAGCCTGAGTAAGCGTGTGCCGGGCCTTTCGCCAAATGCAATTCTTGAGGTGGAGTAAAGCTGCACGATCACGGTCGAACCAGGGGCTGAACCTGTTTTAAATTCTAATTTTCTTTATGGAGGTGTGTTTGTTAACAACACCACTGAAAATATAAAAGAAGCCAGTTCATGAAGGAAGGCTTGCTCATTAAAGTTTCAGGAAATCAGGACGGGTCGTTTCACTGAGCAGCCATCATGAACACAGGCTGTAAAACAGTGATCACTAAGGTCACTACAGAAAACACCAGACTGATACCGATCAGGATTATTTGTGAGGATAACATCAAGAAGAGTAGCCTTTTTTGGGTGTTTTGGAGTCATACCTTGTGGGATTGCTAATAATCTGAGAAATATTTAGGGAGTCCCATTCCTTTAGGATTTGGTCAGGTGGTTTAAGCATGTCCCAGTTTAGGTCACCTAGCAGGACAAATTCAGACTTAGTGTAAGGGGCCAAGAGAGAGCTTAGGGCAGGTAGGGTACAGGTTGGTGCTGATGGAGGACGATAGCACCCAGTAACAGTCAACAAAGAGTTATTTGAAAGTTTAATACTTAAAACCAGCAAAACAAATTGTTTGTGGACATTGGTGGAGACAACCGAGCATTGAAGGTGATCCTTGGTAAAAATTGCCACTCCCCCACCTTTGGAAGATCTGTCTTGCCGAAAAAGGTTATAACCAGAAAAGTTAACATCAGTATTCGAAACACTCTTCCTTAACCACGTCTCAGTAATGACTAATACATCTGGATTGGAGCTGTGAACCCACACTTTCAATTGATCCATTTTAGGTAATAAGCTTCTAGTGTTAACGTTCAGAAAACCCAGGCTTTTACGAGAGCAGAAATCAGTGAAGCAGATATCAGAGCACAAGTCAGAATTGGGGCTAGCAACAGTTGATGGGCCAGGGTGTACATGCACATTACCAGATATCATCAGCAGTAATACAATCAAGGCATGGCATAGGACAGGGAGAGCTCTGCAGCGCTGATGTATGACATCTGAATGTGCATCAGATGGCAACACGATCATATTGTACAGCAATTCCATCAGGTAACATGAATTCTGGGGCGGCAGGTAGCCTAGTGGTTAGGGCATTGGTCAAGGCAGTTAACCCACTGTCACAGCAGAGGCTCTTAACCCACCAATAGGCCATCATTGTAAATAAGAATACGTTCTTAACTGACTTGCCTAGTTAAATAAAGGTTCAATAAAATAAATACAAATAAAACCGGCGGGAGGTGGTTAGAATGGGATGGTAGGCCAAAAGTCTGTGTAACCAATAGAGAGTCCTGAGTGTGGGAACAGACATAGTCTGTCCCACGGTTGGGTAAATAAAGTTCTCAGTCAACAAAACATGTATGAGACATCAGGCAAATGCCAAAATAGAAAAATGTGCAATAAAAATATAATATGTAACGACTTGGGGCAAACCATTGTAACAGTGCCTGTGTGCTGGATGAAAAATGCCAGTGAATGTGCTCTGAACAGCAGGAGGGGGCTTCAAAGCGGACGTAAGCAATGTCCCCACCCTCTCTGGCAGCTTTCATAGGGATGAGTTATTTCTTCTGGTAAGATCTACTTTCCTCTCAAATTCTAGGCTCTTTTCAGAACAACTACCTAAGGCACTTGACCACTATTGCCGGTGGTCGGTTTTCCAGTCCTGTGGGCGCGCACCATCTTACTCTTTCTGTTGTCCATCTTCAGTGTTTCAGTGATCATTTCCCTCACTTTGTCCTCAGACTTGGTCCAGGTCTCATGTAGAAATTCTGCAATTCCGTCCACAACAATGTTTGATTTCTCCATCATCGTTATCATGGATTTACATACAGAACTGATGTCCTCTCTAAATGATGTACATATTGCTTTCATTTTTCTGTTCTCCTGTTTAAACTCATCGAGGTGACCATGGGAGAACTGCAAGCTGTTCTTCAGATCCTGGACCTCTCTCGTCAGATCCTCCATTCTTTGAATAGTTGACTCCACCAGTATTTGTACACAACACTTGCAGCTATTTTCTTGTTGTTGTAACAACTGCTTGTAGAACTCTTTTTGTTGGTTTAAAATATCCTTCACCTGTGACAGAGACCGCTGTCCTCAACGGTACTCCCACTGGCTTTGGTCTTTGTAATGGTAGCAACGTAGGATAAGGTGTTACTCCTCGCAGTTCCAGACAGGGCAAGTGGCAGGGCAGATTGAACCAGCAACAAACAGCAGGGATTCAAACAGTCACACTCCCGGGGCAATCTGTGGTCCTGTCCACAAGGGCTCTGGGCTGTGTACAAGCTGCTAAGGAAACCTGGCTAGTTTGATAGCTAGCTAACATTATTTAGAAGCTAGGCTAGCGTCTGCCCCAAAGAGGGAACAATGAGCTACATCTCTGGAGCCAAATAGACCGGCTATTGTTCTGTGTAATACATTGAACACCGTACACATTAATGTGATGTTTTAGACTGAGTGTACAACACATTAAGAACACCTTCCTTTTTTGCCCTCAGAACATCCTCAATTCGACGGGGCAGGACTCTACAAAGTGTGTCGAAAACATTCAAAAGGGATGCTGGCCCATGTTGACTACAATGCTTCCCACAGTTGTGTCTTGTTGGCTGGATGTCCTTTCGGGGGTGGAACATTCTTGATACACACGGGAAACTGTTGAGCATGAAAAAGCCAGCAGCATTGCAGTTCTTGACACAAACCTGGCACCTTCTACCATACCCTGTTCAAAAAGACTTAAATATTTTCTCTTGAATGTAATAAACATTAAGAACTGCTCTTTCCATGACATAGACTGACCAAGGGAATCCAGGTGAAAGCTATGAACCCTTAATGATGTCCCTTGTTAAATCCACTTACATCAATGTAGATGAAGAGAGGAGACAGGTTAAAGAAGGATTTTTAAGCCTAGAGACAATTGAGACATGGTTTGTGTATTTGTGCCATTTAGAGTGTGAATGGGAAAGACAGTAGTTGCCAGGCACATTTCTTGTGTTACAAAGTGGGATTTAACATGTATTTAATTGTAATTTATTTTCAACAATCTCCACAGAGTACTCTGTAATGTCAAAGTGGAAAAAAATTATTACATTTGTAAAGATTTTTAAAAAATTAAACACTGATACAGTGGGGAGAACAAGTATTTGATACACTGCCGATTTTGCAGGTTTTCCCACTTACAAAGCATGTAGAAGTCTGTAATTTTTATCATAGGTACTCTTCAACTGTGAGTGACGGAATCTAAAACAAAATCCAGAAAATCACATTGTATGACTTTTAAGTAATTAATTTGCATTTTATTGCAAGTATTTGATACATCAGAAAAGCAGAACTTAATATTTGGTACAGAAACCTTTGTTTTCAATTACAGAGATCATACGTTTCCTGTAGTTCTTGACCAGGTTTGCACACACTGCAGCAGGGATTTTGGCCCACTCCTCCATACAGATCCTTCAGGTTTCGGGGCTGTCGCTGGGCAATACGGACTTTCAGCTCCCTCCAAAGATTTTCTATTGGGTTCAGGTCTGGAGACTGGCTAGGCCACTCCAGGACCTTGAGATGCTTCTTACGGAGCCACTCCTTAGTTGCCCTGGCTGTGTGTTTCGGGTCGTTGTCATGCTGGAAGACCCAGCCACGACCCATCTTCAATGCTCTTACTGAGGGAAGGAGGTTGTTGGCCAAGATCTTGCGATACATGGCCCCATCCATCCTCCCCCCAATACGGTGCAGTCATCCTGTCCCCTTTGCAGAAAAGCATCCCCAAAGAATGATGTTTCCACCTCCATGCTTCACGGTTGGGATGGTGTTCTTGGGTTTGTACTCATCCTTCTTCTTCCTCCAAACACGGCGAGTGGAGTTTAGACCAAAAAGCTCTATTTTTGTCTCATCAGACCACATGACCTTCTCCCATTCCTCCTCTGGATCATCCAGATGGTCATTGGCAAACTTCAGACGGGCCTGGACATGCGCTGGCTTGAGCAGGGGGACCTTGCGTGCGCTGCAGGATTTTAATTCATGACGACGTAGCGCGTTATTAATGGTTTTCTTTGAGACTGTGGTCCCAGCTCTCTTCAGGTCATTGACCAGGTCCTGCCGTGTAGTTCTGGGCTGATCCCTCACCTTCCTCATGATCATTGATGCCCCACGAGGTGAGATCTTGCATGGTGCCCCAGACCGAGGCGGCAACAGTTTTTGCCTTCTCACCAAGCTGCCTGCCTATTGTCCTGTAGCCCATCCCAGCCTTGTGCAGGTCTACAATTTTATCCCTAATGTCCTTACACAGCTCTCTGGCCTTTGCCATTGTGGAGAGGTTGGAGTCTGTTTGATTGAGTGTGTGGACAGGTGTCTTTTATACAGGTAACGAGTTCAAACAGGTGCAGTTAATACAGGTAATGAGTGGAGAACAGGAGGGCTTCTTAAAGAAAAACTAACAGGTCTGTGAGAGCCGGAATTCTTACTGGTTGTTAGGTGATCAAATACTTATGTCATGCAATAAAATGCAAATTAATTATAAAAAAAATCATACAATGTGATTTTCTGGATTTTTGTAGGAAAACCTGCAAAATCGGCAGTGTATCAAATACTTGTTCTCCCCACTGTATATATACTCCCTGAGTCAATACATATTAGAATCCTCTATGGCAGCGATTACAGCTGTGAGTCTTTCTGGGTAAGTCTCTAATAGCTTTCCACACCTGTATTGTGCAACCTTTACCAGTTATTCTTTAAAAAATTCTTCAATCTCTGTTTGTTGTTTGGTCGCGTAATTAAGGAATGTCTTCGTATCACAGCTCTGCGCCTCGGGTCCTGTTTATTGCGCAATGACAGAAAAACCCACCACCACGGGACAGAGCAGGGCTGGACAGGGGAGGAACTCCTCTGAGAAATGGAGATTATCTCTCCGGAGGAGTACCTCCACTATTTAGCTCTGGAACTGGGATGAGTTCCAGAGTAGTGGCGATGTCGATGGAGGCCACGTCGGCGGTCCAAGATGCCAGGGCCCAACCCACAGACCAGAAAGACCCCCATACAACTTTTTAGGGGGGGCTATGGGGCCTGGGGGAGGGGCGAGAAGAGGCTTTGCTGTGACACTTGTGGGGGGTCAGGAGAGAGCCCCTACAGGCTTGGGAGCAGGAGTCAGACGATGATGATGAGGGGCTCCTGTTCCCCAACTCGTGGGGGCTAGCAGATGAGCCCCTACAGGGTTGGGATTGGCGGAGGAGAGAGGACGACTGGGGGGAGTCCGGTACCTCCAGCGCCATTTCTCAGTCCAGTACCTCCAGCACCGGTTCCCATTCAGGTACCACTAGTGCTGGTCCCCCGCACCAGGGCTCCAGTGCCGGCCCCCGCACCAGTGCTCCAGTGCCAGTCTCCCGCACCAGGGCTCCAGTGCCGGTCCATCGCACCAGGGCTTCAGTGCGGGTCCCCAGTCCGGTATCTCCAGTGGCAGTCCCCCGCACCAGGGTTCCTGTGTCTGTTCCCAGCCTGGTACTTCCAGTGCTTCACCTGACCCGGGGCCCAGTCCTGCTCCGGGGGCGGAGCCTCAGCCTGACCCGGTGCCCAGTCATGCTCAGGGGGTGGAGCTTCCGCCGGACCAGGTGCCACATCCTGCGCCTGGCCCGTAGCCTCCACATGACCCGGAGTCTTCACCGACGCCGGCGTCCCGGGAACACCCCCCTCTCTAGGCCTCCACACATTTAAGCTAATGATAAAGCAATGAAGCCATTATGTATTTTTGTCAGGTCTAGGAAAACATTATGATATGAAGAAAAAGCACAGTACCAGTCAAAAGTTTGGACACACCTACTCATTCCAGGGTCTTTCATTATTTTTACTATTTTCTACACTGTAGAATAATAGTGAAGACATCAAACTATGAAATAACACATATGGAATGATGTAGAAACCAAATAAGTGTTAAACAAATCAAAATTATTTGGCATTCTCTTGGCATTCTCTCAACCAGCTTCGCCTGGAATGCTTTTCCAACTGTCTTTAAGGAGTTCCCACATATGATGAGCACTAGATGGCTGCTTTTACTTCACTCTGCGGTTCAACTCATCCCAAGCCATCTCAATTGGGTTTAGGTCGGGTGATTGTGTCGGCCAAATCATCTGATGCAGCACTCCATGACTCTCTTTTTTTGTCAAATAGCCCTTACACAGCCTGGAGGTGTGTTGGTTCGTTGTCCTGTTGAAAAAGAAATGATTGTCCCACTCAGCACAAACCAGATGGAATGGCGTATGGCTGTAGAATTCTGTGGTAGCCACGCTGGTTAAGTGTGCCTTGAATTCTAAAAAAATGTGTCACCAGCAAAGCACCCTCACACCATCACACCTCCTCCTCCATGCTTCACGGAGGGAACCACACATGCAGAGATCATCCGTTTACGTACTCTGCATCTCACAAAGACACAGCGGGTAGAACCAAAAATCTCAAATTTGGACTCATCAGCCCAAAGGACAGATTTCCACCTGTCTAATGTCCATTGCTCATGTTTCTTGGCCCAGGCAAGTATCTTCTTCTTATTGGTGTCCTTTAGTAGTGGTTTCTTCGACCATGAAGGACCGATTCACACAGTCTCCTCTGAACAGTTAATGTTTTTGATGTGTCATTTACTTCAACTCTGTGAAGCATTTATTTGGGCTGCAATTTCTGAGGCTGGTAACTCTAATGAACTTATCCTCTGTAGCAAAGGTAACTCTGGGTCTTCCTTTCCTGTGGCCGTCCTCATGAGAGCCAGTTTCATCATAGAGCTTTATGTTTTTTGCTACTGCACTTGAAGAAACTTTGAAAATTCTTGAAATTCTCTGGATTGACGGACCTTCATGTCTTAAATTAATGATTGTGACACAAGGTGACACATTTATCTGCCAGCTTACCTTTCTTCTGCTCCTCTCCAAGCAGTATGAGACGTTTTTGTACATTTGGGATATGTCAAAAGTTTTTTCAAAATCTAAGTAGTATGTTTCCCTTATGTTGTCATATTTTGTGCAGGAACACAGGAAGTACATCTTCGAGGCTTAGATATTGTGCCAATGTAAATGTTAGATTTAGGGACAGATAACAATCAAGTTTATTTTGCAATTCTGGTTTGTCCAATTTTCAATATAGTTGTTTTTTCAATTTGAATATATTTAGATTTTGGTTTTAGAAATGAAACTTTATTTTGTTTGGCCTTTCATTTCGATGTTGCTAGTGAGCTGCAGAGAAATGGTTACTCAGAGGGGCTTTCTTCTGAAATATCATGATTGAAATGTTTTATAAGCTTACTGTACTCTCTCACACACACAGAGACACAACTAGGTTTCATGGGAGATAGATGTGCAGTAACCTGTGAACTTCTGTACGGTCCGTCTGGTCTGTGTGCCGAGCAGATGTTATGGCCTTTCCCTCTCCACCATGATGTCTTATAATTATGGATATAAACAGATTGTGCACATGGTTTAAACTGCCACTGTGATGAATGACTGAAGGAATTCAGCCCAGGCCTGGTGTATGAGGGGAGCGAGAGAGAGAATGGCCATGAAACTGCTAACAGCCATCTGTCCATCTGTAGAGCCTGTTTTAGATCTGCTTTACATAGCCTACTGTCTGGTGGTGCTAAAAATAATCAAACACACAAATGCTTCTGGGGTAGATGCACAGGTTTTATTCAAGTGGACATAACATGATTTTTTAAAATATATTTGCTGACTGTTTCCTATAGCTCTGCCTGGTTAAGCAGTATTTGCAAAAACGTTTTAATGGATCATATCCTATAGCTCAGGGTTACATATGGTATTTGTTAGAGTCATGGATGTTTACTCCCGGAAAAGGTCAATTAAGGTCAATACCATCGCTGATAAGTGGAAATACAAAAAGGATTGTCCGTAAAGCCTGCTTTAAGAAAGTATTTAAACTGATCTACAGTATTTTGTCCATTGCCGCCGGACAACACACAACAGTGTGGAAATGTATGCTCTAGGCCTAGACATTCTCCAGCCGACAGGACTGACCTCGGCATAGCAATTTAATGACACTCAGGGGCGGCTGCTGCTGAAATGGTTCTGTGTCTCTCTTTGTGAGGCTAAAACACCATGGAAAAAATGCAGGAGCGAGAGAGAAAAAGAGAAGGAAAAAAAGAGAAAGAAATGGAATGAAGGTTGTTCTGTTCATCAGGCTGCTGATGGTGGAATGCTGAACAATTCCCTTACTGTAATCTCCTACAGCTCTGGGATTGAATAGATGCTGTTTTTATTTTACAGTTCGAATGTTGTCTGCCTGTTCTTTATTAGCAGTCAGAGGTGTGTGTGTGCGCGTGTCTACATACAGTATGCGTATTTTTGTGTGTGCGTGCTTGTACACTAGAACCACTGCTCCTTCCTCATCTAATATTCAGCCCAAGGTTGCAATTCCTCAGGGCCTGACTCTGACATTTGGAAGTACACTCATATAGATAGGAGCAATAAAGTTACACGGACCTACTCTCTCCCCTGAAGAACATTGCCTGTACTACAGTGCCAGAAATAGATAAACAACAGAGCAGTACTTGTGTGAATGTGAAGATTGATTTAATCCAGAGAGATGGACAAGCACTGAAATAACCTTGGATTAAATTAGATTGTATTTCTTCTTTATTCTATTCAGACTGAACCGTGCAGTGACATCTGAAAACCATCTGCTGGGAGAGTTTTTTACATAAAATATGCAAAATGTGTGAACTCTACTACTGTAGTAAAGGCTAAGCTGCTCGAATAAATGTACACTGATATACTGTTAAAACCAGTAACAAATGTCAACACAAGGAAGCTCAATACCTTCATGACTCGACAGTATATGTCTCTCCCTCGCCAGCTTCCCTTCCCTTTAACCCCTGTGTAAAGAAAGAGAGCTAAGCAGGGAGGCCAACAAGGCTGCTGTGTGCAAACCATGTCTCTCACACAAACGCACACACATAGAGCTTCACACAGTCTTGCGCAGCTAACCTTGTGGGACATACAATTCAGTCCCATTCAAAATCCTCTTTTCCCTAACCCCTAGCCCTAACCCTAACCGGTACCCGTACCCTTATCCTTACCCTAACCTTAACCCAAAAACCTAACCTTAACCCTAGCTCCTAACCCTAACCATAAAACTAACCCTAGCTCCTAACCCTAACCCTAATTCTAACCTCAACCCTAAACCCCCTAGAAATAGCATTTGACCTTGTGAGGATCAACAAAATGTCCCCAGTTAGTCAAATTTTTGTTTGTTTACTAAGTTTAGTTAAATACGTCCACACAGACACACACACACACACACACACACACACACACACACACACACACACACACACTGTGTAGGTAGTTACTGGTTACAGACCGTATAAACCACTGTGTGTGAATAGCCCAGGAGAAATAAATGCAAGGTGCAGCCTATAAAATGTGCACATGTTTCTGTCAGTGGGGTGATGGATGGGGCAGAACATTGTTTATTGACACAACACCTTCATGTTTCGCCATAGGCCATCACTCATAGAGAACACCCATCTGGGTGGAACCTCACATAGCAACAAGATTTCACGGTTTGACCAATTTGACTTCAGGGACCGACGTTGGTCCATGTTTCTCCAAACGTCAAATTTCAAGGTTTTTTGGACACCCTGGGTTGTTCCTTCTGCTGCTGTTGCGGCTGCGGCTGTCGCTGTCGCCTCGCAGCTGGTTAAGTTCATTTCTGAATGGTTGTGTGTGTGTGTGTGGTGGTTGAGAAAACACAGGTTTGAAGGATTGAGATGTTCCTTTGTTTAAAATCCTGGTTTTCTACAGAAGAGCAGTGAAAATCAGACCTTCCTGAATCCTGATTCATTGAGTCTCTCTCCCTCTCTCTCTCTCTCTCTCTCTCTCTCTCTCTCTCTCTCTCACACACACATTATATATATATATATATATATAAAGTATCAATTTTTTATCTGGTGCAATATGACCATCCTGTCGGTAAGATAAATCTGCACCAAAGCATTCCCACACTTTCATTTTATAGTGAGGCAGGTTGCCTCATCTCGCCCTCTGTGATTTTCAACAGCTTGTCCAGATGATCTAAAGATCATGCAATCTGCACAGATGCTAACATTATGATGGATTGCCTCTCGCTGCCTGCCTCACAGCACACTCGCTGCCTGCCTCACGCACGCTTTCCTCTCTTCCTAAAATAAAAAAATAAAAAGATGCCGTGAAGTACGGAGGGATGCAACCAAGCATTGCACACACACTCACCCCACCCTCCCACACACAGATAGTCTGCCAAGAAATGGCATCTCTTCCTTCCTGTGTGTGCTGTGGCATCTTCCTCATTATAAATAATGTGTGGATTGCGGATCTATTGGCTGTGGCTGTGGTTGTGATGTAAAGCCCCCGGGGTGTAATAATGGGGACTAGGAAGGCACGGGCCGTGGGATTTCTCAGCACTTACGTAGGGCCACAGAGGTCACATCCAGAAACAGGCAGTTAGGTGGCGGGCTCTCTGCGCTTGCTCATTCTGCACTTGCCCTTGGGAGAGAGAGACGCACAGCGGGGGAGGTAGGCTAAACAGCGGGAAATGTTTGCCCAAGCGCACGCATCCGTCCATCTCGAACTCAGGGCTCTTTCAATGCTGTTATGATGACACTCTCCCTCCCTCCTTCCCCTCTCTCTCTCCTCTCCAGGCGGGTTCAGTCCCCGTTCAGAGCAGATTTAGTCCTTTCCCAGCTAACAATTCTGGGGAAAGAGAACGTTTTTATAACATTACACGTAATGTTCCCTTGATGTCTACGTGTCCTGTTTCCATTAGTTAGGGGGACATTTTATTTTATGTTTTTGCATTAGGGTTAGAGAGAACATTCCCTTAATGTCAAACAGAACTTCTCAGAATATCCAATATTAATGTTCTAGACACATTTCATTGGAAGTTGCAAGAACATTCATGTGTCCGGTTTTCTGAGGGTTAGGAGAACATTCCATCAACGTCACACCAAACATACACAGAACATGGTTGCCATGTTCTCAGAATATAAGATATTATTGTTCAAGACACGTTTCATGAGAACGTTGCAAGAACATTCATTGTCATATTTGTAATATCTGCTATTTCTGTGAAAAGAAATGCAACATAGCAAATCCAGAGCTCCAATCACAACACATGTTTTCTGTAAAGATGCAAACGTAGGCCAATCGTTGCTAAAAATGTATTTTATTTATTGAACAGAAAAAAGTGTTGCACCCTGTTTGGGTGCAGATTGGGTCGTCAACGACGGTTCAGACCCAACGTGGTGGTAGTGTTGGTTTGTGATTCACTCCAAACTGTCACTGCATAAATCATTAATCAAAATTGTGTCGATATTGCAAGAAAATATTGTCATTTGACATAAGCATACAACAAGCTAGCTACTCTACCTGCTTCAATCATGACGAGAAAACCAAATGGAACAAGCTAGCTAGCTAGCCATGTTGCTAGTTAGCTAGCTTGCTAAGTTAGTTAGCTAGATAGCTATCTTATATTAACCAGTAATACAAAATAAGCCTAAACATTTTTTTTTTTAAATGTACCTGTCACCTTGAGGCTTCTTTATTATTTGTTAGCTAGCTAGTCTACTAGTTAGCTTTTACCCCCCTATCAAGCCTAGCTAGTTAGCTAGACCTACTGGCTGCTGGACAATTTAGCTAACATTCTTGATTCTATATAGTTACTAAGATAAATAAAACATCTCAACTTAACTACTCACTTTAGTGTTAACTTCTTTGAGATATTTTCTGATCAGCTTTTAACTTCTTTGCTTCTCCAGTTGTCAGTGCAACCACACACCTCTTACACACTCATTTGTGGCACCCGTCACAAAAAATGACAGTTGGAACTCCACAGCAGAAAATACAGAATTCTTGTTTCTGGTCTACCAGTTGCAGTGCTTTTAGCTTGGGGTTTGCACGCACCTTTATGCAGATGGAATGCAACAATTCTAGCTAGTGTCTTAAATAACTATATTGATTTAATATTTGTCAAATTATTGAGCATGTCCTTAAAACTCAAATAAGCATCAGACATTGTTCAGATATATCAAGCTCCTGTCAGGCTCTGGCCATAGAGAGGCCTATTTGCTTCTCTATGTAGCTATGGTCAGAGTCTGACAGTGTCTTTCTGTTTCTGTGTGGGTTTTGGGTTGGATCCCTAATTAGAGGCAGCTGCACCGCATTGTCGCTAATTAGGGATCCTATATATGTTTGTCTGTCCTTCACTCTTGTGTGGGTCGTTGTCTATTCCTCCAGTCACGGGTAAAGTAGTGTGTTTCATGTTTTACGTCTATTCATTCGTGTTTGTTGTTTGTAAACGAGACGTTTGTAGATCGTGTTTTTGTTTTCTTTGTTAGTTCGTACTTTTGGATTGTTTTTATACATAGTAATTTAAACAAAAACAATGTTGAACTATCCCTGCGCTGCGTCTTGGTCTCTCCATACCCAAACCTGTGACAGCTCCTGATTTGGATCTCAGTCAAGACCAAATGCATTGTATGTGCTGAGAAAATATACTATGTAGGCCTACTGTCAGTATCTAATGAGTCAATATCCGGCCATGCCATGTATGATTTTCGGAGGTAATAAAACAATTATTTGTGCATGAAATAAAGATACTGATTTCATATTTGTCAAATTATTTAGCATGTGCTGAAAACTCAGAAATGCATCAGAAATCGTCCTTATTTTCAGCATATCAAATTGCATATCAAGATCCGGATATGGACTTCAGCCAAGAGAAGCATATCTGGAATCAATTTAGCTTAGTATATAGATTGTCCTGAGAAAAAACAGATATGCGATGTTTACAGTCAGTATTTGTCAACATGAAAAGAAAAAAATAGGATGTCACATATCTCAGGATGTTGAATGAGTCCATATCTGGCCAGGGGAAATGTCTATGTGTGATATTCGGAGTAATCCCAATATCATATACTGTATCTTATTTGCTGAGAACATGGCAACCATGTTCTGTGTATGTTTGACATTGATACAACATTCTCCTAACCCACAGAAAACTGGAGACATTAATGTTATTGAGATGTTCGCATGAAACATGTTGAGAACATTCATATTTTACATGGCAATGATGTTCTGTGTATGTTTGGTGGCATGCTGATGGAATATTCTCCTAACCCACAGAAAACTGGACACATGAATGTTCTTGCAACATTCCCATGAAACGTGAACATTAATATTGAATACTCTGACGACATTGTAACAACATTCTTGGTCAATTCTATTTGGATCTATTTTGGGAATGATCTCTTGGAAACAGTCCTTGCACATCACTGGAACATTCCTATGAAAACGTTAGGTAATGACCTAATGAGACTCTTAAGGAAATGTCCTCTAAAGTTGTGGGAACGTTTGTTGTTAGCTGGGTTAAGTTATCGTGGTGATCCAGAAGTGTGAAACCTCTCCTGGTTAGCATTAGCCCTGTTAGGCCCTGTCCTTCTGGAGAGGGTTTAGATAAATGCCAGGGAATAGTCTGGGCAGCTGGGCTGAGGATTAATATTAATATTTAGGATTAATATTAAATACATCTCCACTAGCTGTGAAGGTTAAGGTGCGAATTGCGAAACTGAAAAAATATATGGCAGGTATTCAGGGAGTTTAAACAAACTGGGGAAATGGAGTAGCAGTGAAACAAACTGAATGTTAAGTTTTGTATCTGCCCACGGATACCATATAGCATGCAAGGGTAATAACAATCAGAGTTGTTACCATACAGATACACCATACACCTGCATGTGTTTTTAAAAACTGAAGAAAAAAAAAGAAGAACATCCATTATTTTCGGCAGTTGTAGTGGGAATGTATCTTTTTATTTAAATTACTTTTCTAATGGTGGCCTAGTATTACAATATTTTTTTCCTACTAGATAGTTTGGACTTGTTGACATTTGAATATCTTCTCTGTATAACCAAAAATGTTGAAACTAGGGCTGACAAACGATAAAAAAAAGTTAATTGCTAAATCTTTGACCTCCGGAGGAGGGTTAAATACTCAACGTTTTCCCTTTGAGGCTACGTGAGGAACAGCTGTAACTGTAAGCACAAGTAATGTACCTCTTGTTCTGTCAACCTAAACAGTACACAAGCACATCATTATCTTACTGTATATCTTCTACTTCAAACATGTCTCCTAATTATACCTATAGATAGAGGGAAAGAAAGAAAGAAAGTGAGGGATAGTGGGGAGAGAGAGGGAGAGACAGACAGACAGACATAGATAGATAGAAAGAGAGAGGGAGGGAGAGAGAGAGACAGACAGAAAGAGAGAGAGAGAGAGAGAGAGAGAGAGAGAGAGAGAGAAAGAGAGTATCTGTGTGTTTTAGATTACCCATCTAACCACCCTGCAGGGACAGAAGGATGAGAGCCCAGGGAGCATCAGGTCAGCATAACCTTTTACCCTTCATTTCCCCTATGGTAGAAGCATACACACACACACACACACACACACACACACACACACACACACACACACACACACATACATACATACACACAAACACAGTAGGAGACACACATAGCCATTTGTACACAGCAGCCTTGTTTGCCTTCACATCTGCACATCCCTAACTGCTATGGGAGTTCAATACTAGAAATGATGCAGTGGACCCCGTAGATCCATGCATCGCATGGCCACTTTAGGCTGTCATCAATACAAGATTTTATCGTTGAGGCCTAGCTGGCGAGAACACTTCAAATGCGGAGAATAAACCATTTCCTCTGTTGCAGCGGGCTCCAAGAGAAACGGCCTCGTAGCCAAAGCCTCAGTTCTGTCTGTCTGTGTGATCTCAGTAATATGTTTCTTTTACAATGACTCCTGATTCAGAATCCTCTGGGGCTGACTTGTCTGTCTGTCTGTCTGTCTGTCTGTCTGTCTGTCTGTCTGTCTGTCTGTCTGTCTGTCTGTCTGTCTGTCTGTCTGTCTGTCTGTCTGTCTGTCTTTCCGTCTCTCTGCCTGTCTCTCTCTCTGTGGCCTTTCATGTAAAAGCAATTCCAACTCATCCGGGGGTAATAGGCAGCAGCTCCTCCTTGTGCAGCCTGCAGAGATTAAGATCACCTTGAATTATTAATATTCATCTCAGTGGAGGGACCCATGGTTGGGACTTTACCCCAGCAGGAGAGTGTTTAGACTGCCACCGGGCCAGTATCAATACCAGGAGTCAACTAGCCCTCCCACTGCGACACACACAGACACACATACTTCCCCACCTCATCCCCCAGGATATGGCAACATGGGGTCCCCTGAGGATTTAACTGGCTGGCCCCCGTCTGAGTACTGAGTCCCATTTCCTCTGAACAAACAGAACAGCAAGGCCACCAACAGACTTACAGGGAACAAACTCATCCCAACCCCACCTGCCAGCCAGACTGTTAGGACTTCTATTTATTCTCTATAGTGTTTTTATGTGCCCCCCCCCCCCCCCCCCCCCCACACACACACACACACATATAAACACATACACGCCCTGCATTAAATCAGACCATATTAATCAAAGTGGCTAATCATCAACAGCAGCGTGATTTAGGACCACCGATTCTCTTTTTTATGCCCATGGAAATGGCCCTGCAATATATTGGGTTTGTTTTATATATCCTAAAGTTTTAGAGTGTGAATTTAGAACTGACGTTTACATTACAGTCTGCATTTTTCTCTCTTCTGCTTATTTACAGCTTAGGTAACCTTGTTTTTCATCACCCACCCAGGAGCACTTTCAGATATTGCAGCTTTCTTCTGACACAGAATATACAGCTTAGGCCAGGTACGTAACTAAAAGTAACTACTGGAGGGGGTTTCCAAACCCCAAGCATTAATATATTGTTTCAGTGGCAGGTGTGTGTGTGTGTGTGTGTGTGTGTGTGTGTGTGTGTGTGTGTGTGTGTGTGTGTGTGTGTGTGTGTGTGTGTGTGTGTGTGTTCGCATGCAAGCAAGCAGGTCTACAGACAGAAAGATAAATACAAGTATTGATATGTTAAAGCCATATTCTAAAATCGATAAAATCGTTTTTCCCTCTCATCAATCTACACACAATACCCCATAATGACAAAGCAAAAACTGGTTTTTAGACATTTTAGCAAAGTTTGAAAACATTGAAATATAACATTTTACATAAGTATTCAGACCCTTTACTCAGTACTTTGTTGAAGCACCTTTGGCAACGATTACATCATTGAGTCTTCTTGGGTATGACGCTACAAGCTTGGCACACCTGTATTTGGGGAGTTTCTCCCATTCTTCTCTGCAGATCCTCTCAAGCTCTTTCAGGTTGGATGGGGAGCTTCACTGCACAGCTATTTTCAGGTCTCTCCAGAGATGCTCGATCGGGTTCAAGTCCACTCAAGGACATTCAGAGACTTGTCCCGAAGCCAATCCTGCTTTGTCTCTGTGCTGTGTGCTTAGGGTCATTGCCCTGTTGGAAGGTGAACCTTCGCCACAGTCTGAGGTCCTGAGCGCTCTGGAGCAGGTTTTCATCAAGGATCGCTCTGTTCTTTGCTCCGTTCATCTTTCCCTCGATCGGCCCTCCGGGTCCCGCTCTTCTGGCTGTGGCTGTCAGTGCACACACCGTGCCCTCCGGGTCGAAGTGTCCCGCTCTGGCTCTGGCTGTCAGTGCACACGCCGTGCCCTCCGGGTCGAAGTGTCCCGCTCTGACTAAAGGCCGAATTGGAACATGAGGGACAGTAGGCGTGTGAACAGCCTTTGCAGATGTATTTGTTACACCTGGAGCACACAGTGTGTGTTTTACAGTCCTTCTTTGTCGGGCAGACCTGACACCTCTTCCTCTTACTTGCTTGCAGATAAGCGGTGGCTGTGGCTGTGGCTGGGGCTGTTGCTGCGCGGGCGGGCGGCTCCTGGGGGGGTGGACGAAGAGACGTGTTTTGTTGAAGGGCTCTGACGAGTGCCGCGGAGGCTTCGGTGCGAGGGAGACGGGCCCTTCTTTGGATGAAGGGAGTGACGAGCGCCTTCCCCAGCTGCTCGAGGAACACCCTCCTCTTGTTGTGCTTACCGGGCATCCAAGTGGGGTTGATCTCTTTCCATATGACAAAGACGTTGTAGGAGGAAACGTCGAGGATGTTGTGGAAGACGACCAGGGGCCAGCGGGCGGTCATCCTCCTGCAGCTGTAGGTTCCAATGACCTTATCTAGGTTGTCGACCCCTCCTTTGTTGCTGTTGTAGTCTAGGATGATGGCGGGCTTCTTGTCGTGGCGCCGGCTAACGTGAGCCCGGGCGGCGTGCAGAGTGCTGAGGAGTAACACGTTCTTGTTCTTCTTTGGGACGTATGACACTAGAGCTGTGGTGGGCGTGAAGGCGAACTTGGAAGAGAAGAGGCGCCTCTTCTCGCTGTCCTTTGAGGCGACGAGCAGCGTGGGCGGTAGCTCGGGCTTGTTCTTTCTGATGGTGCCGACCAGGGTGACGTTCCTCCTCAGCAGGAGCTGCCGCGCAAGTTCGTAGGAGGTGAAGAAATTGTTGAAGGTGACGTTGTGACCCCTGCCGAGTCCCTGCGTCAAATCGAGCATGACGCGCATCCCCTGGTTCTTCTCGGGGCCTCCGGCGGCGGCGTGCTTGCCGGTGTAGACTTGCATCTTCCAGGCGTAGCTGGATTTGGAGTCGCACGCCACCCAGGACTTGATGCCGTATTTGGCCGGCTTGCTGGGAATGTACTGACGGAAAGGACAGCGACCTCTGAAGGGGACCAGTTGCTCGTCCACCGTCACGTCGGGCCCGGGGTTGTAGAGGAGCGGCAGCCGCACGACCCACTTGTCCCAGACCTTTCTGACGGCGGCCAGTTTGTCCGAGGCTCGCCTGTCGGGTCTGGTCCGGCGATCGTCGAATCGAAGGAGTCTCGAGTAAGCGTGAAAGACTTTGAGCGGCATGGTAGCGCGGAAAATGGTCCTCCCGCTCTCGGCGTCCCACAGAGAAGCGGCGGCCTCGCCTCGGGACCTGTACACTCCAGCTAGGATGAGCAGCCCTATGTTGGTGCGCAGGTCGGTGGCTTGTTGTTTTTCCTAGGGGCTTACATGATGGCCTGGCCGTACCCCCAGGAGGGGACGCTTTCACTCACTTTTGCTATAATAACGCTGGCCTCGGTTGTGGTGGTGGTGCTGCTGGTGGTGGTGGTGGTGCTGCTGCTGCTGGTCTAAGACATGCTAAAGAAAAGCCTCTGGCTCTTACTTAGTTACTTAATTAGTTAGTCAGTTAGCGGCGACGGCGGCGGCGGGGTCGTTTTGACCCGAGGACAACAGACTGAGGGTTATCGTTGCTCCGTCCGTCCGCAGCTTCTGGCTGCTGTAAAACACACTGGCTGGGGTTGGTGGCGCTCCACAGCCACAGGCCACCACTCGCTCTAGATAGCCAACACATTGCCTGCCTGCCCTGGGTCGTTTTGACTCTCAGAGGACAGGGCCCCGGCGGGGTTGGCAGCTCCACAACCACCACCACAGCCGGGAGGACAACGGGAGGGCAATATTATGCTTGACTAAAGGGATACGGGGGTGGTGCCCAGTGTTCACAGTTAAAGTAAAATTATTCTCATTAAAAATAGGAGGAGAACCTTTCTGCAAAGAAAACTAAACAAAACAAAACCAAAGAAAATAAAGATAATAATACTATTATATAAAAATACACTGCAGACTCCCTGGACTGGACCTGTGTATATCTATCACACAATAATACAACAACAACAACAACAACTTGTATTCTCTGTCTAACGTCCTTCATCATCAGCAGCAGCAGCAGCAGCAGCAGCAGCAACAGCAGCAGCAGCAGCAACGGCGGCTAGAGAGGCGAAAGAGGCAGTGCCCCCGGGAACAGAGTAGTCGTCAGCTCGAGCAGCTGCTTGTCAAGTGCCTCAGGGTCATGGGAATGCCCCAGTGTGCCGGCTTCTTTGTTGACGACGACCAGATGAGCTTCACCCGTTTCATCCGCATGTCTTTGGACAGGTACGAGGCCCTAGGGGATGTGTTTGTCGAGCGGTACGCACAACTGCTGGACAGGATCGAGGCTCTGTGTGCCAGCGCCTTCTCCATGCTCCTCCTCGATGATGATGATGACGACGATGATGATGACTTCAAGCCGCCTGCCCCGCCAGACGCCTCAGACATCGATGAGCCTCAGCGAAATAGCCTTTCCCTGCTGCTGAGGCCAAAACATTCAACGCGGGTGCCTGACAATGACGACGACGACGACGACGACGACGCAGAGTCCTTTGTTGGTGTTGTCGACGATGAGGATCCTCCCGTGCCTCGCCGTACCAATGCGCAGCAGCAGCAGGCAACTCGGACAACAACAACAAATCCCCCTTGATACTACCGCGCAGAGACTTTGTCAATCCTCTACTACGACGACGACGACGATGCGCAGCAGCAGCAGCAGGCAACTCGGACAACAACAAATCCCCCTTGATACCGTGCAGAGACTTGGTCAATGTGTCTTTGGACGAGAACAGTCAGCTGCTAGACGTCTGCCACCACCGGGTTGGCGAGTGCTCCCTGTTCGCTTGGGGGCCTGAGGAGGAGAAGAAGAAGAAGGACGACCACCACCACCACCACCACCACCACCACCACGACGAAGACAGCCAGTACTTTATCAAGGATACGCAGCAGCAGATGTAGCAATTCCTATCCTCCCTATACACTACTGGCTTCATCGTCAAACAACACAAACGACACACTTGTCTTTCTAGGTGTCCTTCCTTCGGTGACAATTACCACCCAGCCGCCGCGCCGCCCATGGCCTACTAGTAAGATGGGCATCATGATGGGGGAAACCCGGCTCCGCGAATCCATGGACATTGTGTGTGTACTTTCAACGACACCTATGTTGTTTTCAGCCAACTCTGTCACATTTATTTCACACCATACACCTTTTTCTGGTTCTCTCTCTCTCTCTACACCCAGAGTTTCTCTTTGGTTTTACCATTTATAACAACAACAACCTTACACATTCGCTTTTGACACTTACTTTATTATTTGCCATACATACATACATACATACATACATACATACATACATACATACATACATACATACATACATACATACATACAAGACAACAAGCCTACTAAATGGCTCCAGTGACTACCACTCTCTCTAACAAGTTAGCAGCCATGTGTTAGCCCAGTGTTGACACGCTTCCCCGGCCTCCGCTCACTCTAACATGGCAGGGTCATCCTGACTAAGACAGGGCAACGGGAGGGTTATAATGCTTACTTAGAAGCCCATTACCAACAAAGCAGTTCAAGAAATAGAGTTAATAAAAATGTTACTAAATAAACTAAAATAATATATACAGGGGGTACCGGTAACGAGTCAATGTGATGATTAGTCGAGGTAATTTGTACATGTAGGTAGGGGTAAAGTGACTATGCATAGATAATAAACAGCGAGTAGCAGCAGTGTAAATACAAAGAGGTGGGTCAATGTAAATAGTACGGGTGGCCTTTTGATGAATTGTTCAGCAGTCTTATCGCTTGGGCATAGACGCTGTTAAGGAGCCCTTTGGACCTAGACTTGGCACTCCAGTACCGCTTGCCATGCGGTACCAGAGAGAACAGTCTATGACTTCGGTGACTGGAGTCTTTGACAATTTTTTGGGCCTTCATCTGACACCACCTTGTATATACAGTGGGGAGAACAAGTATTTGATACACTGCCGATTTTTAAGGTTTTCCTACTTACAAAGCATGTAGAGGTCTGTAATTTTTTATCATAGGTACACTTCAACTGTGAGAGACGGAATCTAAAACAAAAATCCAGGAAATCACATTGTATGATTTTAAAATAATTAATTAGCATTTTATTGCATGACATAAGTATTTGATCACCTAACAACCAGTAACAATTCCGGCTCGCACAGACCTGTTAGTTTTTCTTTAAGAAGCCCTCCTGTTCTCCACTCATTACCTGTATTAACTGCACCTGTTTGAACTTGTTACCTGTATAAAAGACACCTGTCCACACACTCAATCAAACAGACTCCAACCTCTCCACAATGGCCAAGACCAGAGAGCTGTGTAAGGAGATCAGGGATAAAATTGTAGACCTGCACAAGGCTGGGATGGGCTACAGGACAATAGGCAAGCAGCTTGGTGAGAAGTCAACAACTGTTGGCGCAATTAGAAAATGGAAGAAGTTCAAGATGACGGTCAATCTCCCTCGGTCTGGGGCACCATGCAAGATCTCACCTCTTGGGGCATCAATGATCATGAGGAAGGTGAGGGATCAGCCCAGAACTACACGGCAGGACCTGGTCAATGACCTGAAGAGAGCTGGGACCACAGTCTCAAAGAAAACCATTAGTAACACACTACGCCGTCATGGATTAAAATCCTGCAGCGCACGCAAGGTCCCCTGCTCAAGCCAGCGCATGTCCAGGCCCGTCTGAAGTTTGCCAATGACCATCTGGATGATCCAGAGGAGGAATGGGAGAAGGTCATGTGGTCTGATGAGACAAAAATAGAGCTTTTTGGTCTAAACTCCACTCACCGTGTTTGGAGGAAGAAGAAGGATGAGTACAACCCCAAGAACACCATCCCAACCGTGAAGCATGGAGGTGGAAACATCATTCTTTGGGGATGCTTTTCTGCAAAGGGGACAGGACGACTGCACCGTATTGAGGGGAGGATGGATGGGGCCATGTATCACGAGATCTTGGCCAATAACCTCCTTCCCTCAGTAAGAGCATTGAAGATGGGTCGTGGCTGGGTCTTCCAGCATGACAACGACCCGAAACACACAGCCAGGGCAACTAAGGAGTGGTTCCGTAAGAAGCATCTCAAGGTCCTGGAGTGGCCTAGCCAGTCTCCAGACCTGAACCCAATAGAAAATCTTTGGAGGGAGCTGAAAGTCCGTATTGCCCAGCGACAGCCCCGAAACCTGAAGGATCTGGATGGAGGAGTAGTCCAAAATCCCTGCTGCAGTGTGTGCAAACCTGGTCAAGAACTACAGGAAATGTATGATCTCTGTAATTGCAAACAAAGGTTTCTGTACCAAATATTAAGTTCTGCTTTTCTGATGTATCAAATACTTATGTCATGCAATAAAATGCAAATTAATTACTTAAAAATCATACAATGTGATTTTCTGGATTTTTGTTTTAGATTCCGTCACTCACAGTTGAAGAGTACCTATGATAAAAATTACAGACTTCTACATGCTTTGTAAGTGGGAAAACCTGCAAAATCGGCAGTGTATCAAATACTTGTTCTCCCCACTGTAGGTCCTGGATGGCAGGAAGCTTGGCCCCAGTGATGTACTGGGCATGCCACAGTGCTACTGGGTGGTTGTCATTTAGGCAGGTTACCTTCGCATTCTTGGGCACAAGGACTATGGTGGTCTGTTTGAAACATATGGGTATTACAGAGTCTTTCAGGGAGAGGTTGAACGTGTCAGTGAAGACACTTGCCAGTTGGTCCGTGCATGCTCTGAATACACGCCCTAGTAATCTGTCTGGCCCCGCGGCCTTATGAAAATTGACCTGTTTAAAGGTCTTGCTCACATCAGCTACGGAGAGCGTGATCACACAGCTGTCCAGAACAGCTGGTGCTCTCATGCATGCTTTAGTGTTGCTTGCCTCGAAGCATGCATGTTGCTTGCTAAGAACCGGTGTAGTAAGATTCAATCTTAGTCCTGTATTGACGCTTTGCCTGTTTGATGGTTCGTCTGAGGTTATAGCGGGATTTCTTATAAGCATCCGGATTAGTGTCCCGGTCCTTGAAAGTGGCAGCTCTAGCCTTTAGCTCGGGGTGGATGTTGCCTGTAATCCATGGCTTCTGGTTGGGATATATACATCCGGTTATTGTGGGGACGATGTCGTCAATGCACTTATTGATGAAGCCGGTGTATATTCCTCAATGCTAAACAGTCCTATAGCGTAGCATCCTCGTAATTTGACCATTTCCGTATTGAGTGAGTCACTGGTACTTCCTGCTTTAGTTTTTACTTGTATGCATGAATCAGGAGGATAGAATTATTGCCATATTTTTCAAATGGAGGGCTAGGCGAGGGAAAGCTTTGTATCCGTCTCTGTGGGTGGAGAAAAGGTGGTCTGCCTTTTCTCCACCCACAGAGAGTTTTTTTTCCTCTGGTTGCACATGTGACATGCTGGTAGATATGAGGTAAAGCGGATTTAACCACTTAAGGATCGGACCATTAATTTGCCTAAAATGACATACTCAAATCTAACTTCCTGTAGCTCAGGACCTGAAGCAAGGATATGCATTGCCTTGCCTACGAATCCTAAAAAGGGCACCCAGACCTCCCTCAGTATCTCTGCCTTTTCTTCACGCTAATGATGGGGATATGGGCCTGTTCTCTGAAAAGCAGTATATCCTTTGCTTTGGTCCAAATAAAAATCTTTGTCTAGTTTGATGTGAGCAATAAGAGACAGTAGCAGCAACTTTAAGTACAAAATGCGTGTGTGAAAATAAAAATAGCATAGTTGGTTAGGAGCCCGTCAGACCAGAGAATCTTGTTTCTCATGGTCTGAGAGTCCTTTAGGTGACTTTTGGCAAACTCCAAGAGGGCTGTCATGTGTTTTTACTGAGGAGTGGCTTCCGTCTGGCCACTCTACCATAAAGGCCTGATTGGTGGATTGCTGCAGAAATGGTTGTCCTTCTGGAAGGTTCTCCCATCTCCACAGAGGAACTCTGGACTCTTGGTCATCTTCCTGACCAAGGTCGTTCTCCCCCGATTGCTCAGTTTGGCCAGGCGGACAGCTCTAGGAAGAGTCTTGGTGGTTCTAAACTTCTGTGTTCTTGGGGATCTTCAATGTTGCAGAAATGCTTTGGTACCCTTCCCCAGATCTGTGCCTCCACACAATCCTGTCTCTGAGCTCTACGGACAATTCCTTCGACCTCATGGCTTGGTTTTTGCTCTGACATGTACTGTCAACTGTGGGATGTTATATAGGCAGATGTGTGCCTTTCCAAATCATGTCCAATCAATTGAATTGACCAATCAAGTTATAGAAACATCTCATGGATGATCAATGGAAACAGGATGCACCTGAGCTCAATTTTGACTCTCATAGCAAAGGGTCTGAATACTTATGTAAATAAGGTATTTTTGTTTTTTATTTGTAATACATTTGCAAAAATGTGGAAAACATGAAGGGGTCTGAATACTTTCTGAATGCACTGTACATCAGATATATCACTTCAATGAGAGGATAGTGGGAGACAAGTTCAAGTATAACTTTTTTTCCCTTAAGATATTTTAGCTGACTTTGATTAAGATGGCCTGGAGAAATGGAACCAAATTCCAAAAAAGTCAGTTAACAAATTATAGGTGTAAAGCTGGACTGCTAAACCAGCACATCTTGTTCTCCTTTAATATTTTACCAATTTTGTTTATTCTATTTAGCATTGGTAGTTTGCTATGTTGCTATTACACAGATTGAAATATGCTTCCTGTTTTGACTGTGTTCTAGTGATTTCTCGTGGTAATTGGACAATTTTGAATGAATACGGTTTGTTACGGTCAGTCAGGTAGCGGGGTCAAAAATAATTAGTCAATTTTAATAGTTTAGCAAGCTAGCACACTACCAATGCTAAGTAGGCTAGATTAAACAAATTACTACTTGAATTCAAGGATGGAGAACAAAACATGTACAGCAAGCTATGAGTTTACCTTTCAACAAATAATTTGCTTATTGAATACTTTAGCAAATCTGAGGTATGTATTTTGAATAATTGTGCTAGAATTATCTAGTGTATTTTTTTTTTTATTCATCTGGAAACGGAAATATGGAATAAATGCTGTGAGACAACAACACACTTCAGAGCTTTCCCAAGGTATGAACACGCTTGACAAAGTTTCATGAGCGAAATAGGGGTGAAACAAAGGTATTTGGAAAGAGAACCATTACTATTTAAACCAAGATCTGGATTGATAGTATAGCCTATGTGATGAGATGCGAGGAAGACATGGGGGACTTCAGAGAGAGGATAAAGGTGTGATCAGTGAGTTGACAGTCTGCCAGTTCAGTATACAGTTGAAGCTGGAAGTTTACATACAACAGCCAAATCCATTTAAACTTAAGTTTTTCACAATTCCTGACATTTAATCCTAGTAAAAAGTCTGTCTGAGGTCAGTTAGGATCACCTATTTATTTTAAGAATGTGAAATGCAAGAATAATAGTAGAGAGAATTATTTATTGGGTCAAATGGGTCAAATGTTTCAGGTAGCCTTCCACAAGTTTCCCACAACAAGTTGTGGGTGAATTCTGTCCCATTCCTCCTGACAGAACTGGAGTAACTGAGTCAGGTTTGTAGGCCTCCTTGCTCGCACACACTTTTTCAGTTCTGCACACAAATGTTCTATAGGATTGAGGTCAGGGCTTTGTGATGGCCACTCCAATAACTTTGTTGTCCTTAAGCCATTTTGCCACAACTTTGGAAGCATGCTTGGGGTCATTGTCCATTTGGAAGAGTCATTTGCGTCCAAGCTTTAACTTCCTGACTGATGTCTTGAGATGTTGCTTCAATATATCCACATAATTTTCCTTCCTCATGATGCCATCTATGTTGTGCACCAGTCCCTCCTGTAGCAAAGCAACCCCACAACATGATGCTGCCACCCCCTTTTTCCTCCAAACATAACAATGGTCATTATGGCCAAACAGTTATATTTTTGTTTCATCAGACCAGAGGACATTTCTCCAAAAAGTACGATCTTTGTCCCCATGTGCAGTTGCAATCCGTAGTCTGGCTTTTTTATGGCAGCTTTGGAGCAGTGGCTTCTTCCTTGCTGAGCAGCCATCAGGTTCTGTCGATATAGGACTCGTTTTACTGTGGATATACTTGTGTACCTGTTTTCTCCAGCATGACAGAATACATCTCCTTCCTGAGTGGTATGACGACTGCGTGGTCCCATGGTGTTTTTACTTATGTACTATTGTATGTACAGATGAACGTGGTACCTTCAAGCGTTTGGACATTTCTCCCAAGGATGAACCAGACTTGTGGAGGTCTACAATTCTTTTCTGAGGTCTTGGCTGATTTCTTTTGATTTTCCCATGATGTCGAGCAAAGAGGCACTGAGTTTGAAGGTAGGCCTTGAAATACATCCACAGGTACACCTCCAATTGACTCAAATTATGTCAATTAGCCTATCAGAAGCTTCTAAAGCCATGACATCATTTTCTGGAATTTTCCAAGCTGTTTAAAGGCACAGTTAACTTAGTGTATGCAAACTTCTGACCCACTGGAATTATGATATAGTGAATTATAAGTGGCATAATCTGTCTGTAAACAATTGTTGGAAGAATTACTTGTGTCATGCACAAAGTACATGTCCGAACCGACTTGCCAAAACTATAATTTGTTAACATAATCTGTGGAGTGGTTGAAAAATAAGTTTTAATGACTTCATGTAAACTTCCGACTTCATTTCCCCTAGAATAGAGGGTATGTCTGTCTGTATGATAGCACTAACAGATGGGGCTGACTCTGACATCCTAACATCAACAGGAAACAGTGGCTTGTTCTCCTTAGGGATATGACATCAACAGGAAAGTCCCTGTTTCATCCCCGTGAGGATACTGTGGGTGCATCATGCCAATAGTCTAAAATGGCTTCCTGCCCTCTGCTCTGCTATCTTCTTTCTATTATCTTCTCCTATTATCTTCTCTCCTCAGGTGAGGGTAGGGAGATGAGAAGAGGTGGCCATTATTGAGATGCCCTCTGAATGCATTTATTTGGTACCAGCCACAGCCACAGCCACAACCCATGACTTGTCATTCTATCATGCCAGGACATACAGTGGGGAGAACAAGTACTTGATACACTGCCGATTTTACAAAGCATGTAGAGGTCTGTAAATTTTATCATAGGTAATCTTCAACTGTGAGAGACGGAATCTAAAACAAAAATACAGAAAATCACATTGTATGATTTTTAAATAATTAATTTGCATTACCTACCAACCAGTAAGAATTCCGGCTCTCACAGACCTGTTAGTTTTTCTTTAAGAAGCCCTCCTGTTCTCCACTCATTACCTGTATTAACTGCACCTGTTTGAACTCGTTACCTGTATAAAAGACACCTGTCCACACACTCAATCAAACAGACTCCAACCTCTCCACAATGGCCAAGGCCAGAGAGCTGTGTAAGGACATCAGGGATAAAATTGTAGACCTGCACAAGGCTGGGATGGGCTACAGGACAATAGGCAAGCAGCTTGGTGAGAAGGCAACAACTGTTGGCGCAATTATTAGAAAATGGAAGAAGTTCAAGATGACGGTCAATCTCCCTCAGTCTGGGGCACCATGCAAAATCTCACCTCGTGGGGCATCAATGATCATGAGGAAGGTGAGGGATCAGCCCAGAACTACACGGCAGGACCTGGTCAATGACCTGAAGAGAGCTGGGACCACAGTCTCAAAGAAAACCATTAGTAACACACTACGCCGTCATGGATTAAAATCCTGCAGCGCACGCAAGGTCCCCCTGCTCAAGCCAGCGCATGTCCAGGCCCGTCTGAAGTTTGCCAATGACCATCTGGATGATCCAGAGGAGGAATGGGAGAAGGTCATGTGGTCTGATGAGACAAAAATATCGCTCTTTGGTCTAAACTCCACTTGCCGTGTTTGGAGGAAGAAGAAGGATGAGTACAACCCCAAGAACACCATCCCAACCGTGAAGCATGGAGGTGGAAACATAATTCTTTGGGGATGCTTTTCTGCAAAGGGGACAGGACGACTGCACCGTATTGAGGGGAGGATGGATGGGGCCATGTATCGTGAGATCTTGGCCAACAACCTCCTTCCCTCAGTAAGAGCATTGAAGATGGGTCGTGGCTGGGTCTTCCAGCATGACAACGACCCGAAACACGCAGCCTGGGCAACTAAGGAGTGGCTCCATAAGAAGCATCTCAAGGTCCTGGAGTGGCCTAGCCAGTCTCCAGACCTGAACCCAATAGAAAATCTTTGGAGGGAGCTGAAAGTCCGTATTGCCCAGCAACAGCCCCGAAACCTGAAGGATCTGGAGAAGGTCTGTATGGAGGAGTGGGCCAAAATCCCTGCTGCAGTGTGTGCAAACCTGGTCAAGAACTACAGGAAACGTATGATCTCTGTAATTGCAAACAAAGGTTTCTGTACCAAATATTAAGTTCTGCTTTTCTGATGTATCAAATACTTATGTCATGCAATAAAATGCAAATTAATTACTTAAAAATCATACAATGTGATTTTCTGGATTTTTGTTTTAGATTCCGCCACTCACAGTTGAAGAGTACCTATGATAAAAATTACAGACTTCTACATGCTTTGTAAGTGGGAAAACCTGCAAAATCGGCAGTGTATCAAATACATGTTCTCCCCACTGTAGATATCATGAGTCATTGTTCTCCTGATAATATAAATCAAGCCATTGTCTCACCCATGTTGGTGTACAAAGTATGTGTGATGTCTAAGACAATGTGCATATTGACTATCTGGAACAGAGATGTCAGTGCTAGAGCACTCTGAGTCAGTGTGTTAGTACCAGTAGTGGGACGGCTGTTATGTGTCGGTCTGTCAGGGTGAGAGTCATCCCTTATGCCTCAGCAGTCACTCAATCCCTGAGCTAGCCTGCTATCCAGTATCCCCTATAAAACATTGATAGTCCGATGATCTGACTCTGACCAGAGGTTTCAGGGAAGTTACTACACAGTCATGCAGGAATGGATAATAGTTGCAATGTCATCAGGACCTGATGAGCAAGTCAGATTGTATTTTAATTTAGGGTATAAGATTAAGGTCTAGGGCAAAGATTTGTGATTAAAAACGAATTGTTGTTCAGACATGTCTAGTATTGCCAGATTGCAGTGACTATATGTCATTTTCACCACCATGTTGAGCTTAAGCTTTC
Source organism: Thymallus thymallus (assembly GCA_023634145.1). Classification (NCBI taxonomy): domain Eukaryota; kingdom Metazoa; phylum Chordata; class Actinopteri; order Salmoniformes; family Salmonidae; genus Thymallus; species Thymallus thymallus. The sequence continues at coordinate 12,463,979 of CM042411.1, forward strand.
TGCCTGAAGTGCTCAGCTCTGTTCCCTCTAAATGAACATTTGCTGAACAGATGTACATTATGGTGCTGGAGGTGGTAATGAATTAAAACAGGATGTTAAAACAGGATGTTCGCACTGCAGGTTAATTGTGCCGATTCTAGCAGAGTGGCCATTTTTGCTCCGGCACCAAGCTTTTATTGCAACTGTATTTTCAGGACATTAATTCTGTGGATTTTTAATACAAGTGGAAACCGGAGAGTATACTGTATATACTATATATATATATAAATGAAGGCTGCTTTGTAATGAGTGGTCATAAATAGCTTCTATATATGACAGGGGACATCTGTAGCCATTTTGGCTAAGCTGTAAGATTTACATAAATATGGATGGAGTTTGGAAACTTTTACTCACAATGACCCGATATCTAATCCCGTTTGAGAAGTGTAGATTTAAGAATTTTACCAGAATTCTAGTGTAGTGGTTTATGTTTGAATAATTATTCCCAAAGTATACACACAATACCATTACCATAGTGTCACACAATGTACATTAATAAATGTATGATTTATTTCATGCAAAACCTTAGAGAAAAGCATAAAAATACAGCAGACATAGAGACTATTTGTTTGGTGAAATACCTTCACACTGTTACACAAAGGGACCTCTGTAGTGTAGATATGAAGGGCATGTATTCCCTCATATCTGTCAGTTTAACGCATAATTTCAGCCTGGTGTGTTCGCAGGCAAGTAAGTAGGCCTACAGATGGAAAGATAAATACATCAGTTACGACTTCAATGAGAGTAAAACCTGATTTTACTCAACCATAAAGATTCCTATGGAGGAATTCACTTCTGACAGAAACCCAATCAGCCCAGCTACTAAAGATGTTCCTCAAATCTATTGTCAATACCATTACGCCTTTTTAAAATTACGGGTCATTTTCCCATTTCCTCTGTAGAACATGAGGCTAAGTACATATTTGAGAGTTCCCAATATACACCTTGGTCCATTAAAAATGAATGGTTGAGATGCTTTTCCTTTAGCACTCACTGCTGAAAGCACTTAAAGATTAAAACATGAATATTTAATCAAAAACCAGATGTTTTAGGTTTAGTTATAGTGAAACATGTACATTCTGGTCTTCATTTTGACAGTTTGTTGCAAAATGATATATTTTTTTGTAGTAAATCTAGCTCTTTTGGTCCCTAGTGGCCATTGAAATTGTGATGTAGCCTCTACGTCATCCCAAGGGAGGGGTTCAGCATGAAATACACTTTGGTTTACTATAAAAGCAGGTGACAGCGCGCCACATTTGGCAGAAGAAATGCTATGAGGATTATAGGTTTATATTCGGAGCTACAAGAAATAGATGACAGTGGTGGTCAAGTGAACTTTTTTCTCAACTGCGGTGATTGATTAGACAGTTGGGGGTACCTTTTTTCGTCTAATCTTTTATTTACAATATAAATTCATACCGTGGCCACATCCAGAACAGTTTATGTAACAGCATGTTACTGTTGTAAAGACAACCAGTCACCTGATACTTGCCGTTTTAAGGACGCAGAACGTAACTTTTGCAAAAACCTTGGCCATGTTGCATGAGCGTGCCACCAGCGGTCTAGGGAGATGTGTCACCCACTCCAGACTACTAAATAAAAGTCATGGCCCTGAGGCCAGCAAGTCGTAGAACCCTACTCCCCTTCATCTGAGGAAGAACAGGAGGAGGTTGAGGACATCGCCTATGTAATCGTGGTTAAAGAGAAACCCCCAAGCCCCCTTTAGACTAAAGTGGAGTTGGATAACTGCCCAGTCGTTTTTTGAGATGGACACAGGGGCTTCTCGTACTGTTTTGGGATAACATGCTTTTGCTGACCATAAAGCTAAAGCACCTCAGTTGAAACTAGAGCCTCGGCTATTGTGCTGAAGTCATACAAAGGAGAGCGCATTCCGGTGCAGGGTGCAGTGCAAGTCAACGCCCAGTACAAATGTCAAACTACACGACTGAAGATTTTGGTGGTCCAAGGTCAGGGTCCCAATCTGCTGGGAAGAGATTGGATGACATCGGTACAACTGGACTGGCGAGGAATGTTCAAAACAATCATGAAGGTCTCAGACAGCGAGTTGTCAAGCGCACTAAACAGGCAGATGTCTTCAAAGACGAACTTGGAAAACTGAAAGAGGCAGAGCTGGACAGGCTCCAGACCACTGGAATACTCAAACCAATTACTTACTCTGAGTGGGCTGCCCCCATTGTCCCAGTAATGAGGCCTGATAAAAATATCAGGTACATTGGCGGACCGCCGAATTTACCTTCCAGACTGGAGCAGTATCCACTGCCAAGTATTGAGGAGCTACTCACAAAGCATCTAGTGGGACACACTTGTCCAAGCTGAACATGTCTCACGCATACCAGAAGTTGGTGCTGGCGGAGGAATCCCGCAAAGTGGTTACAATAGACACCCACAAGAGACTATTTCCGTACACACACCTTCCTTTTGGAGTCTCTTCTGCCTGTGCAATCTTCAAAGCACAATGGAGAATCTATTTGCCGGCATCGACCACGCTGCTGTCGAACCACCAATGTACCTTCCAGACTGGAGCAGTATCCACTGCCAAGGATAGAGGAGCTACTCACAAAGCAATGGAGAATCTGTTCGCCGGCATCGAACACGCTGCTGTATAGCTGGATGATATCCTTATCCCTAGTGCAACTCAGGAAGACCACCTAAAGCAAATGGAAACAGTGCTGTCAATACTGGAGAGTGCAGGGCTTTGCATGAAGAAATCGAAGTGTGTTTTCTTGGCCCCCAAATTGGATTACTTAGGGCACAAAGTCTCCGCCAATGGGCTTCAACCCCTGGACAAGAAAGTGAGAGAAATCAAAGAGGCCTCAAGACCCAAAGATGTGAGTGAGCTATGGGCCCTACTTGGCATGTTTGATTACTATGGTCGCTTTCTTCCTGACCTGGCCTGTGTCCTGGCCCAAAGATGTGAAAAATGGAAGTGGCACACACCCCAGAAAACAGATTTCCAGAAATCCAAGGACTTGCTGTCATCTTCAGCACCGCTTGTACATTACAACCCAAAGAATCCGCTCATCATCACAAGTAATACCTCCCCATACAGGATTTTATCTCAGAAGATGAGGGACAACACAGAGAGGCTCGTTCGCTGGCACCTGCAGAGAAGAGATATTCTCAACTGGAGAGATAGGCCTTGGCTGTGATTTTTGCGGTCAATAAATTTCACCAGTATGCGTACAGATGCCACTTCACCATCCAAACTGACCATAAGTCGCTGTTAGGGCTCCTGGGTAAACTGAAGAACATTAACCCTTCCGCCTACAGACGACTGCAAAGATGGACCCTCTTCTTAGCGCAATACCAATATGAGTTGGTGTACAGACCGGGCCCCTCCATTGCCAACGCTGATTGTATCAGCATGCTGCCAGTCCCAGACATGCCCAAAGACCACAAAAGTCGCCCTGAACTGGTGTGCTTGCTGAAACATCTCCAAACAGCTCCAATAGACCATTGCCAACTGAAGAAATGGACTGTAGGAGACTTCTCAGAGAATGACAAATGAGCACCAGGAGTGAGAAGGTGATGAGGCGCCATTTGCTGTGAAGGTGGTGAGGCACCACATTTGGTTAGTTTCCACCTTTTTAATGTTTCTTTGGGCTCAGTTAACCCTTTCCAGCTGGAGCATTCCAATTTCAGAATAATAGTTACAATGGCCTTAATAGCACTGCCATCCAATCACTTATTTCTGAAAACTGGCATTTACACGTAACAACATGTAACGAATGCCCCGCGCAGAGCACCGGTCCCTCCTCCTCTCCAGCGATCATCCTCGCCGGCGTTCTAACCGGCGGTCGGGGGAAGATGGTAGCAACACCCTGATGACCCACACCTGTTCCTCATCGGTCATCAGGGTCACTATTTAACTCCATGTTTTCTGTTCAACCCTTGCGGGTTATTAGTCTTTCTATGTGTATTGCTGTCTTTTCTTTATTAAATTCCTATATACGCTAATTTCCTCTCTCTCGCTCGTTCTTAGCCTCATCACTCACTTTCACCCCTCGCAATATCACACAACATGAGTTACACCTAGATAGAAAGTTGTTAAATTAGTTATCACAATGTTTTATCAATAATGTCACTTGAAAGACAATTATTTTATTAAAAACTCTGTATTTGCAGTGCTGAATAATGTTGGTTGCAATGTTGCTTGCAGCTAACATTTGTTATCTTGCTCTAGCTAGGTAGCTAGCTATCCTCTTCCTCCATTTCTGAATGAATGTATGTCTATTTTTTTCTAGCTGGAAAAATAAGTGCGCTAGATTTTTTTTGTGTATTGCCATATGTCGATAACATAGCTAAGTTTGTCACTGGTATGGGCTAGTAAATATCCTAAACCTAGCAATTTAGACAGGGATAGCCGCAAGCGAAAACCAGGGAGAGTTCATTCTGCATCGTAGGGGAGCAAAATTGTTTGTTGTGGCACTGCAGTTAGTGTGAATCATTGTAGACATAGGCACCAGTAAAGGTAACTATCAAATATGTTTACACTGATGCCTTGTCTAGGGAAAAGAGTTACATTTGGAACGCAGCCCTAACATTGAAAGGATGATAAACTATTGTTCCTCCTGTGCAGGTTGAACCTGGCGTTGGCCTACACTGAGCTGATAGAGGAGCTGGTCGCGTGAGAGGTCTGGCTGTCAAACCGACTGAGATACTGAGGAAGGCATCCCACAAGCAGACGGGTCAGTATGTCCCAAACACATGATGCAAATATTTAAGGTTACACTCCATATTGATGCTGAATATAATTGTGAAACCGGCTGCACACCCGCTTCCAGTTCCACTGCAGCTACTCCGAGATATGTGACTCCTCTGCCCATCAGAGGCCCCCGCCGCAGCTCCTCTGTGACCCGCCCCTGCATGTTCCTCACCCTTGTATGTTTTACTTTCCTTATCCCATAAATCCTGCATGCCAGCCTACCTGCATGTTTGATTCATGACTCATGGCCTTGGATATGTAAAAGACTTGTAAAGACTGTAAAAAACTTTTGGCCTTTTAACTTTTGGACTCACGTGATAGGCCATAGGCCTTGTGTAATGGATGGACAGAAGAAATTGAAGTTGTAACAGCCAAAACATTTTATTATATGCCTGATTCTTATCATGTTATGTAATTCCATATTATTGCATGATGACAATATCCCTGAGAGGAATATTATAATGTTATGGCTATGATAGTGATAACTTGCACTTTTTCTACAGGTTTGAATGTGACAATGTATTTCCCGTATGAAGTTAATGTTTTATTAATATTATATTACCTGTTTATGTCTTTCCTTATAATATGTGAGAGTAAATGCTATTTGTAATTTGTTTTGGTGCAGATTTGTGTTTTTATACTATCCAGATGTCTGATCATGGAACATTCCATAGATATTTTGAAAAATACCATTAGTCACTAAAACAGCTGTATCTTGTTGACAGTAAAATGCATTTCTATTCTGATTACAGATGTTCAACCTTACAAAACACGGAAGACTCAAAATACTGTAATTTGTTTTCTATCTTCATTAGAAAGTTTAGATTTGTATATAAGATACACATTTTCTTATTTCTTGACTGATTACAGCTTGATTGATGGGGTGCTATTGTATGTCATATCATTTGAAAGGGCTGCTTCTCAGCTTTCAATATATGTATTTTCATGAAAATACCATATTAGAGGCATTGTGTTTCTTTACATGGAGCCTATTCATTACATTTCCTCATAGTGTAATGGATGTAAACGCCATAACTATCCTCTAACCTATACATTACAACCCCTTTCCCAAGATACAGTATACATCCATAATCCCTTCATTCCAATGGCTACACATAACCTCTCCTCCCCTAAAGGCTAATACACCACCATAGTCAATGCTCCCTCATTCAAACACTCTATGCGTGTGTGTTTGAAACCATGGTCCAGTGCTGACACAGACTAATGGGAATGGCCACAAACTGGCTGCGTGGGAGATCATGTTTGTTCCATTACGTTTTTAAGGTCAATACTTAAAGGCCCACTACTGAATTCCAAAAAACAACACAAAGGCAGGCCAACCATTTGATTTGACATTAAGCTGGGGGATGGGTGCTGGAGAACTGAAAACACTCTCACATTCATAGATGGAGCTATGGGTGCAAGGACAGCAGCATACCACCCTAGGGAGCACCCTTCCCTCTGGTCTAAGGAGATACAAATGCCCCAGGGCAGTGAAGGGGACAGTCGTCTTTCGGATTGGATGTGTCCTGACTCATTACATATCCAATGGCACTTATTTTTAGAGTAGAGGTGTTAACCCTGGTTTCACGGCTAAATTCCCAACCTGGCCCTATTCCATAATGGCCACATAATCATCCCTCTCATTCCTAATTGGCATATTGTATATCTCTCCAGCTGATGTGTGGTGAGTTTTCTGGCACAAAAATGGTTGCTGTGCATCACCCAGGTGGGTGCTACACATTGGTGGCGGGTGAGGTGAGTTTATCCCTACTATGTAAAGTGCTTTGAGTACCTCAGATGGTAGAAAAGCGGCATATAAATTCAATCAATAATTATTTAATATCTCTATAGATAAGATAACATAAAACCTGAGCGAGTCAATGCTCTATCCTTGATATGAGACGGATAACCAAAATGATTCAAAGAAACAATTATGCTCATACATGTTATATAGCAACAGGAAGTTACTGTTGCTATGTATGCATGCCATCTTTTACTCAATGCATGACTGACAAGTACGACGTGAATTTCAAACGAGGTAGATAGCTAACCCATGTCTTGGCAGACGAATTTGAGAGCAGTTCAAAAAGTCAAAGTCATACATTCAGATTAGAGCACACCTGGAGTTGTATGTATAACACACTATGTTCTTTATGTGATGCAGAATTAAGGTCTCATAGGGTCTGACAGTCTACGTGATGTAATAACACATTTCACTGAGGCATATTATCTGTTCCCAGACAATGTCTCTGCCTCCCTGTTGGCCTCTCCTCTCTCTATCTCTCCCCCTTGCTCTCTCCCCCTCTGTATGTCTGTCTGCTTGCCTGTCTGTCTCTCACACACACACACCCACACCCTCCCTCAGTGTATCTCCTAATCTCTCTCTATTTCATTCCCTCTCTCTTTCTCTCTCCCCAACAGTATCTCTCTGTGTCACCTGCCCTTGGAGATGAGAAGTTTTCTGTTCTGTGCGGGTCGGGGTGTATCACACCATAGGTGGCATTTTAGCATGATACACGATCAGCCAAACATCATTATGAGCTCCCCATCTCCTCATCTATATTTCACCTGCTGGGGAGATGCTAAGAATAGTTGCTGGTTTATGCCTAGCTAACGCACTCACACGCACACACACACACAGGCACACACATACACAGACAGACTTGAATATGGAATAGGTACTTGCAGACAGTACCTTTGGATGGTGTAGTGTAGCCTGCATATCCATTATCTTTGTCATCGTACTGTGATGCCTGTGGGTCACGTTGTGGGTCAGTCCTGTGTGGCTCAGTTGGTAGAGCATGGCACTTGGGTTGTGGGTTCGATTCCCATGGGGACCTGTATGAAAATTGTATGAAATTATATGGACTCACTACTGTAAGTCGCTCAGGATAAGAGCGTCTGCTAAATTGTATAAATGTAAATGTTTCCCTGTCTGTTTAAATGGAAGAGTTCAGTTGAACGCGTCCTGTTGAACTCTTATTGTGTAATTTTTCTGACTTGTCACTCAGGAAATAAACAGTTAAACTAAAGGGGACAGATATAACTTTTCATAACGTACGTTGTGGCATTGTTTGTGTCCCTCGAACCAGCCAAGAGTGTAATCTCATGTCCACATATTTAACAGGATGTGACTTCTGTGAACTTAAACATACACAGACATAAATGTTTCCACAGTACCTGATGTGGTGTGTATGAATTAGAGCTCTTTTCTGCATATTTATTCACACACACACACACACACACACACACACACACACACACACACACACACACACACACACACACACACACGGCCAGACCCCTAGGCCGTTTTAGTCACCTCAGACAGACCACCAGGGCTTGGTGAGACAGATATCTTCATTAATCTGTTTGGACGAGACATCATTCTAAAGACGACACGCCCTTCATTATTTTCAAGGGTTGGGAAAGTCCAAGGGCTTTTAGATAGACAGGCTTTGGCTTTTTTGCTACAGCTGTGGAAAAGAGAGGAGGACATTGAGCAGACAGCTATTTTTACTGAACCGGAATGGCCGACATCTGACCTCTAGCTGCTACATCTCATCTATGTGTTGCAACAAGGTTTGTTGGCGGAGGAGGAGTCATCATGGAATGATTGGACATAGTCCTCTGTGTCATCGTTCTGCAATGCCGGAATGACCGCACCGAAGCCCGTCCACTAACCACACTCAATTATAAAACCAGTTCCATTCCCAATGGTCACATTCCAATTGCCCAGGGTGAAAGTTTCAGATTGTTTGAATGCAAATTAGATAGAGAGAGAGAGAGAGAGAGAGAGAGAGAGAGAGAGTGAAAGATGCGGATCACCATCAGGTTTGAGGCCAGAGCACCTTATTAGATGTGACTGCATGATAATGAAAGGGCCTAATGCGATGTCAGAGTGGTTGACACTACACAAAGGACCAGGCCTGGTGAAACTCCTAATCAGCTGGAGATATCACAGGCCTCACCTTGGGACAAAATTTGAGTGTAAAGGACAGGAGGGTATTAGATCTCCTCCCACATCAGACCAACTGACACCTCTCTACCTCTGTGCTGAATCAAGACCATTCCCCCTGACATGAGCCAGGACCCGACTGGTCAGTGTTTGATTTTTTATTGAGCATAGCTTTTATTGTCAGCTTTCAGACAGCAGGTGATAAATCGATTATGGAACAATGTGTCTGTCTGAATAGCATACCAGAAGCTAGAATATGGCATTTTCATCTTTGTTGCTTTTTGTTGGGATAAAAAAAGAAACAAAAAAAGCTAAATTATAGAATACTATCTCCCTTAAGCAGGTTGAGCAAAACATACAGTACCATGCATGCACTGACTATATTGTACTGTAAAGTGATTCAAGATTTGAAGTTGCCATCGTCACTTGGTACAACTAGAAAACAGAAATTCTATAATTTTGTAAAAAACGTCTTCCCTCTGTTCAAAGACCTCCCATAGGAACAGGTAGGAACCTAAACAGATTTGTAATAAATCAATTTTTGTTCCGCCTACAAATATGTCCATGTGTTACTTTGAATATATACCTTGGAGATCAGATCAGTTTGAAGTGTAAGGATTTATGTTCAGAGAGGTCTCTGGAAACCTTTATGTTTTCCAGGTTTAGTGTCCAGAGACCTCTATGGTATTCTCTATGTTTGATAGATAGATAGATAGATAGATAGATAGATAGATAGATAGATAGATAGATAGATAGATAGATAGATAGATAGATAGATAGGTACTTTATTGATCCCCCGGGGGGGGACATTTCATTGTCAAGCAGCTACAACAAAACACAGGGCAGGTGCAAAATGCCACAACGAAAGTACACAAAAGACAGATACACGGTACATGATACATAGAGCGGCAGTATTGGGGGGGGGGGGGGGGGGGCTATGTGGGTGGTCGGGGAATGTAGAGGAGGTTGTCAGCACTATCACCAACCCCGGCCACTACACACGTGGGGGCTCATGGAGGAGCCCCTACAGCCATGGGAGCAGGAGTACGCCCAGGGGTTGGACAATGACGATGAGGTGTTCCTGTTTCCCAACACGTGGAGCCGGGATCGGCGAAGGAGGGAGGACGACTGGGGGAGTCTGCGAGGTTTTTTTTGGCCGGCCCCTGGAGGAACAGGGGAGGTGGTAGAGGGCTTGGCTGGAGACCTCTCAGACCGGGAGCAGGAACCAGCCCGAGGGAGGACGAGGCCGACTTCGTGGACCGCAAGAGGATGTGGTCCGAACGACTGGCGGCTTCTCTTCCCGAGGCTTCTGGGCCGGTTCTCAGGCCGAGACTTCCCGCGCCGGCCCCCAGCCCGGTAAGCCCTGTGACGGCTCCCACACCCGACCTCCAGTGCATGCGCCCAGCCCGGTGCCTCCAGTGCCGACCCCACGCACCAGACCTCCAGTGTGCCTCACCACCCCGGTAATCCCTGTGCCGGCTCTCCACATCCGACCTCAAGTGCGTGTGCCCAGCCCGGTGCCTCCAGTGCCGGCCCCACGCACCAGACCTCTGGAGTGCCTCCCCAGCCCGGTAAGCCCTGTGCCGGCTCCCAACACCTGACCTCCAGTGCGTGCGCCCAGCCCGGTGCCTCCAGTGCCGGCCCCACGCACCAGACCTCAGGTGTGCCTCCCCAGCTCGGTAGCGCCTGTACCAGTTCCTAGCCAGGTGGCATCAGGTGGTGTCCCAGCTTGGTAGCACCAGCACCGGTTTCTAGCCCGGTGGTGCCGGTTCCTAGCCCGGAGCTCCAGTGCGTGTCCCCAGCCCGGTGGCGCCAGTACCGGTACCTAGCCCGGTGGCGCCAGTGCGTGTCCTCAGCTCGGTAGTGCAAGTACTGGTTCCTAGCCCGGTGGCACCAGTGCCGGTCCCCATCTTGGTAGCGCCAGTACCGGTTCCTAGGCCGATAGTTCCAGTGTCGGAGCAGTCTGCTCCACCGGTGCCCAGTCCACGACTGGTCGTCAGCCCCACTCCACCGTTGCCCAGTCCGGGACCGGTCGTCATTCCCGATCCATTGCCGGAGCAGTCCTGCTCCTGCTACACGTCCGGCACCGGGTCCAGAGCCTCTACCAACGCCTGTTCCCCTCCCTGAACCCCCCGGGTATTACTAGTCTTCCGCGCCTGGGGAGGGGGGGGGGGGGGATACTGTAAGGATTTATGTTCAGAGAGGTCTCTGGAAACCTTTATGTTTTCCAGGTTTAGTGTCCAGAGAGGTATTCTCTATGTTTGTGTTGGAATTGGTCCCCAATTAGAGGCAGCTGTCTTTCCTTTTGTTATTTTTGAGTTTTTTATAATAAAAGGAATGTTTTTGCAACACAGAGCTGCGCTTCGGGTCCTGTCTCATAGCGATCATGACAGGAAGACAAATACAATGTTAGGTCAGACATTCAGTACAGCAAAATGGTATCACATGTGCAGAACAAAATCAAAGGATTACAATTTAGTGAAAAGACAAACAATTTATCAGTACAATTTGGTATTTTTCCAGAGGATCACACTGGTCCTTGGGAACCACAGGGTGTGTAGACTTATGTTCCATCCCAGTCATGACCTAATGCAAGTTATTTATTTGTTTGTTTATGATTGATAGATTGATTGATCTTTTAAAATCAGTTCTGTGATTATTGGTCGAAAACAAAAGTCTACACATCACATAAAATACACCCAGGTCCAAGACTGAAGAACCTTACCCTGAGTGCCAGTCTGTTTGTGTTATCTTACCAACTCCTTCAGGAGTTGGCAAGAGAGCAGAAACAGACTGGCACTCAGGCTAGAAGAACCTTGCACCAGGAGCACACTTGCCGTACTTACAGTATGTGCACTACAGAGTTCTGTTCTGCAGTGTCCATGCCAGGACAGAGCTGGAGGTTAATTCCACAAAGCACTGGCCTCTCCTCTCTGCAGGCAGTCCCTCTTTGATTAATACCACTGTAAGGCCAAACCCTGCTGGGCAACAAGAAACACCATAAATCCAAGACCCAATTTATCTTTCGCTTAGTAGCTCTGGAAATAAAATTAGCTGCATCCGACTCTTTGTGCATAAAACTGTAAATTACTTACTTTACAACAGGTAATAAATAGGGCGCAAATAAAAAGTCCTCTTTGCTGAGGTTATTTACGAGCTTTTTGTCACCCCGGCCATGTTTACCGTCTTCATTGTGATACCATAATTAAACTGTTATTGCATACACGTTATTCAGGCAATTAGCTTTTGTAGTCAGCACATAAAGGCCACATGTAAGAACTACCTTTACTGTGCTATCACTTTAAAAGGCCATCACTATTAAATGAGTGATCACCCAGGCCCTTTCAGTGGTTGTATATAGTCTAAGGGCAGAGGGTTTCAGTATGGGAGGGTTCGTAGTGGTAACCACAGAAAAAACAGTGACTATTCTTAACGTCAGAAAACTACTTACGATACTTTATCATTCCTGACTGTTCTGTATTACTAAATCTTGTGCTGCCTGGCTCTTGAACCAGTCTGTGTTGTCCTTCTCTCTCTCTCTCTCTCTCTCTCTCTCTCTCACACACGCTCATTTGAACAGAGCCATACAGGGTAGAAGAGCAAAATAAATAACATTTCTCTTCTATTCAGGTATGTTTTCACATCGCCCCTGGGATCCACTCAGCCCTGGCTGGTCTGCTCCATCTGAATCCTCATCTTCAGACACACTCCTCTCACTTACCGCACGCCATGTGCTTCTGATTAGAGAGAAATACACATTCTTGATCGCTTCTGCAATCTTTCGGACCCTCTGATTGGCGCCCATGTTCTCCTTGCTCCTGAGTGACTGATCAGGTGGCTGGTATCCCAGAATCTGTGATGATGATGACCCGCCACCCCACTCCCCCCCCCGTTTGTCTGCCTGTCTGTCCCATAGACATTACAACCAGCAAGTGATAGTGCTGACATCATCCACGTATTCCTTTTAAAAACTCCCGATGGCGCATGAAGCCGGAGGTATTTGAATTAGAAGCGCGGCATATTGCCGATTGCTAAGGATCATGGTCGATGTAGTCATTTTCATCCTGCCTGAAAGAGTCAACCAGGAGCATCATAAACACATTTTAGAGGCCAAAGCGCGTGTCAAAAAAAATAGTGTTTGGGTGTTCTGGCGTAATAGATCAGACCAGGGCATTTGGCACCGCTACACTGTAGGTTGCTACACAGTAGCCAACCAGCAGAGCTAGTACTTCACACTGCAAACCGGACACTGGGGACCTGGTTTGTCCCTAGGATGATGAGGCCTCCCTCTCTCTCGTCCGCCCTTCCATCCCTCCCTCTCTCTATCCGTCCACCCTCCTTCCCTCAGCCCGTCCGTTAGAAGAGCTCCATTTTAAACAGATGGTAATGTAATAACCTGACCCCTGACCTCTTGGAAGCTACTCTGTAACCTCTTCCCCACTAGATGATATGTTAAGTGTGTCCTGGACAACTTGTCAACAAACACATAGGAAGCCAATGAGCGGCGGGTGTTGTGGTTTTTTAAAACCACGGGGCACAGGCCATTAATCAAAGTGAAAGGCGGCGATGATGAGGTGTTTGGTGGTGGTCCATTGCAAATGGCTGCTTGCTGGACATGGTGGTGTGCACTGTGGATAGGTGCCTTACTGTTTTCCCCTCCCTGCCTCTCTGCTCTAAATACACACAGTTGCGGGGAAGATTCTGCGTGGTTTGTATGTATCCACACTGTGTGCCTCAGATGGGAGGAAGAGGTCAGAAGGAAAAAAATCAATAATATAATGAAATGGTGGTATATCACTCAGTCCCCGTGCATAACTGCAGCAACAGAGACATGCACTGTGGAGCCGTATTAATTATGCACTGTGGGGCCATATATGGTGCTGTCTGTAGATTATGAACTGTTTGGCCATTTTAATTAAGGCACTTTTTATGTATGCTAGCTGTCAGAAAAAACAGTACAAAAGTGAAACCAAAATACAACTTGACGATGAAGTTTAGGCACTAATTTAGAGTGGTTAATGTAAGGGTTAAGGTTTGGGATAAGGTAAAAACTGAAAAAAATAGATACAAATGTTTTGCCCAGCACTGGGATTGAACCCGCGATCTTCGGAACCGTAGCTCACTGTTTAAGCCCTTCCTTTATCTCCACACTCTAACAAGCTGCATTAGTGTTGTGGATGGAGTTAATACACTGTGATCATGAGCTAATAATAATAAATACCCAACAGTTCCCCAGATAGCAAAATAAAAAATCCCCCCGGTTGCAATTTTCTGCTTTCCCTACGCCTAAGGCTATAAATTCCTACCACCAGCGGGCGGGTCGAGTTTGCTGTTCAAGACGTGATTTGCATCTCTGGCCGGTATCCCCCACTCAGAGGACAGCTATAAGCCCTAGGCAAGCCATCTATCCATGAGTTAATTTGAAAAACAATAGCAAGGAATTTCTCTAATCTCAAATTCTGTCTGCCACCTTCCAGCTAATCACAGCCAGCCAGAGGCTGCAAGCTGTTTTTGTTGTTTCTATAAAAACCTTATATTTGTGATTTTAATTTGATTTGATTTATTTGCCAATTTAAAAATACAATACAACCACACGTGGACATAATGCGTTTACAATCATTGAGGATGACACAGAAAAAGTGAAACACCTAATAATGTGCAGTTTAAGTAGATTAATGATATATTGACTATGCCCAAAAAAAAGCAACATTTGCCGTTGATTTAATATACTTTATATTTGAGGCAATACAAATGATTCCTATCTAGCAATAAATGCCACTCCCTAAACCGCCTCACCCACTTGAAGAAAAGTATTCATCACTATGTACCGTAGGTGGCAGCACCTCTTAAACTCAAAACAAGACGAAAAGCCTCAGCAGGAAGTTCTTTGTTACTATCCTCCATCAAGTTTTCAAACCTGTCTTTGATACTTGATAGTAGCCAGCAGCTTTTTAGAAAATAACATTTCAGTTTAAAGAACATTTTAAAATACAGAACAAAGCGACACCCATTTAGTGCATTCGGAAAGGTATTCAGCCCCCCTTGACTTTTTCCACAAATAGTTATGTTACAGCTTTATTCTAAAATGGATAAAATTACATTTTCCCTCATCAATCTACACACAATACCCCATAATGACTAGCAAAAACAGTTATTTTGATTTTTTTTTAAACAGAAATACCTTCTTTACATAAGTATTCAGACATTTTGCTATGAGACTCGAAATTGAGCTCACCTGCATCCTGTTTCCATTGATCATCCTTGAGATGTTTTTACAAGTTGATTGGAGTTAATCTCTGTTAAATTCAATTGATTGGACATGATTTGGAAAGGCACACACAGCAAGTATTTGACAGCTATTACATTTTTTTTTACAGTGCCTGACTGACTGACTGACTGAGCTACCACAATACCCGTGGCACAGCCCCTACTACCCAGATTCTAGACACTTGTGGAGATCTGAGAGGGATTGATGGGTGGTGACATGGTGAGTGCTCCACCTTACCCCCTGATAGGCTTGGTGTAATTTTGGCAGTATTGCTTACACCTGTCCAATTCTCTCAGATCTCCATAAGTGTCTAGGGGCTAGGAGTTGTTTCAGGACAGGACCCCACAACTATTCGGGTGTGTGGTGGACCTACAGAACAATACTTGAGGAATTGATTGGATGATTAATTCCGTTGCTATACACACACAGATTTGCACAGCTGTAAACTGGACACTGCCACGGCACCCAATCAGGCTTATCAGACAGGTCTGGGTAGCTGGAGACCTGCTGTAAACAGTGAAAGGATATACAGTTGAAGTCGGAAGTTACACTTAGGTTGAAGTAATTAAAACTCATTTTTCAACCACTCCACAGATTTCATGATAACAAATTATAGTTTTGTCAAGTCGGTTAGCACATCTACTTTGTTCATGACAAAAGTAATTCTTCCAACAATTGTTTATAGACGGATTATGTCACTTATAATTCACTATATCATAATTCCAGTGGGTCAGAAGTTTACATACACTAAGTTGACTGTGCCTTTAAACAGCTTGGAATATACCAGAAAAAGCTTCTGATAGGCTAAATTACATAATTTGAGTCAATTGGAGGTGTACCTGTGGCTGTATTTCAAGGCCTACCTTCAAACTCAATGCCTCTTTGCTCGAGAACATGGGAAAATCAAAAGAAATCAGCCAAGACCTCAGAAAAAAAATTGTAGACCTCCACAAGTCTGGTTCATCCTTGGGAGAAATGTCCAAACACCTGAAGGTACCACATTCATCTGTACAAACAATAGTACGCAAGTATAAACACCATGGGACCACACAGCCGTCATAATGCTCAGGAAGGACGTGTTCTGTCTCCTAGATATGAACGTACTTTGGTGCGAAAAGTGCAAATCAATCCCAGAACAACATCAAAGGACCTTGTGAAGATGCTGGAGGAAACAGGTACAAAATAATCTATATCCACAGTAAAACGAGTCCTATATCAACATAACCTGAAAGGCCGTTCAGCAAGGAAGATGCCACTGCTCCAAAACCACCATAAAAAATGTAATGAAAGAAATAATATCTGAAATAAATCATTCTCTCTAATATTATTCTGACTTTTCACATTCTTAAAATAAAGTGGTGATCCTAACTGACCTAAAACAGGGAATTTTTACTAGGATTAAATGTCAGGAATTGTGAAAAACTGAGTTTAAATGTATTTGGCCAAGGTGTATGTAAACTTCTGACTTCAACTGTATTTACATGTCTACTATTCACACCTTTGCTTCATTCCAGCTAGTTAGGTGTGCAACCACTGACTAACTATAGCTAGGGCATATCTCTAGTCTAGCAATAGATACTGTTGTTTTGGCTGTGTAGCATCATTTAATAATTTTACCAATAGCTAGGTAGCTAGGATATGTCAGTCAGCTAACCATTTACAGTAACAGCAGTTCGTTAATAAGTCAATACACACTAAATATTATTCAGAAATTGAGAAATCTTACCTTGTCTTGGCACTGTGGTATGGTATAGGCAGCTATTAATCAATGAATTAATAGATAATAGATTTGTAGGCTATTAATTAATTAGTTAATCGATAATAGATTCATAGATTCATATAATGGAGTTAGAAGGGTGACCTTTTACTTTGAAAGGACAGGAAGTGTTGGCTGTGCACTTGAACAGGCTTTCCACATTTAACCCCACCCACATTTGATATCAAGTTGTTTTTTGGTTTTATATGAAAAAACAAATTATCAAAACTTACACAGACTGTAATCTTACCTAAGGAAACTGGAATTTAATGTTGTCCAGGAAATAGGCTAATTATCTTGACCACCATAACAAAATAGACACAAAAATGTTCTGTCAGTGTCAGGTCCTGACTAGAGTAAGATCTCTAGGCATCTCTATGGTGTCTGGGGGTTGCTGTCAGAGCTTGACAGTAGGGTTGTCTAGGCGACTTCATGTTTGGTTTCTGTTTCTATTTAAGTTAATTCGTTTCCCACCTGCGTGGGGTTCTTTGTTTGTGCATGTCGCACATCAGTTCATGGTTTCATTCTCTCCTTTGTTTTGTTGTTTATTGATACAAATAAAGGAATGTCTTCATTCTACAGCTCAGCGCATCGGGTCCTTCCTAAGAACCGTGACAGAAAGAACCACCACCACAGGACCGCGCAGAGCTGGACAGTGAAGGAACTTATGGGAGGTAAGGAGTTTGTCTCCGAAGAAGAGTACCTCCACTGTCTAGTCCTGCAACCACCGCAGGATCCAGGGCAGCGGCGACCGGCGTGCCAGAGGGCGGGTCCAGCGACCAGCCCAGAGGACCCACCATGCAGCTTTTTGAGGGGGGCTATGGGTTCTGTCGGAGGGGCGGGACGAAGAGCCCCTGCCGCAACACTTGTGGGGGTTCGTCGAAGAGCCCCTACAGCCATGGGGTCGTACGGTGAGTCGTCTGAAGAGGATGACTAGGTGCTCCTATCTCCCAACTCGTGGGGGCTGTTGGACGAGTCAGGATCCTTGGGAGGAGGAGGAGGACGACGACGACGAGGTGCTGCGACCTCCAACGAGGGAAGATCGACTGCCCCTGGAGGGGTTTTACGACCATCCCCTGGAGGAACATGCGAGGTGGTGGAGGGCTTAGCTGGCGCTGAGACTGCCTAACCAGGGAACGAGAACCAGCTAGAGGGAGGACGAGGAGTCATTTGAGTGCCGCAGGAAGATGTGGGCAGAACGGCTGTCGGCTCCCTAAGGCGGTCCCCAGCCTGGTCCCTCCAGTGCCGACGCCTCGCACAAGAGTCTCGGTGTCCATCCCCAGCCCGGTACCTACAGTGTCGATCCACTACCCGGTACCTCCAGTGCCGGTCCCCAGCCCGGTACCGCCAGTGCCGGTTCCCAGTCCTGCTCCGGGCGTAGAGCCTCGATCTGACCTGGTGCCCATTCCTGCTCCGGGGGCGGAGCCTCGAGCTGACCCGGTGCCCAGTCCTGCTACGAGGGCGGAGCCTCGACCTGACCCGGTGCCCAGTCCTGCTACGAGGGCGGAGCCTCGACCTGACCCGGTGCCCAGTCCTGCTCCGGGGGGCGGATCTTCCACCTGACCTGGTGCCCAGTCCTGCTCCGGGGGTGGAGCCTCCACCTGAGCCAGTGTCACTTCCTGTTCCTTGGCCGGAACCTCCGCTGGACTGGTTGTCACGTCCTGCGCCGGGCCCGGAGCCTCCGCCTGATCCGGAGTCTCCAACGACGCCGGCGTCCCGCCCCTCCCCCCCTGGGGTGTTCCTGGTCCTGCGGTCAGGATCCCACGCCTTGGGGGGTGGTATTGTCAGGTCCTGACTAGAGTAAGATCTCTAGGCATCTCTATGGTGTCTGGAGGTTGCTATCAGGGCTTGACAGTAGGGTTGTCTTTGCGGCTTAATGTTTGGTTTCTGTTGGTCCCCAATTAGAGGCAGCTGAATCACGTTGTCTCTAAATGGGGGATCCTATTTAAGTTAATTAGTTTCCCACCTGCGTGTGGTTCTTTGTTTGAGCATGTCGCACATCAGTTCGTGGTTTCAATCTCTCCCTTGCTTTGTTGTTTTTGGACACCTGTCACGTCCGGGTGTGGAGAGAGACCAAGGCGCAGCGTATTGATAGTTCGACATATTTATTCAATGAACTAGCGAACTATACAAAATAACAAATGATAATAATAAAGATGACACACGTAGCACGACACGAGACAATATACAACAATGAACCACGCCAACGGAGTGGAACACAGACATATAAGTAAGATCCCTAATTAGAGGTAATGCATAGCAGCTGCCTCTAATTAGGGATCCCACACACACACACAACACCAGACAGAAATAGAAATGATAGATCTGCCAGACTCTGACCATAGAAATATAGAGAAGCAAAGCTTCTCTATGGCCAGAGCCTGACAACACCAATAAAAATAATGACTTCATTCTACTGCTCAGCGCCTCGGGTCCTTCATAAGAACCATGACAGTCAATCCTTGTGATTAACATTAATTCCCGCACTTTGACTGTTGTTAAATCGTGTGCAGTATCACACAAGCTCTTTATCACTTGACTGTTCAGAGAATCCATTCCAGCTGATGTTGCTCAATAATGTCCCCACGTAACTAAACAGCTAGACATCAAACGTGCATCAAACAACTATTATGTATAATTATTGAAGAACCCCGTTAATGACAGTATTGATTTTTGTTTTATATTTATTTTATTTAACCTTTATTTAACTAGGCAAGTCAGTTAAGAACAAATTATTATTTACAATGACGGACTACCTACAGGGTCAGCCATAGTAGGGCACCCCTGCAGCAAATTAGGGTTAAGTGTCTTGCTCAAGGACACATCGACAGGTTTTTCACCTTGTCGGCTCGGGTAAATCATATTAAACTTACTCTTTCTGTTTGAAGCATTTGATTTACACAGCGCAACATAGGGAGATATGAAATGTTACGAGGTTACAGTACACTTCCGAGATCTCCATAAAAAAAAATAGTCTTGACAGAAATATCCAGGATTTTCAGAGGATCAAGTTCAATGTGTAATTAAATGGTTAAATGCATAGTATATGACATAACAACAAACAATAGTATCATACATGTAAGGAAAGAAAGGTAATGTTTTATGTCACAAGATTTTTGCCATATCTGGGAAGACTCCAAGCATGAGGGTTTAAACATTCAACTCCTGAATTATATTGAATGTATCTATGTTTCTCCTTTGCAATCCTACAGTTCAACGCGGCCAGCCCTCCCAGCATTTGGCATTCTAGACCAGGTCAGATACCTTGCTACTAGACACATAACCACACACACACACAGACACACACACAAACACACACACACACATACACACACACACACACACACACACACACCTTGATACTAGGCAGAGCAGGTCCCCTAACCCTCTCACTCAAGGTCAGAACACATGGTTGATCAGTTTCATGGTGAATACCAAATGTATACTGTAGCATCCCCATCAAAACCTGACGGTGTGTGTGTGTGTGTGTGTGTGTGTGTGTGTGTGTGTGTGTGTGTGTGTGTGTGTGTGTATGTGTGTGTGTGTGTGTGTGCGTCCGGGGTTGATAATTTTCATGGTGAATACCCAGCCAGGTCACCTGTGATACAAGTCAGTATTCAACGTCTATACATGTCTGAGGACGTTGGGAGATGACGTAGAAAACAGCCACTAGGGGCAACAGTGTGCGCTGTTACCGTCATGTAGGTTTCGGTTTTGCCAAGGCATTATGTACAGGGATGGTGTATGTGTGTAAGCATCTGCATCTGATTCCAAAGTTTGCAAGTTTGAATCCAGTGGTAGAAAGGGGTTTTTGAGATTTTTGTTTAAAGCCTATACCCAACCTTAACCCTTACCTTAAACATTCGGAGTTGCCTAACCTTAAGATTTTGCCTAAACTTAAAAATTCAGAGTCAATGCTTAAAGTTAACCTTAAACAGCTAGAAATTTCACGTTTGCAACAACTTCGAAATTTCACGTTTGAGAAACATGGATTAACGTCTAATTTTGACTTGAGACTGAGAGCTAGTTGGAATACCAAATGTATAGTGTCTGCATAAAACCTTTACGGGCGACAAGAGACGATCTAGCGTTATGTCTCTGGAGAGGTGAAGGGTATGGTAGAAAACAGGTGTTGCCTCCTTCAAAGAGAGATTTTAAAGTATAGCAGCTTTACTGGTCTAATGGGAGTTACTGTGTGCTTCCCATTACTCTTCACTCATAAATAAATAAAAAATATCTCAAGTGGATGTAGCTATTACCATGCTCACACACAGATAATGTTTGGAGCGTTAATTTATTTAGTATAAAATAATAAAAGAAAAATGAAAAATCCTAGAATACATGAAAATACAACATTATTTACCACCGAGAGAGGGAACTAATAATGTAATCAACAGTAGAGGAAAGTATATGTGCTGAAAATATCTACCACATTTTGTCTATTTGGAAGTGCCATTTCCTGTTTCTTTTTAACCAGAAAAGCTATTTTCACTGTCATGAATGTTAAGAGTAATTTTCTACCCCAATTACACACAATGACAGCATCCTATACATTATTGAGTAATCATTTGTTTACAGCCAACTTCGTAGCAAGACATTCTCCTCTCTCCTCTAATAACTCTTATAGCGTGTTCTCTGTGTTCTCTCTGTTTTGGGAGGTAGCCTGGAGCCTCTCTTCTCTTCCCCTCTCCTCTCCTCTCCACTCCTCTCTTCTCATAGCTGAGCTTGTGCTCTGTGTTGTCTGTGTTTTGGGTGGTAGCCAGAGGCACGTCCACCTTTTCTCTGTAGGTTTAAGAGGAGATGAGATAGGAGTAGCAGTACGTGCTAGCCAGCCCTGATAACGAGCCGAGATGTCGGTCCTCAGACGGACTGATTGAATTTGAATGTGTGTGTGTGTGTGTGTGTGTGTGTGTGTGCGTGTGTGTGTGTGTGTGTGCGGTTGTGTGAGTGGGTGGGTGTGCATGTGTGTGTGCTGCAGCATATCTTCCTGGTACACAATCACATCTCAACTCCACTTGAACTCAAATGCAGGTAAACATTTACCAGAAATAAACAGAACAGCTAATTCATTAACTTCCAATTATGCCATCATGACTGCCTGTCAGGCCATACATTGTAATTATCTGCTCCCAGAGAATTCCTCCTCTCTCAGCCACTGGCCGAGATGGAGGCTCAACCCCCAACAACCGAGCCAAGCTGGGATAAAGTTATGGATAGCCTCGATTCCCCCCCTCACTGTCTGACAATGTAGTGGGATGACGAGGATGACGATGACGATGGGATTAATCTTGTGGGTCTCCTCAATTTAGAGACTGAAATGGAGAACTAAGACACAGTTCTTCCCCCCTCTTAAGTTCAGAGGTCCCCCTGCCCCCAAGAAGGAGTCGCAAATATCCCTCTCTTGGAGTTCAGGCTCCTCAACGTTATCGAGTGGCCGGCTCACTTGGGGGGGACCCCAGAAGGGACCTGTACGATGGGAAAAGACTCTCATCCCACATGGCCCCCACTACTCAACTTCTTCCCGCAGTCCCAACTTTCCTCAGAGAGACTTTGAGCTCATGGGCTAAGCCCCTTACAAGCAATATCCTGGCTAAGGGTTCCCCTAGCATAGACATGCACAATATGGAGGAATCTGTGGTTTGCAACCCTCTCATGGTGGAATGTGTGGAAGCAACTGGATTTGGATACCCTGAATTTTGATACCCTGGATTCAGATACCCTGATCCATAATTACAGATCTAAACATCTGTGTCTACCGTAATGCCATCCAAAGCTGTGGTAGGTCCATGAGCCTGGTGGTAGTGGGAGAAAGGGCACTTTGGCTAAGCTTGTCCAGCTCAACAGACAGAGAAAATGTGGACCTCCTGGATTCCACTCCTGGATGCCTCTGTGACACCCAAGGTGTTGTTCAGCCCTGCTGTCACCGCCATGTGATTAAGTTTGGTGAAAAAGTGATTTTTTGAGGATCTGTTTTGAGTTTTGTATAAGGGCTGTGAAAATATACCATATATAGTACTGTGTATAACTAAAGTATTTATTTTAAATTTTATTTAACAAGGCAAGTCAGTTAAGAACTAATTCTTATTCACAATGACAGCCTACACCGGCCAAACCCGGACGACACTGGGCAAATTGTGTGCCACCCTATGGGACTCCAAATCATGGCCGGTTGTGATTCAAACCAGGGTGTCTGTAGTGACACCTCTAGCACTGAGATGCAGTGCCTTAGACCGCTGCGCCACTCGGGAGCCTTATTTGAAAATGTATATATGGGGGCCAAAAGTTTGGAATATTTCTCATTCAAGGGTTTTTCTTTATTTGCAATTTATTTTACATTGTAGAATAAAAGTGAAGACAACAAAAGCATTCTCTCAACCAGCTTCACCTGTAATGCTTTTCCATCAGTCTTGAAGTTCCCAAATATGCTGAGCACTTGTTGGCTGCTTTTCCTTCACTGCGGTCCAACTCATCCCAAACCATCTAAATTTGTTTGAGGTTGGAACCAAAAATCCAAAATTTGGACTGCAGAGCAAAGGACAAAATTCCACCGGTCTAATGTCCATTGCTCGTGTTTCTTGGCCAAGCAAGTCTATTCTTCTTATTGGTGTCCTTTAGTAGTGGTTTCTTTGCATAAATTCGACCATGAAGGCCTGATTCACACAGTCTCTCCTGAACAGTTGATGTTGAGATGTGTCTGTTACTTGAACTCTGTGAAGCATTTATTTGGGCTGCAATCTGAGGCTGGTATCTCGACTGAACTTATCCTCTGCAGCATTTGTATTTCTGGGTCCTCCATTCCTATGGAGGTCCTCATGAAGCTGGTTGAGAGAATGCCATGAGTGTGCAAAGGGTGGTTACTTTGAAGAATCTCAAATTTAAAATAAATGTTGATTTGTTTAACACTTTTTTGGTTACTACATGATTCCATATGTGTTATGTCATAGTTTTGATGTCTTCATTTTTATTCAACAATGTAAAAAATTGTGCAAATAAAGAAAAACCCTTCAAGATAGATGACGGCTGGCTGTTCTTAGGAGGGAACTATTTAGTTAGAGAGCAGGCAAGTCTTGTTAATCCATGTGTGTTTCCGAATGCTTATTATCATGAGTGCGTTATCATCTTACCAAGAGTGTTTAATCGAAATCAGTATGCTATTCTCATGTTTTACATGCAATGATTGAGTCTTAAATGCTTGTTCGGCTGCTAATTCATTGTGTGTGCCCTCTGAGTCATAGTTCCAGCCAGTAAGTCTGTGCAAGTTGTGGTGTCTCATTTTATGAATTGTACTTATTACTCTCATCATTTTTTATAAACCTTGGCATTTTGGTTAACGCTGTTTATGTAATTTATTTGACAGACAGTATTTAAATTATCCCAAGGACCTCCCCTTGTGTATAAAAAAGGTGGCGTAGTACAGTTTACACCTATCCCAAATATGAACCCTTAATTTAACCATTCGGAATAAATACCTAAACTTAACCTTCGAAATTTGACGTTTATGGACAGATGTCGGACTCTGCAGTGAGACTGTGAGAGCTTGTTGCTAATACGGTTAGTTAGACAGTGCTGTGTTGATTAAAACAGACCTTCAGTCATAATGTCTTCACAATAATGAGTGTGTGTGGCTTCTGTGTGTGATACATTGTGTGTGAGAGCATGTGTGGCTTATGAGCTGCACCTTGCAGACAAATTATTCCTTTTTTACCCAGAGACGCCACACGTGCACCTCCTCCCTTCTCTGCCTGAGGAGCGCTGAGACGAGAAGGGATTAATTACTGTGGTCATGAGACCTCCCTCTGTGAGTGTGTGTGTGTGTGTGTGTCTGTGTGCATGTGTGCAGTCATAGATGTGTGTTGTGTCTGTGCGAACCCATGCGTGTATGCGTGTGCCCAGGTGTTTGCGAGGTCACAAGTGTGCTCTCCAGGGAGAGTATGTAGGAGTTTATAAATGTGTGTGTTGGTGTCTGTATGATTGTTCATGTATGTCTGACCAGTGACGTGCTGAGCCAGGTGTGGTTTCATTCCCCCAGTAGTCACAGGTCTGTGGGATCACTTTAGACACGCTACTATCCACCCACTGGACACAGGACACGGACACATGGACACACAGCCCCGTGTGTGTTTATGTGTCCGTGTGTACTGACAGACCCATACATAAACCAACAGAGGGAAGAGGGGACACCAAAGGGGTCCCTGGGTTTCAAAGGGTTATTCCCCTGCAGAGGGAAACCGTTTTAGGGACGTAATGGCCAGGTCAAGATTAAATGATCTGCCTGCCGGGGATTAACCTTGTGGGGGCATTCAGGAGATCAGTGGGCCGTGACAGGTTCAGAGAGAGAAAAAGAAACAGAAGCTAGATACAATGGTTGTTGTAGTGTTTTTTTTTTTTCTTCAAAAGTACCATATGTGACCCGTTTCAAGAAGCTAGGTGTATGTCGCAAGTCTCTACTTCACAGGAGAGGCACTTTTTAATAAACATCTAAATGTGTTTTTTGGAAGAAATGCCTTCTGGAACATGTGAACTTTCATGTGCCTTCATAACAAACTTGTATGCCATCTGTAAACAATATTTGATCAGAGGTTTGTAAAAAAAAAAAAGTGCATGGCTAGATTCCTTTAGCACAGAAGTGTGTGTTTACTTCTGTCAGTAGATACTGTACTTCAATCATAGAAATACAGGTAACTGCCAAAATAATGGAAAGTAAATGAGGGATAAAAAGTATATTGAAAGCAGGTACCTTCCACACAGATGTGGTTCATAGGTTAATTAAGCAAATGCTGGGCAGGCCATTATTTTGGCTACCATGGCTATGCCCCCATAGCATGACAATGCCCCCATCCACATGGCACGAGTTGTCGCTGAATGGTTTGATGAGCATGAAAACGATGTAACCCTGTGTGAGAAATTCTGGAGACAGCGTTTTCTACCACCATCAACAAAACACCAAATTATGTAATGTATTGTGGAAGAATGGTGTCGCATCCCTCCAATAGAGTTCAAGACACTTGTATTATCTATGCCAAGGTTCATTGAAGCTGTTCTGGCTCATGGTGGCCCAACGCCCTATTAAGACACCTTACCTGTAGAAACTCATTTCAGTTTTGTGACTTCAATACCAGCATACACACAAATCAATTTGCCAAAATAAATATTTGCTGGTGAGTGACACACAGTAAGAAAAGCCAAAAAGTCAGTCTGTCTGTCTGTCACTTTCCCTCGCTCTATTAATGATGAAAAAATATATATATATGTTGATCAACTCTTCCACTCTTCTCTCTGTTATGGCTCTGTGAGTGTATATTACCCTGATAACCTGACAAGCACTGGCTGCCCAGTATCAAAGCCTATAGCAGACCAGGACTAGCTTATGGACCAATGAATACAACATGTAAAGGTACCAAAACATATATTTTTACACCGCCAAGTGCCTTTTCATTTAGGTTTTATTTTTCAGTTAGTTATCCATGCTTTATGTTTTCTGTGGTTGGTTGTACAAAGCCGTCCAAATTTCTGCCAAAAGCATTCTTTGTTATTCTCCTTCTCTGATCAAATGACTGGGAACTGCACGCAACACTGCATTGTACACAGTTCTACTGTTTCATGTCGGACATATTTAAGAGAAGGGAGATATAACTCATTCTATATGCTATGTAAATGTTGAAATATAAAGCCAGGGCATTGAATTTTATGTAATAACTAAATCACCTTTATTCATACAATATGGTACAATATGTTCCAATACATACAACATGCACCTTCCCCCAAAAAACAAAAACATTGCATTATATTTTGCATCAAACATGGTGGGTGTAATTGAGTGAAAAATGACATCAAGAGAGAGATACAAAGCTTACACGCGTGACATTATAATCAAAACCATTTGAACTCTCTGCCGTTAAGGATGTTCTGCAGTAGCATAAGTGGAACCTCCCTGTTCCATACAATGGTGAATATAGTGGATGAAATTATTACACTCAAGAGTTGGGCCAATTAACTCCATAGGACCCCATAGAAACCTACCACTATGACTCTAATTTGAAGTGTATTATACAATCGTATAATTTTCTCATTAACAGCCGGGAGCTCTACTGTAACTGGAGATACTCTTTTCGTTCAGTGGGAATCTTAGGTCACGCTATGGGAGCATTAGGATATCGCTCTGCTGAGAACTCATTATACAGTAGACTGCCTGCTGCTATTCCCATTATACATGACAAAACTAAACTATGGCTGATCACACTGCCACCTCTGGAAAGCTGTGATTATGTGTGTCTGTGTGTGTCTGTGTGTGTGTGTTTGCATCATTTCACAGTGCCATTTACTAACTCTATTCTTCAACAGTTTCCCTCAAATTGCAGTTACATGGAAATATTTGTCAGTGAAATTCCAAGCATGCCAATCTAAGACAGAGACAGACACATCGGCTGGGTCCAGTGTAGTACAAGGCCGAGGGACGTGCATAGCTGTGTAAGGGAATACAGCGCCAAAGAGCATTTGGCCAGGTTCTGCCAGTGGTCATATTACGCTGAGGTAGCCTTTAAAATCAGTAGAAGAAGCCAATCCCCCATTCCCAGTCATAATGACTGAACACGGCACAGCATTTATTTGACTGGATGAAAAATGGAGGAACATTAGCTGGTGTAAAAAGCAGCACAAGCACACGGCTATGGTTTCTACCTAAATCAAATCAAATCAAATGTATTGGTCACATGCACGTGGTTAGCAGATGTTATTGAGGGTATAGCGAAATATCTAACAGTTCCACAACATCTACCCAAATACAGATAAATCTAAGGAATGGTTTTAGAATATATACATAAATGTCAGGGTGGCATTGGACTAAGATACAGTGGCATAATAAGCTTTATAGTATGCAGTATACACATAAGAGATTGGTGATGCAGTATGTAAACATGATTAAGTGACTAAGATACTGAAGAATACTATAGCGTACAGTTTAAACATATGAGATGAGTAGTGCAAGCTACGGAAACATTATTAAAGTGTCTAAAGTTTCCAGTGATTTCTAATCTATGTCTATAGGCAGCAGTCTCTGATGTGCTAGAGATGGTTATTTAGCAGTCAGTGGCATAGTATAGAGTACAATACAGTATATGCATATGAGATGGGTGATGCAATATGTACACACAAGTTGAGTGACTAAGATACCGTAGAATAGTGTAGAGTGCAGTTTACACAGAGACACGAGTGATGCAGATACGGATACATTATTAAAGTGGATAGTCTTCTATTCCTTAAAGTGGCCTGTGATTTCTAATCAGTGTCTATAGGCAGCCACCTCTGGTGTGTTAGTGATGGCTGTTTAGCAGTCTGATGGCCTTGAGATAGAAGCTGTTTTTCAGTCTCTCGGTCCCAGCTTTGATGCACCTGTACTGACCTCGCCTTCTGGATGATAGTGGGGTGAACAGGCAGTGGCTCGGGTGGTTGATGTCTTTGATGATCTTTTGGGCCTTCCTGTGGCATCGGGTGCTGTAGGTGTCCAGGAGGGTGGGAAGTTTTCCGCCAGTAATGCATTGGGCAGACCGCACCACCATCTGGAGAGCTTTGTGGTTATGGGCGGAGCAGTTGCCGTACCAGGCAGTGATGCAGCCCAACAGGATGCTCTCAATTGTGCATCTGTAGAAGTTTGTGAGGTTGAAGAGAAGCTTTTGAGCCTTTTTCACCACACTGCCTGTGTGGGTGGACCATTTCAGTTTGTCGGTGATGTGTACGCCGAGGAACTTGAAGCTTTCCACCTTCTCCACTGCGGTCCCAATCAATGTGGATCGGGAGATAAGCCCTCAGCTGTTTCCTGAGGTCCACAATCATCTCCTTCGTTTTGCTGACGTTAAGTGAGAGGTTATTTTCCCGGCACCACACTCCCAGAGCCCTCACCTCCTCCCTGTAGGCTGTCTCATCGTCTCACCTAGTGTATGCAGTCCCTATACAGGGGATGGATGTGGAAATGGTTGGGTCATACAAGTTCCTGGGAGTCCATATGGACAACAGGGGCTCTGTACAAAAAGGGCCATCGTCAACATAGACCTGGAACTGTTGGGGTGTTATGACCTAGTTTAACAATTATGCATCCATCCGTGAGTTACTCTGGTCTGTAATCACTCATTCACTCAGGACTTATTTATTCATTCAGGTCTGTATATACATATTCATGTACAGTTGTTATATCATATCACGTGCAATATTGTAAGTAATTCTTGGACTGAACTTATGTAGTCATTCACTCAGGAATGCATATTAGTATCCTGTCAGTTGTATATTTTTTCATTGCTTTTAGTATATCGAATGTGCAATACGTGGATTTATCTGTAATTAAACCCTGTACATTTAACTGTATATTTACCTGTACAGTTAATTTAACCATGCAAAATATTCACTTACCTGTTCATTTAACCAGTCTGTATATTAAGTAAACTATTATTACCCTCACATTATCATACGCAATTTTAGCTATTTAAGTATTTCTCTGCCATCGACCTGTATAGTATAGTTAACCATGCACCATCCACCAATGTATAGTGTACATATTCAGCCATCCACCCATACTATGCAATGTCTTTTTAATGCTTTTTTGCACTCCAGACTTCTTGCATTTTATACTTTTTCATACTGCCACTCATGTATCATTGTGTATTTGTCTTTTGTGTATTTTTGTTCTGGAATTTTGCACCTGCCCTGTGTTTTTTTCGTAGCTGCTTGACAAAGAAATTTCCCCTCGGGGATCAATAAAGTACCTATTCTATCCTATCATATCCTATAAAGGTGTGATTACTCAAGTGTATGAGTGTGGGTGGATTCAACAGACTTGGCTACTCCACTGATATTCATTACTCAAATGTACCACTATGGGTATATTTCTTTTTAACAGATGGAATATATGGCAACACAAGTCAATTTGACTGACTTGGTGGGCCTGAACCTGGCAACTCCAAAACTGGAAACCCCACTGACAATTCCAGTAGAGGAAGCTCCAGCTGAGAAAGTTCCTGGGAAGCTGGTGGATCAGCAGAAAACCAAGAGGCATCAGTCACACTATGAACATCTGCTTGCCTGCCTCGCATGTACATATCTATAGACGGGAAAGAGACTCTGGACCTGGCAACCCCACTCAGTAAATAGAGAGGAAACTACAATATAGGAAGCTTCTTGTGAAGACAGAACAAAAACTCTATTGTTCTCCATCTCTCACACAACACTTATCCTGCTGCTAAAACCCAAATCACAGGGACTGCCCCCCTACTTCACCCTGTCGCTGACAACACAGGATTAGAGACAGAGGATATTAGCTAGACAGAACCTGTGTGTTTCGGGATATTTGAGGGTGTAATAAGGATTTTGGATGCTGTGGAAAATGGGATAATCCCCAGGTTTTGAAGAGGCAGCAGGTGTCAGTGCGTTCCTATTAATTAACCCTGGCCAGACGTTTGTAAGGTGTTCCCTGTTCATATTTCCCACAAAGAGGCTTGGCAACGTCATCTTTCTTCAGTCTTAAGCACCACACACACAAGCGCACACAAACAGCACCTGGATGGAAGGAAGTATGACTTATTTATATATTTACCTGAGTCGATTGGGAGACCATTAATCATGATGGGTTCTTCAAGCTAACCGAAGTGTTTAGTTTGCAAATATGTAGGCTTCCATTTTTAAAGAGAGTTTGCCAACTGGAGGACGGTGTGAGTGGTGTCGTTAACCTTCACTCCTGTAATGTGTTATGGAGGTGTGGATGTAACTGAGAAAGTGAAATCACAAAGGTCACATTGTTGAGCTACTGGCATCTGCTTTATATAGACATATGTTCTGGCAATCAACCACACATCTTGTAGGCCCCGAATTTACTGAAGAGCTTCTCTCCCTTTTCACTGGATCGCCAGAGTCAAGTTCAAGTACGTTTTGCCTTTCTTTCAACCTTTTTTCCTCCCTCTACAGGATTTGGAAGAGCTTCCTTCGCTTTTCACTGTAGAACATCACAAGAATAATTTGATTGCCTTCCAAGTTTTCTAACATTTTGCTTCTTACAGCAGTGAACAGCTAAATATAAAATCTAGCCAAGCAGCACAGTCTCCACTAAACTGAATGTCATGTTTTTATATATGGTAATAAAATCCATATATACAGATGTAGAATCATGTTGCATGATTCATGTTTCCTGCAATGCATGATATCTTACACTTGTAGTGTACTTGAGGTTTAAGAAGGCTTCTGAAGTTTGTAATTTCCACTTTGATATTTCAGACTTGATTTTCCCTTACGAAAAATATATCAACCCCCACAAACATTTTAATTAATTATAATAATAATTCCACATAATAATTCACATTTCCTGTTGCTGCAGGATTATTCTCCTGCTGTAGTAAACTGGTTCAAAATAAGATCCTATATCTGTAAGATGATATTGAGGCAGCCATTACAACAGTTATACATATGGATATCATATCTATCTCTATGTTGATCTTCAGGTGTAATGGCTACAGTTGATCTTTGATCATAGAATGAGATAAGATATGGGTTATTGATCATATCTTATGCCTCAGACTTTTTCATCTTTCTATAGAAGCTTCTGCTGATGAAGGGTTGCTTTTTTTTCGCACACGTGATGCAGAAATAATTATCTCCCCCTCTTTCTTTCTTTCTTTCTTTCTTTCTTTCTTTCTTTCTTTCTTTCTTTCTTTCTTTTTCTTTCTTTCTTTCTGTGCCGGTCCGTCTTCAGTGTGCCTCTCTGTTGAAGATGAGAGGCCAGAGCCCAGGCCCAGACACAGTGTCATGTAATAGGCCGTCTGAACCTAGGAGCACTCCGTCTTTTCAATCAGCCCCAGATGCAATGTCTTTTCAAAGAGAAAGTGTTGGCATTATTTTTCCTTAGAGTGGTGTTTCATGCCTCTTGAAATTGAAAAATGAATGGACAGATTTTATATTATTCTTTAATATCAGTTGCATCACTGTGTATCCGATGGGTTTCTTTTGAAGTAGCGACGGTCCGATACAATCCACAGCCATGATGTTGAAATAAAACTATGAGACTGCATGCGGGTTTTGCTGTGAAATTCACAGCACTTTATTGTGGTTGTTCCACTGCTGTATTTCAATCAATGTCAAGAAGTGTAATTACACTATTGATTGAGTCGTGGAAATGAGTGTGGAAATGTGTGTTCAAAACATAGAGAGATGTTATGATATAAACATTATAAAACAGTTAGTCAGTTCAGACCTCAACCCAACTTTAAACACCCTGAAAAATATTTTAGATATTATTCTAACAAATGCCCCTCATAAATATCCTGTAGGCCCCGAATTTACTGAAGAGTTTCCCTCCTTTTTCACACACAATCATAAATATTTCAACCGGAATACAGCGAAGAGGTTTTGAAACAAAGAGTTGGATTTAGCTAACGTTAGAAGCTCAGCTGCAGCCGATACCAAGACGGCAGATGACAAATACTGTGCCTAGCTAAATAAGAAATGTTTCCTAAAAGCCACCAAGCTAGCTAGCTAGCTAACTTTAGTTTATCTACTGAAATCCATGTTGTGTATCACTGGCTAACATACTACTGTGTTAAAGTGGTGGGAAATAATATTTTCTTTGTTTGCTAACTGAGCTATCTATGTAGCTAAGTTAGCTAGCTAAACAACTCAAATATATCTATGACTAGAAATAGAAGAGATGTATTATTTGTATTTATTTTTAAGACCAGCATTTTTACAACCAGCCACCTAAAGCTAGGTTTACAGTGGGGAGAACAAGTATTTGATACTGCCGATTTTGCAGGTTTTCCCACTTACAAAGCATGTAGAGGTCTGTAATTTTTATCATAGGTACACTTCAACTGTGAGAGATGGAATCTAAAACAAAAATCAGGATAATCACATTGTATGATTTTTAAATAATTAATTTGCATTTTATTGCATGACATACGTATTTGATCACCTACCAACCAGTAAGAATTCCGGCTCTCACAGACCTGTTAGTTTTTCTTTAAGAAGCCCTCCTGTTCTCCACTCATTACCTGTATTAACTGCACCTGTTTGAACTCGTTACCTGTATAAAAGACACCTGTCCACACACTCAATCAAACAGACTCCAACCTCTCCACAATGGCCAAAACCAGAGAGCTGTGTAAGGACATCAGGGATAAAATTGTAGACCTGCACAAGGCTGGGATGGGCTACAGGACAATAGGCAAGCAGCTTGGTGAGAAGGAAACAACTGTTGGCGCAATTATTAGAAAATGGAAGAAGTTCAAGATGACGGTCAATCTCCCTCGGTCTGGTGCACCATGCAAGATCTCACCTCGTGGGGCATCAATGATCATGAGGAAGGTGAGGGATCAGCCCAGAACTACACGGCAGGACCTGGTCAATGACCTGAAGAGAGCTGGGACCACAGTCTCAAAGAAAACCATTAGTAACACACTACGCCGTCATGGATTAAAATCCTGCAGCGCACGCAAGGTCCCCCTGCTCAAGCCAGCGCATATCCAGGTCCGTCTGAAGTTTGCCAATGACCATCTGGATGATCCAGAGGAGGAATGGGAGAAGGTCATGTGGTCTGATGAGACAAAAATTGAGCTTTTTGGTCTAAACTCCACTCGCCGTGTTTGGAGGAAGAAGAAGGATGAGTACAACCCCAAGAACACAATCCCAACCGTGAAGAATGGAGGTGGAAACATCATTCTTTGGGGATGCTTTTCTGCAAAGGGGACAGGACGACTGCACCGTATTGAGAAGAGGATGGATGGGGCCATGTATCGCGAGATCTTGGCCAACAACCTCCTTCCCTCAGTAAGAGCATTGAAGATGGGTCGTGGCTGGGTCTTCCAGCATGACAACGACCCGAAACACACAGCCAGGGCAACTAAGGAGTGGCTCCGTAAGAAGCATCTCAAGGTCCTGCAGTGGCCTAGCCAGTCTCCAGACCTGAACCCAATAGAAAATCTTTGGAGGGAGCTGAAAGTCTGTATTGACCAGCGACAGCTCTGAAACCTGAAGGATCTGTATGGAGGAGTGGGCCAAAATCCCTGCTGCAGTGTGTGCAAACCTGGTCAAGAACTACAGGAAACGTATGATCTCTGTAATTGCAAACAAAGGTTTCTGTACCAAATATTAAGTTCTGCTTTTCTGATGTATCAAATACTTATGTCATGCAATAAAATGCAAATTAATTACTTAAAAATCATACAATGTGATTTTCTGGATTTTTGTTTTAGATTCCGTCACTCACAGTTGAAGAGTACCTATGATAAAAATTACAGACTTCTACATGCTTTGTAAGTGGGAAAACCTGCAAAATCGGCAGTGTATCAAATACTTGTTCTCCCCACTGTACCAGCAAACTGAAGCTAGTGCCTGTTTTGAGCCTAACCTGTTTAGCTACAAAAATATATATTGACACCGCCCTGTGTGGTCGCCTGTTAAGCAGCTCCCATTGGTTTATTTTTCTCAGTGCCGAACGTACACACAAGTCCTATCATAATGGGCAACGTGAGATCGCTGCATAACAAGATGGACGAGCTTGAGGTTCTTGTCTATGGACAAAGAGACTACCGGGAAGCTAGCCTATTGTGCTTTACTGATAACATTCCCATAGAGAACGTAACTATCAACGGTTTCCAGACCATCAGATCGGATAGGGATAGCCCTTCTTCCGGTAAGGGTAAGGGAGGGGGGCTGGCTTTATTAGTTAACAACAGATTGTGTAATCCGAGACATATTACTGTTAAGGAACAGTTTTGTAGCCCGGACATTGAGTTGTTAGCTGTTAGTCTGAGACCCTACTATTTGCAGAGGGAATTCACAGCGGAAATTGCTGTTATTGTTTACATCCCACCCTCCGCGGACGCAAAAACAGCATGTGACGTCATCCACTCTGTTATCGTGAGGTTACAGACAGCGCATCCCAGTGCTTTCTTTGCCATTTCGGGGGATTTTAACCATGCATCTCTCTCTTCAACGCTGCCCATGTTCAAACAGTTCATAAAGTGCCCAACCAGGAATAATACAACTCTGGACTTGTTATATGCTAATGTGAAGGACACATACAACTCCACTGCACTCCCTCCCCTCGGTAGATCGGATCACAACCTTGTCCACCTCACTCCAATCTACAGGCCTATGCTCCAACAGAAGCATGCGACCACTAGGACCATTAAGAGATGGTCCCCGGAGGCGAATGAGGCCCTACAGGACTGCTTTGAAACAACATACTGGGATGTGCTCTGTGAGGCTCATGGGTAGGACATTGATAGACTTACATACTGCATAACGGACTAAATACATTTTTGTGTAGAAAACACTGTACCCACCAGGAAGGTACGCTGTTTTCCAAATAATAAAACCTGGGTCACCAGCGACCTGAAGGCCCTGCTGAATGAGAAGAAGAGGGCCTTCACGGAGGGGGACAGGACAAATTGAAATGTGTCCAGAGGGAGCTGAAGTTGTGTATTGCTGAGGGGAAGAGAGGGTAAAAGGAGAAGATGGAGGACAAGTTGAGGCAGAGCCAGGTGAGAGAGGTGTGGAAGGGTATGAGAAATATCACTGGCTTCAAAAAGTCAAACAGTGGGCAGACAGAGGGGACCCAGGACAGAGCGAATGAGCTGAACCAATTTTTTAACAGGTTCGATACTGGCCCTGTCCACTTCCTCTCCCCTCCAGCTCCCCAGACCACACACCCTCGCGGCTGTCCCACCCCCACTTTGCTCACAACACCTCTGTTGAGACAACCAGCGACCCCCTCCCCACCTCCGCCCCCTCTCCCTCTGGACTGACCTGCAACACCTCCCTTCCCCCCACCTCTGGACTGATCCTCAACACCCCCTTCCCCACACCTCCCCACCTGGGCTGGCTTTCACCACCAAACAAGTGAAGAGAGAGCTGGAGAGACTACAGTGGAAAGCGGCGGGCCCTTATGGCATCAGCCCAAGGGTGCTTAGGGTCTGTGCTGACCAACTGTGTGGAATACTCCAGCGACCCTTAAACCTCCTTAGCCTGAGCCTGGAAAGGGTCCCTGTGATGTGTAAACATCCTGCCTGAACCCAGTGCCCAAGAAGGCGCACCCCACTGTCCTGAATGACTTCAGACCTGTAGCGCTAACATGCCACATCATGAAGACCCTGGAAAGGTTAGCCCTCGCTCAACTCAGACCCCTGGTGTGTACATCACTGGACCCCCTGAAGTTCGCATATCAGCGCAACATCGGGGTGGATGATGCAATCATCTACCATCTGCAGAGGGCCTACTCTCACGCAGATTGCACTGAGTTTTTTTTTTTTTTACTTCTCTAGTGCCTTCAACCCCATTCAGCCCCTGTTACTGGGTGAAAAGATGAAAATGGTCTGGTAACACCGGGGCTCTGTACAAAAAGGGCCAGAGCCGACTCTACTTTCTGAGGAGGCTTAGGTCCTTCAACGTGTGCAGTAAATTACTGCATACCTTCTACCAGTCTGTGGTGGCCAGTGCCATCTTTTCTGCAGTGGTGTGCTGGGGCGCCAACATAAGGCCAGTGATTGTCAGTAGAAACCACATTGTAAGTCAGCCATATCAGCTATGTTTTTCAAAAAGGCAGTAAATTAGGCTGAATGAACTGTTTCACTGACAGACAAGGCTCCGCTGATAGCCAGGTGTAGCTGTGATAAGGATTCACTCCATGGTGCTAAAAAGAAAGCTCTGCTGTTGGGACAGCTTTATTCAGGTCCTAACAGTTTGTGGGCAGTGTTTCTCACCGTTATAGTGCAATTCATGTATTGTTTAGCGATGTGTTTTGTAGTGGCATTGCTGGCAACAAAAAATTGTATAATGTTTGCCCGACCAAGATTTACATGCTAAAATCACCACTGGTTAGCAAACAATACTGTGTGGTGCCTGAGCTTCTTTCTGGAGTGGATTCTAGATACAGAAACAGAATTCCTTTGCCTAGATGTGTTATTGTAGCAGAACTGTTTCCTGTGAACTGTATCCATCTTGATGAGACTTGAGACTCTGTAAAAAACTGTGGGTAAATCACATTATCCGGTGGAACAATTTGTAATTACAGTTCTCTGCACTTGTGTGTCTCTACACTGTTCATCCTAATAGTTTTTGAATGTTATTTTACCTTATAGCGTTGTTGTTGAAAACCCAGTTCTCTTGAGTTAGCATTAAATAGTGTTCACTCATGTATTTTAGATTTTTGGATATCTGAATGTCTTATATAAATATCTTCTGTGAATCCATAAGGGGAGACACATTTCTAAGATTTATAGAAAATATCCATATTTATTTTATGGTGGTTCTACATTAGGGCTCTCCAACCCTGTTCCTGAAGAGCTACCGTTACGCCAACCCTAATCTAGCACACCAGATTCTAATAATTTAGACAGGCAGTCCAATTCTGATATTTTTTTCCATTAATTGGTCTTAATCACATCAGATCTTTTTCAGAACTGATCTGATTGGTCAAAATACCAATTAGTGAAAGAAAGATCAGAATTGGGCTACCTTTGTAAACGCAGCCATAGTCCTTTATCTGACTTCGGTACACTGGCAATGATGGACTAGGGATGCTGAGACTCTTTGTGCTTATGGGGATGGGCTTGTCCTGTCTGTGGTGAACGGCCAGCTGGATAAGACTCTGCTGAAAGTGGTGTAGGGCTTCTTAACTACCAACTGTTCAGTCCTCTTAAAGAAGATTTTCTGATACTGCACGTCTCCTGGAAATACATGGTTGTTGTCTTAGAATTTTACACTTTTTGTGGAAGGATCGTAGGGCAACACGCCTTTGTTGGTAATGGTATCAGTAATGGGATCGGCTAGCGTATTGTTTAGGGACAGTGAGGGGACATTGGGAGCTGCTTTTGAGAGGAAAGATCAGTCAACAAAGTGAATGGGCTGGGGGGCTAAAGAAGGTGTTAAAAGTCTTAAGGTAGTTCTTACACAGTATGAACTGTTGTGTGTGGGAGATTGAGGAGAAATGGCACCCCAGTCACTCTCATACACAACAATACAATTACTGTCTAAGCACAACCCTGCACAACCAAAACTCTCTTCCTCATCTCAGAGTACTGTCTGTAAACCTCCCCCAGCCCATTGACTTTGAAATATCATTCTTGTCAATAGTAGCCCTTTGCAGGGGATTTTTAGACATGTCTTTGTATTGTGTTTTGAGAATCTGCAGAGAGAATAATGAGGTAGTTGTAGTCGTTATACCTTTCAGTTTCCCCTGCTCCATAACCGCAAGGTGTGTCCGCTCCCTCATGTTTGTGTACCAAACATGCCACCGCTTTGGGGTATTTTTCAGCAGGGCACTGTGGAATGACTCCAGATAACCTGAGTTTTACAAAAAGAAAAGGTAAAAAGAGAAGAGGGTTATACTAAACTGATTACATAGTCTGGAAGTTACCACTAACTACCTGTAACCCCATAAAACAAACACAAACCATACAAACACTACCCAATTCATGTTTATCCCATGCTAACTGTAGCCGTCAGCTTGTAAATATTTTGGCCAACTTACCTTCATCTTGTGCAGAGCTAGGGGTTGGAAGCGCATGTTGGTGGAATCAGAGTCTGTACCACCTACAACAAAATACACAGCAATACACAATTTAACCACCCAACTAATTGTATTGATCTCTATCTAGCATAGCATACCTAACATGGACATTTCAATGTTGTTAGCTTGCTGTTAGCTAACTAGCATCACTAAATTGGCAGCAAGATAATGAAGTGTTTTTCAGACAAGGGTGGAATAGATGGCTACCAAATTGAGCTTAAATTAGCTAGTTTGCGTTAGCTAAGGTCAGTCAAATAACGAACAAACGAACATGTTTACTCTGCTAAAGGTAGCTAGATACCAGTCTATTAGTGACTACCATGGCATAGGCGAAATTGATCGACAGTGTGTATACCAAAAAATAGCTATATGATTTAGCTGATGGCTTTCAGATTTCAATACAGGACTGTAATGTTAGATAGCTAGCTAACTTACCCAGCTAACGTTAGGTTACCTCTAATTGAGAATGTTCAGTTTTGTTGTGAAGGAAAAAAATCACTGGTATCACATCACTTCTCAGCTGTCATCTAAATCGATTGCCCACCAGTTCAGCCTGAAAATCCCTCTGATAATCTTTGGTCACTGCATCATTATTGATAGTCTACTGGCAGAATCAGAGTGAATCTCTAGTAGGTAGAATGGTGAACTTATTTTCGTGCTTGTTTGTCAAATATCTTGCCTAGAGAAGTTCTGAGATTACTGTGTGTTGGTTGTTCGAAGTAAACACCATTATTCAAATTTGTGGGCATAGCATTCGCTATGAATGCCAGACTTTGTGGTTCACTAGGAGCGGACAAATACACAGGGAGTCAAAACCTCCGGATTCTAACATTGAAATTAACATGTGCTAGTTCTAGCTTGTGGTTTGGATAATTGTGATGTTTATGATAAAAACTAAATGTGTAATATACACTGAACCAACATATAAATGTAACATGCAACAATTTCAAAAATTTGACAAAGTTACAGTTCATATGTGACTCATTTCAGGAAACTAGGCGTATGTCGCACATCCCCACTTCACAGGAGAGGCATTTCAACATTTAAAAAAATTAAATTCTGCCATTTGAATACAAATGTGGAGGGAGTCAAAAAGAGAGCACAGAAGGTTGTTGTAAAAAAATACCTGCAAAATTACATCTAAGAGCAACCATGGCATCCGTGTCAGAGAGGGAGAAAGATCTGATGATTCTTAAGGCATTGCACAAGGTCAGTGTAAACCAGAGTGACTTGATACAACGGGCCAAGCAAGCTTTACAAACAAAACGGACACAGGAAGTCTTATTTAATGGAAGGGGTTGCAGTCTGCTGTGAAGCGTTAATCCGTGTATACGGGTAAGAGTCTAGCTACATTTTCAGATATTATATGTTTCTTATTTTGTCAGAAAGTCATTTTTCTTGTAAGTTAAAGCTTACTGTTAGCTAGCTAGCTGACGTTAGCTGACTGGCTCGCTAGCTAACATTACATGTATGGACTGTGTAATAATATTATCTCAGAAAGCCATTTGCACTGCTAGTTATAGCCTAATGTTAGCTAGCTAACTAACATTGAACCTAGTTGGTTAGCCTTAGCTAACTATGACAATATTTTTGTATTGCTAGTACTCTAGGGATTGGGGTAATGGTTCCTTGTTTAGCTAGTTAGCTAGCTATGCCTAAACAAAAGTTAAAGCATACTGTTAGCTAGCTTCTAATGTTAGCTAGCTGGCTCACTAGCTAACATTAAATGTATAATCTGTGTAGTAATAGTATGTGTATCTCAGAAAACCATTTGCATTGCTAAGTATAGCCTAATGTTAGCTAGCATAGGTGGTTAGCTTTAGCTAGCCATGACAATCAGTTTGTATTGTTAGTACTCTATGGATTGGGATTGTGGTTAATTGTTAGCTAGCTAGCTACATGTTTAAACAAAATACTCCACTTCACCAGATAATTACATGACCCATCAATTTAGTCAGGTGTGTCTGGCAGTGATTACGGCCAACTATTGTATAATAATGCTAAAATATTTGTACCTGGAATGTGTCATTCAGCATCAGTAGAGCACACCTGAGTCTGGGTCATTGCTGACTGCAAGACCACTTGTCTTTGACCTTCAGTTGTCTCTGGGGGACCCTACTGAACCAGCAAGACATTAGGATGCATTACAGCTTTGATTTTGCTCAACAAGTAAGCAATATTTCCTCCTTTATAGTGATTGAGGACATTATTACTGATGAATGTGTTTGCTTTTATGACTGTGTGTCATACCCTGATCTGTTTCACCTATCTCGTGCTTATCTCCACCCACCACAAGGTGTCTCCCATTTTTCCCCATTATCCCCTGTGTATTTATACCTGAGTTTTCTGTTTGTCTGTTGCCAGTTCGTCTTGTCCCGTCAAGTCGTACCAGCTCGTTTTACCCATGTGTTTTTCTGCTCTCACGTCTAGGAGCAACCCATGGACCTTGACTCCCTCATAGCCCTGACCATAAGGATTGATGGGTGGCTACAGGAACGCAGAAGGGACTAGGAGGCCTTTTCCCAACCACCCTCGTTTGTCCTCGGTTTCTCCCTCGCCTCCAAAGGATCCCGGAAGTCCCCAACGCCAGATTGTCCCCTGAGGAACATTCACGCAGACTGAGCTCTGAAAGCTGTCTGTAGTGTGGAATTTCAGGACGTTACATATTCACTTGCCCAGTTAAAATATCAGGTCCACCAGTAAGTACGAGTATGCTGGTGGGTCATACAGGAAATTCCCAAATTCCCATTACACGTACTTCTCTCCATGCTATCCTGCTCATAGACTGTGGGGCTGACGAGAGCTTTATGGACCTTAACCTGGTATCTGAGCTGGATCTCCACGCAACCCCTCTCCATTCCCATGGACGCTAGAGCATTGGACAGACGTTCCAGGGTCACACACGGTAAGGTTCCTATTAATCT
The DNA here is from genome assembly GCA_023634145.1 of Thymallus thymallus. Lineage (NCBI taxonomy): Eukaryota > Metazoa > Chordata > Actinopteri > Salmoniformes > Salmonidae > Thymallus > Thymallus thymallus. The sequence continues at coordinate 12,505,194 of CM042411.1, forward strand.
GCGAGTGTCGGAAAATCACAGCGAGTCCATAGAGTTTCTTCTCATTGAATCTCCTCACGCACCCGTGGTTTTGGGATTGTCATGGCTCCAGAGGCACAACTCCCTGATCTACCGGGCTATGGGTTCAATCCTAGGTTGGAGCCTGTTCTGCCACACACTTTGCCTCAAGGCGGCGCAGCCCGCCCCTGGACGTCCTCCTGCAGGCTTAGGTAAAGCTTGTGATCTCTCTGACGTTCCAGCAGAGTATTAGGACCTCCGGGAGGTTTTCAACAGGGCCCGCGCCGCATCTCTTCTGCCGCATCGACCCTATGACTGCACCATTGACCTCCTCCCTGTCTGGTCCGGAGACCAAGACCGTGGAGGGTTACATTGTGGACTCTCTGGGGGCAGGGATCATTCAAAACCATGCGCCCGTGTCTCAACTACATGGGCCTTAATGACATCACGGTAAAGAACCATTACCCGCTACCACTCCTCTCCTCGGCTTTCGAGCATCTCCAGGGGGCGACTGTATTCTCGAAGTTGGACCTTTGGAACGCCTACCATCTGGTTCGGATACGGGAAGGAGATTAATGGAAGACAGCTTTTAACACTGCTAGCGGGCACCACGAGTATCTGGTTATGCAACTCGGACTCACCAACGCCCCCACATTGTTCCAGGCTCTGGTTGATGTGCTCCGTTAACCCGGTTCGTGTTTTTCTACTTTGACGACATCCTTGTCTTTTCCCGTTCGGTTCAGGAGCATGTTTTTCACATCCGACAAGTCTCCCAGTGCCTCCTGGAAAAATAATTGTCGTGAATTTCATCATTCCACTATCTCCTTTCTGGGATACGTCATCGCTGCCAGGAACATTTGGATCCGGACAAGGTGAGAGTGGTGGTGGAGTAGCCCCAACCCACAGCTGCAACGTTTCCTGGGATTTGCTTATTTCTACCGCCGCTTCATCAGGGGCTACAGCCACCTGGCTTCCCCGCTCTCTGCACTCACCTCACCCAAGGTTCTGTTCAAGTGGTCCACAGCTGCTGACCGGGCGTTTTCAGAAATCAAGCATCGGTTCACTACAGCCCCAATCTCAGACCTGTAGCGCTAACATCCCACATCATGAAGACCCTGGAAAGGTTAGTCCTCGCTCAACTCAGACCCCTGGTGTGTACATCACTGGATCCCCACAATCAATGACTTTGTGGTGTGGTGTGAGCAGAACCACCTTCAGCTCAACATCAGCAAAACAAAGGAGATGGTGGTGGACTTCAGGAGAACCAATGCCAAACTGACTGCAGTCCATATACAGGGGATGGATGAGGAAATGGTTGGGTCATACAAGTACCTATGAGTCCATATGGACAACAGGCTGAAATGGGATGGTAACACCGTGGGCTCTGTACAAAAAGGGCCAGAGCCGAATCTACTTTCTGATAAGGCTCATTCCTTCAACGTGTGCAGTAAACTACTGCATACCTTCTACCAGTCTGTGGTGGCCAGTGCTATATTTCTAGCAGTGGTGTGCTGGGGCGCCAACATAAAGGCCGGTGATGCTTCTCGGGTACATAAGCTGATCAGGAAGGCTAGCTCTGTTCTGGGAATCAGCCTTGACACTAGAGGATCCTGGCCAAACTGCTGGCCATCATGGACAACGTCACCCACCCTCTGCATGCCATGGTTAGGATGCAGAGGAGCACTTTCAGTCACAGACCGATCCCACAACGGTGTGCCAGAGAGCACTACCGGAGGTCCTTCCTGCCGGCAGCTATTAGACTATTTAATGCCTCACCGGGGTGCCGTGCCGTTGGCAACATAGACCTGGAACAGTTGGGGTGTTAGGACCTAGTTTAACCATTGTGCATCCATCCGTGAATAACTCTGGTCTGTAATCACTCATTCACTCAGGACTTATTCATTCAGGACTGTATATACATATTCATGTACAGTTGTTATATCATATCACGTGCAAAAAGCTGCATCCCTGTGATTTCCCTTCCCATAGTCTCAATTCCGCTGAGAGGATTTATGAAGTTGGTAACCGGGAACTTGTTGCAGTCAAGATGGTCTTCCACTCATCCCCTTCATGTACAGTGGGGAGAACAAGTATTTGATACACTGCCGATTTTGCAGGTTTTCCTACTTACAAAGCATGTAGAGGTCTGTATTTTTTATCATAGGTACACTTCAACTGTGAGTGACGGAATCTAAAACAAAAATCCAGAAAATCACATTGTATGATTTTTAAGTAATTAATTTGCATTTTATTGCATGACATAAGTATTTGATACATCAGAAAAGCAGAACTTAATATTTGGTACAGAAACCTTTGTTTGCAATTACAGAGATCATACGTTTCCTGTAGTTCTTGACCAGGTTTGCACACACTGCAGCAGGGATTTTGGCCCACTCCTCCATACAGATCCTTCAGGTTTCAGAGCTGTCGCTGGTCAATACAGACTTTCAGCTCCCTCCAAAGATTTTCTATTGGGTTCAGGTCTGGAGACTGGCTAGGCCACTGCAGGACCTTGAGATGCTTCTTACGGAGCCACTCCTTAGTTGCCCTGGCTGTGTGTTTCGGGTCGTTGTCATGCTGGAAGACCCAGCCACGACCCATCTTCAATGCTCTTACTGAGGGAAGGAGGTTGTTGGCCAAGATCTCGCGATACATGGCCCCATCCATCCTCTTCTCAATACGGTGCAGTCGTCCTGTCCCCTTTGCAGAAAAGCATATCCCTATCCGATCTGATGGTCTGGAAACCGTTGATAGTTACGTTCTCTATGGGAATGTTATCAGTAAAGCACAATAGGCTAGCTTCCCGGTAGTCTCTTTGTCCATAGACAAGAACCTCAAGCTCGTCCATCTTGTTATGCAGCGATCTCACGTTGCCCATTATGATAGGACTTGTGTGTACGTTCGGCACTGAGAAAAATAAACCAATGGGAGCTGCTTAACAGGCGACCACACAGGGCGGTGTCAATATATATTTTTGTAGCTAAACAGGTTAGGCTCAAAACAGGCACTAGCTTCAGTTTGCTGGTACAGTGGGGAGAACAAGTATTTGATACACTGCCGATTTTGCAGGTTTTCCCACTTACAAAGCATGTAGAAGTCTGTAATTTTTATCATAGGTACTCTTCAACTGTGAGTGACGGAATCTAAAACAAAAATCCAGAAAATCACATTGTATGATTTTTAAATAATTAATTAGCATTTTATTGCATGACATAAGTATTTGATCACCTACCAACCAGTAAGAATTCCGGCTCTCACAGACCTGTTAGTTTTTCTTTAAGAAGCCCTCCTGTTCTCCACTCATTACCTGTATTAACTGCACCTGTTTGAACTCGTTACCTGTATAAAAGACACCTGTCCACACACTCAATCAAACAGACTCCAACCTCTCCACAATGGCCAAGACCAGAGAGCTGTGTAAGGACATCAGGGATAAAATTGTAGACCTGCACAAGGCTGGGATGGGCTACAGGACAATAGGCAAGCAGCTTAGTGAGAAGGCAACAACTGTTGGCGCAATTATTAGAAAATGGAAGAAGTTCAAGATGACGGTCAATCTCCCTCGGTCTGGGGCACCATGCAAGATCTCACCTCGTGGGGCATCAATGATCATGAGGAAGGTGAGGGATCAGCCCAGAACTATACGGCAGGACCTGGTCAATGACCTGAAGAGAGCTGGGACCACAGTCTCAAAGAAAACCATTAGTAACACACTACGCCGTCATGGATTAAAATCCTGCAGCGCACGCAAGGTCCCCCTGCTCAAGCCAGCGCATGTCCAGGCCCGTCTGAAGTTTGCCAATGACCATCTGGATGATCCAGAGGAGGAATGGGAGAAGGTCATGTGGTCTGATGAGACAGAAATAGAGCTTTTTGGTCTAAACTCCACTCGCCGTGTTTGGAGGAAGAAGAAGGATGAGTACAACCCCAAGAACACCATCCCAACCGTGAAGCATGGAGGTGGAAACATCATTCTTTGGGGATGCTTTTCTGCAAAGGGGACAGGACGACTGCAACGTATTGAGGGGAGGATGGATGGGGCCATGTATCGGGAGATCTTGGCCAACAACCTCCTTCCCTCAGTAAGAGCATTGAAGATGGGTCGTGGCTGGGTCTTCCAGCATGACAACGACCTGAAACACACAGCCAGGGCAACTAAGGAGTGGCTCCGTAAGAAGCATCTCAAGGTCCTGGAGTGGCCTAGCCAGTCTCCAGACCTGAACCCAATAGAAAATCTTTGGAGGGAGCTGAAAGTCCGTATTGCCCAGCGACAGCCCCGAAACCTGAAGGATCTGGATGGAGGAGTGGGCCAAAATCCCTGCTGCAGTGTGTGCAAACCTGGTCAAGAACTACAGGAAACGTATGATCTCTGTAATTGCAAACAAAGGTTTCTATACCAAATATTAAGTTCTGCTTTTCTGATGTATCAAATACTTATGTCATGCAATAAAATACAAATTAATTAATTAAAAATCATACAATGTGATTTTCTTGATTTTTGTTTTAGATTCCGTCACTCACAGTTGAAGAGTACCTATGATAAAAATTACAGACTTCTACATGCTTTGTAAGCGGGAAAACCTGCAAAATCGGCAGTGTATCAAATTCTTGTTCTCCCCACTGTATCTGCATATGTCAAACAGAACTTCCATGTTCCAGGCACTCTCAGTTCCCAACATGTGGAAATGTTTTTTATTTAATTTAATTAGGCAAGTCAGTTAAGAACAAATTCTTATTTACAATTACAGTCTAGGAACAGTGGGTTGTTCAGGGGCAGAACAACATTTTTTTAACTTGTCAGCTCGGGGATTCAATCCAGCAACCTTTCAGTTACGGGCCCAACGCTCTAACCACTCGGCTACCTGCCGCCCCAAATCCACCACATAGTCTGCCACACTGCGGGAATCCTGCCGAAGCTGGAGTGCCTTCCGGGCAGCCTCTCTCCCGGACAATGGGGCATCAAAAACCTTCTTTACCTTCACCACGAACTCCTCCAGACTGAAACATTGTCACAACTTCGGCTGAAGTTGCTCCCTTCCCTCGGGCGGGCTGCCGAAATAGGTCGACGTCGCCCGAGTACTAGCCACCACCGACCCACCACTCAGTGTTTGTCTGCCCTGTTTCGTTTCAGCACCTGTTCCCCATTTGTTCACTAATTGTGGGTGCGTCTTATTCCCTCTGCACACCCCGGGTCCCTGTCGGTGATTATTGTACTATGAGTGTGTATGGGAGCTAACGTTGTTTCGTAGCTCCCCCTTTTGTTCAGACCGGAGAGTTTGTTTTCCGTGAAATAAAATAGTGGTTATTCTCGATACTCTCCTGCCTCCCTGCGCCTGCTTCCACTACGCCTTCCATGCGAAATCACTCACAAACATATGGATGGCTGTTGTTCCCATACTGCCGTAGACCAGGCGAGAGTCCTCCCGGACATCAGCGTGAAGAGGTAAAAAGCTGTCAAAGCTGTCATCAAGGAAAGGGGTGGCTATATGAAGTTACATTTTGATTTGTTTAACACTTTTTTGGTTACTACATGATTCCGTATGTGTTATTTCACAGTTTTGTCTTCACTATTATTCTACATTGTTGAAAATAGTAAAAATAAAGAAAAACTCTTGAATGAGTAAGTGTTCTAAAACTTTTGACTGGTAGTGTACTTCCACAAATGTTTTCTACTGGTACCAGGGACCTTCAGACAAGTCTTTTGAGGTCTGCGGGCATTCTAGAGCAAAACAACCAAACTCTTTGGACGTTACAGACAGAAGTTGGCAGAAGTACCGGCTTCAGACGAGTCCCTAGATGCTAGTTGGTGATGTAGAGCAGAACGGAGAACACTATCTTGTTTTGAGAGTCTCATCTTTCCATAGAGGGGTCATAAAAGGTTTTCTAGGCAAAACCGTTTCGACGCTACAGACGATTTTGTTAGAAGACTGATTTTCCTTTCACCGCAGATGCGGAAGTGCATATGTAGGAGCTAGTTAAAAAGCTAAGATTTAAAAAGTGGGCTTATTTTTTTTATATATATCTTGCCTCTCCCTAAATAGCAGGAAGCAAATTGTACAGTCAATTTTCCTACCAGTTCTTGACTATGGTGACACCATTTATCAGACTGCAACAGCTACTACTCTAAACCTATGGTAGATCAGCGCCCTTTGCTTTATCACAGGTGACCACTGCAACCTGTATCAAAAGGTTGGCTGGTCCTCATTAAAGTCCCGTAGATCACATTATTCCCCTTTTGTTTACAAAGCTCTTCTATACAAGCTTTTGACTTACATAACTTCAAACTTAAAATATAAAAACATGAGATACAAAACCCGTTCACAAGGTTGGTTAACTCTTGAGGTTCCTCTGGTCTCCACTGAACTAGGTAAATCCGCTTTTAGCTTTAAAGGGAACTACAAAATATATTACAATTGGATGTTCTGGTGCTGCTCTGGCAATTAAAAATAATAATTGTGGACCTTAGTGAGGAATTTAATTGTTTTTCTTAAAACATTTGTGTTGTGCTGTTTTATATTGAATTAGATTTTTTCTTGTGAAGTTGTATATGCAGTGCTCCCTTGTGAAAGAGACCCCTCTCAATGGTGACTTCCTGCATAAATATAGGTAAAATTACAAAAAAATTGCACTGGTCAAATGATATTCCTAAATGAAAGGTATATTATCCATTCTGATAGTCTGAAAGTTAGAAATGAATTATTAATAGCGATTTAAAATGTTCATATAGTCAGCTTGTCTGGGTTTGTCTTTGTAATAATACATCTGGCTCTGTCTAAGGACACTATCCTTTAAAATATACCACAAGTAACACATCATCATGATAAGTTGCACCAAGCTGCAGTAATGCTAGGCAACATTGAACATTCCTCTGCTTTTCTCTCTCTGGTGGCCTAGATTACTCAGTAATAGACGGTAATGGTTCAGCCAAGCTTCACAGCCCCACTGTACCTTTGAAGTCGGGTCAGAGGAGGCTAGCTGCTAGCCTAGTGTTGGCCTGGCAGCGATAGATAGATAGACTCACCTCCCTCCCAGTGTCTTTAAGTGCTTTCAGAGGTAGTTTTAGAAGGAAAAGGAGCCAGCATTGTGGCTTTTGCCATCAGCCTAATACCATAGTCCCTGGCCATGTGGACTGGTTTTGTGGGAAATCTTTCAAATGGAAATAAGGCACGGAGGTAGAGCCGAGGGAGAGCTGCTGTGTCTGAAAGAGGATTTTTGAGAGAGGTGCATTGTGGGTCACCCAGCCATAATGAATTGCCAGGAGGAGCCTGGATTGGCCTGAGGATTACCTTCTTTCTTCTGAGCTAGCTAACACTTTCACACTCACACTTTCACACTCCCCCAGTAAGAAAATACTCATACTCATACTATGAGTATACTGAGTTTAAGTAAACTGTACTGTATTTGTGCATTGTGACAATATTGACATTTGTTTGTGGAATGTCACTACCATGTAGGCTATTTTGCCCTGAGATACTGTATCATTGTGTGGAGATAAAGTACAGTGAATTCGGAAAATATTCAGACCCCTTCACTTTTACCACATTTTCTTACGTTACAGCCGTATTCTAAAATGGATTCAATCCCCATAATGACAAAGTACAATTTCTGCAAATCTATTAAACACAAAAAATGTCACATTTACAAAAGTATTCAGATTCTGCCTGCTCTGACCCTGAGCCTGCCTGCCGTTGTGTACCTTTGACCCACCTATCTGGATTACTGACCTCTGCCTGCCCTTGACCTGTCCTTTTACCTGTCCCTGTTCGAATAATAAACTTTTGTTACTTCGACACTGTCTGCGTCTGTGTCTTACCTTAAACGTGATAACGTCACTACATTCCTAAAGACAATAATGTACTTTTTACTCCATACATTTTCCCTGACACCTAAAAGTACTTGTTATATTGTCAATGCTTAGCATTGAACCTCCCTGGTCATCTACTGCCTCTGATTTGGAGGACTCATTAAACACAAATGCTTAGTTTGTAAATTATGTCTGCGCATTGTAGTGTGCCCCTAGCTATCCTTACATTGATTAAACAAGAAAATTGTGCCATCTGATTTTCTTTTGATACTTAAATAGATTTTAAACCAAATACTTTTAGACTTTTCATCAAAAAGTATTTTTCTGGGTGACTCACTTTTACTTGGGTCATTTTCTATGAAAGTATCTTTACTTTTATTCAAGTATGAAAATTGGGTACTTTTTCCACCACTGCATAAATGCCTGATTGGTGGTGTGCAGCAGAGATGGTTGTCCTTCTGGAAGGTTTTCCAATCTTCAGAGAGGAACTCTGGAGCTCTGTCAGAGTGACCATCGTGTTCTTGGTCATCTCACTGTATGTGCTTTTTCATACGTTGTTATTGACGGCCAGCTGTTTAGTGCAATCTGTTATGACTGAAAAGGACCCTGAGTGTCATCCCCAATTTTAATGTTATCTTCTATTATATTGATTAGCTCAACAGGACGATTCAAGGGCTCCTAAAACAGTGTCTCCTCCAATGGCTATATAGGAGATGAAGCTCTTACAAACCACATGTACTGTAGCGTTGTGTCATCAATTGTTATACTAGCCATGGGAAGTGTAGTTTCAGCACAGCCATCACTATGAAAGGGTACAGACAAACAGGAGTGGGTGATTTCAGAGTTCAGGTTATTTTACAGTAAGTTGCAATCTTGACCCGGATCCCAGCCCCACTTTGAGCTCTGGAAGCCATCACTGTCTTCAGTATCTCCATTCGGCTGTAGATGTGAGCTCACATCATAAATATCCTCCATTCTGTTTGATTGCCCTCCAAATAAATCACTTTGTTTAAACAAGGACATAGTGCTCCCTTGCTCTCCCTGCCTTCTATCTCTCTCTAATTTCTCTCTCTCTGCATTCTCTCCCCCTTCTCTCTGCTGTGAACTATTGCCGCAATTTATTATAAGCACCTTTCCAAAGTGACCGATAAGAATGGTGATGAATGAATGATTCAACACGGTCTTATCTTCCACCCAAGCCTGTATCTCTCACAAGCAATGATTTTTTTTCCCCTCCCTCCCCTCCTTGGGAATTTTTTTTGAGAAAACAGGAGAATGGAGAGATTAAATAATGAAATCAGCAGATACCTGAGAGAAACCTCAGAAAAATAAACATATTTAAACATAAATTATTTTTTCGTTAGGTCTGAGGATACATTTCTTAAGATACTGTAAGCTACTATTTTTAGTGGTTATACTGTATTTGCTGTAGCATTTTACTCAGTCAGTGCTATTATTTCTGGTAAATCCTCTTAGTAGTTTTCCCCCCATTAACTCTCACTTCAGAAGAGTTGTAATGAAATGGGGGAAAAACGGGCATAAATTGTTTTCATGTGTCTTTGTATTTGTGTTTGAGTGAGAGTGAGAGAGAGAGAGAGAGAGATGGAGAGAGATGGAGAGGGAGAGAGAGAGAGCAAGAGAGAGAGAAAGGGAGAAAATTCGAGAAAAAAACGTATTGAATTCACTCCTGAATAAAGGCATAACTTCCTCTTCACTTGATCTTTAATTAACTTAGTTTTATAGTAATTTGCCATGACAAACGTCTTTGATATTAAACACATGGCATTTGTGCTGGGGTTCGTCTTGTAGCGTGCAATCACAAACACGTACACACACACAAACACTCCCAGAGAAACGCAGTCACAGAGACAAACACACACACACAGAACTAGATTCCCTCAGCCAGTCATCTGTCCTCTCCTTCCTCTCCTCTCTTATTCTCCCTTCCAGGATATTAAATATGCTGATATCACTCACCGCTATTGGAACACTGTCAAACTCAATTTCAAAGTTTGGCTTCTGCCAAATCCCAGCGTATTTTCCGGCTTTGGTTTTGATCGCGATGAGAAATGGAGCCAGAGAAAAAAATAAAGCCAGAAATGATTGCCGAATCTCAGAAAGAAACCTGTGTAGCGTTTTAACGTCTTGAGTCATTCCAAAACGCAGCAGACGTGTTCCCTAGTTTCTCTCTCTCTCTCTCTCTCAGCGCCAAGCAAAGAGAAATAAATAAATTCCTTAATTAAGAAATGTGTCTCAGATGACATGCAGATTACGCTGCATCGCAGATCTATATTAGATGAATGTTATGGATTTGTAGCTGTTTTCATACATTCTAATTTCTTATCGTCACAAAGCGGTTCTGGCTGAAACGCAATGACTTTCTAAATGGACTGGGTTATATGAGGCTGTGTAAATACAGGCCCAGGTTCTTGCCATTAGCCACACACACACATACAGTACACACATACACACACACAGTGGAAATTAAAAACATACTTTATTAGCACAGGCCCGCCTAATCAAAGAAAGCTGAAAAATGTGTGTAATTTATGACATGTTAACTGCCCTCACTAAATAAATTCAAGCTTAAAGGAACAGTGTGTGATCTGGGAATCGATTAGATGGTCATTTCAGTTATTGATGTTAGCCATTGATTCTCAAAGAATATAACTTCTAAATGCCTTATGAGCTCAGCAACTATCTTAGCCCCATTACTAAGCTGCATTCCAAAAAAGTGTTGGGGCTGCACAGATTGTAGCTTTAAGCAAAACAACACCAGGCAGGCCTCGGCTCCTAAAGCATGGGAATGTTGTTGTCGTAGAGATAAGCATGCAGAAGCTGAGACGTAGTCTGTATGTATATATATATATATCTTTTTTTTCACCTTGTATTTATTTGCTTGGGGGTTGAATTCACCAGGACTCCAGTCAGTTCTCCTGGGGCCCAGATCCCCTTTATGGGGCTGCTAAGGAGCAGCAGGAGGAGAATCTGTGTTCCATCCAGACTACATTGATTAGGTTTACACAGAGGAAACAGACAATCTCCTTCTCCTTTTGGTGCTGTTCGGGGAGCAAACTCTAGCCTCTGTCTTACCTCAGCTGTAGGCCTACATACAGTATAATGCTCTTGTGAGGGCTTGGTTGTGATAAGGCCTCTTACCCCCACCTAGGGGAGGATGAGAGGCACACAACCAAGTCCTCACACTCCTATTAGGGAGATTATCATCCCCAATCAGAGACAGCTGTATAGCGTTGTCTCTGATTGGGGATAGTATTTAGTCACCACACACAGCCACCTGTGTGTGGATCATTGTTCTTTTGTTTGTCTGCACTGCCAGCAGCTCTCAAAGTAAGTCACTGTGTTTTTGTTTATAGTCGTGTTTTTTGTTTGTAATAGTTATATTTTTTCACTCTCCTTTTTATTTGTTAATGCTTCGGGAGAACACCTCATTTCAAATAAAAAGGATGACACTTCACCAGCGCTCTGTCTATCGTCCCGTATATAATACGCACCGTGACAGAATGATCCACCACCCTGGGACGCAACGGGGGATTACATTAGGAGATATCCTCCTCGGTATGGGGAAAATTACCGAGGAGGAACACTCCTATTATCGCTCGGTGGAGGAAGGCTGGGGTCCGGAGCAGCCGAGGCGCCGGAGACGGAGGACACGTCACCGGGCTAGAGTTGAGGACCAGCCTGGAGCCCAGAAAACCCCTCAAACTGATTTTGGGGGGGGGGGCTATGGGGGTGGTCGGGGATCGAGGGAGAAGAGCCCCGACCACTGCACTCGTGGGGGTTCCAGGAGGAGCCCCTACAGCCATGGGAGCAGGAGTACAGAGAGGAGTCGGAGGAAGACGACGACGATGTGCTTCTGTTCCCTCACTCGTGGGGATTCCCGGAAGAACCCTCACAGGATGGGGATTGGCGGTGGAGTAGGCACGACAGGGACAGTCGTGCTCCAGCGCCAGTTCCCAGTCCGGTGCCTCCAGCGCCGGTCCAGAGTCGGAGGAGGAGGAGACCGACTCTGCGCACCAAACCATCGGTGCGCAACACTAGCCCGGTGCGACCCGTACCAGCTAAACGCACCAACCCAATGGTGCGTTTCCCCAGCCCGGTACGGCCCGCGCCTGCTCCACGCACCAGCCAAACGGTGCGTTTCCCCAGCCCGGCGCGACCCGTGCCAGCTCCACGCACCAGCCCTATGGTGCGTTTCCCCAGCCCGGTACGGCCCGCGCCTGCTCCACGCACTAGCCAAACGGTGCGTTTCCCCAGCCCGGCGCGACCCGTGCCAGCGCCTCGCATCAGACCACTGGTGCGTTTCCCCAGTCCTGTACGCCCCGTGCCTACTCCTCGCACGGAGGCTACAACGACGGTCGCCAGCACAGCTCTGTGGTTGGAGACCATCTCTGCGTCGGTGCCCAGGGTGGGCACGACGTTCAGTCCCGCTGTGGAGCAGGAGCTCCATAGCGTGTCGGTGCCCAGTCTGGGGCCGACAGCCAGACCAGCTGCAGGGCTGAAGACCACCTCTGCGTCGGTGCCCAGGGTGGGCACGGCGTCCAACCCGAGACCTCCGGTGAGAGTCAACTGCCCGAGGTCTCCGGTGAAGGTCAGCTGCCCGAGAACCCCAGAGAAGGTCAACAGCCCGAGGCCTCCAGAGAAGGTCAGCAGCCCGAGGCCTCCAGTGAAGGTCAGCAGCCCGAGGCCTCCAGTGAAGGTCAGCAGCCCGAGGCCTCCAGTGAAGGTCAGCAGCCCGAGGCCTCCAGTGAAGGTCAGCAGCCCGAGGCCTCCAGTGAAGGTCAGCAGCCCGAGGCCTCCAGTGAAGGTCAGCAGCCCGAGGCCTCCAGTGAAGGTCAGCAGCCCGAGGCCTCCAGTGAAGGTCAGCAGCCCGAGGCCTCGAGTGAAGGTCAGCAGCCCGAGGCCTCCAGCGAAGGTCAGCAGCCCGAGGCCTCCAGCGAAGGTCAGCAGCCCGAGGCCTCCAGCGAAGGTCAGCGCCCCGCCACCTCCAGCGAAGGTCAGCGCCCCGCCACCTCCAGCGAAGGTCAGCGCCCCGCCACCTCCAGCGAAGGTCAGCGCCCCGCCACCTCCAGCGAAGGTCAGCGCCCCGCCACCTCCAGCGAAGGTCAGCGCCCCGCCACCTCCAGCGAAGGTCAGCGCCCCGCCACCTCAAGCAAAGGTCAGCGTTCCGCCACCTCCAGCGAAGGTCAGCGTTCCGCCACCTCCAGCGAAGGTCAGCAGCCCGGAGCCTCCAGCCACAGCTCAAGGCCTGGAGCCTCCTCCACCGGTGCCCAGTCCAGGGCCGGTCGTCTGCTTCGCTCCAGTGCCGGAGCAGTCTCCTCCACCGGTGCCCAGTCCAGGGCCGGTCGTCTGCTTCGCTCCAGTGTCGGAGCAGTCTCCTCCACCGGTGCCCAGTCCAGGGCCGGTCGTCTGCCTCGCTCCAGTGCCGGAGCAGTCCGCTCCACCGGTGCCCAGTCCGGGGCCGGTCGTCTGCTTCGCTCCAGTGCCGGAGCAGTCCGCTCCACCGGTGCCCAGTCCGGGGCCGGTCGTCTGCGTCGCTCCAGTGCCGGAGCAGTCCGCTCCACCGGTGCCCAGTCCGGGGCCGGTCGTCTGCGTCGCTCCAGTGCCGGAGCAGTCCGCTCCACCGGTGCCCAGTCCGGGGCCGGTCGTCTGCGCCGCTCCAGTGCCGGAGCAGTCCGCTCCACCGGTGCCCAGTCCGGGGCTGGTCGTCTGCGCCGCTCCAGTGCCGGAGCAGTCCGCTCCACCGGTGCCCAGTCCGGGGCCGGTCGTCTGCGCCGCTCCAGTGCCGGAGCAGTCCGCTCCACCGGTGCCCAGTCCGGGGCCGGTCGTCTACGTCACTCCATTGACGGAGCAGTCCGCTCCACCGGTGCCCAGTCCGGGGCCGGTCATCTGCATCGCTCCAGTGCCGGAGCAGTCCGCTACACCGGTGCCCAGTCCGGGGCCGGTTGTCAGCCCCTCTCCAGGGTCGAGGGCTCCCGCACCAGGGTCCAGACAGGACTTGGTGAATGGCGGGAGTACTGAGGGGGGAACCACCGCGCCGGGGTCCGGACCGGACCGGGTGTGCAACGGAGAGGTAGGAGGAAAGCTACTCTCACAGCCTGTGCCACGCCCGGAACCGGAACCGGAGCCCCCACCAGCAACCACCTCAGTACCCCGCCATGTCCCCCCTAGTTTTGGACATTTTTTTCTTTCAGGAGAGGGGGGATTGTATGTGTGCGATCGGGAGTCCGCACCTTAGGGGGGGGGTACTGTGAGGGCTTGGTTGTGATAAGGCCTCTTACCCCCACCTAGGGGAGGATGAGAGGCACACAACCAAGTCCTCACACTCCTATTAGGGAGATTATCATCCCCAATCAGAGACAGCTGTATAGCGTTGTCTCTGATTGGGGATAGTATTTAGTCACCACACACAGCCACCTGTGTGTTGATCATTGTTCTTTTGTTTGTCTGCACTGCCAGCAGCTCTCAAAGTAAGTCACTGTGTTTTTGTTTATAGTCGTGTTTTTTGTTTGTAATAGTTATATTTTTTCACTCTCCTTTTTATTTGTTAATGCTTCGGGAGAACACCTCATTTCAAATAAAAAGGATGACACTTCACCAGCGCTCTGTCTATCGTCCCGTATATAATACGCACCGTGACAGCTCTACATAATAAGGCTCCTTTTAATCGATGTAATGCTCTTTCATTTGGGCCGCAGATTCATCAACTACCCATTTTATAGTATATTATTATTATATTTTTCAAATCTGCTAATCTATACAAATTTATTTTTTTTATTTTTATTTTTATTTCACCTTTATTTAACCAGGTAGGTCAGTTGAGAACAAGTTCTCATTTGCAACTGCGACCTGGCCAAGACAAAGCAAAGCAGTGCGACAAAAACAACACAGAGTTACACAGTAAACAAACATAGTCAAAAAATACACAAATGGGTGTATTGACATGTCCAAGTCTCCAAAGCAGGTCATTGAATGTCAAAAAACAAAAAAATAGATAAATGAAGTGAAAATCCTATGACAAATGTGTCCTATCTCTGGACAGTACAATCTCCACAATAACACATATTTCTGTGGAATGGCTGTGATGGCTATCTGGAGGACTTAGGAGAGTGAGAAGACGTGTGTTAGATAAACAGGACATGCTCTTAGGAGTGGGACAGGAGCCAGTGGACACAGCTGAAGGAGCAGCTCGGGAGAGATGGGAGGAGGAGGGAATGAGAGAGGGATGGGGGAGGTTGTCCCGTGGAGGGCATGACGACTTGACCGTCCTGACCGCAGTTCTCTGGAACAGGTGGCCAGAACGAGACCAGACCAGGAGGAGAAGGGAATGTGAGAGGGAGAAGAGGAGAGAGATTGAGGAGAGGAGAGGAGAGGCTACAATATTTAAATTGATCAAATCTAAATCGTATTGGTCGCATACACATATTTAGTGGATGTTATTGCGGGTGTAGTGAAATACTTATGTTCCTAGCTCCACCAGTGCAGTAATATCTTACAATACAAAACAATACACGGAAATCTAAAAAGTAAAATAATGGAATTAAGAAATACATTAATATTAGGACGAGCAATGTCAGAGTCCGGAATATAAATAAATATATATTTATATATATGATAGGTTGTACAGTATAGGCATTATGGACAGTATATGGACAGAATATGTAGTATATCTATAGAATATGTAGGATAGAATAGTATATGTACAGCAATAGTACAGGATAGGCTTTGACTAGAATACAGTAAATTAATACAGTATGAAGTGGGTAAAACTGTATGTAAACATTATTAAAGTGACCAGTTGTCACGTTGTTGAAAGGATCGGGAGACAGGCGCAGGATTATGTAATGGCTTTTTATTGTACACCAAACAAACACAACGTGCCACTGAAAAGTGCACAATACGCACAGCACGAAGGCCGAAACAAAACAGCACAGGTACTCACAGACTAATGGACATTGTAACAATAACCCCCACAATGGTGAACAAAGGGCACATACAGTGGGGAGAACCAGTATTTGATACACTGCCGATTTTGCAGGTTTTCCTACTTACAAAGCATGTAGAGGTCTGTAATTTTTATCATAGGTACACAACAACTGTGAGAGACAGAATCTAAAACAAAAATCCAGAAAATTACATTGTATGATTTTTAAATAATTAATTTGCATTTTATTGCATGACATAAGTATTTGATCACCTACCAACCAGTAAGAATTCCGGCTCTCACAGACCTGTTCGTTTTTCTTTAAGAAGCCCTTCCTGTTCTCCACTCATTACCTGTATTAACTGCACCTGTTTGAACTCGTTACCTGTATAAAAGACACCTGTCCACACACTTAATCAAACAGACTCCAACCTCTCCACAATGGCCAAGACCAGAGAGCTGTGTAAGGATATCAGGGATAAAATTGTAGACCTGCACAAGGCTGGGATGGGCTACAGGACAATAGGCAAGCAGCTTGGTGAGAAGGCAACAACTGTTGGCCCAATTATTAGAAAATGGAAGAAGTTCAAGATGACGGTCAATCTCCCTCGGTCTGGGGCACCATGCAAGATCTCACCTTGTGGGGCATCAATGATCATGAGGAAGGTGAGGGATCAGCCCAGAACTACACGGCAGGACCTGGTCAATGACCTGAAGAGAGCTGGGACCACCGTCTCAAAGAAAACCATTAGTAACACACTACGCCGTCATGGATTAAAATCCTGCAGCGCACGCAAGGTCCCACTGCTCAAGCCAGTGCATGTCCAGGCCCGTCTGAAGTTTGCCAATGACCATCTGGATGATCCAGAGGAGGAATGGGAGAAGGTCATGTGGTCTGATGAGACAAAAATAGAGCTTTTTGGTCTAAACTCCACTCGACATGTTTGGAGGAAGAAGAAGGATGAGTACAACCCCAAGAACACCATCCCAACCGTGAAGCACGGAGGTGGAAACATCATTCTTTGGGGATGCTTTTCTGCAAAGGGGACAGGACGACTGCACCGTATTGAGTGGAGGATGGATGGGGCCATGTATCGCGAGATCTTGGCCAACAACCTCCTTCCCTCCGTAAGAGCATTGAAGATGGGTCGTGGCTGGGTCTTCCAGCATGACAACGTCCCGAAACACACAGCCAGGGCAACTAAGGAGTGGTTCCGTAAGAAGCATCTCAAGGTCCTGGAGTGGCCTAGCCAGTCTCCAGACCTGAACCCAATAGAAAATCTTTGGAGGGAGCTGAAAGTCCGTATTGCCCAGCGACAGCCCCGAAACCTGAAGGATCTGGAGAAGGTCTGTATGGAGGAGTGGGCCAAAATCCCTGCTGGAGTGTGTGCAAACCTGGTCAAGAACTACAGGAAACGTATGATCTCTGTAATTGCAAACAAAGGTTTCTGTACCAAATATTAAGTTCTGCTTTTCTGATGTATCAAATACTTATGTCATGCAATAAAATGCAAATTAATTACTTAAAAATCATACAATGTGATTTTCTGGATTTTTGTTTTAGATTCCGTCACTCACAGTTGAAGAGTACCTATGATAAAAATTACAGACTTCTACATGCTTTGTAAGTGGGAAAACCTGCAAAATCGGCAGTGTATCAAATACTTGTTCTCCCCACTGTACGTAGGGCAGTCTCTAAGGTGCAGGGTTGAGTACCGTGTGGTAGCCTGCTAGTGACAGTGACTAAAGTTTAGGGCAGGGTACTGGGCGGAGGCTGGCTTGTGGTGACTAATGGTCTGATGGCCTTGAGATAGAAGCTGTTTTTCAGTATCTCGGGCCCCAGCTTTGATGCACCTGTACTGACCCCGCCTTCTAGATGGTAGCCGGCTGAACAGGCCGTGGTTCGGGTGGCTGAGGTTCTTGATGATCTTCTTGGCCTTCCTGTGACACCGGGTGCTGTAGATGTCCTGGAGGGCAGGCAGTGTGCCCCCGGTTATGCGTTGGTCAGACCGCACCACCCTCTGGAGAGTCCTGCGGTTGGGGATGGTGCAGTTGCATTACCAGGCAATAATACAGCCCGACAGGATGTTCTCAATGGTGCATCTGGGTCAGTGTTGGTCCCAGTCTTGGTCTGTCACACTGCGGATACTGCCATCAGCCTCTTACTGAGGATCCTCTCATCTCTGACCTGTTTGCATTCCTCTTCATTTCATACTCTTCCTCAAGTCATCTGAATCCATTCTCTTACCTCCTTACTGTGTCAAAACCCCTCTAGTTTAGAGAGAGAGAGAGAGGTATGACATGCCCACTGAATAATGAAACCCATTGAGATCTCAGAATGTCTCATCCAGTTCTGTCTCCAGTAGCGTTGCATGGGTAAAATTACTGTGGAAGCCAGAAAAAAAAAGCCATATTACAACCTGTGGTGTGATAATTGCGTTGTTTGCTCTATAACCTGTTAGGTCATATGCCTTGTGACAGTGATATATAGGCCTAAAGACAATAAGAATAAATTCAACCACACCTTTGTTTCATTACAAAGATGGAGAGCAACTCTCTGTCGGGTGAAGTCCACAAAAGCATATGGCATGACCTACAGCATGGTCAAGCAGTTAATGTTTTCAACATTTTCTGACCACTAAACAACTATTGATTTAGAACCACAGAGAGTTAGCGCAAGTCACAAAGAAAGCAGGAGCTTCCTCCAATTTTCAAACATAATTTCAGCATCAACATTTCAACATCATAAAATCACCTAGGCTTAGTCTAATGAAGTGACAACAAAAATATACCAACAACTATTTGGTCCAATCAACATAAGCTAAATATGATGTGTCTGTCCATGGTTCTGATATCTGTGTGTGTGTGTGTGTGTGTGTTTGTGCGCACAGGCGTTCGTGAAAGTAGAAAAAAACATGTTGACTCACCAATGCCATCCTCCTCTCTTTAATGTTGGCGAAACAGTCTTTCACTCTGTCATACAGTACCCGCTTTTATTTTTTGTTGTCCTAGGCTACCTGGCTAAAATGCTTGCTTGCTAGCCTAACTTCCATTCATGGGCAATGTCAGCTAGTTAACATTAGGCTTCTACATCTAGCTACATATTGAACTTCTGTCTTTTTAGGGCAGCGACACAACAATGTATGAATTAATGGTTGGATCAAAATCACCGTTATAATCATTGGCCAGTAAGGAGAATTAAGTAAAACCACAAGTCCAAATCGCTATCTCCATCCATGGCTAATTTCGTAAAGGGACAATTTTAGCTAGCTATCTAGCCACCGATTTAACAACACAACGAGAGGCAACAATTCAAATTGTTTCTGTCAATGACGTATGCTCTCAATGTGATTTGATAGGAGAGATGCCAAATCCAAGCTGGCTTCCCATTACACTTTTTTTTGGTGCGCCAGGACCATTCTCAGTTGAGCTCGCTTAGTTTAGCTCAACACTGATTGGTTAAAATGTTATACTTTTTTAATCAAGGCAGGCCAAATCCTTTTATTCAATTCTACGGGCGGCAACAATGTCATACTCGTTTGGACCAGACACCATCAGATAGATGGCCTACACGTAGAGAGACAGAGGAGCGCTGTTTCGCTTGCTCGTATGCTTTCTCCGGTGAAATACATTCAGCCTCTTGTGAATTGAAGGAAAATTATGAAACATAGAGAAAATTATTTTATATGTTTTTTTTTTTTTTTCATTGGTCAATGTTTTGGGGAAGCCTGGCTTCCCTAGGCATCCATAAATACACACCACTGTCTGTATCAGTCCTTTTTGCTGGGTGGATCATCCTCAACCTCATGTCTCTTAAGGGTCACCATACCATCCAATGGGCTGGGTTACTTGCCTTCAGTGTATTAATTGTAAACCTGTATTCAGTAAAAGTGAAAGGGAGACAGGCCCCCCATTCACATGAAATATCATCTGACACCTAATCTGATGCACCTTTTGGGACTGCGATGGAGGTGTGCCTTTGTGGGTGTTTTTTCTTGTGTAGCAGGCTGCTTCCATGTAATTAATACATCAATGACTGTTCCCAGGCATTGCTTTGAGACAGAGAGGAAATATGCGTACTGCACTTGGTGCGTGACTGACAGCAAGCGAAAGGAAAAAGCCTTCAAACTGACTTCAAGATTTACTCTGCATGAAACCAACTGGGACGCAATTATGTGAAAGACAACAATTAAAGCGGCTTCCAAGACAGCTATCCAAGACGCTATCGCTAAGTTGTCACAATTCTGTATCGCCTCAATATATCACATAGTGGATTTGGTTGCCTGGATCACAGGATGTGAGACACCAAGCCAAGAAAACACAGCATTTTATATTATTCTACAGGGCTGAGGTTTCACTTGCAAACTGAAATATGAAAGAAAACTGACAACACTTGCAGAAAAATCTATTCTAGGAGATCAATTATCTTATATTGAGATGCATGAAAGATGATCACCTGGAAATTAGAGCGGCATATTTTACATCAGGATAGAGTGAGTACAATAATTGAGCTAGCGAAGTCATCTGGCTGCTTCATCCTTTTAGCTAGCAAGGAGACGTTGCTGCATACATTGCATACATTACGTTGCTGCATACATCCAACATTCCAACAACGGCTGCCAAGACATTGCCAAGACCACCCTTCTATACTGACCAAGAGTCTCAGTGTAGAAATACTGATCTAGGATCAGTTTGGTCTTTTACATCAAAATGAATATAATTATATGGTCAGGGGGGACCTGATCCTAGATCAGCGCTCTTACTCTAAGATGCTTTTTTACTACGGGCCGTGGCTGCATAAACTTGAGACTACATCCAAAAGCAGAAACTGGGATCAGTTTGGTCTTTTACATCAAAATTAATAGAATGATATGGTCAGGGGGGACCTAATCCTAGATCTGAGCTCTTACTCTGAGATGCTTTTTGAATACGAGCCGTGGCTGCATAAACTTAAGACTACATCCAAAAGCAGCAGCTGCCAAGGAATTGTCTTGATCATGAGACATCCATAGTGCATTCATTGTGTCTGGACTTCTTATGTACCACTGAGGTTAATAGGAATTGACAGGTCTGCTACAGACTGAATACTACTGGTCGCGTCTACCAACTAATACCTAGTGTCTTAACCCCAGAGAGGCACTTGTCCTGAAAGAAATCAGTGTCCGGTCTGAGTTGGAGGGAGAGCTTTTAATACCATTTGTTTCTGCCACTTCGGGCACAGGAGAAGTGCAGGGGTCTGTGTGAGGAGGCTGGCACTTTAAAACTCCATCCATCACGGAACACACACACACACACTCAGGAGGACAGGAGAGGATGACCTGGTTGGCTGGTTGCTCGACTGTCTCTGGTAGCCTGTTACAATTGCCCACTTTGCTAGCATAGATCCCTTAGGCATCATACAATGGTGATATGGGGCTGCTTCCATCATTGGACTGAAATTATGCTTGACGTCAATGGAGAAAAAGGGTTGAAATATTTTGTTTTGCATGTTTGTAAAATGCAAGCTAAGAAATGATTTACCATAACACAACATTTGTTGTGAACGCAGATCACGTGATATGCTATGTTAGTTCCTAAAGTTGTTAAACAGAAAATAGGGAGTGGGAGGGAATAACTGACCCAGTCTTGAGCTAGGAAACTGAAAAACAAGATATGATCCACAGCAGATTCATTGGTAGCATGTTATCTTCTATCTCTCTCTATGTTCTCAATGTCCCCCACTCTGATGTATTGTGGCAGGGTTGGTCCATTGACACGGGAGGTCTGTGAGACAGTGGCGGTGGTGGTGGCGGTGTAGATGGATAGAGCCGGGGAGCAGAGAGACCTGTCACAGGGTGATCATAATGTAGCTCTCCGTGTCAGGGCTAATGACTGGGCTCCGGTACTGGGTCACTCACTCAGAAGAATGCCCCCCTCTCTCACAGTTAATGGTTACACATTCCTGATCCGACCGTGGTCGCTCATTAAAGGTGATCGACCTTGTGTGTGTGTATGTGTGTGAAGGGTTATATTAGTAGTAGTCTGGGACTAGAGTAGTGGAGAGAACAATGGGGAGGGAGGGGACTACTGGCTGGTGCAGACAGCGGCTAAATCATTATACAGCGGATGAAATAAGTATTGAACACGTCACCATTTTTCTCAGTAAATATATTTCCAAAGGTGCTATTGACATGAAATTTTCACCAGATGTTGGTAACAACCCAAGTAATCCATACATACAAAGAAACCAAAACAAATACGTTCAGAAATTTAAGTTATGTGTAATAATGTGAAATGACACAGGGAAAAAGTATTGAACACGCTTACTGATATGTATTTAATACTTTGTACAAAAGCCTTTGTTGGTAATAACAGCTTCAAGACACCTCCTGTATGGAGAAACTAGTCGCATGCATTGCTCTGGTGTGATACCTGCTAATTGCAGGTCTTTTTGAAGCTCTCCACAAGTGGTCCTTGGCTCTTGGACAACTCTTCTGATTATTCTTTTCACTCCTCTGTCAGAAATCTTGCTAGGAGCACCTGGTCGAGGCAAATTTACTTCCGTATTATGGCCCCAACAGTGCTCACTGGAACATTCAGAAGCTTAGAAATGCGCCTATAACCAATGCCATCATTATGTTTTGCAACAATTAGGTTGTGAATGTCTTGAGACAGCTCTTTGCTTTTACCCATCATGAGATGTGTCTTGTGTGACACCTTGGCAATGAGACCTTTTTGTAGGCCATCAGTTGGGACTGAACCAGCTGATATTAATATGCACTGACAGGGGGCTGGATTGCTTTTTAATTACTGATAGTTTTCAGCTGTTGTCTTGGCTTTCCATACCTTTTTGCACCTCCCTTTCTTCATGTGTTCAATACTTTTTCCCTGTGTCATTTCACATTATTACACATAACTTAACTTAACTTTCTGAACTTATTTATTTTGGTTTCTTTGTATGTATGGATTACTTGGGTTGTTACCAACATCTGGTGAACATTTCATGTCAATAGCACCTTTGGAAATATATTTACTGAGAAAAATGGTGACGTGTTCAATACTTATTTCACCCGCTGTACATGGGACTGTGCTTGCACTTATAGCATATAAACGTCAGTGGAACTGAGTTGGTTTGGAGAAACCAATGTAATATGCATGCCGAAGTGTGTGGGTGTGTATTAAGTGCGAAGGAATGGAGGGTTAAGAGTGTTTAGGAATCGATTGTTGTCTCTTACCACTAACACTAACAACGTGAAAATATTCCAAGTGATAATTTTCTAGCCCACATTTTCTATCCCACTATAAGGGTTTCATGAATTCTCACTAAACATTTATAAGCAAATAAGCTTTCATAAATGTGTTAGAATGATGCATGTTGGAACAAGTCCTTTATGTCTGGTTTGATGGGATAATGTATGCATTTTTGATGATCCCATTTCCCTGTTTATGGTGTCAGCCAGGGACAGTTGTTCACGCATGCACACATGCACGCACGCACACACACACACACACACACACACACACACACACACACACACACACTGACCTTTCCTGAGAAGTCTATGAATCGTAGGTAAATACAAAGCCCCAATGGAAATTTGAGGCAACAGGCAACAAAATAATCTGTAAATCAATGCTCCCTTTGACCTGAGCTGGCAATGGACTGACAAAATAGACTGAGACAATTAACATTTATAAAATAAGAAAATAAATATGATTAAACAATAAAGGGATACTTCGCTAGTTAGCAATGGATTGCAAAACTACTTTCATACTGGACACAGAGACATACAAATGGTATCCATGAGTTAATCTGACTACGGGGAAGTAGATAAAGGGCATCATTGGCAAAATCCAGAAGTATCCCTTTAAGTTTTGAGTAAACCCTTCTTGTGGCTCAGAGAGAGAGAGATCCACGTACTGTACGGACAAAAGCCATTTTTGGATCCATTTTGATGACTCATTGGCCAGCATCACCTTTCTATATTGACTACTTAAAAAACATATGTGTGTTCGTCAGCGTGGCGTAATGTGGCTGGCGTGTCTATTTGTTTCCTGTACTGCCAAGAGTCTCATCCTTAGCCATCTTGACCAAATTGAGTCATTTATTTAAAATGGCACCCCAGCCTCCCATCTCTCCACTAAAGAACAAACGGGTCACAACCTCACTGTTTCATTAATTTACCTAAGCTGTTTTTTGCTTTGTTTGTTTTTATTAGTTGTTAATGCATCATTCACCCCTCTCTCACATCTCACTGACTCGTATGTTACCAAGGTCACAAGATGTATTAGCTATTCAGAGAGAAAATCAATAGCCAAAGCAGACCTTGCAGGGCCACGGAATATGTAAACAGATCAACAGTCCATGTCGATCCATGCTATCTATCTCTAACACATTGGAATTACCCTCAATAGTTACACTCAAATGCTTTAATACAGTGGTCACCAACCTTTTCTGAGTCAAGATCACTTTCGCAGTCAAAAAGCAAGCCGAGATCTACCGCCGAGATCCATCGTCTAGGGCTTCTGACACAAGTAAACCTACCGCCCAAAAAAATATTTAAAAAATACGAGCTCAAAAAGGAGACTTTTCTAGAGAAATGTTTGGTGATCGACTAGAAATGACTTGAAGATCAAGATTTAACAAAAAGGTTATTCTTGGTCATATTTAGAATGGCACATAATAGGAGAGTTCTAACAGTCTGTTCACCTTCTTGATAATAGCACAGGAATGAATAGCTAAAATAGCTAGTTTTTGCTCAACATTACAAATTGGCTAACCCTGTATCTGTCCCTGCTATTAAACTTCACTTCAATGCAAATTTCTGAACCCTAAATGCCACATTTGCCGCGACCATTTAAATCAAAATTAATTGATGGAAACTACTTTTCGTGAATTTGCACTCAATTAATGTCAGTTCTTAATACCCCATGAAAATCTGCTCAAGCAAATAGCCGCTGTGCCACTTCAGGTGGCTAATTCCCATGTACCTCTTTTCCCCTTCTCTTCCTCTGGTTTATAATTGACTTTATTCAGTGGCAGGCTAACAGCACACTATTCATGGGTTGGCCTAATTGGGTTCTGTGCCCTTACCTTCTAAATTAAAAACATTTATGGAGCCATTTAAAACACCTAGGCCTTGTAATTAAAAAGGAACGAGAGAAAGAGCAAGGATCTGTGGCATTACATGTTCTATGACATCATGTGTTGAAATAACCATTAAACTATTGTTTAATAACTACGGTATTGAAGGCCAGTATGGAGTTAATAAGGTAGATTGATGGTTTGGAAGATGACATGTTCAATTGTGTGTGCTTTTTGCACTCTGTAGGCGGACACATTTTGTGTATGAGCAACTTCACCAATGATGGCCTACTTCTGAAATTGATGTTCAGTGGTATGTTTGTCCAAATAGATTAATCTAGTAAGAGAGGTAGGTAGGAAAGAAGTAAGGAAGCACATTAAGGTAAATAATGATCATGCAGTTAGAACACATACTCTAGACAAATTGTACTATTTGACAGTTGTTGTCTTGACCTGCGCGTACTGTGTAAATATCATACCGTACACAAACTCTGAGATAAAAACAGATGTTTGGCAGATGAACACACACACACACACACACACACACACACACACACACACACACACACACACACACACACACACACACACACACAGACACATGCATAGAGACAAACACAGGGCCGGCTCCAGGCATAAGCAACATACGCTGCACTAGGGGGCCCCTAACCCAAATCCATTAATCTTCACGCGACTCTCAGCTGCGCAACATAGGTAATCAATTTGGGCACCCGGCGTGTCCGTATAGCCTCTCCCCAGGAAATTAGCTTTACAATAGCAATAACCCCATGGCAAAATGGGTAGAATTGTAGGTAATGTGTTGTAAAACTGAAAAAACTCTCTCCACCGTCAAGATGGGGGCCACTAAAATGTTTTGCCGTGAGGCGCTGGGACCGCCAAGATGGAGGACAAGCTGAGGCAGAGCCAGGTGAGAGAGGTGTGGAAGGGTATGAGAAATATCACTGGCTTCAAAAAGTCAAACAGTGGGCAGATGGAGGGGACCCAGGACAGAGCCAATGAGCTGAACCAATTTTTTAACAGGTTTGATACTGGCCCTGTCCACCTCCCTTCCAGCTCCCCAGACCACACACCCTCACGGCTGTCCCACCCCCACTTTGCTCACAACACCTCTGCTGAGACAATCAGTGACCCCACCTCCGCCCCTGCTCCCCCTGGACTGACCCTCAACACCCCCCTTCCCCCCACCCCCCCACCTGGGCTGGCTTTCACCACCAACCAAGTGAAGAGAGAGCTGGAGAGACTACATCAGTGGAAAGCGGCGGGCCCTGATGGCATCAGCCCAAGGGTGCTTAGGTTCTGTGCTGACCAACTGTGTGGAATACTCCAGCGTCTCTTCAACCTTAGCCTGAGCCTAGAAAGGGTCCCTGTGCTGTGGAAAACATCCTGCCTCGTCCCAGTGCCCAAGTAGGCACACCCCACTGTCCTGAATGACTTCAGACCTGTAGCGCTAACATCCCACATCATGAAGACCCTGGAAAGGTTAGTCCTCGCTCACCTCAGACCCCTGGTGTGTACATCACTGGACCCCCTGCAGTTTGCATACCAGCGCAACATCGGGGTGGATGCAATCATCTACCTTCTGCAGAGGGCCTACTCTCACCTGGACAACTCAGGTTGCACTGTGAGGGTTATGTTTTTTGACTTCTCCAGTGCCTTCAATACCATTCAGCCCCTGCTACTGGGTGAGAAGATGAGGAGGATGAAGGTGGAAGCACCCTTAGTCTCCTGGGTCACGGACTACCTGACCGGTAGGCCACAATTTGTGTGACTACAGAGCTGTGTGTCAGAACGGGCAGTTAGCAACACAGGGGCCCCCCAGGGAACGGTCCTGTCACCCATCCTGTTCACCCTCTACACCTCAGACTTCAGATATAACTCTGAAACATGCCACCTACAGAAGTTCTCGGATGACTCTGCTATTGTAGGGTGCATCAGGGGTGGGCAGGAGGAGGAGTACAGGAGCACAATCAGTGACTTTGTGTTGTGGTGTGAGCAGAACCACCTTCAGCTCAACATCAGCAAAACAAAGGAGATGGTGGTGGACTTCAGGAGAACCAAGGCACAACTGACTGCAGTCCCTATACAGGGGATGGATGTGGAAATGGTTGGGTCATACAAGTTCCTGGGAGTCCATATGGACAACAGGCTGGAATGGGCTGGTAACACCGGGGCCCTGTACAAAAAGGGCCAGAGCCGACTCTACTTTCTGAGGAGGCTCAGGTCCTTCAACGTGTGCAGTAAACTACTGCATACCTTCTACCAGTCTGTGGTGGCCAGCGCCATCTTTTTTGCAGTGGTGTGCTGGGGAGCAAACATCAAAGCCGGTGATGCTTCTCGGGTAAATAAGCTGATCAGGAAGGCTAGCTCTGTTCTGGGAATGAGCCTTGACACTCTAGAGGAGGTGGCGGAGAGACGGATCCTGGCCAAACTGCTGGCCATCATGGCCAATGTCACCCACCCTCTGCACGCTATGGTTATGACGCAGAGGAGCACCTTCAGTCACAGACTGATCCCTCCACGGTGTGCCAGAGAGCGCTACAGGAGGTCCTTCCTGCTGGTGGCTATTAGACTATATAATGCCTCACCGGGGTGCCGTGCCGTCGGCAAAATAGATCTGGAACTGTTGGGGTGCCAGGACCTAGTTTAACAATTATGCATCCATCCGTGAGTAACTCTGGTCCGTCAGCACTCATTCACTCAGGACCTATTTATTTATTCATGCAGGTCTGTATATACAGTGGGACAAAAAAGTATTTAGTCAGCCACCAATTGTGCAAGTTCTCCCACTTAAAAAGATGAGAGAGGCCTGTAATTTTCCAAAAATCCAGAAAATCACATTGTAGGATTTTTAATGAATTTATTAGCAAATTATGGTGGAAAATAAGTATTTGGTCAATAACAAAAGTTTATCTGAATACTATGTTATATACCCTTTGTTGGCAATGACAGAGGTCAAACGTTTTCTGTAAGTCTTCACAAGGTTTTCACACACTGTTGCTGGTATTTTGGCCCATTCCTCCATGCAGATCTCCTCTAGAGCAGTGATGTTTCGGGGCTGTCGCTGGGCAACACAGACTTTCAACTCCCTCCAAAGATTTTCTATGGGGTTGAGATCTGGAGACTGGCTAGGCCACTCCAGGACCTTGAAATGCTTCTTACGAAGCCACTCCTTCGTTGCCCGGGCGGTGTGTTTGGGATCATTGTCATGCTGAAAGACCCAGCCACGTTTCATCTTCAATGCCCTTGCTGATGGAAGGAGGTTTTCACTCAAAATCTCACGATACATGGCCCCATTCATTCTTTCCTTTACACGGATCAGTCGTCCTGGTCCCTTTGCAGAAAAACAGCCCCAAAGCATGATGTTTCCACCCCCATGCTTCACAGTAGGTATGGTGTTCTTTGGATGCAACTTAGCATTCTTTCTCCTCCAAACACGACGAGTTGAGTTTTTACCAAAAAGTTATATTTTGGTTTCATCTGACCATATGACATTCTCCCAATCCTCTTCTGGATCATCCAAATGCTCTCTAGCAAACAGACGTGTCCCCCTGCTTAAGCCAGTACATGTCCAGGCCCGTCTGGCACTGCAGGATTTGAGTCCCTGGCGACGTAGTGTGTTACTGATGGTAGCCTTTGTTACTTTGGTCCCAGCTCTCTGCAGGTCATTCACTAGGTCATTCACTGTGTGCCATTCACCGTGTGGTTCTGGGATTTTTGCTCACTGTTCTTGTGATCATTTTGACCCCACGGGGTGAGATCTTGCGTGGAGCCCCAGATAGAGGGAGATTATCAGTGGTCTTGTATGTCTTCCATTTCCTAATAATTGCTCCCACAGTTGATTTCTTCACACCAAGCTGCTTACCTATTGCAGATTCAGTCTTCCCAGCCTGGTGCAGGTCTACAATTTTGTTTCTGGTGTCCTTTGACAGCTCTTTGGTCTTGGCCATAGTGGAGTTTGGAGTGTGACTGTTTGAGGTTGTGGACAGGTGTCTTTTATACTAATAACAAGTTCAAACAGGTGCCATTAATACAGGTAACGAGTGGAGGGCATATCACGTGCAATATTGCAAGTAATTCTTGGACTTAACCTACGTAGTCATTCACTCAGGAATGCATATTAGTATCCTGTCAGTTGTATCTTTTTTCATTGCTTTTAGTATATCGAATGTGAAATACGTGCAGTTATCTGTAATTAAACCCTGTGCACCAAGGACTGTATTTTAAGGGAATTACTATTATTACCCCAAATTATATCATACACACATTTAGCTTTTTAAGTATTAAGTCATTTACCTGTACAGTTAATATTACCATGCTAATATTCACTTACCTGTTCATTTAACCAGTATGTCTATTAAGTAAACTATTATTACCCTCACTCATATCAATACGTATTTTTAGCAATTGAAGTATTTCTCTGCCATCGACCTGTATAGTATAGTTAACCATCCACCAATGTATAGTGTACATATTCAGCCAACCACCCATACGATGCAATGTCTTTTTATAGCACTCCAGACTTCTTGTATTTCTATACATTTTCATACTTCCGCTCTATCCTACCACTCTATCTACCATGCCGAGGCACCTTTTTTATTTTTCCACCAGTTCATATTGTCTGCACCTTTTGGTTGGTTCAGCTGGAGCCACAGCGTCCCCAGCACCCGATCGTGTCGAATCTCGACACATCCTGAGGGGAGAACTCCGGAGAGCCGTTACAGATAAATATGACGGCAATCCGGAGGGATGTCGTGGGTTCCTTCTCCAGTGCGAACTGTATTTAGGCGATCAGCCGGTGTCGGACTCTGAGAAGGTGCACACGATGATCACTCTTCTCACGGGGCGTCCACTCGAATGGGCAACGGTACTGTGGGGGAGCGGGGCTGAGGAGTTAAGGTCGGCCCCTAGGTTCATCAATCCGTTACGAGCAGTGTTTGACCATCCCGCGGAGGGGCGAGATACGTGTGAGCGTCTTATGCGCCTAGCTCACGGCCTTGGAGTATGCGCTGTCGTTCCGGACAGTGGGTGGGTGGAACGATCCGGCTCTGAGGACCGCATTCTGCAGGGGTCTGCGGACTGAGGTCCAGATGGAGCTGGCTTGTGTTAGTTAGTCCATGACGCTGGATGCCTACATCGCCCGGGACATTGCCATCGACGGGCAGCTCCGGGACCGTGACCAGCTGGAGCGCCGCGCACATCTTCCCCTTCACCGAGCCGGAACCAGAGCCGATGGAGACTGGGATAACGAGACTCCGCAGAGGAGAGAGAACGGCAGAGTCGTCAGGGACTGTGTCTCCACTGTGGAGAGAGAGGGCGCGTCAGGAGGGTGTGTCCCTCTGCCCAGGCAGGACACAGGAAAGGGGTAAGTGGCCAGGGGGCGCAGGTGGGCACAGTAGGTGTCTTGCGTGCAGATCGCATAGCCAGCCCTTTCTGTTGCTCAGTTGTGCTTTCTGGTAGCTTCCCCAATCATGTGTCCACAGGCCTGATTGATCCGGAGCTGCGGGGAGTTTCATTGACCTGTCCTTGGTCGACGACCTCCGACTGGCGCTGCACCGTTTGAGGGCCTCTATGCCCATCCACACTCTGGATGGTCGACCGGTGGGGTCTGGCTCCTTTAGGCAAGGCAAGGCAAGGCAAGGCAAGGCAAGTTTATTTATATAGCACATTTCATACACAATGGCAATTCAAAGTGCTTTACATAGAAGAAATTAAGATAATCAAAAGAAACAAGAACAACCAAAACAGTTTAGAATAAAGAAATTAAAACAATCAAAAGAAATAAGAACAATTTAAACAGTTTAGAATAAAAAACAATTAATAAAATCCAGTACAAACAGTCGGACGAACAGTGGCACAGTGCTCATTCAGTAAATGCAAAGCTCATAACCATGGCATGCAGAGGGTGACAAGGACAAAACCCTGCACCCGTGCATTGACTACCGGGGCCTCAATGATATCACAGTTAAGATCCGCTACCCTCTACCACTTAGCTCCTTGGCTTTCGAGCCACTCCAGGGGGCCATTATCTTTTCTAAGTTAGACCTGTGGAACGCATACCACCTGATACGGATACGGGAAGGTGACGAGTGGAAGACAGCCTTCAACACTGCTAGCGGACACTATAAATACCTGGTGATGCATTCAGTTGAACCAATGCTCCTGCTGTGTTCCAGGCCATGGTTAATGATGTTCTCCGGGATATGTTGAACCGGTCTTTTTCTTCCAGCGTCCTCCAGCATCTCCAGGAAAACCAGCTGTTTGTCAAAGCCGAAAAACTGATGACCGGGCGTTCCTGGACCATAAGCACCGCTTCATCAGTTCCCATAATGATCCATCCAGACCAGTCCCAGCAGTTCATGGTGGAGGTAGCTGCTTCGGATGTCAGAGTGGGGGCCGTCCTGTTCCACCATCCTGCCCTGGACCTTAAGCTGCATCCCTTGCGCCTTCTTCTCCCATCGCCTTAGAGCCCCAGAGAGGAATTCTGATGTGGGGAATCGAGAACTAATTGCGGTTCTGGAAGGCGTTTTTCACACTCATTGGATCGTCGGCTAGCCTGTCCTCCGGGTTTCATCCCCAATCCAACGGCCAGTCGGAGCGTGCCAATCAGGACCTGGAGATGACTCTTCGGTGCCTTGTCTCGGCCAACCACACCACCTGGAGCCAGCAACTTGTGTGGGTGGAGTAAGCCTGGAAAACCCTTCCCTGCTCGGCCACTGGTCTTTCCCCCTTTGAGTGCTCTGTGGCTTATCAGCCCCCACTCTTCCCGGAGCAAGACAAAGAGGTCAACATACCCTCTGCCCAGATGTTTGTCCGCCGCTGTCGGCGTACCTGGAAGAAAGCTTGGTCCTCTCTTCTCAAGACCACCTCCAGGTATCGTTGACAGGCGGACTGCCACCGGACCCTGGCTCCCCGCTATCATCTTGAGCAGAGGGTATGGCTGTCTACTCGGGACCTGCTCCTCCAGGTCCCGCAAAATTTCCCCCTGTTTCATTGGCCCTTTCCCCATTTCCAAGATCCTTAGCCCCTCTGCTGTGTGTCTTCTGTTGCCCCGCACCCTCTGTATACATCCCACGTTTCAAGGATTAAACCTCTGTCTAATAGCCCTCTGTCTCCTCTTTCCAGTTTTTTCAACAATAGGTTATGGTCAATAATATCAAAGGATGCACTAAAATCTAACAGTACAGCTCTCAGAATCTTCTTCTTATCAATTTATTTCAACCAATCATCAGTCATTTGTGTCAGTGCAGTACATTTTGAGTGCCCTTCTCTATAAGTATACTGAAAGTATGTTGTTCATTTGTTTAAAGAGAAATAGCAATGTATTTGGTAAAATACATGTTTTTCCCAACAGTTTGCTAAGAGCTGGCAGCAAGCTCACAGGTCTGCTGTTAGAACCAGTAAAGGCCGCTTTACCACTCTTGGGTAGCGGAATTACTTTGGCTTCCCTTCAGGCTTGAGGACAGAAACTTTTCTCTAGGCTCAGATTAAAGATATGACAGAGAGGAGTGGCTATAGAGTCAGCTACCATCCTCAGTAGCTTTTCATATAATATATGACGGCACCTTGTCAATGACAGGAAGTACAGTATTTCATTATTGAACGACAACAATAATTGTTCTACCTCTCCCACACTTGACAAAATTAAAACTTGCAATGCTTTTCTTTCATTATTTGTTTTTTAATTCATGAATACGATGGCACACTGTTCGTTGTTGGCGTATTACATTTGCCCACTTTTGCCAATTGTGAGGGCTTGGTTGTGATAAGGCCTCTTACTCCCACCTAGGGGAGGAGAGAGGCACACAACCAAGTTCTCACACATCCATTAGGGAGATTATCATCCCCAATCAGAGACAGCTGTCTAGCGTTGTCTCTGATTGGGGATAGCATTTAAGCTCCACACAATTCCACCTGTGTGTGGATCATTGTTCTTTTGTTTGTCTGCACTGCCAGCAGCTCTCAAAGTAAGTCACTGTGTTTTCGTTTATAGTCGTGTTTTTTGTTATACTCTCCTTTTATTTGTATGCCTCGTGATAACAACTCATCAAATAAAAGGATGACACTTCACCAGCGCTCCGCTTACCGTCCCATTAATCCAAACCGTGACACCAATTAAGTAATGATTAAAATAATTGGCAACAGCAAATAGTTTTTTGATGAATAAGCCATCTGATTTGATGGCAGATGGAGTTGAATTTGTCTTTCTGCCCATAATTTAATTTAAAGTGCTTGTTTTCCATCATTCTTTATATCATAATACAGTTTCTTCTTTTTGTAGAGTTTAGTCACATAATTTCAATTTGCAGTACGTCAGCCAGTCAGGTGTGCAGCCAGACTTATTAGCCACTCCTTTTGCCCAATCTCTTTCAACCATACAGGTTTTCAATTCCTCATCAATCAATGGAGCCTTAACAGTTCTAACAGTCAGTTTCTTAACAGGTTCATGTTTATCAATAATTGGAAGAAGCAATTTTCATAAATTCATAAAGTGTAGTGTCTGGATGCTCCTTATTAATCACATCAGACCAACAAATATTTGTAAAATCCTCCGCACATGGTGGCCTATAGCAACACCCCACCAGAAAAGGCTTTAAATATGCCAAGTGAACCTGCAGCCAAAACTCTTCAATGACACTTGACATAAGTTCTTCTCTTAGCATTACAGGGATATGGCTTTGAATATACATCTAAGCTTTGAATATACCTGCACACTTTTGATGAACGATTATTGAAAAAGTCTGGATTTCAGCAAACAAAGAAAGGCACACAACTACAGAGGACAACAATAGGTACATCGTAAGCATTTCATAATGTATTTATTTTTAAGTATTGACCTTGGGCAAATCAATGTAGTCAGAGCTGTATTCCACAAAGCCTGGTCTCTGCTCCACTCATCAGAAACTTCCTTCACTGTGTAGTGAACATTAGTCAGCTAAGCTAGACATGGACTCATCTCAACATTAGAAACTTTATAGGTCTGATTAAATCTGATAAACTCACTTCAGTCTCAGTATCTGAGAATAAAAAGTATGGAAAGTCTATGTTCAGGCTATTGTAATGTCAGTGATATGATGAACTAAGTTAACACAATGCAGAAATATTCAATATGTGTATGTTAGTGTATTTGCCACTAAGCAGGTTTGGTCTACCTTAAGCATCATCTTGACACGATGTCAGAAGACGAGACAGCGCAACAGAGGCATCATTGATCTGATGAAAAGGATTTATTCTCTTCACTGATGCCCAAAAGGTCACAAGGTACAGGGGAGCTGGATGGGTACCTTGCCTGTGTGTCAGACAATATGGACTTGCTTCATTCCTTTCCATACATAAAGAAGCTGTCTCTCAAACTGAACACAGGACTGCCTGCCTCTGCCGCCTGTAAGTGTGCCTGCCTGCTCTTCACTGGGGCCCAGGACTGACTTTGGGAAACCCTGACATAACGGAGCCTGTATAAAAAAGTGTCAAGAAAAACTCCTGGCTGAGACTCATTTTTTAGTAAGTCTGGTATTCGAGAGTTGTAAGAGAAAGAACATACACACTCATAAAGGCAATAACAGGTCAAATTTCCCAGAGGGTCCTGACACAGGCATAGAAATTAATTGCAGTGTTCTTAGATTGAATGAAGGCGTTTGTGCCAGGATTAAAGAAAGCGAAGCAGGCCCCCCGAGCAGGCCTGAACCAACACACTCGAAGCCCATAGCACTCACAGCACAGACCAACACAGCCAAAAGGTCTGAAAGTAACAGCTCCACCCACACACACACACCACCCTGAAAAAAATTGAATTAATTTTGCCAGCTGAACAATGGTAGAATGGAAGAGTGTAATTAGAAGGTACAGTGCATTCTGAAAATATTCAGACCCCTTAATTTGTCCACATTTTGATATGTTACAATCTTATTCTAAAATTGCTTAAATAGATTTTCCGCTCATCAATCTAAACACGATACTCCATAATGACAAGGCAAAAACAGTTAAAAAATATATATAATTGCAAAAAATTAAATTTACATAAGTATTCAGACCCTTGTTGAAGCACCTTTGGTAGCAATTACATCTTTGAGTCTTCTTGCAAGCTTGGCACACCTGTATTTGGGGAGTGTCTCTCATTTTTCTCTGCAGATCCTCTCAAGCTCTGTCAGGTTGGATGGGGAGTGTCGCTGGACAGCTATTTTCAGGTCTCTCCAGAGATGTTTGATTGGGTTCAAGTCCTGGCTCTGGCTGGGCCACTCAAGGACATTCAGAGGCTTGTCCGAAAGCCACTCCTGCATTGTCTTGGCTGTGTGCTTAGATTTGTTGTCCTGTTGGAAGGTGACCCTTCGCCCCAGTCTGAGGTCCTGGGGGTTCTGGAGTACGTTGTCATCTTTCCCTCGATCCTGACTAGTCTCCCAGTCCCTGCCGCTGAAAAACATCCCCACAGCATGATGTTGCCACCACCACCGTTAATTAACATAAAAACATTTCATCTATGGATTCCACACATAGCCTACAAGCCACTGATGCAGACCTTTGGAACATCTACATTTTAAAAAGTCAAATAAATCCATGTTATATAGCCTACGCCTTAACAATGAATCCATTATTTATTTTACAAACATGGTCATTAAGAAAATGTCGTCTATTTCAGAAGAACAGAATAGCATACTCTGAGTTGTCCTAATGTCACAATGCGGGTTGATGGGACGATACACAGAGCGTTGGTGGAGCGTCATTCCTTTTTTATTTTGGAGTTGTACTCACGAAGCACAAAATATATAAAAGGAGATGACTGAAAACTAAATACAAAACACTAACAAAGCAAAGTAACTTACGTGCTGAAAACACAAGGCAGACACGAACAATGATCCACACACAGGTGGATTTGGGTAGATCCTAAATACTATCCCCAATCAGAGACAACGCTAGACAGCTGTCTCTGATTGGGGATCATAATCTCCCTAATTAGGGTGTGAGGACTTGGTTGTGTGCCTCTCTCCTCCCCTAGGTGGGAGTAAGAGGCCTTACCACAACCAAGCCCTCACAGTACCCACCCCCCTAAGCTGCGGACTCCCGATCGCACAAATATCCCCCCCTCTCCTGAAAAAAAAATCCACAAAAACTAGGGGGGACATGGCGGGGTACTGAGGTGGTTGCTGGTGGGGGCTCCGGTTCCGGCTCCGGGCATGGTGCAGGCTTAAAGAGTAGCTTCCCTCCTACCTCTCCGTTGCACGCCCGGTCCGGTCCGGACCCCGGCGCGATGGTTCCCCCCTCAGTACTCCCGCCATTCACCAAGTCCTGTCTGGACCCTGGTGAGGGAGCCCTCGACCCTGGAGAGGGGCTGATGTTCTCCCCTGGCTCGGACCCCAGTGGAGCGGACTGCTCCGGCACTGGAGCGAAGCAGACGACCGGCCCCGGACTGGGCACCGGTGGAGCGGACTGCTCCGGCACTGGAGCGAAGCAGACGACCGGCCCCGGACTGGGCACCGGTGGAGCGGACTGCTCCGGCACTGGAGCGAAGCAGACGACCGGCCCCGGACTGGGCACCGGTGGAGCGGACTGCTCCGGCACTGGAGCGAAGCAGACGACCGGCCCCGGACTGGGCACCGGTGGAGCGGACTGCTCCGGCACTGGAGCGAAGCAGACGACCGTCCCCGGACTGGGCACCGGTGGAGCGGACTGCTCCGGCACTGGAGCGAAGCAGACGACCGGCCCCGGACTGGGCACCGGTGGAGCGGACTGCTCCGGCACTGGAGCGAAGCAGACGACCGGCACTGGACTGGGCACCGGTGGAGCGGACTGCTCTGGCACTGGAGCGACACAGACGACCGGCCCCGGACTGGGCACCGGTGGAATGGACTGCTCCGGCACTGGAGCGACGCAGACGACCGGCCCCGGACTGGGCACCGGTGGAGCGGCCCGCTCTGGCGCTGTAGCGGAGCAGACTGCTGGACCCGGATGGGGCTCCGGTGGAGGTTCAGGGCTGCACCGGAGACCTCGGGCTGCTGACCTTCACCGAAGGCTTCGGGCTGCTGACCTTCACCGAAGGCTTCGGGCTGCTGACCTTCACCGAAGGCTTCGGGCTGCTGACCTTTTCCGGAGGTCTCGGGCTGCTGACCTTCTCCGGAGGTCTCGGGCTGCTGACCTTCTCCGGAGGTCTCGGGCTGCTGACCTTCACCGAAGGCTTCGGGCTGCTGACCTTCACTGGAGGTCTCGGGTTGGACGCCGTGCCCACCCTGGACACCGACGTAGAGGTGGTCTCCAGCCCTGTAGTTGGCCTGGCTGTCGGCCCCAGACTGGGCACCGACACGCTATGGAGCTCCTGCTCCACAGCGGGACTGAACGTCGTGCCCACCCTGGGCACCGACGCAGAGATGGTTTTCAGCCCTGTGGTTGGGCTGGCTGTCGGCCCCAGACTGGGCACCGACACGCTATGAAGCTCCTGCTCCACAGCGGGACTGAACGTCGTGCCCACCCTGGGCACCGACGCAGAGATGGTTTCCAGCCCTGTGGTTGGGCTGGCTGTCGGCCCCAGACTGGGCACCGACGCGCTATGGAGCTCCTGCTCCACAGCGGGACTGAACGTCGTGCCCACCCTGGGCACCGACGCAGAGATGGTTTCCAGCCCTGTGGTTGGGCTGGCTGTCGGCCCCAGACTGGGCACCGACGCGCTATGGAGCTCCTGCTCCACAGCGGGACTGAACGTCGTGCCCACCCTGGGCACCGACGCAGAGATGGTTTTCAGCCCTGTGGTTGGGCTGGCTGTCGGCCCCAGACTGGGCACCGACACGCTATGAAGCTCCTGCTCCACAGCGGGACTGAACGTCGTGCCCACCCTGGGCACCGACGCGCTATGGAGCTCCTGCTCCACAGCGGGACTGAACGTCGTGCCCACCCTGGGCACCGACGCAGAGATGGTTTCCAGCCCTGTGGTTGGGCTGGCTGTCGGCCCCAGACTGGGCACCGACACGCTATGAAGCTCCTGCTCCACAGCGGGACTGAATGTCGTGCCCACCCTGGGCACCGACGCGCTAAGGAGCTCCTGCTCCACAGCGGGACTGAACGTCGTGCCCACCCTGGGCACCGACGCAGAGATGGTTTCCAGCCCTGTGGTTGGGCTGGCTGTCGGCCCCAGACTGGGCACCGACGCGCTATGGAGCTCCTGCTCCACAGCGGGACTGAACGTCGTGCCCACCCTGGGCACCGACGCAGAGATGGTTTCCAGCCCTGTGGTTGGGCTGGCTGTCGGCCCCAGACTGGGCACCGACGCGCTATGGAGCTCCTGCTCCACAGCGGGACTGGACGTCGTGCCCACCCTGGGCACCGACGCAGAGATGGTTTCCAGCCCTGTGGTTGGGCTGGCTGTCGGCCCCAGACTGGGCACCGACGCGCTATGGAGCTCCTGCTCCACAGCGGGACTGAACGTCGTGCCCACCCTGGGCACCGACGCAGAGATGGTTTCCAGCCCTGTGGTTGGGCTGGCTGTCGGCCCCAGACTGGGCACCGACGCGCTATGGAGCTCCTGCTCCACAGCGGGACTGAACGTCGTGCCCACCCTGGGCACCGACGCAGAGATGGTTTTCAGCCCTGTGGTTGGGCTGGCTGTCGGCCCCAGACTGGGCACCGACACGCTATGAAGCTCCTGCTCCACAGCGGGACTGAACGTCGTGCCCACCCTGGGCACCGACGCGCTATGGAGCTCCTGCTCCACAGCGGGACTGAACGTCGTGCCCACCCTGGGCACCGACGCAGAGATGGTTTCCAGCCCTGTGGTTGGGCTGGCTGTCGGCCCCAGACTGGGCACCGACACGCTATGAAGCTCCTGCTCCACAGCGGGACTGAACGTCGTGCCCACCCTGGGCACCGACGCGCTATGGAGCTCCTGCTCCACAGCGGGACTGAACGTCGTGCCCACCCTGGGCACCGACGCAGAGATGGTTTCCAGCCCTGTGGTTGGGCTGGCTGTCGGCCCCAGACTGGGCACCGACGCGCTATGGAGCTCCTGCTCCACAGCGGGACTGAACGTCGTGCCCACCCTGGGCACCGACGCAGAGATGGTTTCCAGCCCTGTGGTTGGGCTGGCTGTCGGCCCCAGACTGGGCACCGACGCGCTATGGAGCTCCTGCTCCACAGCGGGACTGGACGTCGTGCCCACCCTGGGCACCGACGCAGAGATGGTCTCCAACCACAGAGCTGTGCTGTCGACCCTCGCTGTAGGCTCCGTGTGAGGAATGGGCACGGGGCGTACTGGACTGGGTGAGCGCACCACTGGTCTGCTGCGAGGCGCAGGCACGGGCCGTACCGGGCTGGGGAAACGCACCGTTAGATTAGTGCGTTGAGCTGGCACGGGTCGCACCGGGCTGGAGACACGCACCATAGGACTGGTGCGCGGAGCAGGTGCGGGCCGTACCGGCCTGGGGAAACGCACCATTGGGTTGGTGCGTTGAGCTGGTACGGGTCGCACCGGGCTGGAGACACGCACCATAGAACTGGTGCGCGGAGCAGGCGCGGGCCGTACCGGGCTATTGTTGCGCACCGATGGTTTGGTGCGCTGAGTCGGTCTCCGACTCTGGACCGGCGCTGGAAGCACCGGACTGGGAACTGGCGCTGGAGCACGACTGTCCCTGTCGTCCCCACTCCACCGCCAATCCCCATCCTGTGAGGGTTCTTCCGGGAACCCCCACGAGTGAGGGAACAGAAGCACATCGTCGTCGTCTTCCTCCGACTCCTCTCTGTACTCCTGCTCCCACGGCTGTAGGGGCTCCTCCTGGAACCCCCACGAGTGCAGTGGTCGGGGCTCTTCTCCCTCGATCCCCGACCACCCCCATAGCCCCCCCCCAAAATCAGTTTGGGGGTTTTTCTGGGCTCCAGGCTGGTCCTCAACTTTAGCCCGGTGACGTTTCCCCCGTCTTCGGCGCCTCTGCTGCTCCGGACCCCAGCCTTCCTCCACCGAACGATAATAAGAGTGTTCCTCCTCGGTAATTTTTCCCATACCGAGGAGGATATCTCCTAAAGTAATCCCCCGTTGCGTCCCAGGGTGGTGGATCATTCTGTCACAATGCGGGTTGATGGGACGATACACAGAGTGCTGGTGGAGCGTCATTCCTTTTTTATTTTGGAGTTGTACTCACGAACCACAAAATACATAAAAGGAGATGACTGAAAACTAAACACAAAACACTAACAAAGCAAAGTAACTTACGTGCTGAAAACACAAGGCAGACACGAACAATGATCCACACACAGGTGGATTTGGGTAGATCCTAAATACTATCCCCAATCAGAGACAACGCTAGACCGCTGTCTCTGATTGGGGATCATAATCTCCCTAATTAGGGTGTGAGGACTTGGTTGTGTGCCTCTCTCCTCCCCTAGGTGGGAGTAAGAGGCCTTACCACAACCAAGCCCTCACACCTAATCTGGCTATGCCAGCTGTGGGCTACACAAGGTTTGGTTAGAATTCAATGGCATTATTTGATATTATTTCATAGTATAAGGAATAAAATAGAAAGGATATTTCCCCCAAAGGATTTAAGGGAGTGCGCACATGTGGCTATTCTTTGCTGAGCAGTTAACAAATAAATAGGTACTCCGTATATGCTTAATTTATAGTTATTAATGTAACTTTAGTTGTTCTACAAGCGTTGGGCTATATGTTTTTATTTTTATACATTGTATACATACAAGGCTGCATGATGCAACTCTAATGATGATTTTTTTTTAAGTCGCTTGAAAGGCATGAGCTCTGCTTAGTTTTTTTAGTGCAGGCTGCACACACTTCATGAGTCACTCATTCACAATTTGACAAGCACTTGATAATGCCTCAAATTTCCCAGCGACATCCCCTTTGTCTGGCCGTAACGCACCCTAAAACAATCCATGCCTTTTGCGGCTAGTGGCTCGCCATCACGTGATCGGGTCTTTCTCACAGGCTACAAGTGAAGACAGAGACTTCGGGGACGCAACTGCATGCATCCTTACCCAATTTCGAGGTGCATATTGAAGATATTGGAAGAAACGTCCACATTTACTTTTGTGAGGGCTTAGTTGTGCTAAGGCCTCTTACTCCCACCAGGGGGAGTGGAAGGCACACAATCAAGTCCTCACACCCTTACTGGGGAAATTAATGATCCCCAATCAGAAACAGCTGTCTAGAGTTGTCTCTGATTGGGAATAGTATTTAGGACCCACACACATCCACCTGTGTGTGGATCATTGCTTGTCATTGTTTGGTTATGTAAGTACTCACGCCACGGTGTTTCATAGGTTTGTTTTGTTTAGTTTTATTATTATTATAATAAAACAACGTCCTCTCGCTCTGCGCCTCGTTCCCTCTACACTCACCGTGACAACTTTTCGTCAGCCAACAATATGATTAGGCCTAACTAACAGCAAAAGCTGTCTACTATCCCCCATAGTACAAAAGTTGACCTATTATATTCTGTGCAAGAAAAAATATTACAAACATAGTCTGGGACAGTTGTGGGATGCGATAGAACCACTAGCATCAAAACAACTTTTTTTACGCAATGAGGCTGACGCAACAGATCAGAACGTTTAGCTTAAAATATGATAAACTATTAGGCTATTTCTTCACATTATAAGCCCAGCAAAAATGCACACGGCAGTAGGCTATAAGCACAAATTGTCAGGCTCTGGCCATAGAGAAGCTTTGCTTCTCTATATTTCTATGGTCAGAGTCTGGCAGATCTATTATTTCTACGTCTGTGTGGTGTTGTGTGTGTGGGATCCCTAATTAGAGGCAGCTGCATTGCATTACCTCTAATTAGGGATCTTACTTATATGTCTGTGTTCCACTCCGTTGGCGTGGTTCATTGTTGTATATTGTCTCGTGTCGTGCTACGTGTGATCTTTATTATTATCATTTGTTATTTTGTATGGTT
The DNA here is from genome assembly GCA_023634145.1 of Thymallus thymallus. Classification (NCBI taxonomy): domain Eukaryota; kingdom Metazoa; phylum Chordata; class Actinopteri; order Salmoniformes; family Salmonidae; genus Thymallus; species Thymallus thymallus. Next base: position 12,546,905 of record CM042411.1, read on the forward strand.
CGTCAGTTCAGTTCAATAAACATGTCGAACTATCGATACGCTGCGCCTTGGTCTCTCTACACACCCGAACGTGACACAAATGTTCTATTAGCAGGAAAACACCATTATCAAAAGTGACCGCAAATGAGATTATGTATGTAGTGCTTTTAATATAAATGTGCATTTTTATGGTGAAAATGATCTTTCCCAAACTTGAAACTCAAGCTCTGCCTATCAAATCAAATTTTATTTGTCACATGCGCCGGGTGTAGATCTTTCCGTGAAATGCTTACTTGCAAACTGTCGTGTCTTGACTATCATTAATGTGATGACATGCTATTTTATCATATCAATTACCTAACGTTTAATTATTACATGATTGAATTAATTATGCAACAATTAACTCATTAGTAACCTGGGGCACCACGGAAATAGTTTATTTAATTAGTTACCGTTTTACGAATTAACTCTTAAAGATATAAAGATCTCTTACATTTCCATCAATCAGTCATTAATGAATTGTTACCTTCTTTCAGTCTCATCTGAACGTCGTAAAATTCTTGGATATCTTCACGAACCCTAGTCTCCATGATGAATCAGCAATACACAAATTGTCTTAATTATTTATTTATTAACTAACTAATAAAACATAATTACATACACACAAACACGATAGATTACACATTGATTACTAATTACGCCATGAAAAGTCCCTAATGGACTAACCCGATATTATGGCTGGTTACACACAGAAAGGGGGTGGGGAAAGAAAGAGCGGGAGGAGAGACAAAGGAATTCAACAAAAACTGTACATACAGTTGAATAAAACGCTCATCATAAATATGGATATTTAGCACCCTAACAACCGCCCATTCTGATTTAGAAATGCTACACATATTTACGCTTATATCTTTATCGTCTCGCTCTGTTAACGCCCGATCAGTCTGTGGAGTGTATGTTAGAATGGCTCTTCGTTCTGGAAGTGTTCGTTTAAATTAATACATCAAAGTGTCACACAGTGGTGAGAGTTTGTCCTCCTCTCGTCTTCGTTAGACTGTATCAAAAGGTACACACGCGGTGGTCTACTTAAACAGCTGCAGACTGAATCTTCCTCTTGTCTCCCATCTGCTACCCGGGCAATGTACTCGTTTATTGTCCAACAATTCGTGACATCCGGCTTACTGTCCGCCTACTTGGTCTAATGTAAATTTTGTTAGGAGTCCATTATAAGCACTCGGGCAAAAGGTGGCGTTCCATCTAGTTGCTCCAATGTCTGTGCTCTCGTGGGCGGTGTTACTGATTGAGCATAAGCATACTATGAAAACAATTCTCTCAATTAGAAGACTATATTCACATTTCATCTTCTCACAAATAGTTTCATATTTAATCATATAAGTTTTACAACATTTAGATGTAAATCTGATAACTAGAATGTGTACCCCATCATAGATAGTTATATCAACCGTAATCATATCCCAAAACAACAACTGATCTGACATCATAGTTCTTTAAGTACCCACGGACCCTTCCAACTTTTTGGATTACAGAAATATTGTTTCATTATCCAACCTTTTGATGTTACCATACTGCAAAGTCTTTCTCTGTGGTAACAAATGGATTTTCAAACTTCCATTTTGGTAGAGTGGTTTAAGATAGTTTATGGATTTATGACCGTAATAAACCTGTGGTGGGGGAGAAAGAGAGGGGGGGGGGGGGATGTGATCCTCACCCAACAGGGCAAGTCGTGGCAAAGCCCTTTACCAACAATGCAGTTTTAAGAAAATATAGTTAAGAAATATGTACTAATGAGGTTATATACAGGGGGTATAGGTTAGTCGTGGTAATTGAGGTATTATGTACATGTAGGTAGCGGTGAAGTGACTATGCAAAGATAATAAACAGTGAGTAACAGCAATACAAATAGCCCGGCTAGCCATTTGATGTACTGGGATGTACGCACTGATTTAATGTTGTCATTGCATATACTAATTTAAATGTGTGAAATTTGTTTTGATTTAGAATGGACCATTGTCATGCACCTGTTTCGAAACAGGGGCAGGGGGAAAAATACATGTAAACTATGCACTTAAATAGCGAATGGAGGACGCTTTTCCCATGGTTCATTTGAATCCCAGCCAGGTAGGCTATATTCAACAATGCAAAGATAAGCAATGTGCTTAATATTAGGAAAGGTGAGAAATAATTACAGTAGGCTGAGCCTATAGAAAGCTGATGGTATCCTCCTCTTTTTAATAGAGGCCATCACTCTGTTTTCTCTCACAATTACATAGCCTATAGAAATGTTGCGCAACATGAGCTCATGGGCTCTCATGAAGTGTTTGATTAGATTTTCGATTACATTTGTATTGATGTCAGTGTGATTAGAGGGACAATAGAGTGCTGAGTACCAGACAGTTAGCGAGTTTGGTAGAATACTAATGACCATCAGCAGCATCAGAGCTTGGAGAAGCCTAATTACCGTGACTAAACAGTCACGTTGAATTTGACTGCCTTCATGACTTGTGACCGCCGGTGTGGCGGTAATACGGTCTGAATACTTATGTAAATAAGGTATTTCTGTTTCTTCTCTTTGATAAATTAGCAAACACACTTTTTCACTTTGTTATTATGGGGTATTGTGTGTAGATTGATGAGGGAAAAAATACATGTAATACATTTTAGAATAAGGATGTAACATAACAAAATGTGGAAAAAGTCAAGGGGTCTGAATACTTTCCAAATGCACTGTATAAATGGAACTGTGGAAGCTCCATCTGCAGTCAGAGTTCCGTAGAGGCTGGCTGTCTGTCTATGACAGGGGATGATCATATCCACTGTCAGACTGTCACGGCTGTAGACTGTGACACCTCTGACAACTAAATATGTCTAAATAGGATTTAATAGAGTAGTGTAGGCAAAACATATAAGGCCGTGGCTTCTGTAAAATAGTTAAATATATACAGTATGTGTTGTACCATGGAAGTGATGCAGTATGGTCAATACTTGGTTAGTTACACATCACACACCATTTTAGGCATTCGGTCTAAACTGATTTTTACAGGCATCAATAGAAGGGTTGTTGTTGATATTTTGGTTGTCTTCTTACCTGGAGCAGTGTCAAGGAATGAGAATCTCTGAGGACTTATTTTGGCTTGGTTTACTGATTCAGTTGGATTTGTTGCATTTGATTTGTCTTTTTGACTTTTCTGTTATTGCTCTTCAGCTGGCTGCAAAAGGCGCATTTATAAATAGTTTTATGTTGTCACCTCCAGGTTTTCTACACTTCAGTCTCACAATTCCACTAGTGTTTTATTTTGCTTAAATCATTATTTTGGCAAACTCTTTTCTTTACTTAATTTATTGCTGGCATTAGTTGGTGTGTAAATGTCATTTTGCACTTCAAACATCAGACTAATGTTGTAAAAACCACGGTCTAAAATAGCACATTTATTTCAGCATAGCATCTAAAAAGTTTATTTTAAATACAGTAGTTCTTGTCATTAGCCTCCTCCTTGGAGTTTCTCCAGATAACTTGAACCAAGTTAAAATGTCAGAAGATGGGAGACATCGCGGAACATTAAAGCCTCCATCACACGTCAATGGTAATTAATTCTGTCCCCTCTCTTTAAACTCACACAAGTAGGATTGCAAGAACTGAAAGCCTTGGGCCTGTGGCGTGTGTCACGCTCTAAAGACTGACTGATATCTGTGAAATCTGGTAGATTCTCCACTTTCGCTAAAAGAGGCATTAAAGGGCGACTGTTACTGCACTTCCTGATTTGGCCTTGTTTTAGATTTGGTTCATTAAGAAATGCTATTTAGATATGCTTTGCGGCCATGACTGAATTCAAGAGTAAAAGGGTTTCGGGGTATGGTTTGATGTGGGTGTCTTAATAAACCCAACCCACCTAAAATTGTTACGGTATCCTTCTTTCCGTGACCTACCATATTTTCCTATCATCTCGCAAATCACAGTTTTAGACGAGACTATTTACACTAGAATAAATGTTTCTGACTCATATCAATGCCACATAGTCCATTTTCCAAATGAGAAGTAGACATTTTAGGGGCAGTCGCTCATTAATGTTCTGGGCCCGGTTTCCCAAAAGCATCTTTGTCATGATTGGGTGTTAACAGAGACCAAGGCGCAGCGCAATCATAGTTCGACATGGTTTTTATTCTTGTTAGGAATATTCACAACGCTTAGCAGCTGCCTCTAATTGGGGATACAACACAAAACATATAGGACTGGGCACCGGTGGAGCGGACTGCTCCAGCGCTGGAGCGGAGCAGACGGCCGGACCCGGACCAGGCACTGGTGGAGCGGACTGCTCTGGCATGGGGGCGGAGTAGAACTCCGGTCCCGGATTGGGCACCGGTGGAGCGGATTGCTCCTGCACTGGAGCGGAGCAGACTTCCTGACCCGTATCCAGCCCCATCCCTGGAGCAGGACTGAACGCCGTGCTCAGCCTGGGCACCGACTCAGAGGAAGATTCCAGCCCTGTGGTTAGGCTGGCTGCCGGCCCCAGACTGGGCACCGACACGCTATGGAGCTCCTGCTGTAAAGCGGGGCTGTACGTCGTCGGAGGCTCCGGGCTGTGGGCCGTAGCTGGAGGTTCCAGGCATTGGGCCATGGCTGGAGGCTCTGGGCTGTGGGCCGTCGTTGGAGGCTCTGGACCTTCGCTGGAGGTTCTGGGCTGAGGACCTTCGCTGGAGGCTCCGTGCTGCGGACCCTCGCTGGTGGCTCTGGGCTGCGGACCTTCTCTGGAGGTTCCGGGCTGTGGACCTTCTCTGGAGGTTCCGGGCTGCGGACCTTCTCTGGAGGTTCCGGGCTGCGGACCTTCTCTGGAGGTTCCGGGCTGCGGACCTTCGCTGTAGGTTCCGGGCTGCGGACCTTTGCTGGAGGTTCCGGGTATTGGACCTTCTCTGGAGGTTCAGGGCTGCGGACCTTCGCTGTAGGCTCCGGGCTGTGGACCTTCGCTGTAGGCTCCGGGCTGTGGACCTTCGCTGGCAGTTCTGGGCTGCGGACCTTCGCTATGGACCTTCGCTGGCGGTTCCGGGCTGTGGACCTTCGCTGGCGGTTCCGGGCTGCGGACCTTCGCTGGAGGTTCCGGGCTGCGGACCTTCACTGGAGGCACCGTGCTGCGGACCCTCGCTGGTGGCTCCGGGCTGCGGACCTTCGCTGTAGGCTCCGGGCTGCGGACCTTCGCTGGCGGTTCCGGGCTGCGGACCTTCGCTGTAGGCTCCGGGCTGTGGACCTTCGCAAGAGCATATCGGCGCTGGAAGTCCTTCTCCTCTATTTGTTGAATCAGCGGGTCTGTCTGCGTCTCAAGAGGAAGAGCCATCCAGGCTCTCCACTACCTCGTCTGTTCCTCCTTTGATTGATCGTAAAATCCCTCGGGCCTCTCTCGATTGTGGGCGATCCCCTTCCTTCAGCCTCTCCGGGCTCTGGATGCGCACCCTGGCTGTCACGAGTGGGTGTAGAGAGAGACCAAGGAGCAGCGCAGCGATAGTTCAACATTGTTTTATTAAATAATAAAACAACAAATGCAACGAACTATAATAACAAGAGGCAATGAAATGAAAATGAACAAGAAACAACACTTACTGTGACTTGAGGAACAATACACCTAACAATGACCCACACACAGGTGGCTGAGAGTGGTGCCTAAATACAATCCCTAATCAGAGACAACCCTGTATAGCTGTCTCCGATTGAGGATCATTACCTCCCCTAGTTAGGGTGTGAGGGCTCGACTGTGGTTCTACCACTCCCCTTATTGGGAGTAAGGTCTAACCACAGCCAAACCCTCACACTGGCTATCTAGAGGAGCCAAAGGGCTCCCTATGGCCAGAGCCTGACAATCTTAAGTTTAAGTTCATTGTTAGAAACTTCATAAGAGTATCTTAACATTTTCGAGCCATTTCCCAAAACCATTTTTATTTTTATTTATGTATATCCGACCACAGACAACTTGTTTGGGGTTAGGTTATGGGCAGGCATAAGCTGCCCATAACTTGACAATGAACACAATTGCATTTATTGAATGCACAGAGATAACGTGATGGGATCCTGAGGCATATTGTCATGCCATTAATCTGCCGCCATCACCTCATGTTTGAGCATGGAAATGCACAGCCCCAGGTTGCAAGGAACTGTACACAATTCCTAGAAGCTGAAAATGTCCCAGTTCTTCCATGGTCTGCATACTCACCTGAGATGTCACCCACTGAGCATTTTTGGGATGCTCTGGATCGACATGTACGATATCCAGCAACTTCACACAGCCATTGAAGAGGAGTGGGACAACATTCCACTGGCCACAATCAACAGCCTGATCAACTCTGTACGAAGGAGATGTGTCGTGCTGCACGAAGCAAATGGTGGTTACACCAGATACTGACCGTTTTTTAAGATGCATATCTGTTTTCCTAGCCATGTGAAATCCATAGATTAGGGCGTAACTAATTAATAGATTTTCTTATATGAACTCTAAAACTCAGTAAAATCTTTTAAATTGTTACATGTTGCATTTATATTTTTGTTCAGTATAATATCTAGATTATGAGGCTAAATATTGACATCACTTTCATGTATGTGCAATCGATAGACCTACCTACTATTACGCCATTAGGCTACATCTGAGCCGCTTTAATATTTTGCTTAAAGCTCACACATTTCACTGTAGCCTAACCAATCATCTAAAGGTCAACATCTTAGGTCTATTAGTTTGCTACTCCGTGGTTAATTAATTTAATTTTAAAATGTTCAAATATCTGTAGGGCTACTTGATGCCATTAGGCTACAATGATTTGTTGAGTAATTACGAAAACCATTGTCATCATATCCTACTTTTAGGCCACCTTGATATTTTCTATAACAAATGAGGGAATGAGCGACTTTGAATTTGGCATTTGTCAGGGCCTGACTGAGGCCAGGTCTCTGGCTCCCTCTAGTGGGAGTCATATGGCCACAGTCAGGACCTGACAATAGTTCAGGGAGTCTTTTTGAGTTTGGCCAATCCCCAATTAGAGGCAGCTGTCTTGAGTTGTCTCTAATTGGGGATTCTATTTATGTCCAGTTGTTTCCAACTGTGTGTCGATTCTTGTGTGTGTTCCTTGGGTTCTGTGTGCACGCCAGTTCATGGTCGCTGTCTCTCCTTTGTTCGGGTTTTTGGATTATTTACAGTAATAAAGGAATGTATTCACACGGACGGCAAGGGAAGTCGGGTACCTCCAGCGCCAGTTCCCTGCCCGGTGCCGGTTCCCAGTCTGGTGCCTCCACAGCCGGTTCCCAGTCCGGTGCCTCCAGTTCCGGCTCCACACACCAGACCTCTGGTGCGCCTCCCCAGTCCGGTACGACCCGGCCTTCAGTACTGCTCCGGAACCGGATCTCCTCACAGCCAGCCCTGCTACGTGGCTGGAAACCCCCTCTATGAAGGTGCCCAAAATGGGCACGGCGTCCAGTCATGCTCCGGAGCCAGAGCAGTCCGCTCACCGGTCGCCAGCCCCGCTGGACTTGTTGCCTCGCGGGAGTACTGAGGAGGGGTCCGTCTCTAATTGGGGATTCTATTTATGTTCAGTTGTTTCCACCTGTGGGTCTGGATTCTTGTGTGTGTTCCTTGGGTTCTGTGTGCACACCAGTTCATGGTCGCTGTCTCTCCTTTGTTCGGGTTTTTTGATTATTTACAGTAATAAAGGAATGTATTCACACTCCAGCTCTGCGCCTCAGGTCCTGTATCCTGACAGCATTATTTATTCTTGCTCACAGTTTACACAAAATGAAGAAATGCAAAATTGACATAATCAAACATTGCATACAAAACAGCATGATAACACTTAGAACACATAACATGTAGAATACATAACACATGGCAAACATGCTACAGAACATTTCTTATCTTGATGGGAAAACTTTGTGTAAAAAATATGACTGAAAAAACATTAATACATTAGTTTTTTTGCCTATATTCTGGAATTTTCAGCATGGGACAGCTCCTGTAACGACACAGTTAAGTTTAACTTTTTAACGAGTGCATTACGTGGTGTTTTGGGAAACGTGTGTGACATCTTCAGACGTTATTTTTTACATACATAGTTAAATCACTCGAAAGTCTAAATTCCATGGCTATAGGGAAACCAGGCCCTGGGCTCTTACGTAAAGAAAAATTGAATCCTTGAATTAATCTCCACGCTTGGACCTTATTTCTGAGTTCACACTGGGCTTTAGACTGCAATTATTTAATGATGACTTTAAATTAGCAGTGATGGGGAAAAGTAAATGAATGTCACCCAGTAAAATAATACTTGAGTAAAGGTCTAAAAGTATCTGTTTTTAAATGTACTTATGTACAGTGGTGGAAAAAGTACTTAATTGTCATACTTGAGTACAAGTTAAAAGTAAAAGTAAATGCCATAAATCTAATTCTTTATATTAAGCAAACCAGACAGCACGATTTTCTTGTTTTATAATTAACAGACAGACACGGGCACACTCCAACACTTAGACATAATTTACAAAAACAGTATTTGTGTTAAGTGAGTCCGTCAGATCATAGGCAGTAGGGATGTCAACGAATGATATTTGTAAGTGTGTGAATTGGACCATATTGCTGTCCTGCCTGAGCATTTGAAATGTAACTAGTACTTTTGGGTTTAAGGGAAAATGTATGTAGTAAAAAGTACATATTTTCTTTCGGAATGTAGTGGAGTAAAAGTAAAAGTAGTCAAAAATATAAATAGTAAAGTGCAGATGCCCCAAAAACTGCTTAAGTAGTGCTTTAAAGTACTTTTACTTATGTACTTTACATCTGCCTGATCAGACCACGTTATTGACTAGTTTGCTCAAACAATTCATGATTTGATCGATAAATCAATCAATTAATGAATCCATCAATCAATCTTAATTGTCTCCAGAGGAAATTTGGCCCAGTTCTTATTCCCTCCTCTGCAGTTATCTGTCACGCTGCATGTCAGTGGCACCTCCACATCGCTCCGCTCAGTCAGGAGTCAATACCACAGGCTCAGAGACAGCTGGATGCCATTACACCTTCAACCCCACATATCAGTTATATCTCACAGCACAGAACACAGAACAGAGCCATAGATACGGTGTCCATATTAGGACAGCCTCAGGCTCACAAGGAGTTGGTATCAGAGTCACCAATGAGGACCACAATGGAAATAATCCTGGATTCTTTTTAATGTGTGTAATCACGTGATTGAGTCAAATCTATATATATTTTAAAAAATGTCAAATAAACATATTAGTCAATCAGGCTGTCCTAATATGGACACCATGCACGTTACCCTTGGCATTGGAGCTGCAGAAAGGCACTCAGTGTAGATAAAGGGGAGAAGACAGGTTAAAGAGGGCCAACATAAGATATGGTGTGTGTGTGAGACAGTACCTCTCTCTCTTTCTCTCGGGTTTCCTCAGAAGAATGTTTACCAATTACATTATTGTAAAGCTGATTGCATTATGATTGAAACCATAAACGTCTATATTTCTTAGGTGCACTCTTTGAAAAAAAGTAGAACTGAACTGTGAGAACGGGAGGTAGGTAAGTCAGTCACCTCATCCATCAGTGATGTGTCGACCTACTTCGGTGATTCATGGCGGCCATTTTGCGTCAAAACTCACCACAAATCAGTTTCCAGCCATGGAGAAGGGGAATGACACTCAGTCAGTCAACACAGGAAAAACTTGAATATCAATGTCAGGGAAAGGAGGGAGACCAGTTTCCTAACAAGAAAGTCCTGTGCTAGAGGAATCTCTGCCTGACAAAAATAGCCATGTTAATTGTTTAGATTTTCTCGAGTCACCAGCTGGTATTTTTCTAAAATATTCAATTATACAGAGGCACATCATGACAGTAAACTGCAATGCTGATTATAATGTTTTATGTACAGTAGATAACAGCAAGGTAACCTTTAGAAATGATTTATTATGTTCCTATCGAGTGAAAGGATGAGAATTCACTTTGGTGTGGCTCGACATCACTCCTGCCTCACAAAGTGTTTCCACGGAGGACGTTTGTCCCAACTTCTCAAGTTTTAAAAGTGCATGTTGTCTGGTTTTCCCCGTCTTTCTCTGTGAAATGTACAGTAATGTTGCCAGAATAATAGAGCGAAACCACCCTGTCTATTAAAAGCTACTAAAGTCAGAATGCCAAACGACACTGAAAGCAATTACTGTGTGTTTCAACACCCTTTTCATTGAAAGGGCTCCATCTCGAGAGTGATCGAGCCACTCGCTGCTGCAGCATATGCAACTCATTCGGTTCCCCATTACCATATCCTGTTGGAGTAAATCCAATCCAAGCCTTTACACATCATAGATGCTCTATTCTCTCCTTCTGTAAATGCCACCTTCGTGTCAATGTATCAGCAGGGGATTAGACGCAACTTCCCTGCTTTGTTTTCATCCCCCTCTCCCCTTCTTCCATCACCACTGCCTCCTCCCATCCACCTCAGATGTGTTCAAGTAACCATCACTCAAACAATGATTACCCAGAACTCTCTCTGACCCTGGATGGATGACTTCGGAGCAGCATGATTAAGAAAGAGAAAATAGAGAAAAGAAAGAGACTCTTTTCTCTTCCTCCTTCGCCCCTCCATTAGAGAAAGGTAGGAGAGAATGGAGAGGGGGAATGAGTATTCCTCGAGTCTCAGGGAGTGTGAATTCAGCACCCCAAAAAAAGAGAAGGTGAGCATTCTCTCCTCCTCTGCAAGAACAAAGCCGTTGTTGAATGTCACAAAGGCCCAAGAATTCTCCATTAAAAACTGTTTGATTTTTTCTTCTCCTGCTGTTTCATCTCCCACGATATTTCCTCTCTGAATCCCCCTCTGGCAGTTGAACTCGGAGTGGGTTGCCTGTTAATTGGATTCAGATTGCCGTAATAATATAGCGGCGCTGTGTGTGTGTTGTGTAGCCTACCATTCGGTCTGGCTGGGGTTTAGGGTTGGAGTTATTGCTGTAAGATATGTAACTGCTCATATACTGTAGTTGATTGTGTGAGAAAGTCTGCACTCTGCTGTGCATGTGTACCATTCCGTCTGGCTGACTTGGGGTTTAAGGTTGGAGAGTTATTTCTGTAAATATATAGTAGTCGTATACTTGATTATTGTGTGAGAACGTCGTCTGCTGTGCATGTGTTCGGTGGGAGCTACAGTGAAGCTGCTCTCTCCTAGGTCACTCGATTATTATCGCCTCAGGGCTGATGTCATTCTTCAGTCAGTCCCCCCCGAACGACACATGTGTTCCTCCGTCTGACTGATCACTGCTGCCGCTGTCCTGCTGAGTCAGCTGTGTGTGTGTGTGTGTGCGTGCGTGTTTGTGTGTTGGTGTCAAAGGGTTTGTGAAACACTTCGAAATGAGAGCATGTTTGTTATCTGAGTGTATGTAAGTGCGGGTAAAAGTGTGTTTGAGTTTTTATGTTCTTGCTTGTGGGGAGACTTGCCTACTTTTGGGGGGATGGCGTGGGGGTGTTGGTGGGAGGATAAATTTGATTTCCCATCTTTAGAATGCCAGGAAATAATCAGTGCTGCGAACAGAGAAGAGAAAAAGAGAGAGAGAGAGGAGTGAAAGAGAGAGGGAGAGAGAAGACGCGGCTAGCACATAATGTTCTGAGAACCGTTTGTTTCTTAGATTTTGGTGATAGGGTGGTTGTCCTATGGTTATTTTGCATACAGCCTTCCCACAAATTTCTGTGTTGCTCGGCTATGGAACATTTTCAGCACATTTAAGGAACTTGACAAAAAAATGTATTTTTATTACTTTAACAGAACTTTTCCTAAAAGTTAAAACATTCTTACATTTAATTAAAATGTTGGTAATGTTCTAGGAATGTTCTACAACTGATTTGAGATTGGTAATGTTCTCAAATTGTTACAAGAACATTAAGAAACAATGTTCTTCTGTGGGAATTTCAGTGCTTCAGCATAACGTTTCATACAGGTTTTGTCATGCTTCTTTTTAAAGTAATGTTCTCAAATTTTTCTGCGAAAGTTAAGAAAACTATGCATAAAAACCACAAGAAAACTTTAGCAAGATTCAGAGAATGTTCTAAGAATGCTATTTAAAAACATACATTCCGTTCACAGAATTAACAAAACTCTCTCTATCCTCTATCTTGTTAAGTGTGTTCAGGTGTGTTGGCCGCGCCCACTAATTATCTACACCTGACCATAATGAGTGCTTGTTTCCTTAGAAATGGGTTCTGTTTGAGTAGCCTAAATAGAACAGCTTTGTATGAATAAAAAAACATGGTATGCTAGATTCACCCCAAAACCCCTCTCTCCTTTAAAATAATATTTTCTTTCACGGGCAGAGAACGTTTGATCGTCTGCCTTATTAAAGGAGAGGGTTTCCTCAGAAGTACCTCACCGCTGTCGCTGTCTGTCTCCACTGTTCCACCTGCCCTGTGCTGTGTGTGCATATGTGTGTGTGAGTGCACCCCCTAAGTTGATCAATAGGACATGTCACAGTTTCCATTAATATCACTGAGAGCGCCCACTGTGGAATGTGCAACTCAGGGAAAATCTTACAAGATGAAATTTCTTCATGTCTGAGCTGAGACCGTGAACAGCTAATTTAAAGCCAGGGAAACTGGAGAAAGTACCAAAGTTTTATAGTTTTATATTTTTTTGCCTTATCATTTTGGAACTGTGTAGGCAGGAGGCAACTTCAGTACTTTCCAGAAACCAGGGTGTTAGCCTAAATTGTGAAAATAATACCAGTTGGGGATTCTTACATTTTTGCCTTGCCCCTCTTATCAGAGCTGTAATGATTTTTCCAATGGTTAGGTCAAGACCATTGTTTTGCTGCTGGCGTCGGCGTGTTCACAGTCCCAAGGGCATTGTCTGATGTCTTTCTCTGATTCAGGGGCTCTAATTGGTGCATCTTGACCGTGAAGATTAGAAAGTGCTCGTGCCACTGTGCACAGGAGAAAAGCCTTCAGAGACAAATGGACAGACTAAATGCCAACTTCCTGTCCCCATTTTCAAAAAAAGAATATCCAGTTTATCAGCCGGGAAGAAACTTGAAAGAGGAAAATAAAAACGCTGGCAACGACACAGGCCCTATGTAGAGAATTGGTCATACTTAAGCAATGAAAGGCATTTAATCAGATAAGAGAATAAACAAATATTTGAAACTAAACAATTATAGTCTACTGGTTGAGATTAACCAACCTAAAATAAATATTTGTTCTATACAGAAGAATCCAGCTGTCACTCTCCACCAGCAGTTTCCCTCCCTCCCCTTTTCTGGTCATCAGAAATATTTGGGTCGTTGAATTGTTGACTTTCAAATACCGACATTATGTAATCTTATTTGTACAAAAACATGCCCTGTACACATTGATAAATCTGTCTGCCTCAAGAGGAAGCAGGTGTTTATTACCCAGCACTCCCTCTTTGCATTGATGGATTAGCTTTTACAATTTACAGGGCGGTGAATTATAAATCATGGCTTCTCTGACCTTTACTTATAAAACTAGAATCAGGAGCCAAGGGTGTGTATGTGTGTGTGTGCGTGTGTGTAAAGCTTGGGTGTGTTGTAAAGACGGCAGGGGTTGGTCGGTGTGTACAGTATGCGTCAACGCATTAGTTGGACAGGGGTAATAAAAAAGCTGATAGGCCTATAAAGCAGATGGATAATAAAAGGCTGAGTTGTTGGTTACGGACAGAATGCATCCTGTTTCATTTAAAACTGTAGAAATGATTTTGTCAAAACGTTGCATTTATTTTATTGAATCTGGAGAGCCTGAATTTGAAGTTGAGAAAGGTGCAAAGGACCATTTTACATGGTGTGGGCTTGTTGAGGCCTTATGCTCCACTGGGAACGAAGAGGAGTAAGTAAGTAAGTAGGTAAGTAAGTAAGAGTCTAAAATCCCACTATAGAAAATGAGCTGAGACTGTGCCATGTTACCACATATCTTTCAAAGTTATCTTATTATTCCAAAAAGTTCTCCCCCAGTTATACGGAATTCCTTAGTTGATCGTAATTACTCATCGTGTTATATTAGGCAGTGAAATTACTTGACAAAAGCAATCCAGGAAAGACACAAACGTTGAGCTCAAGTCGCAATATTAAAATAGTGAATTTTTCCACCATGCATTTTTCACAGCAGGGGAACTGATGGGGAAATTGACTCTTAATGCATGGGTCTCCCTCCTCAGCTCTCCTCAGCTAGATGATTAGCTTCAAGAGGTTTGGTATTATGGGCCCGAAATTTGTGAGAGACTCATAAAAGTTCAGTGTTTCACTTTTCTCATTAGGTTGTAGTCAGCTTCGATTTCCTGCATGAGCCAGGAGCGGCAGTGGCAGTGTCAGGTTGGGCCTGGTGGCTGCTTGCTGTGTTCTAAATGTAAATCATGGCTGAATGGAATTACGCCGCCGGTCCGACATCTGTATTTTAACTGGTTAACGGCCACCCCTCCCTCCCATCCCCTCCAGCCCTTAGCAACAGTTACGGGCTCCCACAAAAACACTAATTTATAGCCCTGTACAAAGAATACACCCGCCCTGCGCTGTGCTGCATCGTGGCCGGACTACTCAGAACGGAGGAATTGCTGTACAAAAACAATATTTAGCAGATGAGGTCAGTTCTCCCATCATCCTCATGGTAGCATCAGCATGAGAAGTCGGCAGAAAGTATTTTTCTTGGCAGGTTGCTTGCCGTTTCGACCCCTGTGTGTGTGTGTGTGTGTGTGTGTGTGCACTTGTGGGTGTGCACTTGTGCGTGTGTATGCGTGTCTTGGGTTTCTACTCCTGCCTGTGCTGTGCCTTTGTTTTGACTTCAGGATGTTTATTTTGCTATAGGCTATCTGGCCAGTAGGCCTTCTAATTGTGAGAGGAGCTCAGTGGTATATTTGGAAAATGGGAGCAGCTCTCTGCTCTCTCTCCTTTCCCACTGGACTGTGAGAGACCCCAATGTTTTGCCCAGGGTGCTTTGTGACTTGTCAAGGAGAAAGTTATAGGATATAAAAATAGAGGGAGAAACGGAAATAGAGAATTAAATATGCGTTCCGAATGATTGAAAACTATCACGTTATTTTTTAAACCTCCTGTTTTGGACTCGACGTGTCAATGTATGGCTCATACATGCATAATAAACCATCTGCAATCCTCTCTCAGCAGAGAAAAGCACAGAATCCTTTCATTTTAACCTACAATCATTTAATGTCATGTAGTGAGCATGCACTCTGAAGCAAGTGGGATTGCCTGGCTACATTTACGTTGACGTCATTTAGCAGACACTTTATTTAAAAAAAAAATAATAATTCATACTAGTCCCCCGTGGGAATCGAACCCACAACCCTGCCGTTGCAAGCACCACGCGCTTCCAACTGAGCTACGCGGGACAAAGGCATGAAAAGTGAAAATACATAGAATACATTGATCAAATCTATGCTTCCTTATAAAACATTTGGAAATTATAAGTTAGATGTATTAGACCTCGCTTGTAGTTTCATTTATCTCTTTCAATAACCTGCATTTCTCTGGAAGCAAGCAGAAAAACGCATTGTAGTCAGGCAAATACTAAAGAAAAAAAATGATCAACCTGATCAGAAACACTATGCTCACAACCTGAATCTCCTAAACGTTGTCGCTGGTGTATTTTGTTAGACTTTTGGAATATATTGCTCAATAGACGTGCACAACGAACACAACACACATATACAGTAGTTGATGCATTAGATAAAGTGGTGTAAAGTACTTAAGTAAAAATACTTGAAAGTACTACTGAAGTAGTATTTTGGGGTATCTGTACTTTATTATTTATATTTTGGGCTTATACTTTAACGCTACTGCATTCCTAAAGAAAATAATGTACTTTTTACTCCATACATTTTCCCTGACATCCAAAAGTACTTTACATTTTGAATGATAAACAGGACAGGAGAATTGTCAAATTCATGCACTTATCAAGAGAACATCCTTAACCATCCCTACTGCCTCTGATTTGGTGGACTCCCTAAACACATTATGTATGAGTAATGGAGTGTGCCCCTGACTATCTGTACAAAAAAATAAAAAAATAAAATGCAGTCTGGTTTAATATAATATAAGGAATTTCAAATGATTTATACTTTTACTTTTGATACTTAAGTATATTTTAGAAATGACATGTACTTTTGATAATCCAAAACTACATCACGTAGAGAAATACTAGGCTTATATATAATCATTACGCAACTTTAAACTTTTCCATTGTATAAATTACATTATCACAATTCCTTGCTTGCCATATTAGTGTGAGGGACAATGTAGATTGGCAGGTGGAATGATGTCCAATGAGGTTGCAAGTGTACCTGGGCTCGAACCAGGGACCCTCTGCACAAAATGACAACAGTCACCCTCGAAGCATCGTTACCCATCGCTCCACAAAAGCCGCGGCCCTTGCAGAGGGAAACAACTACTTCAAGTTCTCAGAGTGTGTGACGTCACAGATTGAAACGCTACTAGCGCGCACCGCTAACTAGCTAGCCGTTTCACACAGTTACACAAGGTTAAAGTGTGAGGCGGTATCAGATCAGTACAGCATTGTCCAATGAGGTTGTGGGCTGAGGCCAAGCATGTGCACAGCTCATAAACACCACAGAGTGTTTTCTATTCTCTTTGTGCACACTACAGATGCTCAAGAAGAATAACGTGATGACGAAGTACACAACTTTCGGGGATTGTGAGACTCTCACAAACACGATGGTGTCCTCCGTTTTCCTCTCCATCCCCATGGGACTTGTCTGAAACTACAGTCTGTAGGGTCTGAACCATTTGGTCTACAAACTAAAATGGAAAGAGGAGATTCTCCATTTTGTTCTACTACCCCCACAAGTGTCACGGGACTCCTCTGAAGGTAACCCGGTACCGGTTTAAAATATGAATGAATGTATTGAAGTAGTTTTGTGCTTCCAAAAAAGGGGGTAAAATACAGTGCCTTCAGAAAGTATTCACACCCCTTGACTTTTTCCACAATTGGTTGTGTTACAGTCTGAATTTAAAATTGATTAAATAGAGATTTTGTAACACTGGTCTACACAGAATACCCCATCATGTCAAAGTGGAATTATGTTTTTATAATTTTTTACAAATTAATTACAAATGAGAATCTGAAATGTCTTGAGTCAATAAGTATTCCACCCCTTTGCTATGGCAAGCTTAAATAAGTTCAGGAGTAAAAATGTATTTCACATGTCACATAATAAGTTGCATTGACTCTGTAAGGTGA
This sequence comes from Thymallus thymallus, assembly GCA_023634145.1. NCBI lineage: Eukaryota > Metazoa > Chordata > Actinopteri > Salmoniformes > Salmonidae > Thymallus > Thymallus thymallus. The sequence continues at coordinate 12,564,121 of CM042411.1, forward strand.
GGGACCTTACAGATCATTGTAAAAATCATGTTAAACACTGTAATTGCACAGTTGAGTCGAGCATTGCATTTCAAACACAGATTTAACCACAAAAACCAGGGAGGTTTCCATTGCCTCACAAAGAAGGGCATCTACTGGTATATGGGTAAAAAAATTTAAAAAAGCAGACATTGAATATCCCTTTGAGCATGATGAAGTTATTAATTACACTTTTGATGGTGTATTAATACACACAGTCACTACAAAGATACAGGTGTCCTTCCTAACTCAGTTGCCGAAGAGGAAGGAAAATGCTCAGGGATTTTACCATGAGGCCAACGGTAACTTTAAAACAGTTACAGAGCTGTGATTGGAGGATGGATCAACAACATTGTAGTTATTTCATAATACTAACCTAAATTACAGAGTGAAAAGAAGGAAGTCTGTACAGGAAAAAAATATTCCAAAACATGCGTCCTGTTTGCAATACGGCACTAAAGTAAAACAGCAAAAAATGTGGCAACGAAACTAACTTTATCTCCTGAATCCAAAGTGTTATGTTTAAGACAAATCCAACACTACACATCACTGAGTACCACTCTTTTTATTTTCAAACATAGTAGTGGCTCTATCATGTTATGGGTATGCTTGTCATCGTCAAGGACTAGGAGTCTGTTTTGGGGGGGGATAAAAAGAAACGGAATTGAGCTAAGCACAAGTCCTAGCACAAGCACAAGTTCAGTCTGCTTTCAAACAGACACTGGGAAACAAACTCACCTTTCAGAGGGACAATAAACTAAAAAACAAGGCCAAATATAAACTGGAATTGATTGCTTACCAAGACCTTGAATGTTCCTGAGTAGCCTAGTTACAGTTTTGACTTAAATCAGCTTGAAAATCTTTGGCAAGACATGGCTGTAATGGCTGCCAAAGGTTATTCTAACGTGTGAATACTTAATATTTCTGTATTTCATTTTAAATACCTATATTTGTTCACTTTGTCATTATGGGGTTTTGTGGGTAGATGGGTGAGAAAAAAACATAAATGTAATACTTTTTGAATTCAGGCTGTAACACAACAAAATGTGGAATAAGTCAAAGGGTATGAATACTTTCTGAAGGCACTGTACGTGTAAAGAAATACAAAAAATACAAAAAAATAAATATCCTGAGCTTTTTTATATCTCCTATAGATAGTACAGTACAGACAACTTCAAAACCTTATTTGTTAAGAGTAATTATTTTACTGTCTGTTTTGCCATCTATGAATATGTTTTTCAATGTGTTGCTATGGGCTATATAAATCAATATTTTATCAAATATATTTTTTATATATTTTCTTGATACCTACAGGGGTCCAAAAATTCCAAATCAAATAGCTAAATGATCCATGGTATGACCATCTTATAGCAATTCCATATGTTAGCTTAGACTTTTAGGGGTGTATGGATGTATTGTGTGTGAATAGCAGTACTATGGATTTATTTGGGGGCTTTTATTTCTTTACTTATATATAATTGTTTTATCTGCCATTTTGCCTTGGGATTTACAGCCTGGTATAGAGTGCACTCAGTGGAATAAGTCCATTACTCACTCAATTACTGGAATAGCATGGCCTGCTGGGTAGGGCTGGTTGCCTGGAAGGAACAGGAAGTAAGATAGGCCTTGTTGGTAGTAGGGTTTAGGATGTCAATGGCTCAAAGCTAAAAATCTTTTTCAGCTTTGTGTCACAGATCTCAGTGGAAATTGGGAGATGTGTGTGTGTGTCGAATGTTTAGAGCGAGGCTTACTCTGCATTGGTTAGAAAATCACACAAATTACATTTGCCATTCATTTACATGTTTTTGTACCTTTCAGATAATAGTCTACACAGTTTTATGTTTCTTCTCTGACCTCCCTAAAAAGGTGTGTTAAATAGATCTAATAAGACTACAGATTACATATTCACAAATGCAATTTGTCTTAGTCTAAATAGTGAGTGGGTTTTGTGCACTTGAGATATAAATCAAATATACCACTGTGTGTCTTTTTTAGTGTACAAGCATTAACACATTGATTACATACATATAAACGCAATTTGTTCCTATTTAAGACAATTTGTACCCCTAAGATATTAAGACAAGTAGGCTAAACAATTTAGTGTATTTTTTTCAACCCCTATACAGAAATGTGTGAATACACATACTAAGAATACTTTGATTACAGTTTCACACATACTGTATAATTTACCATTATTCTACATAATATGCATGTACCCATGAGATATTAAACAAATACGCTGAAATTGTTTTCCATTATAAGCCATCTTGTGACACTGAGTGGTGTAGTAACATACTAGGTCCCTTCTGCATGTAACCGTATATAGAATAATAATTGGCTAAATTGTTCATACTGTGCAAAGATCCCTTAGAGAGAACACCCTCTTATGTCTCAGCCTTCCATCCCCATTCCCATTGTTTATTTCCCCAATGCTGTATGAGGCTTATCAAACACAATCTCAGCTTACATGCTCTGATTCTCTACCAAGGACTTCCTCCTGTTCCGTTTGTTCAGAATCAGACATCTGGTATTGTGGAGTTTGGGCTGGAGGCCCGGCCTGGAAAAACTCTATAGGGGAAAGAAGAGAAGAGAGGAGAGATCTTAGTATGTGAGGATAGAGAGAGAGAGAGAGAGACACACACACACACACACACAAAGCATAAATCATCACAGATCCAAAGATAATAGAAAGTGGCAGTCCCTGCAGTCTGCTAAATCAGGCTCCTGCTTCCTCAATTCATTTTGTAATTGCGCTGAGTGCTGATCGGGTTGTTTTGGGACGAGAGAGCTAAACGAAAACAGGCACAATTGGGAAGAGGCTGTGTACACGAGTCACATCGACATAAACTACAGAGTGAGTGAACTTTTCGCAGAGCAAGCTGGGGGTCTTGGCTAGTTTGCGGATTCTTGGCTCGTTTGCGGCCAGAGGGATTGCTTTGCTTTGTGGAAGGGTTGTTAGATGAAGTTTGTGTGTCTAATGGTGGAGGGATACAGTTCTGTGGAATCAACAGAGGTGTCGTGGCGGGGTATGGTACTGTCTTCAATGTTAAAGTTACAGGTATTCAATGTTAAAGAAGTTTGTTTGCCTTGGCTAGCTAGCTGGATGGCTAATGTTTGTATTTAAATAATGCAGCAGCATCTCAGGCTTTTTTGTTTCACATGCCGGTTGGAAGGTGGAGACTGCAGTGTCTGAGATGTCAGAGAGGCAGAGGGACTGTTTCTGACCACTGCTGATGTGTGTGATTTTCTGGTGCTTTACTGCAGCCAAAGCATCACCTGGGTGAGTGCTGCACTGTCGGCAATGGTGGATCAGCTACTTACAGAGGAGAGGCTACTATGGGGGAACTGAGAACACAGGACAAAGCGATGGGCCCTAATGAAGATCTCCTGGCTTGTCTGACAGACTGACTTTATCCCTGGCTGTATGGTAGCATCGATGCGACAGCCTCTCAAGCCATACTGAATTTTCGATACTGCCTCAACTCCATTCCTTTTCCATCTTTAATTTGTTGTTCATTGACGAATAATGCATTTTGTTAACAAGAGGACCACAATGCATTGTATCCACATGTTTTTCTTTGTGTTTTTTGGGGGGGGTCAAATAAATCATATCATATACAGGAAATAGTAGTGGTGTGGCAGGTAGCCTAGAGATCAGAGAGGCCCACCGACGGTGCATCCTACCAGCTCTCACAGTCTCACGTCAGAATTAGACGTTCATCCATGTTTCTCAAATGTCAAATTTTGAATATGTTCCAAATGTCAAATTTCAAAGTGTTTAAGATTAAGTTTAGACATTACCTCAGAATTTTTAACATTAGGGTTAAGTTAGGCATTAACTCCAAATTCTTAAGGTTAGGCATTCACTCAGAATGGCTAAGGTAAGGATTAAGGTTTAGGATAGGCTTAAAACAAAAATAACTTTATATAACTAGATTTCAACTTGCAGAATCAGAGGCAGATGCTTATGCCCATCTGCCATGCCCATCTGCCATCCCCATCCACAAAACCCTACCAATACCGAAACCTATTTCAAGATAACAGCGCTCACTGTTGCCCCTAGTGCCCGGTTTCCATGTGATCTCCTGACGTCCTCAGACATAGATAGAATACGTCGAATACTGACTTGTATCACGGGTGACCTGGCTGGGGGCATCACTGTATACAGTGACTGGGGTCAAGTCAATAATTCAGCTATTAGCTTCAATTTGATGTGGATCTCTGGGTTGGGGGACGTAGATTACAAATTGGACGAAGTGAGGAAAATGTAGGACCTTGCTCTCTCACTTTGTGTATCTTATCTTTTTATACCCAGGACGTAATTTGATTCATCCCCTCTGAACTAAATCCTGGCTGTTGAGAGTGAGGCTTCCAGAAGAATCCTTCATCCCTTTTGAAAGCTGGGATAAACAGACACAAGGAGTTGGGGTTGGAGTGGGGTTTGCTCACACTCCTTGCTAGGCCTGCTGGATGCAAAGACAATTACTGTTGTGGGCATTGCTCTCTCTCTCTCCCTCTTTCTCTCTCTCTCTCTCTCTCTCTCTCTCTCTCTCTCTCTCTCTCAGGAGAGTAGACAAACCGCACTAAGATCACGTGGGCTGTGCTGTCCTTTACTAATCCTCCTAAACTAGGCCAGAAAGGCTCTCCCAGGAATGCGGAGGTATTGCGAGGAGGAATTGCGAGGAACTTTTGTTGTTTCTCTGTTCACTTGACTACCCAAAGAATCTTGATCTGTCCTTTTCTTTTAAAATGATTCCCACGAATATGGCCACAAGCTTCTTAGTGTAGTGCGTTCAGGGTGGCAAGGAGTTTGAGTTTCATATGCACAGGCACTAACGTAAGCAAAATAAGTTGGTAAAATAAGAACATGTTATTTTCATGTGTATTGCAATAGGTTACTTGTTATTTTATACAACGGGTGGGTCTAACCCTGGATGCTGGTTGGTTAAAACCGTATTCCAGTCGGTGTCTATTCCACAAGTTACCACCGGCTAAATCTATGATGTTGAAATGCCTATTTACTCTGCTCCATCTCACTGTGCAATCCACTGTATCATCAGCTCAGCCAGGCAATTTATAAACTTGATCTCCGCTATAAAAACATCTAGAGATTATCTCCCATTTCTTTTAGAATAGCAATTGGTTTTCAACAGCAGAGATTTGTAACATTGTTTCAATATTGAAATTCAATCTCAAGCTGTCCCATAGTAATGATAGTGTCGGGAGTCAAGATGAGACAGACAGGCAGGCAGCTTTTTTCAGCAAGTCAAAATCATGAATCAGCATACATTTTGTGGATATACTGTATACAAAGAAATATCAATAGAAAAACACTAAATGTAGCTAGTTTGCTGTCATTCCAGCTTCAGTTTGAAGTGATTGTGTTAGCTGTGTAGTTGGCTAGCTCTTCTGAACAGTGTCTTGTCGAGAGAGTAAATGTTCTATGTCAGGTGAAATCGCGCATCATTAGCTCATTGTTATGAATGTATCCTAAAAAAGAATCACTATAAAACAGCTTAAACAAACACAAATGCAGCTACTTTGTTGTTATTCTGGCTGCACTGTTTGATGCTACTGTGTTAGCAACCAAACAAGAGATAAGAATGTTGACAGCCATCATGGCAACAGAACATTTAGAACAAAAATAACTAGGTTGCGTCTCTGATAACCAAACTGATGGAACAAACAACCAGCCTGCTTGGGTAGCAACCCTAGATTTGAGTCGGGACTAGATCTCTTGGAAGGATGAAATAGTATGAATAAATTAATCAAAATAATATATGTAAATATTTTTTTTTATAAGTTGGTAACCCATTGTATAAAAGTGATAATGCCAGAGAAGCCAGTGATTGGAGGATATATTGGCACGGTTTGCTTAATCTCGGGCCTAACAACAACCATGCCAATATATCTTCCAAACACCGGCTTCTCAGGCGTTATCACTTGTAATCAACCAGTACAAGACAATAAAAACCTTTATTTTGTTTTTTATGTAAATAGCAAGGCTATAGAATTATATAAAGTCACATAAATATATTACTATCTTACATTTTTCCTGCATTCTGCTAAATCAAATAGAGGTTCTCATTCATAATTAGTTAAATTAAGTTAAAGCAGCGAATGTGCAAATCAATTAGTAATAGGTGCTGTGAGAGCTTCACCACATGGAATCAACTGAATGCACCCTAAATGCTCTCACTGAATGGAAAAAATGCACTACAAACTGCACTTTTTATAACCTCAAGTGAAAAGAGTTATCTAGACACACAAACCTACAATTTACACCCCAAAAACGTTAATCTTTTGTTCCACGTACAGTCGATGCTGATTAATGTGAATCGAGTCAAATGACAATTGAGAGACGAGACAATGTGGGCACTGGGCTTGAATTTGAAGAGTTCACGCAGGGTTGAGAATGACCTGATAGCCTACTGATATGGGAGAGATGCGATTATGTTGTTTTTTAATTATAGACCAAATTTAATTCAAATGTCTCTGACATTTCTCAGCACCTCGTAATCGCATCAATTAAAGAGTGAGTCTCCCGCTGTTATCCATGCTGAAGCACTCCTCTAACAGCACTGTCTGTCTGTCTGACTGTCCGTTCTATAGAATGGCTATTTAGGGGAAAATATACTGTATATTCATTATATGAAATACACTACTCAAAAAAATTAAGGGAACACTTAAACAACACAATGTAACTCCAAGTCAATCACACTTCTGTGAAATCAAACTGTCCACTTAGGAAGCAACACTGATTGACAATACATTTCATATGCTGTTGTGCAAATGGAATAGACAACATACCACCCTCATACCACTCCATGAGGGTGGTATGAGGGCCCGACATCCACAGGTGGGGGTTGTGCTTACAGCCCAACACCGTGCAGGACGTTTGGCATTTGCCAGAGAACACCAAGATTGGCAAATTCGCCACTGGCGCCCTGTGCTCTTCACAGATGAAAGCAGGTTCACACTGAGCACGTGACAGACGTGACAGAGTCTGGAGACGCTGTGGAGAACGTTCTGCTGCCTGCAACATTCTGCTGCCGGCGCCAGTGGCGAATTTGCCAATCTTGGTGTTCTCTGGCAAATGCCAAACGTCCTGCACGGTGTTGGGCTGTAAGCACAACCCCCACCTGTGGACGTCGGACCCTCATACTACCCTCATGGAGTCTGTTTCTGACCGTTTGAGCAGGCACATGCACATTTGTGGCCTGCTGGAGTGCTGGAGGTCATTTTGCAGGGCTCTGGCAGTGCTCCTCCTGCTGCTGAGGTAGGTAGCGGTCCTGCTGCTGAGTTGTTGCCCTCCTACGGCCTCCTCCACGTCTCCTGATGTACTGGCCTGTCTCCTGGTAGCGCCTCCATGCTCTGGACACTACGCTGACAGACACAGCAAACCTTCTTGCCACAGCTCGCATTGATGTGCCATCCTGGATGAGCTGCACTACCTGAGCCACTTGTGTGGATTGTAGACTCCGTCTCATGCTACCACTAGAGTGAAAGCACCGCCAGCATTCAAAAGTGACCAAAACATCAGCCAGGAAGCATAGGAACTGAGAAGTGGTCTGTGGTCACCACCTGCAGAACCACTCCTTTATTGGGGGTGTCTTGCTAATTGCCTATAATTTCCACCTGTTGTCTATTCCATTTGCACAACAGCATGTGAAATGTATTGTCAATCAGTGTTGCTTCCTAAGTGGAAAGTTTGATTTCACAGAAGTGTGATTGACTTGGAGTTACATTGTGTTGTTTAAGTGTTCCCTTTATTTTTTTGATCAGTGTATAATAATGTAATCAATAATGCTGTATGAAATAAAGAGGGTCAGTCTGGGGAAAAAAACATCACTTTTTGATAAAGAATATGTATGGCCACTTCTCAATGTCAGGCAAAGTTAAGTTCTGAAAATGTGATCCAGAATTGAAAGTTAATCCTTGAGTCAGTGGATACATTCTTGAGTCATGTCACCAACTTTTGCAATGCTTTTGTATGCTGATTCTCAGAATCCTCCAGTAGTTTTGTAAGTGGAGCTTCCCAATGATGTAATGGTAAAAGAAATGTGGGTAAACTCTGATCACTGGTCGTGGTGAAAAGCGCTTCCTGTTCATTCAATGCATTTTTCTACACCACTTGAGCTGCCTTAGCCACTTCTGCTCAATTGAGTTGATGCAACGTCATCACAGATTCAGGCAAAACAACCGACAGAATTGGATGAGCGGGGTATTATTTATTATTCCAGAGATCCCATGGGGTCGACTGTGTGTTTGTGTGTGTGTGCGTGTGTTTATGCAGATCCAGTCAGAACATGCTCAAAGTAGTATTTGCTTTAGCTTCACCACGCCAGGCTGGCTGTACTAAACCTAGAGCCTGAACCTAATTTAGTTGGGTTATTGATATGGGAGTTTATTTAGAATAAGGAGAATCTTATTATGTATGTCTTCTCCCAGAGTTTATTTTAGGCTGAGGGATACATTTACACAGCCCAGCAGTGGTTAGGTTCTACCGGCTCTCTTAGAAGACATCAATCCACAGCAACCCCAGCGTCCGCCTGCAGTATGTGAACACATCTTCCCCTTCATGTATTTCTTTAGCTCTACGCAAGATTAATTCCGGTAATATCAGTGAGCTGCATTTCACAGAAGGTAAATTTACTTGACATGTGCTTTGGCGTGTGATATTGGAAAGTGGTTTATGCCTGCTAAATCCAGTCAGCCCTGTATGTTTTCACAAAAACACCCTCATTTTATGAAGGGAAGGTAACAGTATGACATGGGTTCAAAATTAGAAATACTGTATGTAATGTGGAATACTGGAATATAAGCAGTTCACCAAATACATTACACAACTTTTTTACACAAGTCCTGCAGTGATAATATCTAGGCGACTCTCCATTGGTCTACAATTAGAGACACACATACAGTATAAGAGACACATCTATAATCAACATAACAACAGAAGCTCACACGCAAACACACATATACACTCACACACAAACACACACATACATACATTGAACATGATTATTTTCCAACAAACTCTCAAGCGAAACAGATTTCTACTCTGAGAACGAGAAGTGGTCCTGAGGGAATCTCCCCTATGTTGAGTCATGTTAAGTTGAGGACGAATATGTAAACAGCATTGTACTCAAGGCCACTGGCCTTTGATAATGGATGCTTAACCCATAGCATAGCTCCCCTATAATGATGTACTGCCCGCCCACAAAGACTGCCCCACTGACTTAGCCCAGAACCTTTGACACAGCAATGTAAATAAGAGATGTCTGGATTTACTGGGTACTCTCTCTGCTACCTCTGAAACCACTCAGACAAGGGAAGGGAAAGGAAGAATTTACGATAGCCTTCGACATTCACAGTGCAGAGAAAGCACTGCATGCCGAGACCTACTGAGCATGCCTCCAGAACACACCCTTAGATCTTTAAAGGAAGAGATGGAATTACGATTATTATCGTCAAACTTGTTATTATCGTGTGTGTGTGTGTGTGTGTCTAAATGTTGTATGAGTCTTGAGAACATATTAAATCAAATTAATATAACGTTTAAGACCATGAGACATCAGGGAGTCATGTAACTTCTGGCCCTGTCCAGTACTGCTTAAGATTAGACATCACATCTGTGATTTTAACTGTGTTACTACCCACTGTTAACAGCCATCGAAGTGCCCTTCTAGTACATTTATGGCTCATAAGGATACGTGCTAGATGTAAAGTGAGATCACATCAGGCCATAATATAGTGGTTTGTATGACTCAGATGGTACTAATAGAGATAAAAGTCAACCTGAGCATGTACAAATAAAGTTAGTTATTTCCAGATGAAACCGCATTCATAATTATCCTTCAGGTCTATCTGTTCGAGTTCAGGCTTTATTTAAAAAGTTTAAGTAGGAAATTGTATGGCTTTTCAGTCAATTATATTTCATGGCTTTTAGAAAGGGCTCACAGAGCTTGTTTTGTTCCACTAGTTATGAAGATTAGATGTTAATTAAGCAATACAGACCACATTGAAGTGTCTTGAGTTGTGTTTGCATGTTCTACAGTCTTGGACAGGCAATGTAACCGTACATTTTGGGGGGAAACGTTTTCGTTAAACACTTTAAAGCTCACTTTCATAAAGGTTTTATATAGTCTATAATTGGTTCTCTCTTCATTGTCAGTATCAGAATAGCCTCTCGTTTGAAATGGCAATCCATGTTTTAACTTAAGACTTACAAACTCACAGACTTTTGCTTATATGTTCCCCCTAAAAAAATATATATATTTCATGTAACAACTATAACACTTCTTATTTGCTTTATTTCTCCAACTTGTCAATATTTAGGCACATTTTGGGGTTATACACTCCCCCTCAAGGGGTACTATGGACACACACACATCAAACGTTTCATTTATATTTTGTTTGTCCATTCTGTGGGACATACAATTGTGTTTCTGCGTGCAAATGCTACGTCCATAACACCGGAATCGCCCTAAGAGTATCTCGTGCACACACACACACACACACACACAGATTATGTGATTTTGACAGTGTGGGCCAGCAAGTCCGGAAGCTTGACAGTAAAGATAGATATAGGGTAGGTAGGTGTTCGACAGTAATGGTGTGTGGGCTGCGTGGCATGATGAGTGTGTTTTAAGTAAGTAAAGAGGGTCATGGTGTGTGTTTCTTTTTTCCAACACGCTGGCCTCCGCTTTACTTTAATCAGTGACAGGCAGAGCAGCGAACGGGTGAGGGGGAGAGGGGAAGACGGTGTGAGACTTATCTGGTCTATGTTCATGTGTCAAATCCTTTCTACGGAGGAAGATCATGGGGCGTGCATGTCACACATGGCTTGCTGTGGAGAGACCCTCACAAACTTGAACAGTTTTGCTATGATTGTCACTGTAAGCTGATATGCTCCCCACCCAAACAAGAGAGATTGTAGTGTACACTGTTGTTGTGACTTCTTCCAGGTGAAGACGAGGCATGAAGAGCTGCTTTGATGTGGTAAATACCTGAAGAAGTGTTCAACAACAGTCTAATCTGTCACCTTACCATCTGCTCGCATGGGAAGTGTTTTAATCCCAGGTGATGCAACATACACTCACGCACACACGCATACACACACACACGCATACACACAAATAGACACACAGACACACACACACAGGTGTCTCTCCAAAATTACATGGATTTTCAAATAGCAACTTTACATCATATCCATTTCCTCAAATATATTTTTATTTTTTATTTTTTTATTTCACCTTTATTTAACCAGGTAGGTCAGTTGAGAACAAGTTCTCATTTGCAACTGCGACCTGGCCAAGACAAAGCAAAGCAGTGCGACAAAAACAACACAGAGATATTTAGTCCAATGTTATGCAGTAGATATTTTCCCTCAATCTCTCGTTAGGTTATCGGAGTGTAATAACGCTGACAACCATGTGTGTGCGTGCGTGTGTGTGCGCCCGCACATGTACGGTACCAGTCAAAAGTTTGGACACACCTACTCATTCAAAGATTTTTCTTTATTTTTTACTATTTTCTACATTGTAGAATAATAGTGAAGACATCAAAACTATGAAATAACTCATATGGAATCATGTAGTAAGAAAATTAGTGTACATTTTTTTTAAAGAGAACGCCAAGAGTGTGCAAAGCTGTCATCAATGCTACTTTGAAGAATCTCAAGAATCTCATATTTTGATTTGTTTAACACTTATTTGGTTACTACATGATTCCATATGTGTTATTTCATAGATTTGATGTCTTCCCTATGTAGAATGTACAATGTAGAAAATAGTTAAAAATAAAGAAAAACCCTTGAATGAGTAGGTGTGTCCAAACCTTTGACTGGTGCTTATTTTATTGTGTGTGTGTGTGTGTGTGTGTGTTTGTGTGGACATGCGTGTGCATGCCTGTGTGTATGTTAGGCTATCAGAATGCAATAACACTGTCGACTGCCATCTGAACACTGACAATGACTAATACAGCACCCTGCTGCTGCAAATCACTATAGCACAATCAGCCTTAGTATAATGATTAGAGCAACCCTGACTGAAATGAGCTTCCCAGTATTCATTGAAACTATTGAAATAAACGTCTCAGCATTCATTGGATCTAAAACTATTAATTCACATCTGGATAAAGCAGCTGAATAATGGTAATATGATGTGGTTTGATAATGAGTATTTTTCCATCTCACTGTGTATTATTATTATTATTATTATTATTATTATTATTATTATTAAACCCTCCGTTCCTTTCATAGAAGCAATCAGTTTGGAGATGAGATTGAAAATTAGAATTAGATCAGGGAGGGGGATGGATAGTGTCTGATTCATGCTGATGACACTGTGCTTTTGCTGGATAACAATTTCCAGGCATATTCCCCCAGAGAAGATGACGAACATCTTTGGAACATTAAAGACAAATATTTTACTTGAGGGGGTGGGATTTCGAAGGGATCTTACTTGATTCATGATGATGACACTGTGCTTTCCTGGATAACAGAGGAATATTCTTGAGACCTGATGAAGATGGAGATCATGAACAAGATTCTACTTTACTGTATTTTTCCAGCCTATCACCACATGAAAAGTGATGTGCCTTGGTTTGACCTTATATGCGTCCTACTTCTCTAAATTAAAATATGTGTAGCCAGCCTCACAGAGAAGCAGGCCCCAGCCTGCCCTTAGCATTTTCCTATCTTGACCTGAAATTATTATATGACGTTTTTTAATGAGAAATGAGCTGTCATCATTTTAAAATTCACACAGTATCTCTGAAACCTACCAGCCCAGTTTTAGACCATTTCACAGCACTGAGACTGCACTTGTCAAGGTAGTAAATGACCTACTGCTGTCCTCTGACCGTGTTCACGTCTATTCTTGTTCTGTTAGAATTAAGTGCCGAGTTCACATTTGTTTTGAACATTAGTCTCAATGGAGAAAGGGAGATAGCAGTAGAGGGTGTGCTCTCTCCTTCCTTTCCTCTGGTGAGACTGACCAGCTAGAGGAGACACCGTTTTCCACCTGATGGCGAAACTCGAGTTGCACCGCATTTGCCTCATGCACAAATTCATGTTGTTCATATGACCAGAGAAAGTGAAATATTTATTGATATTAAAATAGACACAACGAACTGCTAATAATAACTGCTAATAATAAGATACACGTTGCTACTCATTAATGGCAGCTGCAGCAGCAGTTGAAGTAAGGAGAAGTACATTTTAGGTTGTATAATAGTGTTTTATAAAAACTGCTGAATAAAAACTTAGACATGAACTCACTCATAAAAATAGCAGCTCTTTGCTAAATTATTTGACAGTCTCTCTCTGGCCATTGTTTTAAAGGTTCTGAAATCTCACGTAGGCTAGTATCAAATGTTGCTGTGGCTGGGGTTGTGGAAGTTGTAGGCATGGTGATTTGACCTATACGATTGGTCAGCGCAGTAGGTGTTCTCAATTTAGCCACAGATCTCCCAGTCTGCCTGGTAGGCAGAATTAGTATTTTCCGACAAATGAAATGGTTCAAAATGGTTCAAAATGCCTACCCGATGCGCAGGGCTTCTGAATCAAGTGCAATTACCGCCAACAGCACAACACACACAAAAGAACAAAGGAGCACAAACCTTTACACCTTAATCGTTTACTTTTCCCGAGAAATGTTGGTGTTCGACTAGGAATGCCTTGAAGATCGCGATCGACCAGTTGTTGACTACTGGTCTACGAGGGACAGGTTCTCAACTGGTTCAAACCATACCTCTCTGAGCGGTATCAATTTGTTCAGGTGGGCAGTAATTAATCTGAACGTTCCAAGGTTGAATGTGGCGTTATCCAAGGATCTGTGCTTGGACCCCTTTTATTTTCCCTGTACATGCTACCCCTTGGTAATGTCATCCATAAGCTCAATGTGCAATTTCATTGCTATGCTGATGATACCCAATTGTATTTATCTTTTAAACCAGACAATGCTTTGCAATCAGCCCGCCTTGAGGCGTGCATCACAGATGTTAAACACTGGATGACAACCAACTTCGTGCTTTTAAACTCTGATAAGATGGAAATTATACTACTTGGCCACAAGAAACCTACAAAGTGTCAGACCTCACTCTCAACATTGATGTTTGCCTCATTACAACAAACATGGTTGTCAAAAATCTTGGTGTCACCTTTGAACCCTGCCTAACTTTAAACAACCACATAAAAAGCATATCCAGATCAGCATACTTCAATCTCAGGAACATTTCCAGAATTAAACACTTAATCTCTAAGTCAGATGCCAAAAACTGGTCCATGCATTTGTTCCATCTAGGCTAGAGTACTGTAATGCCCTCCTCTCCAGCTGCTCAGATTCTTCTATTAGAAGCCTACAACTTGTACAGAACACTGCAGCTCAGATTTTAACCAACAGTAGAAGGTATGAGCATATCACTCCATTTTGATCTACACTACACTAGCTGCCTGTAAAGTATCGGTCTGATTTTAAGATCTTACTCTTAACTTTTAAGGCACTGTATGGCCTTGCCCCCTTATCTGACAGACATGCTCATTCCATACAACCCAGTGAGGGTGCTCCGCTCCCAAGGAGCCGGTCCTTGATGCAGAACCAAGACGGGGGGGGGGGGGCAGAGCGTTCTCTATTAAAGCACCTCAGTTTTGGAACGACTTGCCGTGTCAGGTAAGAGGGGCAAGACTCCAATGAGATTTTTTAATAAAAAATCCACCTTTTTAGCCGGGCTTTAATAAGTGACTGTTTTGCTTTCTATGTTGTTTTATTATTGTTTTAATGTAAAGTGTGTTGCGATTCTACATTAACTACACTTTAAATAAAGGCTACACTAGTATTTCTTCCTCTTACAGGAAGCAGGTTAGTTCCTATCATGACCTTTGACTTGTCATAGACAGCACGCCGTTTCTCATCCAAACCCCATTCACCCCCATCTTCACATACGCACTCACATCTGTAATCATGAAGTGCTTTGAAAGGCTGGTTAAGGCACACATCAACTCCATAATCTCAGACCCTAGACCAACTCCAATTTGCATACCACCCCAATAGATCTACAGACGATGCAATCTCACTTGTACTCCACACTGCCCGCACCCACCTAGATAAGAGAATGTTGTTCACTGACTACAGCTCAGCGTTCAACACCATAGTCCCTCCAAGCTCATCACCAAGCTTTGGAATCTGGGACTCAGCACCTCCCTCTGCAACTGGATCCTGGACTTCCTGACGGGCCGACCCCAGGCGGTGAGGACAGGCAACATCACCTCCACGCTGACCCACAACACAGGGGCCCTACAGGGGTGTGTGCTTAGTCCCCTCCTGTACTCCCTGTTTACCCACGACTGTTTGGCCACGCATGACTCAAACACCATAATCAAATTTGCTGACGACACAACAGTATATGTCAATCTAGCAAACCAACTAAAAGCAACTTTTTTTTTTTTTTTTTTTTTTTTTAAGTTATCCTGCTAGCCAGTTCAAATGATTAACATATCATTTAGCTGACAATGATTTCACTTTAGATCAATTGTCTACATTATTACAGGAACAAAAAAAATCTAAACAAGATCAATATTTACAAGTTAATGGCGAGCCAATTACAGAAAATAGCTTACGGGTGTGAGTGTGATGAAATAAAATTCTACTGAAGAATTTTAGAACTTGGACACTGTCTCGTTGGCCTAACGTTACATTCTAACATGCAGGTCATGTTCTTCACATTACTGTCTCTGGTAAACACATACTATATCAAATACAATTGTTTATTTGTCACATGCACAAGATAGAGAAGTTGTAGTGAAATGGTTACTTGCATAGTGGATTATTTTGTTTAGATATGTAGCTAGCTAGCTAACTAAACAATGAACCATAATTCCAACTCATAACGTCACTACCCTGCATGAATCTGCAGGTAGCTAACCAACTAGGTTAAATGTTAGCCACAGTACCAGTCAAAAGTTTGGACACACTTACTCATTCAAGGGTTTGTCTTTATTTTTACTATTTTCTACATTGTAGAATAATAGTGAAGACAAACTATGAAATAACACATATGGAATCATGTAGTAAGCAAAAAAGTGTTAAACAAATCAAAATATATTTTAGATTTTAGATTCTTCAAAGTAGCCACCCTTTGCCTAGATGACTGCTTTGCACACTTACTTTTTGACTTACTTTCTCGTGTTCTTCAAAAAAATAATGTCTCATGTGTTTTTGTTCTGCTTGACTTTAGATTTATTTTTTGATACTGATTACTGCATTGTTGGGAAAAGAGCAAGCAAGAAAGGCTTTGTACTTGTGCATGTGGAAATAAAAACTTGAAACATGGACATGCACAGGCATACCCCTCCGCTCCGACAGAACACAGGGGGTTCTGCAAAGTTTATGGTCATGACAACCCGAGACGAGGCCTGTCAGATCCCCTCTGGTGTGTACAGTAGAAGCACGCACAAACACACACACATTAAACACACACACGCAGCAGCACATCCTTTGAAGTACATTAAAGACCACAGGGTCAGCCTGTTGACCTCTGACCGGGGTCAAACAGGATGTTTGTTTCTCATTGCTCTGAGCCGACAGAAGATAGATGTCTTCACCCAAACATTAGATAATGAATTTGGAGAAGATTGTCTGTGCCCTTGACATTTCCGCTATTGTCTCCTCTCAATTCTGACTGTACTGTATTTGCTCAACAAAGTAAGACATCAGAAGTGATATGTGTGGTAAATATCCTTCTGTATTTTTTCAACCAGGTGTTAGGGACGCGATGAGACAGTGCATCTCCATGAACCCTGTAGTGAAGTCATCTCATCATGTCAGCGGCAGGATCACTAAGGTCACATCTGGTGGATCCTGGCTTAGGAGAGACGTACACAGAGTTTCCCCTACAGACCCCGGAGGTGTGAACTCGGCCACAGCAGAGGACCATTCGAATCCTGAGAGGAAAGAGACAGGCTTATTCTACGTTTTACCCAGGGAGTCCTACCTAGGCTTTTTATGCTGAAGCATGGGCCTTGTAAAAGGCAGAAGTATTAGTTTAGCTTGTATCTCACTCCCTATCTCTCTCTCTCTTCTCTCTCTTTGTTGATATATTCTCTCTCTCTTTCTCCATCGTCAACTCTCTCTCTCTATCTCTGAGTGAATTCATCTATGAATGGCACAGTAGACCATGGTGGGGCTTGCCCTTGACATTCTGTAATCTGTCAGCCATGCGTGTTAGCTGTTTAATGCATGTACCTAGATGATCACCCAGGAAACCACACACAGACGGACGGACTGACTCACAGACACACCAGGCTGTGGGACGTTTGTTAAATATGCTACATGATCATTGTTCAGATTTACACGCAAACAACAAGGTCGACACATCTTTCACGTGATACATTGCAGTATCATCCATTGTAAATACTATACATTACATTACAGTTACATGTGTAGAGCATACTAAAAGACGTGTATCATTCGTAGTTAAATACCTACTACACATCTATCAAATGTATTATTCACTCAACAAGATAATGGCTCACAAGTACCAAATTTATGAATCTGAAACATACATGTCAAGGTAACTACTGTAATGGTCACGGCTGAAGAGGATGAAATCTGACCATTGGATCATTGGGGGATATATCTTAAATTGTAATGGTGTAAATACATTTTTGAATGCCAAGGTCCGGCGGCCCGGTAGCAAACCTGAGGAAAACGCACTACCCTCCTCTGTGCCCAACAAAATAACACAAAACCCTTCCCAAAGCAAAAAGAAAGTTTACTTAAGCAGTCACTTGATTATTTAAAGTAACAGTCATGTCTCTGTCACTAACAAACACAGTTATGGGTGGGTATCTCTCACATTCACTCAAACGGCATAATGGGAAAAATGCTAATACTGCTTTACACCCTACAGTGTTAAAACAACATCCCCAGTGTTTAGTATTTAAAACCTAAATGCCTTGTGCTGAATAAACATTCATGTTATAAGAGTGTTACAACAAATAATCATTTTAAGTTGTTTACGATCTCAACATTGATGTGTTGTCATTGATTAAAGCTTTACAAAAAAGTGTTGTGTTCAGATCCTAAACACTTGGTTCTACATTGAAAACATGAATAAATACAGTTTATTGATTACAGATTCAGACAATGCTGTAAAAGTATTGTTATGGGAGAACCTCCCAGCAGATTTCCTCTGGTCCAGCCCTGGATGTCTAGAGGGAGAGTTACTGCATGAACCTCTGAACCTACACACAAACAATCACACACACCAACAGGGAGAATAGTTATCTGAGCTTCAATTAGAAGATACATTCGGATAGAGAATAGCTCAAAAGAGAGCCAATATCTAAACCCCAATACTGTGCTCAAATCAAATATATTTTTATTCATCATGTACACAGTTTACAGCAGGTATAAAAGCTGCAGCAAAATGCTTGTGTACTAGCTCCCTCAACATTTCAGTACAATAATCAATATCAATAATAAAAAGTCAAATAAACAAGTTATAGAAGAGGTAGTACATTTAGTAATAGCCTGATATGTACACAATAGGATATGTAGGACTATAGATTTATATATACCCATTTAAAGTGGGTAGTGTATTGGTCCCACATTTGAATACATATACATTTTAGTCATTTAGCACAGGGTTTCCCCACACTCAGTCCTGCTTCCCACACTCAGTCCTGCTTCCCACACTCGGTCCTACCGTACGAAGACACACAAAAATGGCATCTTTGAGTCCATCCAACTCCAGGCAAGCAGAAAAGGGTCCAACTGCCAAAATCTCGCACCATTCTTCAAAAAGTAATTACATTACGAACTTATTTGGATATCAAATCTAATGTATAAAACAATATATTTCACCTATACATTTTGTTGCGCATACTACATATGACAGGAGTAAGATGAGCAGTAGCAAACTCGTGCGTGACGCTGTCTCTCGCCAGGAGGTGGTGCTGATAAAACCTCTTGTCACACATGGTGCCACCATACGGCTTCACTCCCATATGAGTCATATGAGTGAAGCTGTATCTCCAACAAGATCTCACAGTCTCATGTAATTTCTTGACGTCCTTGAATAAACATCTATTTTTGACTTGTAAACTGACTTCATCTCCCGACGTCCTGTATTTAGGTACACAGCTCCCGCATGAGCTCCAAATGATTTATGCTCACAGAAACAACTCTACGGTTAACTTAAGCAAGCAGAAACAACTCTAGGGTTAAGTTAAGGCGTTCATTATGATTGGTTAACAGTTCAGGCAATAAGGATTAAGGTTTGGGATAGGTTTAATTAAATTAAAGCATTCTTTTCGGCCGTGATTGGGAGTCCCATTGGGTGGCTCACAGTTGGCCTAGCGTCGTCCGAGTTTGGCCGATGTAGGCCGTCATTGTTCTTAACTGACTTGCCTAGTTAAATAAAAGGTAAAATAATGGATGGATGGTGCAGCTGTCTAAGCAGCAATCTTCTGCTCTATAGACTGTAGGTTCAATCCAAGCTCTGGGCATCTGTTTTGATTATAATTTTTTTGAATGTGTCTCTCAACGTCCTGGGGTCCTGAAAACTATTGTCACACATGGTGCAAGCGTACGGCTATACACCCGTATGAGTTACGCTGCCTCAGCTGACGGTGGCAAAAAAACCTGACTTTTGTCACATGGTGCAATCGTATGGCTTCAAACCCACATGAATGCAGATAGTGTCTAAGGTGCAAATAGGCTCAAGTTAGGGTTAGCTGTTCAGCAGTCTGATGGCCTGGTTGTAGAAGCTGTTACCAGAGCCTGTTGGTCCGATAGTGCTTGCCACATGGGAACAGAGTGAACAGTCTGTGGCTTGGGTGACTAGAGTCCTTGACAATCTTCCACGAACACCGCCTGGTGTAGATGTCCTGGAGGGCAGGGAGCTCACCCCCAGTGATGTATTGGGCAGTCCGCACTACCTGATGTAGAGCCTTGCGATTGAGGGCGGTGCAGTTACTGTACCAGACAGCGGTGATGCAGACAGTCAAGATGCTCTTGATGGTGCAACTGTACAACTTCTTGAGGACCTAAGGTCCCATGCCAAATTTCTTCAGTCGCTTGTGGTTGAAACCACAGTGTCGGTGTGATTGGTCCATATAAGTTCCTCTTTTATGCGCACGCCGAGGAACTTGACGCTTTTGACCCTCTCCACTGCAGCCCCATCGATGTCAGGGGCGATCAGCTCATTGTTTTTTCTAACCTTGAGGGGGAGGCCTTCAGAAGGGCCTGGACATGCGCTGGCTTGAGCAGGGGGAGCTTGCGTGCGCTGCAGGATTTTAATCCATGACGGCGTAGTGTGTTACTAATGTTTTTCTTTGAGACTGTGGTCCCAGCTCTCTTCAGGTCAATGACCAGGTCCTGCCGTGTAGTTCTGGGCTGATCCCTCACCTTCCTCATGATCATTGATGCCCCACGAGGTGAGATCTTGCATGGTGCCCCAGACCGAGGGAGATTGACCGTCATCTTGAACTTCTTCCAGTTTCTAATAATTGCGCCAACAGTTGTTGCCTTCTCACCAAGCTGCTTGCCTATTGCCTATTGCCCATCCCAGCCTTGTGCAGGTCTACAATTTTATCCCTGATGTCCTTACACAGCTCTCTGGTCTTGGCCATTGTGGAGAGGTTGGAGTCTGTTTGATTGAGTGTGTGGACAGGTGTCTTTTATACAGGTAACGAGTTCAAACAGGTGCAGTTAATACAGGTAATGAGTGGAGAACAGGAGGGCTTCTTAAAGAAAAACTAATCTTACTGGTTGGTAGGTGATCAAATACTTATGTCATGCAATAGAATGCAAATTATTTATTTTAAAATCATACAATGTGATTTTCTGGATTTTTGTTTTAGATTCCGTCTCTCACAGTTGAAGAGTACCTATGATAAAAATTACAGACCTCTACATGCTTTGTAAGTAGGGAAACCTGCAAAATCGTCAGTGTATCAAATACTTGTTCTCCCCACTGTATATACCATCCTGAATGAATAAGTCCTGAGTGAATGAGTGATTATAGACCAGAGTTACTCACGGATGGATGCATAAATGGTAAACTAGGTCCTAAGACCACAACAGTTCCAGGTCTATGTTGCCCCGATGAGGCATTAAATAGTCTAATAGCCACCGGCAGGAAGGACCTCCTGCAGCGCTCTCTGGCACACCGTAGTGGGATCAGTCTGTGACTGAAAGTGCTCCTCTGCATCATAACCATGGCATGCAGAGGGTGGGTGACGTTGTCCATGATGGCCAGCAGTTTGGCCAGGATCCGTCTCTCCGCCACCTCCTCTAGAGTGTCAAGGCTAATCCCCTTATTTACCCGAGAAGCATCACTGGCCTTTATGTTGGTGCCCCAGCTCATCACTGCAAAAAAGATTGCACTGGCTGGAAGAATGTATGTAGTAGTTTACTGCACACATTGAAGGACCTGAGCCTCCTCAGAAAGTAGAGTTGGCTCTAGCCTTTTTTGTTCAGAGCCCCAGTGATACCAGCCCATTCCATTCTCCATATGGACTCCCAGGAACTTGTATGTCCCAACCATTTCAACATCCATACCCTGTATAGGGACTGCAGTCGGTTGGGCCTTGGTTCTCCTGAAGTCAACCACCATCTCCTTTGTTATGCTGATTTTGAGCTAAAGGTGGTTCTGCTCAAACCACACCACAAAGTCATTGATTGTGCTCCTGTACTGCTCCTCCTGCCCACCCCTGATGCACCTTACAATTACGGAGTCATCCGAGAACTTCTGTAGGTGGCATGTTTCAGAGTTATATCTGAAGTCTGAGGTGTAGAGGGTGAAAAGAAAGGGGGACAGGAACTTTCCCTTTGGGGGCCCCTGTGTTGCTCACTGCCAGTTCTGACACACAGCTCTGTAGCCGCACAAATTGTGGCCTACCGGTCAGGTAGTCCGTAACCCAGGAGTGTAAGGGTGATTCCACTTTCATCCTCTTCATCTTCTCACCCAGTAGCAGGGTCTGAATGGCATTGAAGGCACTGGAGAAGTCAAAAAACATAACCCTCACAGTGCAACCTGAGGTGTCCAGGTGAGAGTAGGCCCTGTGCAGATGGTAGATGCATCATCCACCCCGATGTTGCGCTGGTATAGATAGATAGATAGATAGATAGATAGATAGATAGATAGATAGGTACTTTATTGATCCCCCGGGGGGGAAATTTCATATGCGAACTGCAGCGGGTCCAGCGATGTACACAGGGGTCTGAGGTGAGCGAGGGCTAACTCTTCCAGGGTCTTCATGATGTGGGATGTTAGCGCTAATAATTGCTTCAGCTCATTGGCTCTGTCCTGGGTCCCGTCCGTCTGCCCACTGTTTGACTTTTTGAAGCAAGTGATTTTTCTCATACCCTTCCACACCTCTCTCACCTGCCTCAGCTTGTCCTCCATCTTTTCCTTATACCCTCTCTTCCCCTCAGCAATCCGCAACTTCAGCTCCCTCTGGACGCATTTCAATTTGTCCCTGTCCCCATCCTTGAAGGCCCTCTTCTTCTCATTCAGCAGGGTCTTCAGGTAGCTGGTGACCCAGGGTTTATTATTTGGAAAACAGCGTATCTTCCTGGTGGGTACAGTGTTGTCTACACAAAAATATATATAGTTGGTTATGCAGTTTGTAAGTCCATCAAAGTCCTCCCCATGAGCCTCACAGAGCACATCCCAGTCTGTTGTTTCGAAGCAGTCGCCTCTGGGGACCATCTCCTAATGGTCCTAATGGTCGCTGGCTGCTGTTAGACCATAGGCCTGTAGAGTGGGGTGAGGTGGACAAGGTTGTGATCCGATCTACCGAGGGGAGGGAATGCAGTGGAGTTGTATGCATCCTTCACATTAGCATATAACAAGTCCAGAGTTTTATTATTCCTGGTTGGGCACTTCACAAACTGTTTGAACGTGGGCAGCATTGAAGAGAGAGATGCATGGTTAAAACCCCCCGAAATCAACTTTGTGTGCTTGTGTACAGGGACAATGGTGGATAATGGTGGATACCAACATAAAATTCTGCATACCAACATAAAGGCGTCACTACAGACTCTAGTTCGATCCCGGGCTGTATTACAACCGGCCGTGATCGGGAGTCCCATAGGGCGGTGCACAATTGGCCCAGCATCGTCCAGGTTAGGGGAAGGTTTGGCTGGGGTAGGCCGTCATTGTAAACTAACTTGCCTAGTTAAATAAAGGTTAAATAAAAAATATATATATTTAAAAGTTTAACTTCTCCCTTCCCTTGCTTTGAGAAGTAGTACAGGGAGGATTCTGTAGTGGTAGTAATGTAGTAGAGGGAATCAGAAGTTCAGTGGAAGTGCGTTGGCTAATTAACCGATGCAGACCCTGAATCAACACTTCTGTGGCCTGCCATTGCACCTAAGCAGGGGCGGACTGGCTATCTGGCATTTAGGGCAAATACCAGATGGGCTGATCCATTTTGAGCCCAGTGGGCCTGTAACTAATTTTTATTTTTTTGCAAAATTATCATCATCTGGCTAATACTGGGGGCCTCAAGGAGAATATTGGGCCAGTGTCGGTGCCTGGAGGAAAATAATGGGCTGTTGTGTTTGAAATGCCAGGGCCAATCTTTGGTCCCAGTCCGCACCTACCCCTAAGCCTCTAGTGTGTGTGTGTGTGTGTGTGTGTGTATATAAACCTGTCTGTTAATGGTCTTCTCTATAATCCTAATCCAGGAGAGAGCAGTCCCATTAGTGTTTACTGTGTGTGTGTGTGTGTATGCGTGCGTGCGTGCGTGCGTGCGTGCGTAGCTCAGTGAACATTTATACACACACACACACACACACTGTACAATACACATCATTACCCATTTCTTACCTGTTTGTTGTTTCTTACCTGGTTTTCCATTTATATTTCGAGGTTGGATGTTAGCACAATAGCACGTGGGCGCACCGATTGGTGTCACCTCGTTAGTCAGTATGTATTACACCTGTGCTGGTTGGTCATCTCGTTAGGGGCAAGGTGTTTCACCTGTGCTGGTGCTATTTAGGAGTGGCTGGCCCAGTGCTCCAGTTGTCTTGAGAAATGTGGAGGGTTAACGCCTTTGGTTGATTTCTAGAAAAGCAATCCTTTATCAGATCTTCCCTGTTTTTGTTTTGCTCCACTTTTTGGTTTGCTTCCTGTCTTTAAGTTTGGTGTGGGTTATTTAGTGGCCGCTTATGGTGGGTGTCTTTTAGATCCCAGTTGTTGTTGCTATGCAACTTTCAGTGGACACCCCCATGAGTGTCTTTCAGAACCCCTCCTAAAACCCCGCCTGTTTCGTTTTGGTTGTTGTCAGTGACTCTTAGTTAGGTCCCCTTTCTGTTTGAGAGACACATTTTAGATTTTCTTGCAGGGGAACATTGTATTGTAGTTATCTCAACCTGTCTTCAATCTGTCCATTATGACATTATTTCAACCACATTTCAACCTGTCTGTAATGACTATATTGGAACCAGCTATGGCAGCATGGTATAGCAGCAGTCCATCACTGCATGTCAGTCCTTTAAAATGTGTTGATTTCATTACTGACTTACTAGCTTATTATGATTTGTGATTTGTGATGGATAGCTAACGTGGCCAGGAAAACCTCCAGGTCTCACTCATTATATTTTGGGTTTCGTTATTCAGGGTGATATTTTCCTGTTATAAAGAGGATATTGGTGATGCATCACATATCCTTTGAGATAATACTTTTTTGATAATGTAGTACAGTGATCTTTGCTTCTCTATGTTCATGATGAATTATTATTATAAAATATAGTACAAACAATAGACATGACCGGGGGCTAGTTTTCACAGCAAGCCAGACAGCATTAACCTTTAAACAGACAACAGGATATTTTTTCCAGCAGTGTGGGTGTATTGGAGGGAATATGAGCATGGGCCTGTCTTGTGTGTTGATGTGCATTCCCTTGTGTATCTGTGGGGATCCACTGGTTGGGAATGAAACCTGACGTTGGCCTCTGTTTACTTCCCACCTGCTGTGTGCGTCTTCCCTACAGACCCCTGCCTCAGTCAGTACCAGGCGGACACTGATGGTGCCTCCCCCGTCTCTCCCTCAGTTCCCAACACTCTCTCTGCTGTGCGGCTAATTCCAGGACTACCGTGAGCAGAGCGGCACTCCCTCCTCCCAATCCCGGCTCCCAGCAGCGTTCCTGTCATTCCGGTGGCCGCCGGAGGCTTGTTTCTCAGGAGGAAAATATGCAGGAGAACCAGTAGGGAGAGGGACGAGGCTTTGGAGAAAAGGACGTATAGCTCGGCTCAGAGCCCCCACTCTTCCATCTAGCTGTCCACCCCAATCACAAATGCAAAACTTCCACACCGATATGCAGGAATATGTATGCGCACACACACACACATCTCAGACCCCCATTGGCTACAGCCAACTATAAACAGCCAGATAGACCAATGCTGGCTTTCCTTGGAGAACAGTGATTTTGTAGGAAAATAATATGTCCCTCCTTGCTCCCTGGTTAATGGGGACGAGAAAGATGTTAAAGTGTAATCAGTCTAGATAGCATTATAGAAAAACTTACACTAACAAATATATTGTGTAGTTTGGTGTTATTTTTCAAATACAGATCACAGGTCCTTCCTTACATACTCAGAGCCCAATGGTTCTGTGTGACTCAGTGACCCCTCTCGTCTATGACACGTCTACTGTGACACCTAGCCCTCCGATGTGAATGTTTCAATATGCTGTCCGTGTGGCCTGACTCAAACATCTCCATCTATTGACGTGACACCTCTCTCTCTCCCTCACTCGCTTCTCCTATCCCTTGCTCTCTCACCCTCCCTCCTCTATTTATTGACATGACACCTTCTCCCTTTCAAACAATATGCTTTCCCCCTTGACATGACCTTGTCCACAGATTCCGTTCCACATAAATGAACACAAGGAAACAGACAATCCCTAGTGGGAAATTAACACAAATGTTGTTTTCTTTCCCATAGGGCCAGGGTCTTAACGGCATATGAGGAAACGGAGGTCTGATAAATAATACAAACATATACATTTTACACAAAGAAAATCATTTACGGGTCAACATCTAAATATTTCTCCCAGCTTTGATCAAAGCTCTGAACTCTTATATTCTTGATCTGACTGAGTTCTAATCGCAACTGCCTCTTTGAGAATGAGTGGAATCATGAACGGTGGTTTGTTTGTTATGTTTGCCTTGCTTTTAGTAGGACATTCACTACTCTCTCAAACGGCTAACTCCGGCCTCTCGTGGCACAGGCTAAGAGGCTGAGACGTGATATGAACTACCCCAGCTCGGAGTCGGCTCAAGTAGGCAACTAGAGACCCTGCTGACAGTGTGTATGCGAGATGCTGGTCAAAAGGTCATTTGAAAACCACCCTGGGACTCTTGCCCTGTCTACAGACATCCTCCAAACAAACAAAAAACAATTCTCTGAGAATGAGTACACAACTGGTAAATAGTCGCTTATACTGTATATACAGTCGTATGCAAATGTTTGGGCACCCCTCTGAGGCTGCATAATAATTTACTCTGTCGTCACAGAAAATTATCA
Source organism: Thymallus thymallus (assembly GCA_023634145.1). NCBI lineage: Eukaryota > Metazoa > Chordata > Actinopteri > Salmoniformes > Salmonidae > Thymallus > Thymallus thymallus. The sequence continues at coordinate 12,590,686 of CM042411.1, forward strand.
CAGTGGCATGCCATTCATTTTCTAATAAAAGCTGAGTACTGGGGTATTGTCCAGACAAAGATTTTTAGTGTAGCAATATTAAGTTGTATGAAATTAAATCAGATGTGAAAAATAGGCTATGCAAAACTTTGGGCACCCTTGTCATTCTGTTGATTTGAATACCTGTAACTACTTAGCACTGATTAATTGGAACACACAATTGGTTTGGTGAGCTCATTAAGCCTTGAACTTCATAGACAAGTGCATCCAATCATGAGAAAAGGTATTTAAGGTGGCCAATTGCAAGTTGTTGTTCTCTTTGACTCTCCTCTGAAGAGTGGCAACATGGGGGCCTCAAAACAACTCTCAAATGACCTGAAAACAAAGATTGTTCAACATTATGGTTTGGGGAAGGCTACAAAAAGCTATCGCAGAGATGTAAGCTGTCAGTGTCCACTGTGAGGAACATAGTGAGGAAATGGAAGACCACAGGCACAGTTCTTGTTAAGGCCAGAAGTGGCAGGCCAAGTAAAATATCGGAGAGGCAAAGGCGAAGGATGGTGAGAACGGTCAAAAACAGCCCACAGACCACCTCCAAAGACCTACAACATCATCTTGCTGCAGATGGTGTCACTGTGCATCGTTCAACAATTCAGCGCACTTTGCACAAGGAGAAGCTGTACGGGAGAGTGATGCGGAAGAAGCCTTTTCTGCACACACGCCACAAACGCACATTTGGACAAGCCAGCTTCATTTTGGAATAAGGTGCTGTGGACTGATGAAACAAAGATTGAGTTATTTGGTCATAACAAGGGGCGTTATGCATGGCGGCAAAAGAACACAACGTTCAAAGAAAAACACTTGCTACCCACAGTAAAATTTGGTGGGGGTTCCATCATGCTGTGGGGCTGTGTGGCCAGTGCCGGTACTGGGAATCTTGTTAAAGTTGAGGGTCGCATGGATTCCACTCAATATCAGCAGATTCTTGGGAATAATGTTGAAGAATCAGTCACAAAGTTGAAGTTACGCCGGGGCTGGATATTTCAACAAGACAACGACCCAAAACAATGCTCAAAATCTACCTTTATGCAGAGGAACAAGTACAATGTTCTGGAATGGCCATCCCAGTCCCCAGACCTGAATATCATTGAGAATCTGTGGGATGATTTGAAGCGGGCTGTCCATGCTCGGCAACCATCAAACCTAACTGAACTGGAGATGTTTTGTAAGGAGAAATGGTCCAAAATACCTTCATCCAGAAAACTCATTAGAGGCTGTTATTTTAGCAAAAGGAGGCTCTACTAAATATTTATGTGATTTTTCTGTTGGGGTGCCCAAATTTATGCACCTGTCTAATTTCGTTTTGATGCATATTGCACATTTTCTGTTAATCCAATAAACCTCATTTCACTACTGAAATATTACTGTGTCCATCAGTTATTTGATAGATCATAATGAAATTGCTGATCCAAACACCCAATTATTTATAAATGGAAATCATGGAAATTGTCAGGGGTGCCCAAACTTTTGCATACGACTATGTCAGTCAGTCAGGTGGCTAGCTGCTAAAAAATACTTATATTGTAGAAAAAATGAAGGGCTCTGGCTAGCATTACTTAGCCAGCTAGAAGGATGAAGTAAGACGCTAACGTTAAACGGAACCTTCCTCAACAGGAGCAAACAATATATGCTACTAAGAGTAGGCTACTGAGAGAGACCGTGATGTGGAGCTCGGTGGTGAGGCTGAGGCAGGCTGCAATGCATGCAAGAGAGAGGGAGATTCTCAAACTTGGGGTTAGGACCCATGTGGGGTCCCCTTAGAAAATCTGTACTAATCTTATTAAACAGGAACTTTAAAAAATGAAGATGCAATATGTTTCAGAGTGAACATCTCCACATGGTTTATCTTCCCTATAGACCTAGCCTAGATTCAAATGTAATCAAAATGCAAACAATACAGTTGTAGAAATGTCATATGTTTCCGTTTATATCGGTGGTTGTTCGTCTTATCTCGATCGCCCACTGGAGTTTATAGTTTACTCATTACCCACCTTTTTTTATTTTACCACTACATCACTGATATTAATACAAAATCATAAGAAATATTCGAAAAATTCCTGTGAATGTGATAATAATCACTGATTTGTGTGGACGTCTGTTTGTGCTCTATTGATGTCTGTTTGTGCAGAGCTTGATTAGTAATGCCTAGGAATACAAATTTGAATGCTATGTAATTTTAGAAAATATATACACTACCGTTCAAAAGTTTGGGGTTACTTAGAAATGTCCTTGTTTTTGAAAGAAAAGCAATTTTTTGGTCTGGTAAAATAACATCAAATTGATCAGAAATACAGTGTAGACATTGTTAATGTTGTAAATGACTATTGTAGCTGAAAACAGCTGATTTTTATTGGAATATCTACATAGGCCCATTATCAGCAACCATCACTCCTTTGTTCCAATGGCACATTTGCTTCTTTTTGCTGTTCTCCAAATAGCATTTTAAAGTGTTTTAATTGTATAGAAATGCAGTAAATGCCCCCCCCCCCCCTTCCAGACCTCCACTAAAATTCAAACCCTGGTTATTGCCCTGGGTGTTTCTAAAGATTTATTATCTCCTCCCCTCTGCAGATGGTGGGTGCCATATCTGATGTTTTCTTTTCTTACATCAAACCAGACGGGTACCTTAACCAGATGCATATGTGTCGCCACGGTTACCTGACAACCCTCTGCAGATGGAACGGTGTTACACCGAAACTCCTCAGGTAGGGCTGTAGGGAAGATCACAGAACCAGATTAAATAAATTGGTTGAATTTGTTGGGAAATTACTTGTTTTAAGAACTGTTTATTCAGTTTGCAATGTTGCGAGTTGATCATCATAATTTTCAGAACATACAGTACATGTAATGGTGTAGACTCGTCCATGCAGAGCCAGGCACACATTTTGGCAGAGGTTCTTTTGAATATGTATCACTGGCTCATCATTTATTGAACATTTTGTTTGTCTGTTTTATTTACAGAACGTAGGGAGTCCCCATGGTACTAGCAGAGACTACTGCGGCTAGAGAGAGCACACACCCCCTTGTCAGCATGTTTTTTTGGTGTGTCAGATTAGCATGTTAAAATATGTACAAATTTAAAACATGTAGAGATTTTAGATGATGAGCCGGCCTTGATTTCTACGTGACGGTATGGGTGTTTCTGAGAAGAATTATATATTCTCGAACAGCAGCTCCAGTATCGAGATTTACATCCTACTTTTAGCATTCCGCCTATTATAATCTCCATGGCAATACACTAGAACGTGACCAAAGCTCTAAATGAGCTAATTTGAATACAAAACAGATCAAAACATTCCTATTTTAGAGGGATTTTCCAGAGTGATTTCTTAGATTTCCTCAGGCCTATAGACTTGACCCTAATCCGGTTAGTGTGAGTCAATATGATAATAATAAGTTGAAAATGTACTCATCACAGAGACAGCCATGACATTAATATTCCTTACATAGTACTTAAAGATGCACGGCCATGCACTATGATAGGCATAACAGACATAGGCTAATATTTCCTATCAGACTTCCAAGGCTTGGTCTATTTGCAATAATGGTTTGTTATGGGAGATATCATTGGTGAACTCAGATACAGTAAATTTTCTCATTTGAAATGGCTGCATGTGGTCCATTGTAAATAGCCATGTGGATTTTTCGGAGTGAATTTGTACAGTAATGTTCAATCACTAAAATGAAATGGCAAGGTGTCAAAGAAGAGATCTTAATTTGATGATAGCAGCCTTGCACTGTCATACTCTGTTTTTGCATTTGTGTGTGTATGTGCACGCATGCATGTGTGTGTGTGCATGTGTGTTGTCTTTATGTGCCGTCTGTGTACATGTCACCTGTCAACAGAGAGGGAGCGAGGGAGACAGAGAGAGTGGGAGAGAAAATGAGAAAGAGAGAGACAACTGCACAACTACATTGATATCCATTCGAGCCAGAGCCAGACTTGATGTAGTCTTTGACCTCTTCCACTCCCAGAGGATCAGCTGGAGCCTGGCCATACAGTTCAGCTGCCAGGAACACTGTTCTCCCCTGACCTCTAACCCCTCGCCCCCCAGGACGATCTGTAGGGAGAGAAAGCCAGACCAGGAAGCCATATTCTGCCAAACAGGTTTGTCCCCTCGACTGATACTCCAGGCGGCCGGCCGATTGGCCAAATTGGCTTTCCCCTTTTGGAGTACTGCAATTTGCAGATCTGGTTCCACATAGTGCATGCCCACGCGTACACATGTAGTCCCTTAACCTGACCCTGGTCATGTTTTAGTCCAGCCATCAGGAGGTCATTACTGTAACTAGGGGACAGACAGCTGCAGTCAGGGCCAGGCTACAGGCCCGCGTCAAGCCAAAATGTATCATTCACTCAAACCTGGGTTTGGATGGGTCTGATTCTGAAAGTTCCAAACCCTATCTCTGCCCAGCCTGCCTCTCTCTCGCTCTCTCTCTCCTGCAGTGTCCACTTTCAGTCACAGTGGGTAGGTCGTGAGCTACTGTAAATCCTTGATGGTGTTCATTAGAAATGAACAAGATAAATTATTACGACAACTGTTCTTATTGATTGAGTTCAGGAGGGACCTAATTTATCATGAAATCATTGCACAGGAAGCATAATACTGTATATGTATAACCAATACAACCTCCAAAACATTTTTTTTTAATTATTATTAATTTTTTTAAATTTAACTAGACAAATTCTTATTTACAATGACGGCCTACCCCGGCCAAAGCTGGGCCAATCGTGCTCCGCGCTATGGGACTCCCAACCACAGCTGGATGCAGCCTGGATTTGAACCAGGGACTGCAGTGATGCCTCTTGCACTGAGATGCAGTGCCTTAGACCGCTGCACCTCTCGGGAGCCCAAAACAACATAGAACAGTACATGTGAGTATCATGCTATATAGAGTATAGGAAGTCAGAATGTTAAGTATCTCTCCTCTGCATGCAAATTCATCTTTATTGCTCTTTATGTTGTGTTGGAGGGCTCTCTCTCGCTCTCTCCTGTACGCCCTTCCTTCCCCAATTATTTATCAGCATATGTAGTCTATTTGCTTCGGCAATGAACCATTCCTGGTGTCGTCTCACACAGATGTCTTAGCCAGATTTATACTGAGATGAACAGTCAAGATATTCCTCCATTTTCCTTATTAGAACCCTTGCCTCGAACAACCATATGTGGGTTTTTAATTTTCTGAATATTACTGTTTTTGTATCTTATTGGTTTACTGTGGTAAAATTCTGGAACTCTCGATTATTCATATTGACGAAACAACTAGAAACAACTAAACTATCCGAACTGGAGATATATTGTTCTCCTTTGCAAGGGTTTATTAGTAGGGAAACAGTCTCCTTACCGCCTCTAAAAAGCTCATATACATACAGTATCAAGCCCTGTTTTGGTTATAATTCATGTTAATAACATTAACATATCCACATTAATTACAGCGAGGAGAGGGGACATAAAAGTGTTTTGGTTCAAGGATGCTGGACGTACACATACAGTATCATACCTGATTTGGTCATAATTCTCCTTAATGTCCTAAGTTAATATATCCATATAATGTACGACAAGGAAAGTGGATATTTTAGCATAGTGTTTTGGTTCAAGGATACTGGAGGTACACATACAGTATCAAACCTGCTTTGGTCATGATTATCCTTAATGTCCTATGTTAATATATCCATATAATGTACGACAAGGAAAGTGGATATTTGTGTTTTAGTTAGAGGATACTTGGAGGTAAATAGTTTGTTTACTTTGCTCTGTAATGACTCAGATGAAATACAGTTTCTGCTTATGATACAGTCTGTGTTTTGACTAGGGGACACACCTGGGTTCAAATACTATTTCAACAAATGGATTAGTCTCCAAAGTGAACGTGCTGCCCCTCTAGAACTCCAGGTACACTAAAGCAAAAGCTCAAAGTAGAGTGCAAGAAGATTGTCATATACGATCTGAACCCAGGTGTGCTGGGAAAGGGTGTTTTTAGATTGATGTTTTGGACATTTTTGCTCTGAGCTTCAGTGACATGATCAACCCCCTTTCCTTTCTATGATGTGACTTGGTTTCCTTTCATGTGTTTCAGCATCACACGCTCACAGCCAACAGGCACTGAGCCCACAGACGGCTGCAGAGTTAAAGGTGAACTATTACTCACAGACAACCTTTCCTTTCTCTCCATTATGCTTTATGTCTTCCGTGGACTCGCACACACCACATGGTAACATTGTGAAACTTGATAACGTGTGTGTGTGTGTGTGTTTATGCATGTGTTTGATAGTGGAATTACCCACTTCCCCTTTAAATGGTCACATTCTTCAGTAAGGTGCAGCAAGAAATATGTTTTTTATTTAACCTTTTTTTAACTAGGCAAGTCAATTAAGAACAAATTCTTATTTACAATGACAGCATACACCGGCCAAACTCGGACGATACTAGGCCAATTGTGCACTGCCCTATGGGACTCCCAATCACAGCCAATTGTGATACAGTCTGGATTTGAACCAGGTTGTCTGTAGTGATGCTTCTAGCATAGAGATGCAGTGTCTTAGACCACTGCACCACTTGGGAGCCCCCAAATGACACACCTCATCCTGCATACGCAAACATACACACACTTATGGCATGTTCATATGGTACGATATTAACCTCTAGGGGGCCCCCAAACAACTTTTTCATAATATGCTATCTGGGGGAGCCCAACATCCAGGGGGCCACAACCGATGTGTTCATATGCTATCTGGAAAAAGTGAATGCTTGAGAATATTCACTGAGTGTAAAAAACATTAGGAACGCCTGCTCTTTCCATGACATAGACTGACCAGGTGAATCCAGGTGAAAGCTAAGATCCCTTATCGATGTCACTTATTAAATCCACTTCAGTAAGTGTAGATGAAGGGGAGGAGACAGGTTAAAGAAGGATTTTTAAGCCTTGAGACATGGATTGTGTGTGCGCCGTAGAGTCCACTCAATATTGTTTTGTCCATTCAGTGCATGTGTAGAAAACACACAAACAGCTTAACATTAGAACGGTGATTTAGGATGAATGTTTGGCCTCTTATTACAGTAACTAAAAGTGGAGTAAGAAAAACATTACCAGCATTTATTATTCTTATAGTCTGACTTTGATGTCAATATCAATGTGAGAAATCTCTTGTAGGAGGTAATAATGGAGCTTTGTAACTATTGTAACTGAGCTCTCTTTCACTCTCTCCCTCCATCCCTCTCATTCTCCCCTATTGTCATCATACTGTAATATCTGCCAATTAAGTTTTAAATCAGCCTCCCAAGATGACACACATTTACAAGGATTCTGGAGATAAAGTGTTAAAGAACCTGCCATCCTCATCTCCCCACATGACCAGTAACACCCATTGTAGCTTTTCTATTTAACCAATATTTTATTTGGCACAGAGCTGGGGTTTTGAAACTAAATAATGAAGGCAGACAATCTTTCTAGATCATTCCAGTTGTTATTTTTGCCTGCTAGTTGGGTCTGCCTCTGCCTGTTTAATAATACATTTGTTTCATTAAAGCCGGACTTCATATGGTGAGGAGGTCGACTGGAGAACTCTGTTTCACCTTAAGGTCGTAAACCATTTAGAAAAGCTGTCAAATTTGGGGGAGAACTCACCACCAACCCAACGTGCCTTTGCCTTATAAAAAAGCAAATTGTTAAATATGGTATTATATGGGGCTTAAGGTATTCCCAACAACACACAGTGTTATTCAGGGGCTCACAGCTCTCACTAATGATCATAGGACTGGAAGCACTGGAGCAGAGAGTCTCTCGGGGAGTCTCCCCTGTCTCTCCAGCAGAGCCCTGGAACCCGGAACCAGCCACCACGGAGCTGCTGCTGCCACGTGGAGTTGCAGTCATTATTTTATATTAGGACCATGATGATGGCACACTTTCCATGAGCCCAACCAACCAAGTCTTACTGTACTGTGGCACTCACGGCATGGTCTGTTCTCACTCCTGGGGGGAGGGGTGTGCGTGCGTGCGTGCGTGTGTGTGTGTGTTACTGCCTGTCTCTTTTCCAACAAGTTCTCACAGTCTCAATGCAGAATAAGACGTTCATCAATGTTTCTCACATTTCTAAGTAGCTCCAAACGTCAAATTTCCAAATGTTTTTGACACACTGGATTGACTCCTCCTTCTCAGTGTCATTCGGTTTCTCCAAACATGAAATTTCAAAGTTGCTCCAAATGCAAAAACAACAACTGGCCACCACTGGGATCAAACATACAACCTGATCCCAAACCTTAACCCTTCCTGTAACCATTTGAAATGAGTGCGTGCCTAAACTTTACGTTTTAACCCTATCCAAAAGCCAGCCATGTCCACAACACCCTAGCAAAACCCAAACCTACTTGATGGTAATAGGTCATGGATAGACATCCAATTTTGAAGTCACCCTTGATCTGCCTGCTCTTTTCTACTTTTGTCTAGCAACACACTCCAGTCTTACAATGTAATGGTTCTGTGCTTTGTCTGTAATCACCATTACTGTTATAGTACATGTTATACTACACAGTACCTTGTACAGTATCTACTAAGTTATACAGTATATCAGTTAGTTATTACTCAAATGATTATTGTTACAACCAGGATCTCAAACGGTTTAAAAGGGCCTGACATGGCTGGTACAGTTGAAGTCGGAAGTTTACATACACTTAGGTTGAAGTCATTATTTCACTTATAATTCACTATATCACAATTCCAGTGGGTCAGAAGTTTACATACACTACCTTGACTGTGTCTTTAAACAGCTTGGAAAATTCCAGAAAATGATGTAATGGCTTTTTGACATCATTTGAGTCAATTGGAGGTTTACCTGTGGATGTATTTCAAGGCCTACCTTCAAACTCAGTGCCTCTTTGCTCGACGTCATGGGAAAATCTAAAGAAATCAGCCAAGACCTCAGAAAAAAATAGTAGACCTCCACAAGTCTGGTTCATCCTTGGGAGCAATTTCCGAACGCCTGAAGGTACCATGTTCATCTGTATAAACAATAGTACGCAAGTATAAACACCATGGGACCACGCAGCCGTCATACCGCTCAGGAAGGAGACGCGTTCTGTCTCTTAGAGATTAACTTACTTTGGTGTGAAAAGTATCTATATCTACAGTAAAACAAGCCCTATATCGACATAACCTGAAAGGCTGCTCAGCAAGGTGGTAGCATCCTGTTGTGGGGGTGCTTTGCTGAAGGCGGGACTGGTGCACTTCACAAAATAGATGGCATCATGAGGAAGGAAAATTATGTGGATATATTGAAGCAACATCTCAAGACATCAGTCAGGAAGTTAAACCTTGGTCACAAATGGGTCTTCCAAATGGACAATGACCCCAAGCATACTTCCAAAGTTGTGGCAAAATGGCTTAAGGACAACAAAGTTCAAGGCATTGGAGTGGCCATCACAAAGCCCTGACCTCAATCCTATAGAAAACTTCTGTGCAGAACTGAAAAAGCATGTGCGGGCAAGGAGGTCTACAAACCTGACTCAGTTACACCAGTTCTGTCAGGAGGAATGGGCCAAAATTCACCCAACTTAATGTGGGAAGCTTGTGGAAGGCTACCCGAAACGTTTGACCCAAGTTAAACAATTTAAAGGCAATGCTACCAAATGCTAACTGAGTGTATATAAACTTCTGACCCACTGGAAATGTGATGAAAGAAATAAAAGCTGAAATAAATCATTCTCTCTACTATTATTCTGACATAAAATAAAGTGGTGATCCTAACTGACCTAAGACAGGCAATTTTTACTAGGTTTACATTTCATGAATTGTGAAAAACTGAGTTTAAATGTATTTGGCTAAGGTGTATGTAAACTTCTGACTGTATTTATTTCAAAGAAACACAAGGCGTGGCTCAGATTGTGTATCTGTGAGCTGGGTGCTCCACCAGCAGTCAGCCTGGTGACCTGGAGGAAATAAGGTCTGGACGTACAGTCTGAGTCTGAGCGTAGCCCATCTGGTAGGACTATGAATAAACATAGTGAAGGAGATGTGACTGTTGTCTTATCAGACAGGTGACTGGGTGAGGATGGTGTGTGTGTGTGTGTGGAGGGGGGTATGGTGTGTGTGTGTGTGTGTGTGTGGGGGGAGGGGATATGGTGTGTGTGTATCACTCACAGCACATACAGTCCTAGCCTGGCTCTCCTCTCCTTCCAGCTGCTTTACTCCTCCACTCTGCCCGCTCCGCCATCCGACAGGAGAAAAAAATGAATTAGTCAAATCAGGGCCAGTGCTAATGAGGAAAAAAACATTCATTTCCCACACATTTGCCGCCCAATCTGAACGCCTCGCTGGACGAACAAAGCAAAGAACATAGAACAGGGAACAGCCTCCTGGGCCGTGTGCAATTCTGGGCGGCCAGGCGGGAGGGTTGGTAGGTGTCGGGTTGCGTCTGGCCAGCGTGTGGCCTATCTCTGCTCCACTGGGTGTCAGGCGGCCGGGTAGGGTTCCACCTCGCATCAAGACACACAATGCAGCAAAAAAATACAGCCTGATTAGTTCCTTCCTCCTACAAAGGCAGCTTAATCCCTGGTAAAACAGCCTGTCTGTGGGGAGAGAGTAAACGGAGGACTGGAGTCCAACCTGCCTTCGCCCCGTTGGAGAGGCGAGAGGCAAGAGATGATAGATGAATGGTATTACTCACGCTGACCTGTGCGAAGGCTCAATGTCTGTCAAGGAAATGGAATTGCTCTGGAGGCTGATGAAAGCGACTCCACTTGCTCTTATTTGCTGTTATTTGCAAGGCTAATGTTCACACATTGTGGCATGTGTATGGTGTGTGTGCACGCCGGCGTGCGTGCATGTGTATTTGACAGCTTAGAATGACCTCATTGCCTCAGTGGCAAACATGATCCATCACTAATTTCTATTGCAACTGAATCCTGATGATTTTAGTTACTGTTATTGTGTAAAACGTTGTATCTGCAGCCCATGTGTACCACAGAAAAAGACAGATGCTGTGGCTCAGTAGAACGCTGTACAACTCTATAACACTCCGATTTACAGAGGTCAGTCTCCTTACTTCCTTTAGCTCTCAAAGACTGCATTGTAAAATACACACCATGGGTTTCTATATATATTTTAAGTGCCAGGTACTTCAAAGGCCCTTACTTCGATCATTTAAGCCAGATCAAAGTGGAACATAACATGAACTGAGGTTGAAGTGATCTGGAAGAAGTCAATAAGGGGATATTTAAACTCAGGTGAGTAACACACTATCAAGGCCATTAAAATCATCATTGATACCCGCAACAACCTTCACACACGCACAGAGACAAGCCTCTGCTCTCACATATACAGCGGCTGAAATAAGTATTGAACATGTGCTATTGACATGACATTTTCACCAGATATTGGTAACAACCCAAGTAATCCATACATACAAAGAAACCAAAACAAATAAGTTCAGAAATTAAGTTGTGTGTAATAATGTGAAATGACACAGGGAAAAAGTATTGAACACATGAAGAAAGGGATGTGCAAAAAGGCATGGAAAGCCAAGACAACAGCTGAAAACTATCAGTAATTAAAAAGCAATCCAGCCCCCTGTCAGTGCAAATTAATATCAGCTGGTTTAGTTCCAACTGATGGCCTACAAAAAGGTCTCATTGCCATGGTGTCACACAAGACACATCTCATGATGGGTAAAAGCAAAGAGCTGTCTCAAGACCTTCGCAACCTAATTGTTGCAAAACATAATGATGGCATTGCTTATAGGTGCATTTCTAAGCTTCTGAATGTTCCAGTGAGCACTGTTGGGGCCATAATACGGAAGTGGAAAGACAATAATTTCACCATAAATTTGCCTCGACCAGGTGCTCCTCGCAAGATTTCTGACAGAGGAGTGAAAAGAATAATCAGAAGAGTTGTCCAAGAGCCAAGGACCACTTGTGGAGAGCTTCAAAAAGACCTGCAATTAGCAGGTACTGTTGTCTCAAAGAAAACAGTAAGTAATGCACTCCACCGCCATGGCCTGTATGCACGCTCACCACGCAAGACTCCATTGCTGAAAAAAAAGCATGTTGAAGCTCGTTTAAAGTTTGCTGCACAACATTTGGAAAAGCCAGTGAAATACTGGGAAAATATAGTGTGGTCAGATGAGAGCAAAATTGAACTGTTTGGATGTCATAATACACACCATGTTTGGAGGAGAAATGGAACTGCACATCACCCTAAAAACACCATACCAACAGTGAAGTTTGGAGGTGGGAACATCATGGTGTGGGGCTGCTTTTCAGCAAATGGTACTGGCAAACTTCACATAATTGAAGGAAGGATGAATGGGCAAATTCTTGATATTCTTGACAAAAATCTGCTGCCATCTACCAGGATGATGAAGATGAAACGAGGGTGGACATTTCAGCAAGACAATGATCCCAAACACACAGCCAAGTAAACTCTCAATTGGTTTCAAAGAAAGAACATGAAGCTGCTAGAATGGCCCAGCCAATCACCAGACTTAAATCCCATTGAATCCCATGGAAAGAACTGAAGATCAAGATTCATAGAAGAGGCCCACGGAACCTTCAAGATTTGAAGACTTTTGTGTGGAAGAATGGGCCAAAATCACACCAGAGCAATGCATGCGACTAGTTTCTCCATACAGGAGGCGTCTTGAAGCTGTCGTTACTAACAAAGGCTTTTTTACAAAGTATTAAATAAATATCAGTAAGTGTGTTCAATACGTTTTCCCTGTGTCATTTCACATTATTACACAACTTAATTTCTGAACTTATTTGTTTTGGTTTCTTTGTATGTATGGATTACTTGGGTTGTTACCAACATCTGGTGAACATTTCATGTCAATAGCACCTTTGGAAATATATTTACTGAGGAAAATGGTGACGTGTTCAATACTTATTTCACCCGCTGTATGTGCTGTGCCGTGGGAGGAGGAAATGGACAGTCACCACCATCCCTTAATAGTTACTAATGATATAGCTGAGATCCATATAGCCTCCATCCCTCCATCCCTCCTTCCACAGCAGTCCAGCAGTGGCACAGCAGTGGCCTGTGTCACCCTCTCTTCCAGTGTCTTTGGAACATCCAGGTGCCTCATTACATTTCCTGTCTCTCAGATCAGGGGAGTTTACTTTCTTTCTTTCTTACTCGGGGTCTGTTTTGAAGACTTGCTTGCCTAGTGGTTAAAAGCATTTGGCCAGTAACTGAAATGTCGGTGGAAGAATTAGCTTTTCTGCCCTTGAGTAAGGCTGTTAACCCCCAACAACAACAACTACTCCCCTGATTCAGAGGGGTTGGGTTAAATGCGGAAGACACATTTTGGTTAAATGCATTAATTTGTGCTAGGTATCCCCTTGCCATGCTGACGCTCTTTCAGTCTCTAGCTATCTGCATGTTGACACACACACACACACACACGTGCCGGGAGAAGAAGGATCCTATTGATCAGGAGCAGATTGTTTCTTGATGTCATATAATCCAGCTCCCTTGGTTATTGTTATGCTATTTTGGGGTCTACTTCCCAACTCTTTCAACTCAAACTTATACACATGAATGGTGTCAGGCTGCTGATATTTCAAAATGAGGGCTCTCATTAGGAGTATTTAAGAAAAAAATGCTGATCACATTACAGGAATATTCTGTTACACCAGAGGAGGCTGGTGGGAGGAGTTATAGTAGGACGGGATCATTGGAATGGTTGGAATGGAATCAATTGAACGGTATCAAACCTATGGAGACCACATGTTTGACTGCGTTCCATTTATTCCATTCCAGCCATTACAATGTGCCCATCCTCCCATAGCTCCTCACACCAGCCTCCTCTGTGTTAAACATACAGGAAGCTAGCTCGGATCTAAAGTAAAGGAATGTAGAATTAGGCATTTTTTTCAGTAACAAATGATAGGCCTGCCTCTCAGAACATAGCAGATTGCCAACTCATTGTCAAATAATACATCTGAAATAACATGGACGAATGCGGTTTGTTCAGTGAATGTGTTACAAGGTTACTTAGGGAAAAATACATATCTGGTTATAATGATCACCTTTTGTTTCTGTAGGAGACGTTTCATGAAAAATCGTTTTGTTATGAGCTGATGCACTTGGCACAAGGCTTTTTAATAAAGGGTAAAGAACTGAATACCAGCGTGTTCTGAAAAATGATGCCCTAAAGTATTTTGTCTGATACTTTCCCCTCTCTCTTACATGCACGCACACAAACACACCCACGCACTCACACACACAGACTACACTGCCCAGTAAATATGCAAATCAAAAGATCAGAAAAGCTACAGGCTTTTTGTCAAGTATCCAGCAGTGGATAGTGTGGGAAGCTGCAGGGATGTGTCTGAGGACCTATCCAATTTGACTCTGCGCCTTCACTACCCTCACTGCACCCTCACTGTGCCTTCCTGCTCTACTGTCTTACCCTCTCTAGTGGAGACGAGTGTGTCCCTCCCGCTCTGCTGTCTTACCCTCTCTAGTGGAGAAGAGCTTGTCCCTCCCGCTCTACTGTCTTACCCTCTCTAGTGGAGATGAGCGTGTCCCTCCCGCTCTGCTGTCTTACCCTCTCAAGTGGAGACGAGCGTGTCCCTCCCGCTCTGCTGTCTTACCCTCTCAAGTGGAGACGAGCGTATCCCTCCCACTCTGCTGTCTTACCCTCTCTAGTGGAGACGAGCGTGTCCCTCCCGCTCTGCTGTCTTACCCTCTCTAGTGGAGACGAGCGTGTCCCTCCCGCTGCTCCCCCTTCCACTCTTCCCATTCCCCAATGTTTTTTGTAACCTAATGTTTTCTGCTGAATTTGGCGGGGACCCTAGCACTGGGGATGTATGTGTGTGTGTGTGCGTGCGTATGATGTGGGGAAGGAGTGCTTAGCAGTAAAACTGTCATCTTTAAATCAAGCCGAGTGGTTGGACTACCCCTGGTGCAGTCGTGATTTACACCACCCTGCGGTGCCTCACTCTTTTCTCAGACCTCAGAATTATAAACGGTGGAGGAATAAAAACTGCATATTTACTTAGGTGCAATATTAATCACTCATTAGGTCCCCAGTTTAACAGGGAGGAAGGGTGCTGAGCATTTGTACACTCACCGGCAGACAGAGTGCTGGTTTATTGTCTTGTTGAAAGGGCTGGCTATGGATGGGAACACGGAAGGAAAGGCTACTTATTTCTGAGAGGAGGATGGAAGCAATTACCACTTTGAGCAGCTGGGAGAGGTCCAAGGCCCAGCACATCAATCAGAATTACTCTCCCTATAGTGCAATACATATGTAAGAGCGCCCCCAGGTGGGAGAGTGCTCCATCACACCAGGGAGTTGGGCATTTGTGAGGCTTTTGAAAGTTAACATTTATTTTTTAATCAAAATTATTTTTTTTGTATAAATGTCTTCTGGAATGTGAGCTTTCATTTGCCTTAATAACAAACTTGTATGCCATCTGTAAATAAAAACATTACCAGCCTAGTTGGTTTAGCCATGGAAAAAGACAGTAACCTTCCTGCTAGCCATGATTGGCTGAGATAATGGATGGGCTGGACATGCCGAGAGATGAGTTCGGATTGGTCTGCTCAGTATTTGAAGGTAATCCTTTCTACCGCTGCTTTTTTGAAAGATATCATGAAGAACTGCATAAGTGTTGCTAATGCTCTCCACTTTCTGGAGGACAGAGTTTTGAAATCAGTGGAATGCCCGGTGGAAGCAGAGTATGATAGCTAAGGAGATGGAGAAAATTCTGCCGTAGGTAGTTGAAAAGAGAACACACAGATGAAGGCTGTTGTATAAAAGACCTGTCACCGGATTACATCTTCAAACTAAAATTAACCATGGCAGCCGTGACAGAGAGGATGAAGCGTTCTATCTAGCTTCAGATATTATACATTTCTAATTTTGTCAGTCATTTTCATTGCAAGTTAAAACGTACTGTTAACTAGCAGGCCTGCTCATTAGCCAACGATCTGTGTAGTAATATTAATCAAGCCATTTGCATTGCTAGTTATAGTTATAACCTAGCTAGTTGGTTAGCATTACCTATCTGCAGATTCATGCAGGGTAGTAACATTATGAGTCGGGATTATGGTTCATTGTTTAGCTAGCTACCTAGCTACATGTCTAAACAAAATAATCCACTATGCAAGTAACCATTTCACTGTACCGTTTACAGCTGTATCCTGTGCATGTGACAAACGTAGATATTATTTGATAAAGTGTGCTTACCAGAGATGGTAATGTGATGAACAACATGACCTGCACCAAAGTCAAATTAGGATAGAATGTTAGGCTAACAAGACAGTGTCCAAGTTCTAAAATTCTCTGGTAGAATGCCAGGCTTTTAATTAATCACAATCACAACCGTTAGCTAATTTCTGCAATTAACTCGCCTTTAACTTGTAAGTAATGATCTTGTTGTGAGTTTATTTTCCTGTAATAATTATTAATTATTAGTCAGCTATATGATATGGTCATTATTTGAGCTAGAAACAAACCAAAACCTTTTTTAGAAAGTTGCTTTTAATTTGCCTGGTTTGCTAGATTGACATACACTAAATTCATTTTTAAACGGATTGGTTTATTGGTGTTAAAATACACTAGTTATGCTATTTTGGACCACCTGGCTGCTGATCTCATGCAGCCTGTTTTTGTGTTTATACTTTTTCATAATGGCAAGTTTGATGTCAGACGACTATAGAATATAGGATGTCACTGCGACAACTGTCTATAGACATGTCGATAGATCTGTTATAAACCAGCTCTTAGTCTTAATCTTTGGTTGTTCAATACACTACCGTACTCATTCTGTTTAGCACATGGCCTCACATGTGAATCCTTGAAGTAATGGGTTGGGCTAAGGCTTAAGATGGTGTGAACGATGCTGAATGGGTGTAGACAAAGGTGTACCAAAACATTCAAGGGACATACTTTTTTTAAAGTGGGGTTACAAGTTTATCCTTTCTCATTGTTCCTCAACTGTAGTGTATGATATAAACATTGTCACAGTGCCTCCTTTGCTCACGCCTCCCTCCGGGGGATCCCGACTACGTCACTCCCTGTCGCCGGCCTATTAGCTGCCACTGTCCATTCTCCCGTCTGTCAGCATCCATTCAATCAAACACCCCGAACTGTCTATGATTACCCACAGCTGTTTCTCATTTACACAGCCTATATCTGTTCTTGTTTGTCAGTGTCTTCATGGAGTATTGTCAGTGTGTGTTCCACGTGTTTTCTCTACACACGTTGTGCCATTTCTGTATGTTATATACACTACTCAAAAAAATAAAGGGAACACTTAAACAACACAATGTAACTCAAAGTCAATCACACTTCTGTGAAATCAAACTGTCCACTTAGGAAGCAACACTGATTGACAATACATTTCACATGCTGTTGTGCAAATGGAATAGACAACAGGTGGAAATTATAGGCAATTAGCAAGACACCCCCAATAAAGGAGTGGTTCTGAGGGTGGTATGAGGGCCCGACGTCCACAGGTGGGGGTTGTGCTTACAGCCCAACGCCGTGCAGGACGTTTGGCATTTGCCAGAGAACACCAAGATTGCAAATTCGCCACTGGCGCCCTGTGCTCTTCACAGATGAAAGCAGGTTCACACTGAGCACGTGACAGACGTGACAGAGTCTGGAGACACCGTGGAGAACGTTCTGCTGCCTGCAACGTTCTGCTGCCGGCGCCAGTGGCGAATTTGCCAATCTTGGTGTTCTCTGGCAAATGCCAAACGTCCTGCCCGGTGTTGGGCTGTAAGCACAACCCCCACCTGTGGACGTCGGGCCCTCATACCACCCTCATGGAGTCTGTTTCTGACCGTTTGAGCAGACACATGCACATTTGTGGCCTGCTGGAGGTCATTTTGCAGGGCTCTGGCAGTGCTCCTCCTGCTCCTCCTTGCACAAAGGCGGAGGTAGCGGTCCTGCTGCTGGGTTGTTGCCCTCCTACGGCCTCCTCCATGTCTCCTGATGTACTGGCCTGTCTCCTGGTAGCGCCTCCATGCTCTGGACACTACGCTGACAGACACAGCAAACCCTCTTGCCACAGCTCGCATTGATGTGCCATCCTGGATGAGCTGCACTACCTGAGCCACTTGTGTGGGTTGTAGACTCCGTCTCATACTACCACTAGAGTGAAAGCACCGCCAGCATTCAAAAGTGACCAAAACATCAGCCAGGAAGCATAGGAACTGAGAAGTGGTCTGTGGTCACCACCTGCAGAACCACTCCTTTATTGGGGGTGTCTTGCTAATTGCCTATAATTTCCACCTGTTGTCTATTCCATTTGCACAACAGCATGTGAAATGTATTGTCAATCAGTGTTGCTTTCTAAGTGGACAGAAGTGTGATTGACTTGGAGTTGTTTAAGTGTTCCCTTTATTTTTTTGAGCAGTGTACTACCTGCTTCAGTACCTGCTTCAGTAAAACACCTGTTCATCGTTCATCCTGCGCCTGGTCTCCTTCTTACCACACTCCGTGACAGAATACTCCACCGATACCTGCACCATCAGCACAAACAGCACAACAGCCAGAAGGATGGACAGCCAGCCTGGTCGAGGAAGTGCAATGCCAAGGAGCTCACCTAACATAACTAGAGATGACGATGCACCATGTCGTCAGCGAGCTCCAGCAGATCAGGCTGGTCCTGTCTCCCGCAGCAGTCGCCAGTTCTTCGTCCTCCGCGGTAGCTGGGGGGACAGGCTCACCACCAACGCCGTCTGGAGCGAGAGGTCATGTCACGGTCTACATAACGGAGTACGGAGGATCAGCAAGGGACTGTGCGGGCTTCCTGCGCCAGATGGACATCTACCTGTCCCTCCAGTGCTTTGACGCGTTGGACTCGGAGAAGAACATGGCGATCTACTCGTGCCTCACCGGCCGGGCGCGTGAGTGGGCAACTGCCGTCTGGGATCAGGGTGATTCCGTAATACAACACTACGATTCGGTTGGTCTTTGACCACCCCCCTGATTCGGTCGGTCTTCGACCGCTGCGGAGTTCCGTACGGTAGCTGCCGCCTCCGGATGGAATGAAACATCTCTCCGTAGCGTATTCCGAAGGGGCTGCGGCAGGATGTCCAAAGGGATCTGGCGTGTAGAGACGATTCTTTGCAGATGGCCATTAGGCTGGACGGCCTGTTACAGTCCTGTGGACGGGTTACCGCTAGGCCAGTTTTTACCCTGGCGCAGCAGGCCGCTTTAGAACCGATGGAGTTGGGATCCGCCCTGGTTAGAGAGGCACAAGAGGGCCGACAAGGGAAACATGGGGAGTGCTACTACTGCGGGAAGAGCGGGCATTATTCCGCCTAATGCCACCTACGTCAGGCCCACCAGGGAGGAGGAGACAAGCCGCGCAGTCCTGCAACCACTCAGGTAGGCCTGGTTTCCCCTGTGTCGTCCTCTTCCCATAATCATGTTTTAGTGTCTGTGGAGTTCCCGCCTTCTCGAGTACCCGGAGTGTTAGGTCTTCCCTGGCTAGGTCTACACGACCCTACCATTTCCTGGGCAGCTGGGGATATTCAGGGTTGGTCGCGGGGCTGCCATGAGAGGTGTCTGCCGACTGCCATCTGCACCAAATTGGTGGAGAGCCACGCCAGTACCATCCCGGAGGAATTCCAGGACCCAGCGCGCTTCTTCTCTAAAACCCAGGCTACGCGGCTGCCCCATCATCGGCCCAGTGACTATAGACCTGAGGAGAGACGCGCCACTGCCCGGAAGCCACATCTACCCCCTCTCCTACGCCGAGACCGAAGCCATGAACACAGGCGTTGCTGAGGCACTATGCTTCTTCAAAGTTAGATCTCAGGAGCGCATGTAAATTGGTGCGTATCAGGGAGGGGGACGAGTGGAAGACAGCCTTCTCCACTACATCCAGCCATTATGAATACCTGGTTATGCCATTTGGGTTGATGAATGCTCCATCAGTGTTCCAGGCCTTTGTGAATGATGTGTTTAGGGACATGCTGGTCAGTGGGGTGATCGTTTACAGCGGCGATATATTGATGTATTCCGCCACGCGCGCGCAGCATGTCACCTTGGTTCCTGAGTGCTTGGAAGACTGTTGGAGCATGAATTGTACATTAAATTGGAGAAGTGTTTGTTCTTCCAGTCGTCCATCTTCTTTTTAGGCTTCCATATTTCTTCTTTAGGGGTGTAGATGGAGGGATCCCACATTGAAGCTGTGCGCGACTGGCCCATTCCTGTCAGGGTCAAGGCGTTGCAGAGATTTTTGGACTTCGCCAACAACTGTCAGCGTTTCATCAGGTCCTTCAGCACTATAGCCAAGCCTCTCACCTCACTGCTAAAAGGAGGTCCCAGCAAGCTGAGATGGACTCCTGAAGCAGACAGTGCATTCTGGAAGCTGAAGGAACTATTCACCACCGCTCCGGTATTGACACACCCAGACCCCTCTCTACCATTCACTGTGGAGGTGGACACCTCGGAGACAGGTGTAGGGGCGGTACTGTCCCAGAGATCCGGCACCCTGCCAAAGTTGCGTCCATGCTCATACTACTCCCGAAAATGAACACCAGCCGAACGCGACTACGACGTGGGCGATCGGGAGTTAGAGTCTGGAGGGCGCAAAACACCCTGTACTCATCCTAACATCAGAGCAGTGAAGAGGCTAAACCCTCGCCAGGCCAGGTGGGCTCTTTTCTTCACCAGGTTTAACTACACCTTGTCCTACCAGCCCGGGTCCAAAACCGTCAAGGCCGACGCCCTGTCCCGCCAGCACGAGGCGGACAAGACTGGTTCGGAGCCGACCTTTATCATTCCACGCACATGGATCGTGGCACCTATTGTGTGGGAAGTGGACAGGGAAGTGCCCCAACTTAGTGCCCTGAGGGGCTACGCGATCGGCTGCTGATGTGGGCTCACACCTCACCTTTGTCCGGTCACCCGGGAATCGGTAGGACAATCACTACAGAAAGGTACTGGTGGCCCACCCTGGCGAGGGACGTGTTGGACCTACGTCACCTCCTGCTCCACGTGTAACCAGTTCAAAGCGCCCAGACACCTCCCTTAAGGTAAACTTCAACACCTGCCTGTGCCACAGAGACCGTGGTCCCATCTGTCCATTGACTACATCACGGACATACATACATATACAATGAACACAACAGCCTGGAGTCTTGTTTGACCGTCCTAACTACATTTTTAATAAAGAACTGTACAAATGATACATGTGTGACTTCAATACTTATAAATAACAATAATTAAATTCAGTAATAATAAGAGATCTGTATGTAAAACATTTACATTTGGCATTTTAGTCACTTAGCAGATGCTCTTATCTAGAATGACTTACAGTAAGTAGATTAATCTAAAGAAAGCTAGATGAGACAACCACATACTGTATCACAGTCAAATATACAAGATATGAACATTCCATTCCAGCTAAACAATAGATACGTAGTACCAGTCAAAAGTTTGGACACAACTCATTCAAGGGTTTTTCTACAGTCGTGGCCAAAAGTTTTGAGAATGACACAAGTATTGGTCTCCACAAAGTTTGCTGCCTGTCAGGCTCTGGCCATAGAGAAGCCTATTTGCTTCTTTATGTAGCTATGGTCAGAGTCCGACAGTGTCTTTCTTTTCCGTTTCTGTGTGGGTTTTGGGTTGGATCCCTAATTAGAGGCAGCTGCACCGCATTGTCTCTAATTAGGGATCCTATATATGTTAGTCGGTCCTTCACTCTGGTGTGGGTCGTTGTCGATATATGTCGCAAGTCACGGTGAAAGTAAGTGTACTCCTGGTGTTACGTCCGTTCAGTATTCGTGTTTGATTTTGTACGTTTTACGTTTGTTCGATCGTGTCTGTTTTGTATAGTTCATTCATTTGGCATTTATTACTTAGTATAATAAAACACAATGTCAAACTACTATCCCTGCGCTGCGTCTTGGTAATTCCCACACCCATATCGTGACACTGCCTCAGTGTTGATGATGGCAATTTGCATATACTCCAGAATGTCATGAAGAGCAATCATATGAATTGCAATTAATTGCAAAGTCCCTCTTTGCCATGAAAATGAACTTAATCCCCCCAAAAAATGTCCACTGCATTTCAGTCCTGCCACAAAAGGACCAGCTGCCATCATGTCAGTGATTGTCTCGTTAACACAGGTGAGAGTGTTGACGAGGACAAGGCTGGAGATCACTCTGTCATGCTGATTGAGTCAGAATAACAGACTGGAAGCTTTAAAAGGAGGGTGGTGCTTGAAATCATTGTTCTTCCTCTGTCAACCATGGTTACCTGCAAGGAAACACGTGCCGTCATCATTGCTTTGCACAAAAAGGGCTTCACAGGCAAGGATATGGCTGCTGGTAAGATTGCACCTAAATCAACCATTTATCAGATCATCAAGAACTTTAAGGAGAGAGGTTCAATTGTTGTGAAGAAGGCGTCAGGGCGCACAAGAAAGTCCAGCAAGCGCCAGGACCGTCTCCTAAAGTTGATTCAGCTGCGGGATCGGAGCACGACCAGTGCAGAGCTTGCTCAGGAATGGCAGCAGGCAGGTGTGAGTGCATCTGCACGCACAGTGAGGCAAAGACTTTTGGAGGATGGCCTGGTATCAAGAAGGGCAGCAAAGAAGCCACTTCTCTCCAGGAAAAACATCAGGGACAGACTGATATTATTCTGCAAAAGGTACAGGGATTGGACTGCTGAGGACTGGTGTAGAGTAATTTTCTCTGATGAATCCCCTTTCCGATTGTTTGGGCCAACCGGAAAACACCTTGTCCGGAGAAGACAAGGTGAGCGCTACCATCAGTCCTGCGTCATGCCAACAGTAAAACATCCTCAGACCATTCATGTGTGGGGTTGCTTCTCAGCCAAGGGAGTGGGCTCACTCACAATTTCGCCTAAGAACACAGCCATGAATAAAGAATGGTACCAACACATCCTCCGAGAGCAACTTCTCCCAACCATCCAAGAACAGTTTGGTGGTGACCAATGCCTTTTCCAGCATGATGGAGCACCTTGCCATAAGGCAAAAGTGATGACTATGTGGCTCGGGGAACAAAACATCAACATTTTGGGTCCATGGCCAGGAAACTCCCCAGACCTTAATCCCATTGAGAACTTGTGGTCGATCTTCAAGAGGAGGGTAGACAAACAAAAACCCACAATTGTAGAATAATAGTGAAGACATCAAACTATGAAGCAACACATATGGAAGCATGTAGTAACCAAAAAAAGTGTTAAACAAATAAAAATATTTTCTATTTGAGATTCTTCAAGGTAGCCACCCTTTGCCTTGATTACAGCTTTGCACACTTTTTGCATTCTCTCAACCATATTCACAAGGTAGTCACCTGTATTGCATTTCAATTAACAGGTGTGCCTTGTTAAAAGTTAACTTTTAGAATTTCTTTCCTTCTTAATGCTTTTGAGCCAGTCAGTTGTGTTGTGACAAGGTAGAGGTGGTATTCAGAAGATAGCCTTATTTTGTAAAATACCAAGTCCATATTATGGCAAGAACAACTTAAATAAGCAAAGACAAACGACAGACCATCATTACTATAAGATATGAAGGTCAGTCAATACAGAACGTTTCAAGATAATAATAATAATTTAAGTGTTACCAGCCTCAGAAATTACAGCCCACATAAATGCTTAAGAGTTCAAGTAACAGACATATCTAAACATCAACTCTTCAGAGGAGACTGTGTCAATCAGGCCTTCATGGTCGAATTGCTGCAAAGAAACCACTACTAAAGGACACCAATAATAAGAAGAGACTTGCTTGGGCCAAGAAACACTAGCAATGGCTGTGAGAAGCAGAGTAGGTGAACGGATGATCTCTGCATGTGTGGTTCCCACTGGGAAGCATGTAGGAGGACGTGTGATGGTGCTTTGCTGGTGACACTGTCTGATTTATTTAGAATTCAAGGCACACTTAACCAGCATGGCTACTACAGCATTCTGCAGCGATATGCCATCCCATCTGGTTTGTGCTTAGTGGGACTATCATTTGTTTTTTCTACAGGACAATGACCCAACACACCTACAGGCTGTGTAAGGGCTTTTTGACCAAAAGGAGAGTGATTGAGTGCTGCATCAGATGACCTGGCCTCCACAATCATCCGACCTCAACCCAATTGAGATGGTTTGGGATTAATTGGACAATCCCAAGGAAAAGCAGCCATAAAGTGCTCAACATAGTCATGTGAAAGTACACCCCCTGGAAAGTTTTTTACGTAATTGGACAGATGGATATGTAATCTTCACTTCAACACTATTGACAGATAAAGGTTACCCAATTTAACAAATCAAACACAAAAAATAGCAACTTAACAAAAAATGTTATGCAGTTAAAATAAAACAAAAATAAATTGACACAACGACAGATATACGGGACCCAAAAGCGGACACGGAGGCAGAGATATGATTAAATATTTAATCAAGTATATGGGGCAAGACAGTCTTGTAGTGAATTACAGGCAGTGTTCGTAACAGGGAATCAGAAAGGCAATAGTCCAATAAGGGGAGTCAGGCTCGTAGTCGTAATGCAGGCAGCGTTCGGTACCGGGAATCAGAAGGATGGCAGTGCAGAGGAGTAGACAGGCTCGTAATCCGTAACACAGGCATAGTTCGTTTTAGCAGGAGATCAGAAGGTCGAAGGCACAGGAGGGGATAGACAGGCACGTAATCCAACAGGCAGGTAGAGGTCCAAATACCGGGAAACAGACTGGCAGAGTTAGTAATACAAGAGAGCGCTGGAACGACTGACTAGGCAAGACGATCTGGCAAATGCCAACAGCACCCAAGAGGCTAAATACCCAAACTGATTAATGATGGTGATAGGGTGCACCTGGTGTGGGGAGGGGACAAACACAGACAGGTGAAACATATCAGGACATGACATAAATTGTCCTTATGGGGGGAAAAGTTAGTACACCCTTACCTTTACCATCACATAAAATGGCTAAAATTAGAATTAGGTGAACCAAAACAAGTGCAAATGATTAGAAAACATTAGAGAGAAACTTAGGAGGGTCCAGCCTTCCAGAAATATAAGAACATTGGTCTGGTTTGGTCTTAACCATATGGGTGTGTGGTAACACATCAATCAAAGATCAAAATACCTACCATACACCCATATCGTTAAGACCAAACCAGACCAATTTTCTTATATTTATGGAAGGGCTGTACTATATTTTTCCCCCATAAGGAAAAGGCATTTTTGTTTTATTTTAACTGCATAACATTTTCAAAGTGGTTATTTTTGTGTGTCATTTGTTAAATTGGGTAACCTTTATCTGTCAATAGTGTTGAAGTGAAGATTACATATCCATCTGTCCCCGCAAAAATATTTAACTTTCCAGGGGGTGTACTTACTTTTTCACATGACTGTATGTTGAGAACTTGTTGGCTGCTTTTCCTTGGGATTGTCCAATTAATCCCAAACCATCTCAATTGGGTTGAGGTCAGGTGATTGTGGAAGCCAGGTCATCTGATGCAGCACTCCATCACTCTCCTTCTTGGTTAAATAGCCCTTACACAGCCTGGAGGTGTGTTGGGTCATTGTCCTGTTGAAAAACAAATGAAAGTCCCACTGAGCACAAACCAGATGGGATGGCATATCGCTGCAGAATGCTGTGGTAGCCATGCTGGTTAAGTGTGCCTTGAATTCTAAATAAATCACAGAAGAAAGATTATTGATGCCCATGAGTCTGGGAGGGGTTACAAAAAATTTGGTGGATATAGTGTTTTGGAAATAAACTTAAATTGCTCTTTTCATTGCTCATCCTCTATTAGCTATTAAAGATAATGACGAGGCAAAGACAACGGTTAGCTCTTTAGCCCACAGCTGTGGTATTTCTGCTCTGGTCTCTTTCTCACTCTCTCTGGTCTGTAATTGTCCATTGGCTGGTCCGGTGTGTTTGAGCTCTGTTTGATGTTCCTAAACCTTACTTTTTAGTCAGTAGTTCAAAAAATTTGCCAAAAGTGCTCCCCGAAAATTGCATACTACATCATCTACACTATGTATAAAATAATTTGGACATCCCTTCAAATTAGTGGATTTGGATATTTCAGCCACAGCCTTTGTTGACAGGTGTATAATATTGAGCACACAGCCATGCGAGATATCCTTAGACAAACATTGGCAGTAGAATGACCTTACTGACAAGTTCAGTGAGTGTAAACGTGGTACTGTTATAATAACTGTAAGTGCTGTTATTGTGAAGTGGAAACGTCTCAGCCGTGAAGTGGCAGGCTACACAAGTTCACAGAACGGGACCACCGAGTTCTGAAATGTATAGCGCGTTAAAAATCGTCTGTCCTCAGTTGCTACACTCGCTACCGAGTTCCAAACTGCATTTGGAAGCAATGTCAGCACAATAACTTTTCGTCAGGACTTTCATGAAATGGGTTTCCATGGCAAAAGCAGCCGGCACAAGCCTAAGATCGCCATGTGAAATTTTCATGGTTCGGGCTAGGCCCCTTACTTCCAGTGAAGGGAAATCTTAACGGTACAGCTTACAATTACGTTCTAGACTAGTCTGTGCTTCCAACAGTTTGTGGAAGGCCCCTTCCTGTTTCAGCATGACAATGCCCCCGTGGTCATGTAGTGTATGCACAGATATGTGCACAACGTCATTGCTCTCGCTCTCTCTCTGCTATGTGTAAATGTGCATGGAGTTTCCAGTAAGCCTTTGGGCCCACCCTGAAACCTCATTGGATAATGCTTGGCAGGCCTTGGTCTGCCTTCTTCTTTCACTGTGCAACCTCATTGGACCTGATCACATGATTGTGTATTCTCTGAAAAATAAAAATCATGCACATAGCTCTTTCACTCACTAGGTTGCTCCAGCCATAATTGTGTTAGAATGTATCTATGACGCTATTGATACTCATGATGTCAGGCCCAAAAAGAGAAAACGAGATCTAGATATCAAATGGCAGGGCCGATCATGAAAGGCAGAAAAATAATAGATATCGGATGTTTTTCCAAGATGGCCGAAAGCCAAGCACGAGAAACACTGTTGACTTATCCCGTGTTGGACATCCATAAAAGTAATTTTCTGTCGATAGGTAAGAGACTAAGCTTTAGCATTATAAACATTGTTGATATTTGATTCAGTGAGAAGCCTATTTTGTGTAAAGTGGATTGGGTCTGTGCAGTGGCAAACCGTGACTATTGAAGCTAGGCCCTCAGTTGCGGAAAAATATATCTGACGTCATACATATAGATAGAGAACTTGGATGCCTGTTTATACAGAGCATGACTTGAGACCTTTATTTTGCAGACCTATGTAGGAGAAGCAATTCTTTGATGACAGAGTCAAGCGGTCCTAAGCCATGCCTCGGCTGTTGCTCACAGAAGCATCACACATACACAACGGTTGCAAATATCGATAGCAGGAACCACGTTAGAAGAAAGTATGGTTGCATCGGTTCAAACATTTGCCAAAACAGTCACTCAAATAGTGGCGGAATAAATTCAACCACACAACTACTCACATTGTTTCAAGACCATGGACAGTATATGCTGTCAGAGAGAAAAAAGTTGTGCTGTATTCGATGTTCTATCTCCAGCATGCAACATTTAAAAAATGCACCACAACACGAATTGTCATGTACCCAGCACTTCCAATTGCAAAGTCATTACCTTTGTATTTACCACACAACCAGTGATCTAAAGTTGAAATGGTATGAACGAGATAGCAACAAAAAGCAAGCTGTAGATGAAAACAAAGTCCACTCACCATTATGATTATCATTTAAAAATGAAGTCCATTCTCCTGTCCTTCTTTATGAAATGGGCAATGTCAGGTTCATATAGCTTGTCTTTTGATTTTAAATCATTTCTTTTTCGATTGAGATCAAAGCCAGGGCTGACAGTCGGGCCTGTTCAGTGGTGTTCCTGGAATATGTCTTGATTCTTTTCAGTGCAGGAAATGTTCTATCTACTGAGGCAGTGGACACCGGAATGGTCAAAACTATACAGGTAAGCAGATACAATTGGTGCATACTAACATTTAGTCTCTTCTGCTGGAGAAAGTGGTGCAGATCAGCTGGGCTCTTACCCTCGAAGTCAGACATTGAGTACATAATGGTGAGTTCAAAATTAGGGCCATAACTTTCCTCAAGACTTGAGAACGCAGCGTTTGGAAAGTTTGGCGTTTCCTTTTTTGTCAGCTCACACTCGGTTATCCACGGATAGAGCTCATAATTATTAATTTGAAAATGCCTTTCAAAACTC
The DNA here is from genome assembly GCA_023634145.1 of Thymallus thymallus. NCBI lineage: Eukaryota > Metazoa > Chordata > Actinopteri > Salmoniformes > Salmonidae > Thymallus > Thymallus thymallus. Next base: position 12,618,906 of record CM042411.1, read on the forward strand.
TTTCCTCGTTGCACCAAATCAGGCAGTGCAGGAGTTGGTCTCCCAGTCTGTACAATATTTAACTTTTCATTAACAGTTAGTCTTGAAAAGGGCGATGCTAACAATTTAGCCACCACATCGTCCTCGATTACTCTCTCTGCAGTTGCCATCGCCATCGTTACATACACTCACTGCAAAAAGCTAGCCAGCTAGCTAGGCTCAGGCGTGAGAAAACAAGAAGGCTCTGAATTAGTGACATATACAAGGGCCTTGAGGCATCATACAATTGTCCCACCTATTACAAGACAATTTGTGATTGGTTGATTCTACTGTCATTTCACAATGCTGCTCTAATTGTAGTCAATGTCAATGATGTTGGCTGGTGCCTTCTATTCAAAGCCTGAGGGCCTAGCCTATGAGCGTTGAGCCCAGCTTGATTATTTCTACCAAGAGACTACAAAAGAAAAATTCTGATTGGATATTTTTCCAACACAAACTGAAGAAATTCAATAGGAAGATCATTATAATGAGTTAATTAGCTAATATTAGGCTCTAATTGCAAGGGCCTGACTGAGGCCAGGTCTCTGACTCCCTCTAGAGGGAGTGGGATGGCCACAGTCAGGTCCTGACATTCACAGGGTTGGTGTTGTGTTTTGGGTGATCCCCAATTAGAGGCAGCTGTCTTGAGTTGTCTCTAATTGGGGAGTACATTTATGTGCACTTCACATCCACCTGCGTATGGATCGTGTGTGTGTGTGTGTGTGTTTGCACTGAACACCAGCGCACAGTATTGCATGTTTGTTGTTTTGTTCGTGAAATTAGTTTAAATGAATATGTTTGCACCGACCTCTCGCTCTGCACCTCGTTCCACATCTACGCACCGTGACAGAATGATCAACCCCCAAGGGAACCCGCAGTGAGGTAAGAATCGGTGTTTTGACACTACGGGACTGGTCATCGTCTCCAGAAAATCACATTGTATGATTTTTAAGTAATTAATTTGCATTTTATTGCATGACATAAGTATTTGATACATCAGAAAAGCAGAACTTAATATTTGGTACAGAAACCTTTGTTTGCAATTACAGAGATCATACGTTTCCTGTAGTTCTTGACCAGGTTTAAGCACACTGCAGCAGGGATTTTGGCCCACTCCTCCATACAGACCTTCTCCAGATCCTCGAAGTTTCGGGGCTGTCGCTGGACAATAGGGACTTTCAGCTCCCTCCAAAGATTTTCTATTGGGTTCAGGTCTGGAGACTGGCTAGGCCACTCCAGGACCTTGAGATGCTTCTTACAGAGCCACTCCTTAGTTGCCCTGGCTGTGTGTTTCGGGTCGTTGTCATGCTGGAAGACCCAGCCACGACCCATCTTCAATGCTCTTACTGCTCTCGCGATACATGGCCCCATCCATCCTCCCCTCAATACGGTGCAGTCGTCCTGTCCCCTTTGCAGAAAAGCATCCCAAAAGAATGATGTTTCCACCTCCATGCTTCACGGTTGGGATGGTGTTCTTGGTGTTGTACTCATCCTTCTTCTTCCTCCAAACACGGCGAGTGGAGTTTAGACCAAAAAACTCTATTTTTGTCTCAACAGACCACATGACCTTCTCCCATTCCTCCTCTGGATCATCCAGATGGTCATTGGCAAACTTCAGATGGGCCTGGACATGCGCTGGCTTGAGCAGGGGGACCTTGCGTGCGCTGCAGGATTTTAATCCATGACAGCGTAGTGTGTTACTAATGGTTTTCTTTGAGACTGTGGTCCCAGCTCTCTTCAGGTCATTGACCAGGTCCTGCCGTGTAGTTCTGGGCTGATCCCTCACCTTCCTCATGATCATTGATGCCCCACGAGGTGAGATCTTGCATGGTGCCCCAGACCGAGGGAGAATGACCGTCATCTTGAACTTTTTCAATTTTCTAATAATTGCGCCAACAGTTGTTGCCTTCTCACCAAGCTGCTTGCCTATTGTCCTGTAGCCCTTCCCAGCCTTGTGCAGGTCTACAATTTTATCCCTGATGTCCTTACACAGCTCTCTGGTCTTGGCCATTGTGGAGAGGTTGGAGTCTGTTTGATTGAGTGTGTGACAGGTGTCTTTTATACAGGTAACGAGTTCAAACAGGTAATGAGTGGAGAACAGGAGGGCTTCTTAAAGAAAAACTAACAGGTCTGTGAGAGCCGGAATTCTTACTGGTTGGTAGGTGATCAAATACTTATGTCATGCAATAAAATGCAAATTAATTATTTAAAAATCATACAATGTGATTTTCTGGATTTTTGTTTTAGATTCCGTCTCTCACAGTTGAAGTGTACCTATGATAAAAATTACAGACCTCTACATGCTTTGTAAGTAGGAAAACCTGCAAAATCGGCAGTGTATCAAATACTTGTTCTCCCCAATGTATATGTTTGTTCTTTTGTATAGTTCCGACTAAGTATAGTTTTATGTTTAATAAAACAATGTTGAACTATGATTACGCTTCACCTTGGTCTCTGAACACACCCGATCGTGACACTGGGGTGCGAGTAATAATGTCATACAGGCAACGTTAGCTAGGGAGCCAGCCAGCTAACGTTAGCTAGCTAACAGTACACTTTAACTTAAGACATGTAGCTAGCTTTTTATTTATTTTTTATTTAACCTTTATATAACTAGGCAAGTCTAATAAGAACACATTCTTATTTAACATGATGGCCTACCTACAGGGTCAGCCATAGTAGAGTTAAGTGTCTTGCTCAAGGACACATCGACAGGTTTTTTTCACCTAGCTAGGTAACAATGAACCTAGATGGTTAAACAATGTGTAATATCACACACATCACAAGCCAGACAGATAACGTTAGCTAGCTAGCTAACAGTACACTTTAGCTTGAAATGAAACCACTTTCTGTCAAAATTAAACGTGTAAAATCTTAAAATGTAGCTAGCTAGACTATCTTACCCGTATACATCATCATGCATGATGGACATGTCTCCCTGTCACGGATCCCACGCCACAAATGCCCTTAGTTTTAAGGCGTAATCCGGAAACAGGTGAACATCTCTTTAGCTATCATACTCAACTTGATCCTCCAGAAAGTGGAGAGCAACATTTATGCAGCTCCACTACACAATATATTTTTTAAAAAGCTTAATTCGACAGGATTACCAACACAGACTGAGCTCAAATAGACAGAAGCCTTCTATTTGGCAGACCAATCCGAACTCCTCTCTCGGCATGTCAAGCCCACTCATTATCTCAGCCAATCATGGCTAGTGGGAGGGTTGCTGTCTTTTTCTGTGGTTTACCAACAAGGCTCGTAATTTCACATGTTCACATGTTCCAGAAGGTATTTATGCCAAGGTCTTGTCAGTCTGGATAGCTTTAAGCAGTATGTAGATGACAGCCTTGTCTTTAAGATCCTGCATGGTCTTGTCAGTCTGAATAGCTTTAAGCAGTATGTAGATGACCGCCTTGTGTTTAAGATCCTGCATGGTCTTGTCACTCCCCCTCTATGCTGGCATATCATGCTCAAGGAAAGCACCTGCTGGATAACGAGGGCAGTAACTATAGGGGATTGCGTTGTCCCTTTTCGACAAAGTAAATTCGGTCAATCGGCCTTCTCTGTTAGAGCTACAATATAATGGAATGCAATGCCCATGGACTTGAGAAGCTGCACTGATTATTGTACTTTAAATTGAATCTATATCAAATCTATATAAACCTGTACACATGGGTTATCTGTGGTTCCTCATATGTAAGACAACAGTTGATGAGTGTTTTTATTACAAATAAGTTGATGTTGTTAGAATTATATATTATTGGATGTAATGTATTTTGTATTGTTTTAGTGAGTATTTGTATTGGGGCTGTGGAATTGCCCTTACCTGCCCTGGGATTACAGGTGAAAATTGGCTTTTGGCTAACCACAGCACATTTACATTGATGTTGATTCATGTGCATTGTCCCCTATAAATAAATACAAAAATTCTAATAAAAATGTTTATATATATACTGTCAAACAAACAGTAAAGTTCTGTTGTGCTTTTGGCCACTGTATGTGGCCTACTTCATTTAAGGCATAATTCACTTATGTTAGTTGTATGTTTCAGGAGTACCCATATAAGAACGCTTTTAATTCATAGAGACTCTTTCAAAAGTGCACAGTTATACATTTGTAACAGGATGGGCTATTGTGCTAGAAAATGTTTCATAGGCTACTGGAATGATATTGAATTTTGTTTATTCATGCTATCAAATATCATTGCATTACATTGGGAAAGAGAGTTATGTTTAAAAGTTAGGCCTAATTTATTAAAAAATGCATATGAAATATCTATTGACATTTTGCCATGCTGAGCGCAAATGCACCTCGTACTGGGTAATCATCTGCTTTCACATTTTCTCGGTCCTATTGTCCTATAACATCTATTCCAGCCCTCGCTTCTCGACTTCACCCGCGGGCAGCTCGAGCCTGGCCCCGGGGTGCACGCACCTTGCACAGCCCGTCCTCGTCCTCCTTTCATCCGTGGACCACATCCTCTCCCTTGGCTAGTCTGATGACGAGCCACACATTATATACTGTAAGTTGATTATCAGTGTGGGAATATACTAATAGTCTTATGATTTTTAGATTTAATTTGTAAATGGTAAGTAATAATCTAATTTGATAAGCTAGCTAACTATAGCCAGAGCCATGCTTTTTCTTATTTTTAGCTGATAGGAGTGGATCCCGGTGTGGTCATCTGCTGCAATAGCCCATCCGAGATGTGCGTTCCGAGATGCAGTTCTGTGCACCACGGTTTTACATCCACCGTTATTTGCCTGTTTGTGGCACACCTGTTAACTTGCTCGATTTTTGCCATTCTCCTTCGACCTTTCTCATCAACAAGCTGTTTTTACTCACAAGACTGCCGCTGAATGGATGTTTGTTTGTCGCACCATTCTCTGTAAACCCTAAACACTGTCATGTGTGAAAAGCCCAGGAGGTCGGCCGTTTCTACGGAAAACGGCACGTCTGGCAGCGACGATCATACCACGCTCAAAGTCGCTTAGGTCACTTGTGTTGCCCATTCTAACATTCAATCGAACACTAACTAAATGCCGCAATGCCTGTCTGCCTGCTTTATATAGCAATCCACGGCCACGTGACTCACTGTCTGTAGGAGCTAACCATTTTCGTGAACCTAATAAACTGGCCCTGAGTGTGTATGGCTCTGGCAATAGCTAAATAGCTAGCCTAGCATGACTAACAAACAATGTTGTTATAAAATACATCAGTTCATAAGTCATTGTTTAAAATACGTTTAAAAAATACTGACAAATTCACCAAAGTTCTGGAACATCTTTTTAATTACAGAGCTATCAGAGTAGAGTGGATCATTGTGACATTTCACTGTTGGCTTAGCTACATTAGCTCTCTGCTCTCAATTAAGGACATTTTACATTAGTCATTTTCCACTCCCATCATCATTTTAAATGAGGCTGGCGTAGGTGGATTGAATTGCCTCAAATTGCAGACTCATGGTTGAGTACTTTCATTATTCCCCATATCACTTTGTAATTCTGTGTTGCTACTCCACTTAATATTCTTGAAATAATTAAAATGGCGTAAAGGTGAGAAAAGATCATCCTTTCTTGATGAATTCTCAGCTCTCTCTGTCCTCCATAGTTACCTTTCAGAGTTCCAGCCTCGGAATATTAAAACGACAAAAACAAAAACACAACAATACCCAAAACTTTTGTTTCCTCTGTCTCTAAGGAGCTCCCACCAACTCTAATTTACAGTTACAGATGCAGACAATAGAAGAGAGTCAGGGGTATGTAGTATCATAATCAGCTCATATTTCAAGGCCAAATTGAATGAGATAAAAGGAAAATGGAGTGCAGTTCTCCAATAGGCGCTACTATATAGCACTCTGAATGATTATGAGATATGGGTTGCCCCTGAAGGTAAACAAATGGGTTTTAGTTGATTGTGCACTGGATAAATGGGTCAACTAGATAATTGGATCAAATATTTGAAGTGTTCCACCAGAGAAGTTTAAAGGGAGAGAATACAGACTGATAATGGATCAAGGCCACTCCTTACTAAAATGTATCTACTTTTCCAATTGATCTGGAGTACATGTTCACACAGCTATTTGGCAGGCTTCTAGAGCCACAGAACAATATTATTATATCCATGTTTCCATTTATTTAAGAGTTGGGAACAAAGTTGCTTTAGTACATTTCAAGTGACTTTATCTTTATAATTGTGTATGGGGGTATATGAGAGACAGCTGTTATACCAAACATAAGGCATCAAGCTAGAGGCATCATCAACTGCAGTGATGCACTCTATTAAACAATTTTGATATCCCTCTGAAATAGAGGTCACAAAAGATGAAGGCTAAACCCGTTTTGAACCTACAGTGGGGAGAACAAGTATTTGATACACTGCCGATTTTGCAGGTTTTCCCACTTACAAAGCATGTAGAAGTCTGTAATTTTTATCATAGGTACTCTTCAACTGTGAGTGACGGAATCTAAAACAAAAATCTAGAAAATCACATTGTATGATTTTTAAGTAATTAATTTGCATTTTATTGCATGACATAAGTATTTGATACATCAGAAAAGCAGAACTTAATATTTGGAACAGAAACCATTGTTTGCAATTACAGAGATCATACGTTTCCTGTAGTTCTTGACCAGGTTTGCACACACTGCAGCAGGGATTTTGACCCACTCCTCCATACAGACCTTCTCCAGATCCTTCAGGTTTCAGGGCTGTCGCTGGGCAATACGGATTTTCAGCTCCCTCCAAACATTTTCTATTGGTTAAGGTCTGGAGACTGGCTAGGCCACTCCAGGACCTTGAGATGCTTCTTACGGAGCCACTCCTTAGTTGCCCTGGCTGTGTGTTTCGGGTCGTTGTCATGCTGGAAGACCCAGCCATGACCCATCTTCAATGCTCTTACTGAGGGAAGGAGGTTGTTGGCCAAGATCTCGCGATACATGGCCCCATCCATCCTCCCCTCAATACGGTGCAGTCGTCCTGTCCCCTTTGCAGAAAAGCATCCCAAAAGAATGATGTTTCCACCTCCATGCTTCACGGTTGGGATGGTGTTCTTGGGGTTGTACTCATCCTTCTTTTTCCTCCAAACACGGCGAGTGGTGTTTAGACCAAAAAGCTCTATTTTTGTCTCATCAGACCACATGACCTTCTCCCATTCCTCCTATGGATCATCCAGATGGTCATTGGCAAACTTCAGACGGGCCTGGACATGCACTGGCTTGAGCAGGGGGACCTTGCGTGCTCTGCAGGATTTTAATCCATGACGGCGTAGTGTGTTACTAATGGTTTTCTTTGAGACTGTGGTCCCAGCTCTCTTCAGGTCATTGACCGGGTCCTGCCGTGTAGTTCTGGGCTGATCCCTCACCTTCCTCATGATCATTGATGCCCCACGAGGTGAGATCTTGCATGGTGCCCCAGACCGAGGGAGATTGACCGCCATCTTGAACTTCTTCCATTTTCTAATAATTGCGCCAACAGTTGATGCCTTCTCACCAAGCTGCTTGCCTATTGTTCTGTAGCCCATCCCAGCCTTGTGCAGGTCTACAATTTTATCCATGATGTCCTTACACAGCTCTCTGGTCTTGGCCATTGTGGAGAGGTTGGAGTCTGTTTGATTGAGTGTGTGGACAGGTGTCTTTTATACAGGTAACAAGTTCAAACAGGTGCAGTTAATACAGGTAATGAGTGGAAAACAGGAGGGCTTCTTAAAGAAAAACTAACAGGTCTGTGAGAGCTGGAATTCTTACTGGTTGGTAGGTGATCAAATACTTATGTCATGCAATAAAATGCAAATTAATTATTTAAAAATCATACAATGTGATTTTCTGGATTTTTGTTTTAGATTCCGTCTCTCACAGTTGAAGTTTACCTATGATAGAAATTACAGACCTTTACATGCTTTGTAAGTAGAAAAACCTGCAAAATCGGCAATGTATCAAATACTTGTTCTCCCCACTGTATTATAGTCTGTTACACGAAAGAGCAATAATTTAAATGAATTCATCACTATGACCCATGGACTAGTATCCTCCCTTCTAGCCTACAATACAATAACTTAGTACTCCATCAATTACGGTAGTTTGACGTACATAATGCTTTGATACATAAAAAATATTAAATTGCAAGAAAGGAAACAATTTCCTCTAAGAATCAAACAGAATGACAAAAACTAAGAGGAGAAAAAGCTCTTACTTGCCATTACTAGAAGAGTGTAGTGCATATTTCCACCTCTCTCCAACTCTTGAGTGTGGGAGAACAGTCATAAAGGAAGAGTGTGTACAGAGATAGAGTACCACTGTAATTGCCCCTCTGTCTCCATCTCCATTATATCTCCCCCTCCTTACTCCTCTCACAATAACAACCCACAAATAAAAGCGCTTAGAGGGGGGCTGAAAGCATGTGTTGCAAACCATCCCAAAATGATTAATTATGCTGTTGCTTTACCTTCCATTGTGAATAATGCTTTTTTGGCACTGAATGCTTCCAGCGTGGCATTGCTTGGAGGCTTCTATTCCAGTCACTGAAATAACACATCTGTCATGCTGGTTTCCCACTGGAGACCTAAAGGACTCGTAAGGAGAGGAGAGGCCACTATAGTGCTGATTCGGAGGACTCAGAAAGGCCTAGCATCACCTCAGCTAAAGGCCTTCTCACTTAACACCACACACGCACGCACGCACACACACATATCAAATGTCGCTCTGGGTATCAGAAGAAAAGGCAAACGTTGTGACACTGATAAGGACAGAGACATAAAGCAGCATTGACCTGCTCAGAGAACAAATGTGAATAGCTACAGGGGATTACTAAGGAGCTGGGTTCACACCAATGTAGGGGTTGGTCTGGGTGGGACAGTAGTTTTAGTGTCACAATCTGTGGTCATCAGGATTGGCCTTAAAGTCAGTGTGCAATTATTTACTTTTTTACCCAGCACCAATCCATCTGATTCCGCTAGAAATTGATAATGACAAGACAATAATGGGCATCGCAGGTTTAAAAAATTGAATTAGTCAACATTAGCATATTTTCGACTTACTCTTAAAATAAGTGTTAAGGTTAGGGCTAAGGTTATGGTAAGAGTTACATTTAGGGTTAGGATAAGGTTTAAGGTTAGGGCTAGGGTTAGTGCATAGTTAGTTGAAATGCTACTGTAGATAGTCTGTAGAGCATCTACAGGCGACTATCCAAATAAAGTGTTAGCATGTTTTCTATGTACTTGACTTGTGTCCTCCCTGTACCATGTTGTTATTTGTCAACTTTGCTTTATGGTATTCCAGCATGAATTTACAGTGGGGAGAACAAGTATTTGATACACTGCCGATTTTGCAGGTTTTCCTACTTACAAAGCATGTAGAGGTCTGTAATTTTTATCATAGGTACACTTCAACTGTGAGAGACGGAATCTAAAACAAAAATCCAGAAAATCACATTGTATGATTTTTAAATAATTAATTTGCATTTTATTGCATGACATAAGTATTTAATCACCTACCAACCAATAAGAATTCCAGCTCTCACAGACCTGTTAGTTTTTCTTTAAAAAGCCCTCCTGTTCTCCACTCATTACCTGTATTAACTGCACCTGTATAAAAGACACCTGTCCACACACTCAATCAAACAGACTCCAACCTCTCCACAATGGCCAAGACCAGAGAGCTGTGTAAGGACATCATGGATAAAATTGTAGACCTGCACAAGGCTGGGATGGGCTACAGAACAATAGGCAAGCAGCTTGGTGAGAAGGCATCAACTGTTGGCGCAATTATTAGAAAATGGAAGAAGTTCAAGATGGCGGTCAATCTCCCTCGGTCTGGGGCACCATGCAAGATCTCACCTCGTGGGGCATCAATGATCATGAGGAAGGTGAGGGATCAGCCCAGAACTACACGGCAGGACCTGGTCAATGACCTGAAGAGAGCTGGGACCACAGTCTCAAAGAAAACCATTAGTAACACACTACACCGTCATGGATTATAATCCTGCAGCGCACGCAAGGTCCCCCTGCTCAAGCCAGCGCATGTCCAGGCCCATCTGAAGTTTGCCAATGACCATCTGGATGATCCAGAGGAGGAATGGGAGAAGGTCATGTGGTCTGATGAGACAAAAATAGAGCTTTTTGGTCTAAACTCCACTCGCCGTGTTTAGAGGAAGAAGAAGGATGAGTACAACCCCAAGAACACCATCCCAACCGTGAAGCATGGAGGTGGAAACATCTTTCTTTGGGGATGCTTTTCTGCAAAGGGGACAGGACGACTGCACCGTATTGAGGGGAGGATGGATGGGGCCATGTATCGCGAGATCTTGGCCAACAACCTCCTTCCCTCAGTAAGAGCATTGAAGATGGGTCGTGGCTGGGTCTTCCAGCATGACATCGACCCGAAACACACAGCCAGGGCAACTAGTGGCTCTGTAAGAAGCATCTCAAGGTCCTGGAGTGGCCTAGCCAGTCTCCAGACCTGAACCCAATAGAAAATCTTTGGAGGGAGCTGAAAGTCCGTATTGCCCAGCGACAGCCCCCAAACCTGAAGGATCTGGATGGAGGAGTGGGCCAAAATCCCTTTTGCAGTGTGTGCAAACCTGGTCAAGAACTACAGGAAACGTATGATCTCTGTAATTGCAAACAAAGGTTTCTGTACCAAATATTAAGTTCTGCTTTTCTGATGTATCAAATACTTATGTCATGCAATAAAATGCAAATTAATTACTTAAAAATCATACAATGTGATTTTCTGGATTTTTGTTTTAGATTCCGTCACTCACAGTTGAAGAGTACCTATGATAAAAATTACAGACTTCTACATGCTTTGTAAGTGGGAAAACCTGCAAAACCGGCAGTGTATCAAATACTTCTTCTCCCCACTGTATATCCTATATTGATGCATGCAGCCCTGAAGATTGATTGATTGATGCTTGTTACCATCGCAAACCACCAGAAATATGCACCAAACAAGGGGAGGTGTACATACAGTATAATTAGGATACACTATCAATCTCCAAACAGCTCTTAACAGCAAGTGTTCTTATTTTGATCAGTGTTAAATGATTTTCAAGGTCTCAAAAAGCTTTAAGCCATCTCAAATTAGGCTGTGTGGGTGTGCTTTGATTAAAGGGATGAGTTGAGTACTTGAATGTAGGATATAGGAAGTGGGAGTTCATAGATAGGTGTGCGTTTGTCTGTCAAAACTCAATCAGATTTACACATTCTGCAGTACCACACAGTAATATATACATTTTATTTAAATGCACTATCGATAAATAGTTTATGCTTCAAAAGCAGCAAAGGAGGATGTATGAGTAAGAACTTCCCCCACATTTCTGAAGATGATTGAATGTTTTATGGGATTAATATTTTCAAACATGATTTTCAAACAATTACATGAGCTCAGAGAGTGTCCTCTTTAGTGTTAACAATAACCTGGGTGTCATCATTAGTGTTAACTATAACCCGGGTGTCCTCTTTAGTGTTAACAATAACCTGGGTGTCAATTTTAGTAATAACTATAACCTGGGTGTCAACTTTTGTTTTAACAATAACCTTAGTATTACCTATAACCTGGGTGTCATCTTTCGTGTTAACAATAACCTGGATGTCATCTTTAGTGTTAACTATAATGTGGGTGTCATCTTTAGTATTAACTAAAACCTGGGTGTCCTCTTTACTATTCACTATAACCTGGGTGTCCTCTTTAATGTTAACTATAACCTGGGTGTACGATTTTAGTGTTAACAATAACCTGGGTGTCCTCTTTAGTGTTAACTATAACCTGGGTGTCCACTTTAGATTGAACTAAAACCTGGGTGTCCTCTTTAGTGTTAACTATAACCTGGGTGTCATCTTTAGTGTTAACTATAACCTGGGTGTCATCTTTAGTATTAACTATAACCCGGGAGTCACCTTTGTGTTAACTATAACCTGGGTGACCTCTTTAGTGTTAACTATAACCTGGGTGTCATCTTTAGTGTTAACTATAACCTGGGTGACCTCTTTAGTGTTAACAATAACCTGGGTGTCCTCTTTAGTGAAAACTATAACCTGGGTGTCATCTTTAGTGTTAACTATAACCTGGGTGTCATCTTTAGTGTTAACTATAGCCTGGGTGTCCCCTTTTGTGTTAACTATAACCTGGGTGTCCTCTTTAGTGTAAACAATAACCTGGGTATCATCTTTAGTAATAACTATAACCTGGGTGTCATCTTTAGTATTAACAACAACCAGGGTGTCATCTTTAGTGTTAACTATAACCTGGGTGTTCTCTTTAGTGCCAACAATGGATGTTAAAATATTATATTATACTGATGGTGTTATACAAAGGACAATTAATACAATATTAAACAGGATCACACATGAATGTTGAACTGGAATAACCCTCAGTATGAGAAGGAATAGAGAAGGACATGATCTTCTTACAGCTATGATTAAAATGTAGGGCTGCCGCTTGAAGGGCTGCATAATGCCCTACAGAGCAACCATCAGTGACATGCATGGTACGGCACGGCACTCTAAACAACATAGCTCATGGGTCGATCAAGGGAATATTCAACGTTAATAATTTAAACATGCATGATGCCTGAAGTAATATATATGGTTAGAGCCGTTTCGCCAGGGTTCGACTGGTCTCATGGGGTGCAATTAGGCAAATCTTCATCATGTGTGCAAAATGGGCAAATTTACAGTACGTGTGAATAGTGGCATTACTGGTAGAACGTACTGTAGGAGTCAGTATGCAGGATGCTCTATTTCAAACTGTTAGATGAGCTTAATATTGTAATCCGGCAAAACTGGTCCCTTGACCCCCTGGTCTCTTTTCACAAAGGCTATGTGAAACATTCCCACAGACACACACACACACCCTCCTACTTTCTGTGAGTATTCACACATGTTAATGTGCGTAATGTAGAGCATGTAAAAAATTTCATTTTTTGTAAGGCATGCTTCCCCAGACCTCCTTCATCCCATCTGTGTGTCTGCTAGAGGTCCTGTACTGTCCCTCCATCTGTATTCCATAGGTGTAACCCCAGTCTCTCTCTCCCTCTCATTGTATGATTGTGTTCCTGTACCTCTGCAGGGAATCAGGGAATAAGGTCTTATGTGTCTGTCTGCTGGTATCTGCCTGGTCCCCTGAGCCCATCACTAGAGCACAGCTTAGCCTCAGCCCTGACACAACACTGGATCTGTGAATGGCATAGTAAACAGTGTGTACACACCTGCATGGATGCACACACACATATGCACACACATTCCCTCCCACACACACACACATTACACATTACACTCTGTCCATGGCAATCCATAAGTCATGAGTTGTAGGATCTACTGTGCCAACCCTTTACAGGCTGCACAAAGGATTACCTGTGATTCTGGGCTTATTCTCTATCCATCAATAAGTCTATCACCCTGCTGCAAGCTCCTTACTTGATACAATGACAACAGCAGTGACAGAACATCCATAGTTGGGGTTGGAAAACCTGTAAACTTTTTTTAACTGGACTCTTAGAAAAGGCTGCGTAATTACATCGCTTTCCAATCCCGGGTTCAAATACTTAGCGTTTGCTCAAGTCCACCTAGAGTGCCTATTGGACTGGGGTTTACTGTTTTGGAACTATTCTATTGGCCAGGCAAGCTCAATCAATCACAGACAAAGTATTCCAAATTTGAACCCAGGTCTGCTGCTACTTTGCTCTGTTAATCACAGATGTTGTTAACTTCTACTTCTGAGAAAGCTCTCACAGCTCAGTGAGAGTGTGTGTGTAGTGTAAAGTCAGCACTGAAGGAGAAAGATAATGTGTTTAATTACTGTACATCCTTAAGAGTATGAAGGTATCAATTGTTCGCCTTCACCTTCCAAATGTTTTGCATTAAAAAGGATACTGTTTATTTTCATTCAAAGGTGTTCCAGAGAGCATGAATAATGTTGAAGGATGCCACCTCTGCCTCGCAAAAGATTAATATTTATGGATGCAATTTAGTTGCTTAATTCTTACTGAGAGACATGCATTAGCACAGGTTTATGAGGGTTTATTGGAGAAGGATCAGGACGACGAGAAAGGATATGACAATATAATCCAAATGTTTAGGTTTTTAATCTTTATTTCCCATTTACAGCTCAGACTAGAACCATAACATGGCCCAGTGCCCGAACCCATGGATCTAGCGTCACTTAGAGGGCTACTCCAATGGCTGGCTGGAATTCTTCTCTGGATTTCAAACACACACATTTGTTATAGGCCTAGTGTTTACGTGTTTGTTGGTGACACTTTGATATCTCAACTATTTGCAGCTGTTTAAGTCTATCAAAGTGAGCGATGTTGTAACAACAATACTAACATACTAACATTACTCCATTTATTCTACAGTCACTTCCTGTTTGTTTGATATAAAGAGCCATGCTTTTCACTAAGACTTTGCGAAGTATTGCCAGTTTTACCTGCCTTACCGAGCGTTCTATCCATTGCCATTGTTTCTGCCTCTTGTTGTCAACCCAGCCTGTATCTTTGACCAATGCTTTGCCTGTCGATTTGGATCTTCTGCCTCAATAAACTTCTGCATATGGATTCTCAACAAACGCCAAGCCTGAGTTCGTTACAGATGTGTCCATTAGGTTTATGGATTTTTTGGGGAATCAGCATGAATTAGATAATAAAAGCCCCACTCGTCGTCTTCTTAAATTAAAAAAATTTTGGGCAGTATGGAGCACAATACCACAGAGAAGTTAATTTAAACTTTTATTCCATGGTCTCGGATCCGGAGCTCATATTTACTGGCTTTCCACTGATCGCAAAAAGAATGATTGATAGGCAGCTTAAACTTCTTCAATTCAACCATTATTGGGTTAAAATACACATTTGTGAACAGTCATCCATAACAACCACAATCCGTAAGGCGCAAATATCTAAATCAGAGATCAGCAATGTGATTCATGTCAATGCGCTATGTAGATATCAATAATAAGTGGGTTAATTATTTTAGTTTTTTTTAAGAATCTGTCATCTGATTACAATATTTTAGCTGGTAACGTAACGGATTACAGTTGCCAGTTTTATTGTAATCCGTTGCATGTAATCTGTTACTCCCCAGCCTGGGTATCCATGCTCACACTGCAAATCAAATATTTTCCTGTCCAGACAGAAAGTGAAGGAGATGACCTGAGTGAAGCGAGGAGTTAGGATCAGGATGGAGATGTTTACTGTTTACTGTCCTTGGAAAAGTCTTGGATCTGTTGCATGGGGTACTTCTGGGGAAGCGACAGAAAGAGAAGAGAGTACGAGTAAGAGAGGGAGGTAGAGGACAAAAGAGACATATAGGAAAAGAGAGGTGGACATGTATTTAATTAACCCTTATGAACCCGGTTTCCTTGCTAAAGGAGACCCCAAATAAAATATTATTATATTATTAATAATATATATTATTAATAATAAGAAGTGTGTGGTTTGCATCACTTAATGCCCTATGTTACATACACGTAACAAACTTTCAAGTGAATATACTTCGCCAAAAATGAATATTTTTTAGGAAAATTAACTCAAATTTACAAAAATACTGCAAGTTGATATAGATAAATAAGGAATATTTGCATGGTTAACTATACTATACAGGTCGATTGCAGAGAAATACTTAAATAGCTAAATGTACATATGATATAAGTGAGGGTAATAATAGTTTACTTAATATACAGTCTGGTTATATTAACAGGTAAGTGAATATTTTGCATGGTTACATTAACTGTACAGGTAAATGACAGGAAGAGATACTTAAAAAGCTAAATGTGCGTATGATATAATTTATGATAATAATAATTCCCTTAAAATTACACCGTGGTGGGATCAGTCTGTGACTGAAAGTGCTCCTCTGCATCATAACCATGGCATGCAGAGGGTGAGTGACGTTGTCCATGATGGCCAGCAGTTTGGCCAGGATCCGTCTCTCCGCCACCTCCTCTAGTGTCAAGGCTAATCCCCAGAACAGAGCTAGCCTTCCTGATCATCTTATTTACCCGAGAAGCATCACCTGCCTTTATGTCGGCGCCCTTGCACACCACTGCAGAAAAGATGGCACTGGTCACCACAGACTGGTAGAAAGTATGCAGTAGTTTACTGCACACGTTAAAGGACCTGAGCCTCCTCAGAAAGTAGAGTCGGCTCTGGCCCTTTTTGTACCATCCCATTCCAGCCTGTTGTCCGTATGGACTCCCAGGAACTTGTATGACCCAACCATTTCCACATCCATCCCCTGTATAGGGACTGCAGTCGGTTGGTCCTTGGTTCTCCTGGAGTCCACCACCATCTCCTTTGTTTTGCTGATGTTGAGCTGAAGGTGGTTCTGCTCACACCACACCACAAAGTCATTGATTGTGCTCCTGTACTCCTCCTCCTGCCCACCCCTGATGCACCCTACAATTGCGGAGTCATCAGAGAACTTCTGTAGGAGCCATGTTTCAGAGTTATATCTGAAGTCCGAGGTGTAAGTGTATGTGTGTGTATATATATATATATAAGCATGAAGTTAAAGGAATTGTCTGTAGAGCCAGGAATGTGTTAAGGCACAGATCTGGGGAAGGGTACCAAAAAATGTCTACTACATTGAAGGTCCCCAAGAACACAGTGGCCTCCATCATTCTTAAATGGAAGAAGTTTGGAACCAGCAAGACTCTTCCTAGAGCTGGCCGCACGGCCAAACTGAGCAATCGGGGGAGAGCCTTGGTCAGGGAGGTGACCAAGATCCTGATGGTCACTCTCACAAAGTTCTAGAGTTCCTCTGTGGAGATGGGAGAAACTTCCAGAAGGACAACAATCTCTGCAGCACTCCACCAATCAGGCCTTTATGGTAGAGTGGCCAGACGGTATTTGCCAAAAGGCACCTAAAGACTCTCAGACCATGAGAAACAAGATTCTCTGGTCTGATGAAACCAAGATTGAACTCTTTGACCTGAATGCAAAGCGTCATGTCTGGAGGAAACCTGGCACCATCCCTACGGGGAAAAATGGTGATGGCAGCATCAATATGTGGGGATGTCAGTCTGGATCGAGCCAAAGATGAACGAAGTACAGAGCACACAGCCAAGACAACACACTTCTCTGCAGATCCTCTCAAGCTCTGTCAGGTTGGCTGGGGAGCATTGCTGCACAGCTATTTTCAGGTCTCTCCAGAGATGTTCGATTGGGTTGAAGAATGGGCTCTGGCTGGTCCACTCAAGGACATTCAGAGAGTTGTCCAGAAGCCACTCCTGTTGGAAAAATTACTTGTGTCATTCATAAAGTAGATGTCCTAACCAACTTGCCAAAACTATATTTTGTTAACATGAAATCTATGGAGTGGTTGAAATATGAGTTTTAATGACTACCAAAGTGTATGTAAATTTCCAACTTCAGCTGTACATACTGTACATATAAATACACACATATATATATATATATACTGTACATATCGTTTTAAAATATTTTATTTTCCGCTAACCCTACCACCAC
Organism: Thymallus thymallus; assembly: GCA_023634145.1. Taxonomy (NCBI): domain Eukaryota; kingdom Metazoa; phylum Chordata; class Actinopteri; order Salmoniformes; family Salmonidae; genus Thymallus; species Thymallus thymallus. The sequence goes on from CM042411.1 coordinate 12,636,387, forward strand.
TCCCCTAATTGGAGTAAACTAATAAACTAACAACACATAGGTTCTACTTCCAGCTTATACATACTATATACATTTTAGGGACACAATATATTTTGCAATAGTTATGTTTTGTTTGTTTTCAGTCCTGTCCTTCCTCTATCCTCATCCTTTTGTATCCTGAACATACGACTAACAAAACTTGAAACTTGAGTTCATTAAAAGCAATAATCGTAAAACAGAACGGTCAAACAAGACTCCAGGTTGTTGTGTTCATTGGATATACTTCATGAAACTGTATGGGTTTTGTCGCACACACCAGTCTGTTTCGCATGAATCGTCTTAGTCCCATTTTAGATCTCCCCTACAGGAGCTGCTGGGACGGGTAGAGTGCTCTATCCATATGCAGCAGCTCTCCCAACCCAAACCAAACACACGTCTCAGATTGTTAATTACCACAAGTCTGATGAAAATTACTTTATCGATTTGCATCAGGATGTTACCTCTCTGAGAGAGAGAGAAATACACACGTGGAGAGACAGATTTAGAGAAGAGAAGACTGATCTGTATGAATCACTCATTTTGCAATTGAGTATGTGCATGTGTGCTTATTTTGTGTGTATCTTCGTAGTGTCTCTTTAACCCCCTAGATTCTAAGCCGGTGGGAGGGATGGGGGGGGATTTGGCCTTAACGCTATTAGCCCATAGCAACGCATTGAATAACAGATTCATACATGGAAAAACAAGAATCAAAAGGAAGTTTGTTTTAAAGTGTCTTAAACAGCTATATCCACCATGTGTCACTATTAATTTCCTTCTAGGCCCACGCTGTGACTTGGGCATCACTCCCTGTCTGTGAGCCAAGTGTTCCTGCCGTACAGATGCTGGTGGAGGCCTCTGTCGTGGTGTCTTTGTTAGGTGCAGCAGGGTAGATGTCTGGAGACTAATGCCCTGGCTGTCAGCCCACACACCTGAGAACATCACTACTGTTTAGTCCTCCCTGCAGAGTCCCTGCAGAGTCAAGAGAAAAGCCATTTGTAACCGACCACCTCCTTTCTTATGTTGCATCATTTGAAATTGTCACGATGCGTAGTATTAATGGGACGATATACGGAGCGCTGGTGAAGTGTCATCCTTTTTATTGATAATGAGTTGTTCTCACGAAGCATTAACAACTAAAAAGGAGAGTGAAAACAAAAACACGATAACAAACAAAAACACGGTGACTTACTTTGTGTTGCAGGCAGTGCAGACAAACACAACAGACAATGATCCACACACAGGTGGCTGTGTGTGGAGTCTAAATACTATCCCCAATCAGAGACAACGCTATACAGCTGTCTCTGATTGGGGATGATCATCTCCCTAATAATGTGTGATGACTTGGTTGTGTGCCTCTCTCCTCCCCTAGGTGGGAGTAAGAGGCCTTACCACAACCAAGCCATCACAGTACCCCCCCCCCCCAAGGTGCGGACTCCCGATCGCACACACAATCCCCCCCTTCCTGAAAGACAAAAAAAAAAAAAAAAATGTCCAAAAACTAGGGGGGACATGGCGGGGTACTGAGGTGGTTGCTGGTGGGGGCTCCGGTTCCGGTTCCGGGCGTGGCACAGGCTGTGAGAGTAGCTTCCCTCCTACCTCACGGTTGCACGCCCGGTCCGGTCCGGACCCCGGCGCGGTGGTTCCCCCCTCAGTACTCCCGCCATTCACCAAGTCCTGTCTGGACCCTGGTGCGGGAGCCCTCGACCCTGGAGAGGGGCTGACAACCGGCCCCGGACTGGGCACCGGTGGAGCGGACTGCTCCTTCCCTGGAGCTACGTAGACGACCGGCCCCGGACTGGGCACCGGTGGAGCGGACTGTTCCGTCTCTGGAGCGACGTAGACGACCGGCCCCGGACTGGGCACCGGTGGAGCGGACTGCTCCGTCTCTGGAGCGACGTAGACGACCGGCCCCGGACTGGGCACCGGTGGAGCGGATTGCTCCGGCACTGGAGCGACGTAGACGACCGGCCCCAGACTGGGCACCGGTGGAGCGGACTGCTCCGGCACTGGAGCGACGTGGACGACCGGCCCCGGACTGGGCACCGGTGGAGCGGACTGCTCCGGCACTGGAGCGAAGCAGACGACCGGCCCTGGACTGGGCACCGGTGGAGGAGGCTCCAGGCCTTGAGCTGTGGCTGGAGGCTCCGGGACGCTGACCTTCGCTGGAGGTGGCGGAACGCTGACCTTCGCTGGAGGTGGCGTGGCGCTGACCTTCGCTGGAGGTGGCGTGGCGCTGACCTTCGCTGGAGGTGGCGTGGCGCTGACCCTCGCTGGAGGTGGCGTGGCGCTGACCCTCGCTGGAGGTGGCGTGGCGCTGACCTTCGCCGGGGACCTCGGGCTGCTGACCGTCGCCGGGGACCTCGGGCTGTTGACCGTCGCCGGGGACCTCGGGCTGCTGACCGTCGCCGGGGACCTCGGGCTGCTGACCGTCGCCGGGGACCTCGGGCTGCTGACTGTCGCCGGGGACCTCGGGCTGCTGACGTCACCGGGGACCTCGGGCTGCTGACCGTCACCGGGGACCTCGGGCTGCTGACCGTCACCGGGGACCTCGGGCTGCTGACCGTCACCGGGGACCTCGGGCTGCTGACCGTCACCGGGGACCTCGGGCTGCTGACCGTCACCGGGGACCTCGGGCTGCTGACCTTCTCCGGAGGTCTCGGGCTGCTGACCTTTACAGGAGACCTCAGGCTACTGACCGTCACAGGAGGCCTCGGGCTGCTGACCTTCTCCGGAGACCTCAGGCTGGATGCCGTGCCCACCCTGGGCACCGACGCAGAGGTGGTCTTCAGCCCTGCAGCTGGTCTGGCTGTCGGCCCCAGACTGGGCACCGACACGCTATGGAGCTCCTGCTCCACAGCGGGACTGAACGTCGTGCCCACCCTGGGCACCGACGCAGAGATGGTTTCCAGCCCTCTGGTTGGGCTGGCTGTCGGCCCCAGACTGGGCACCGACGCGCTATGGAGCTCCTGCTCCACAGCGGGGCTGAACGTCGTGCCCACCCTGGGCACCGACGCAGAGATGGTTTCCAGCCCTCTGGTTGGGCTGGCTGTCGGCCCCAGACTGGGCACCGACGCGCTATGGAGCTCCTGCTCCACAGCGGGACTGAACGTCGTGCCCACCCTGGGCACCGACGCGGAGAGGGTTTCCAGCCCTGTGGTTGGGCTGGCTGTCGGCCCCAGACTGGGCACCGACACGCTATGGAGCTCCTGCTCCACAGCGGGGCTGAACGTCGTGCCCACCCTGGGCACCGACGCAGAGAGGGTTTCCAGCCCTGTGGTTGGGCTGGCTGTCGGCCCCAGACTGGGCACCGACGCGCTATGGAGCTCCTGCTCCACAGCGGGGCTGAACGTCGTGCCCACCCTGGGCACCGACGCAGAGATGGTCTCCAACCACAGAGCTGGGCTGGCAACCGTCGCGGTAGCCTCCGTGCGAGGAGTAGGCACGGGGCGTACTGGACTGTGGACACGCACCATAGGTCTGGTGCGAGGAGCTGGCACGGGTCGCACCGGGCTGGAGACACGCACCATAGGTTGGGTGCGAGGAGTAGGCACAGACCGTACCGGGCTGGGGGAACGCACCACTGGTCTGGTGCGAGTAGCTGGAACGGGCTGTACCTGGCTGGGGAAACGCACCGTTGGGTCGGTGCGTTGAGCTGGCACGGGTCGCGCCGTGCTGGGGAAACGCACCGTTGGGTTGTTGCGTTTAGCTGGCACGGGACTCACCGGGCTAGCGTTGCGCACCGATGGTTTGGTGCGCTGAGTCGGTCTCCTCCTCCTCCGACTCTGGACCGGCGCTGGAGGCACCGGACTGGGAACTGGCGCTGGAGCACGACTTTCCCTGTCGTGCCTACTCCACCGCCAATCCCCATCCTGTGAGGGTTCCTCCGGGAACCCCCACGAGTGAGGGAACAGAAGCACATCGTCGTCGTCTTCCTCCGACTCCTCTCTGTACTCCCGTTCCCACGGCTGTAGGGGCTCCTCCTGGAACCCCCACGAGTGCAGTGGTCGGGGCTCTTCTCCCTCGATCCCCGACCACCCCCATAGCCCCCCCCCAAAATCCGTTTGAGGGGTTTTCTGGGCTCCAGGCTGGTCCTCAAACCTAGCCCGGTGACGTGTCCTCCGTCTCCGGCGCCTCGGCTGCTCCGGACCCCAGCCTTCCTCCACCGAGCGATAATAGGAGTGTTCCTCCTCGGTAATTTTCCCCATACCGAGGAGGATATCTCCTAATGTTATTCCCCGTTGCGTCCCAGGGTGGTGGATCATTCTGTCACGATGCGTAGTATTAATGGGACGATATACGGAGCGCTGGTGAAGTGTCATCCTTTTTATTGATAATGAGTTGTTCTCACGAAGCATTAACAACTAAAAAGGAGAGTGAAAACAAAAACACGATAACAAACAAAAACACGGTGACTTACTTTGTGTTGCAGGCAGTGCAGACAAACACAACAGACAAGAGTGTAGCTTCTAAAAATGAAGCTACACTCTTACCCCTATACATGTATGAACGCTTCATGGCAGACTGGAACCCTTTTTTAACTAAGTAAGACGTCCTGTGTCGTTTTTGTTTGTAAAGCTTGCTTGGCCTGTTGTGTCAAGTCACTCCGGTTCACACTGACCGTGTTCAATGCCATAAGAATCATTATATCTTTAGCCCTCTCTGTCACGGATGCAACCAAATGCCAGAATCTCCTTCTCATACTCTGCTTCTACTGGGCATTCCACTGAATTTAAAACTTGGTCTACTTCTTCCGTGACAACAACACTGTTGATTGTCTTTTATTCCCCATCACTGTCATCAGAAGACTACAATGTTTTTTTTGTTTGTTTTTTTACCTAAGTCAGGGATTTCCTCATCGTCAAAGAGTTAGCAGGGCACAATCGTCCTCCAGAAAGTATTCCATCACAACTTTTTCCCACTGATGTTTGTCAATAGCGTCTGCTAAATTCAGGGCAGCAATGTTGTTGAGAGCAGAAGCAACACTTGCAGTTCTCCATGGCCATTATATATTTCAAAAAAGCTGCAGTAGCAATGATTATCTACACATACTGAGCAGCTCATGTTATAGACAGACGCATGCTACATGGCAGACCAATCTGAACTCATCTCTTGGCATGTTCAGCCCATCCATTATCTCAGCCAATCATGGATAGCGGGAAGGTTCCTGTCTTTTTCCATGGCTAAACCAACTAGGATAGTAATTTAACAATTGTTATTAAGGCACATGAAAGTTCATATGTTCCAGATGACATTTCTGCCCAAAAACTAATTTTATAAAAAAGTTGTAGTTTAAATGCCTCTTCTGTGAAATAGGGATGTGTGAAATACACCTAGCTTCCTGAAACAGGTTATGTTTGTTGCTCTGTTGTTTGCCTAGCTGCAAATGAGAGCACTTCAGTTACTGAATGCAAACAATATTATTTTCCAATAGGCTGTGTGAGAAGTACTGCATAACTGTGTGTACCATGCTTCCTAGCCTGTTACATGGTAATTATATTAACCACATTACCTTGTAATTATTGTTACATGGTAGCTACTTGTTTCATGGTATCTACTTTATAAGGCCTCTTAATGTAACCCTGTGTCAGGCTCTGGCCATAGAGAAGCCTATTTGCTTCTCTATGTAGCTATGGTCAGAGTCTGACAGTGTCGTTCTTTTCTGTTTCTGTGTGGGGTTTGGGTTGGATCCCTAATTAGAGGCAGCTGCACCGTATTGTCTCTAATTAGGGATCCTATATATGTTGAGTCTGTCCTTCACTCTGGTGTGGGTCGTCGTATATTATTACAGTCACGGTGAAAGTAAGTGTGCCTTTTTCTACGTCCGTTTCATTTCGTGTGTTTTGGTAAACGGGACGTTTGTAAATCGTGTGTTTGTTTTGGGAGTTCTATAGTTTGGTCATTTGTACATGTTAACTACATCGTATATAAAAAAGGAATGTCGAACTATAATCCCTGCGCTGCGTCTTGGTCATTCCCACACCCACATCGTGACACCCTGGACTGGAAGCCCCCTTATTCAACTCACCCAAGATAAATACTGGTTTGTACATATTTCAAGCACATTTGTAGGCGCTTCACAAGTATCCATTTGTAAATAGGGGTGGTTTTGTTGCTTTTCTGAAGCATAAGTCATAAGATTAGCAGTGCCATCACATCAATGATAGGCCATACCCTAATTAGTATCACAAACAGTTTTTTAGAAAATCATGATGGAACTGGCCATTTAAGGTATTCTTTAGACCTATACGTGCATTTTTACATTTACATTTTAGTCATTTAGCAGACACTCTTATCCAGAATGACTTACACTAAGTGCATTCATCTTAAGACATTAAAGTGTTTATCAGCAGTCAGTGCAAGCAGGAAAAGACAAGTGCATGTATTTATCAGTGAACCATACATGATACAGACAACATCTTGGTGTCATTATACCTCATAAAGTGCTCTAACATATGAAGGATGTCTGTATTCTGAAATAAACATTGACATTCAACATAAAAAAAAACTATATTTAAAAGTACCCTTTTTGGTTACATTTATTTTAAGACATTGTTAGGAAAAATATACTCTACAAGTACATCATTTTGAAGTTATGATACATTTTATGAGCACCAATAACACAGTGAATGTGAACATGTGTTCAAAGGGAGCTTGATTTGCTGAATGTGCAATCCTAAAGGAGGGCTGTGATTGGTTACCTATAATGTCAATTTATATGTATAAAATTGGTTATATCCTCAAAAGTACCAGCGAGCCCACTCTGAAAATGTGATGCGTTTGAAGAGTATATTTACTCCATCTAGAGCACACTACTAGTATAATTACACCAAGATGTTTTCTGTATTACGGTTAAAAAAATCATAGGGTTTTTCACAGGAAGCATGTATAGGTCTAAAATGGGCCTACAATAGGCACTTTCATCATGATCTTACTTTTTAAAAAGTGTTACAAATACAAAAGCATGTCAAACATCCTTCAATTAAGTTTCTATGTGAGAATTTCCAGAACAATCCAAAATATTTTCGGGCTCTCCTGGCTTGGAAACACCCTGCATTGATCTGTTCTGTGAGGCAGGGACATTAACCAAGAACATGAAAGTAGCATGTTAAGGATAACTCTGTACATTAAACAATTACATTCTACACGAGAGTTCAGTCTGGTACTAGACTGCTTTGATACTGGCTTTGATCGCTGGCATCAAACACGGCTTAAAATGGTATACTCATATATAATTCAAAGAAATACCACAGTCATCAAATGAAAAGTTCAATAAAGTATTTTATATATAGTCTTTACTGCAATGAAAAGTTGTCTCCTTTTATGAAAGGACATACAAACATATACAGTGGGGAGAACAAGTATTTGATACACTGCCGATTTTGCAGGTTTCCCCACTTACAAAGCATGTAGAAGTCTGTAAATGTTATCATAGGTACTCTTCAACTGTGAGTGACGGAATCTAAAACAAAAATCCAGAAAATCACATTGCATGATTTTTAAGTAATTAATTTGCATTTTATTGCATGACATAAGTATTTGATACATCAGAAAAGCAGAACTTAATATTTGGTACAGAAACCTTTGTTTGCAATTACAGAGATCATATGTTTCCTGTAGTTCTTGACCAGGTTTGCACACACTGCAGCAGGGATTTTGGCCCACTCCTCCATACAGACCTTCTCCAGATCCTTCAGGTTTCGGGGCTGTCGCTGGGCAATACGGACTTTCAGCTCCCTCCAAAGATTTTCTATTGGGTTCAGGTCTGGAGACTGGCTAGGCCACTCCAGGACCTTGAGATGCTTCTTATGGAGCCACTCCTTAGTTGCCCTGGCTGTGTTTCGGGTCGTTGTCATGCTGGAAGACCCAGCCACGACCCATCTTCAATGCTCTTACTGAGGGAAGGAGGTTGTTGGCCAAAATCTCGCGATACATGGCCCCATCCATCCTCCCCTCAATACGGTGCAGTCGTCCTGTCCCCTTTGCAGAAAAGCATCCCCAAAGAATGATGTTTCCACCTCCATGCTTCACGGTTGGGATGGTGTTCTTGGGGTTGCACTCATCCTTCTTCTTCCTCCAAACACGGCGAGTGGAGTTTAGACCAAAAAGCTCTATTTTTGTCTCATCAGACCACATGACCTTCTCCCATTCCTCCTATGGATCATCCAGATGGTCATTGGCAAACTTCAGAAGGGCCTGGACATGCGCTGGCTTGAGCAGGGGGACCTTGCGTGCGCTGCAGGATTTTAATCCATGACGGTGTAGTGTGTTACTAATGGTTTTCTTTGAGACTGTGGTCCCAGCGCTCTTCAGGTCATTGACCAGGTCCTGCCGTGTAGTTATGGGCTGATCCCTCACCTTCCTCATGATCATTGATGCCCCACGAGGTGAGATCTTGCATGGTGCCCCAGACCGAGGGAGATTGACTGTCATCTTGAACTTCTTCCATTTTCTAATAATTGCGCCAACAGTTGTTGCCTTCTCACCAAGCTGCTTGCCTATTGTCCTGTAGACCATCCCAGCCTTGTGCAGGTCTACAATTTTATCCCTGATGTCCTTACACAGCTCTCTGGTCTTGGCCATTGTGGAGAGGTTGGAGTCTGTTTGATTGAGTGTGTGGACAGGTGTCTTTTATACAGGTAACGAGTTCAAACTGGTGCAGTTAATACAGGTAATGAGTGGAGAACAGGAGGGCTTCTTAAAGAAAAACTAACAGGTCTGTGAGAGCCGTAATTCTTACTGGTTGGTAGGTGATCAAATACTTATGTCATGCAATAAAATGCAAATTAATTATTTAATAATCATACAATGGGATTTTCTGGATTTTTGTTTTAGATTCCGTCTCTCACAGTTGAAGTGTACCTATGATAAAAATTACAGACCTCTACATGCTTTGTAAGTAGGAAAACCTGCAAAATCGTCAGTGTATAAAATACTTGTTCTCCCCACTGTAACACAATGACAGTGACGGAATAACACAACGCCAGTAAAGTAAGGATGCCTCTGGAAGTTGTCTGCCCTGTTGATCAGTGTATATTGTGTCAAAATTAGAAATGTGACAGCAATAAAGTGACAAAGCACAAGGGCCCCAGCTCTCGTCCAATCAACAGTAAAACACTCCCAGCTAAAAGGATGCAAATAAAACTTTGACTCACAGCCTTTATAAAACAGTGACTACGGTCAACACACACACACACACACACACACACACACACATACACACGCAACCACAAACCTGAGTAACTTTTATTGGACTCCCTTTCATTTGTTTGTGATTTCCACAATGTCAATGTTTCTTTATTTTTATTTATTTCACCTTTATTTAACCAGGTAGGCCAGTTGAGAACAAGTTCTCATTTACAACTGTGACCTGGCCAAGATAAAGCAAAGCAATGCAACAAAAACAACAACACAGAGTTACACATGGGATAAACAAACGTACAGTCAATAACACAATAGAGAATCTATGTACAGTGTGTGCAAATGTAGTAAGAATAGTGATAGATGTGCAGATGATGATGTGCAAATAGTGATACTGGGATTCAAAAATAACAATATGGGGATGAGGTAGTTCAGTGGGCTATTTACAGATGGGCTGTGTACAGGTGCAGTGATCGGAAAGCTGCTCTGACATCTGATGCTTAAAGTTATTGAGGGAGATAGTAGTCTCCAGCTTCAATGATTTTTGCAATTCGTTCATTGGCAGCAGAGAACTGGAAGGAATGGTGTCCAAAGGAGGTGTTGGCTTTGGGGATGACCAGTGAAATATACCTGCTGGAGCACATGCTACAGGTGTGACAAATGTATTCAAAACACTTTGTAGGTTATTCTATTCTGTTCTATTTTAAACATACAACAAATAAGTGTTATTTCATTTCTGTTGTTTGATCTTCTTAAGTTATCATATTTGAAACTTGATTTAGAGCAGGGGTTCCCATACTTTTTCACCCAGGCCCCTCTTCCATATTTCAATGTGCACAAGTCCATATATGGTAGTAGTATCCATTATTAGAAGATCTCTGAACATGGAAATGTTATTTAAGTAACTAGATTATTTTTTCATTGTCGCTGATCAATAGTTAATTACAATGGCCTTTACAAGATAGGTTAATGGTTAAGACTTGTTAAAGGAGAGTAGCAGGCTGATGCTTACAGGAATTCAGATGTCTGGTAAAAACCCAATTGTAGCAGCCATGCGGTACTATCAGTCCAATTACAATGGGAACAACTTGTACTATTAGTCAGTATCTTCTTAATGAATAGAGGACGTGCACTCTGACTCACTAGATAACGCTGATGAGTTTCTGAATGCTTCTGGAATGAATGTTCTCAGAACTCACAAAACTGGACAAATTAATGTTAGGGTAACGTTACTCTTGAGCTAACAAACCTATTCAAGAAACATTCTGGGAACTAAAAACTGATAGCGGACTGCTTTGTGAACGTGGCCATCTTGGTGATCACTATTTTAGAGTATAATCGCTACAGGAGGCCTTGTAGAATAGAGCTGAATAGAACATGGAAACTGCTATCTTTATGATACCAATATCATACTACATCCCACTTCTCCCATGCTATATACAGTATGTCACTACAGACACTACACTGACTATAGAGCATCAAATTCACTTTTCACGACATCAGCGTCCTGGTCAAAAGTAGTGCACTCTATAGGAAATAGGGTGCCATTTGGGACCCTTGAACTGCTCTATTTATAATCCCAATGTATGGATAACCAGCAGGATACCAGTGATTGTTTCAGAGACCTGATGAGAGTATTCAATCTATTTTAACCATTGAATGTGTTTTTCTTTCACCTTCAAATCCTGTTTCTGTTAAAGCTTTATGACACCGGTGTAAATCCAGTCTAATGGGATGTGTTACCTCCTGCTCTTAAAGTTTGTCACTTCTAGACTATGCTGGTGCTTAACAAGATGAAAAATGCATAAGGACGTGGTGGAGGGAGAGAGGGAAGCGACAGAGGGAGGGAAGATGTCACATCATCCACCATAGACTTGTAGAAAAAAAGGTTATTTGGCTCGCCCTGTACTGCAAGAGAACCCTTTTCAGTTCAGTGCATGTTTAAGTCAGGGAGGGTGGGAGGATGTCTCATCATCCACCTTAGATTACCTCAAGCTGTATTTGTTACATGCACAAGTACAGTGAAATGCTTAACTTGCAAGCCCCACCCAACAGTGCAGTATAAATATATATATAACGAGAAAAAAATAAAAAGAGAGGATGATGAAAAACAGGAGAATGTAAACTACACTATACACACAAACATATGTGGACGCCACTTAAAATTCGTGGATTTGGCTATTTCAGCCAGATCCGTTGCTGAGAGGTGTATAAAATCGAGCACACCGCCATGCAATCTCCATAGACAAACATTTATCCACCTTTCCAGCAAGTCAGTTTGTCAAATTTCTGCCCTGCTAGAGCTTCCCCGGTCAACTGTACGTGCTGTTATTGTGAAGTGGAAACGTCTAGGAGCAACAACAACTCAGCCGCGAAGTGGGAGGCCACACAAGCTCACAGAACGGGACCGGCGAGTGCAGAAGAGCGTAGCGCCCAAAGAATTGTCTGTCCTCGGTTGCAACACTCACTACTGAGTGCCTCTGGAAGCAACGTCAGCACAATAACTGTTCATTGGGAAATTAATGAAATGGGTTTCCATGGCCGAGCAGGCGCACATAAGCCTAAGATCACCAAGCTCGCCGACGTTGGACTCTGGAGCAGAAGAAAGTGTTCTCTGGAGTGTCAACACCCTTGCCAGTCAAAAGGAAGCTGGAGGTACCCATTTCCTTCACATATCCACATATATCCTGGGGGAATCCCCATTCCCAACCTGATAGTAGATATGTTAATACCAGTAATCTGTTGGCCAAATTGAAAGATATGCCACTCAATCAATTCTGTGACTTCCCTATAGGGACGGTCCCTTGGTTACAGATGCACAGGGATGGACTATGTGTAGGTACTATCCCTGTTACCAAGGGTTCTATAGCCCCCCTCCTCCAAATAATTAGCCCACAGGTATTTTGGTGGGTAAGGGAACTCTGCTGCTTGAGACTGTATACGTAACTGCTCTCCTACTCCTGCCACTTCTTGTGCGTGGCCTAAATCTGGATGCATCATACCTAGTTTGATTATCAGGTTTGATGCCTGGTACTTGTACATTGTTAGAAAGGCTCCCTAGGATATTTGCTGTGTGTCAGTGGCAATGTATAAAAATATGTCTTGTCTGTTGTTAGTTTTATTTCTACGCATAACGTGGAGATATCCACATGTAATATCTTCCTTCGATAGAGGTTTACCTGTAGTACCAAACAGCTCACCTGCAGACGAGGGCTTTGGAATTATTATTCTGGACCCATTTGGTGTTGGCCTCCTACCAGACCCTTCAGCATGTTAACCCAGGTATTGGTTGACTTCATCTGGTTGTTCTGTATCTCCACCTCCGAGACTGAGGAAGCAAGCAGAGCACAGATTAATACAAATAATACAGCACATTCATGGCCCAGTGGGTGTGGCTCATGATATTGTCTCATCTTGTTTCCACGGTGGTCATGCAGGGTGGTGGGTTCTTCATCAGGTGGAAGAGTCTGGTCTCCTCTCACTCTTTTGGTGGGTAGTTCTCCATCTTGTGGCAGTGGGACAGGTGGTGCCATCCCTATCTCGCGGTCACTCTGACAGCCGTCAGGGTGGCCTGATCACTTGGTATGGTCTCATCAACCTTAGTTGGTTTCATTTTCGCTTGTGAACCCTCAGTTTTACCCAGTTTAGGGATTTTGTCTCTAACAGTAGAAGGTAGTTCCTTCATATAATTTAACAGATCATCTTCCAGTCAGTCTGTTTGTCAGTCATGGGTCTATGAGAGGGAACATTCATGGGACGGCCTGTTAACATCTCATGAGGGCTATACCCAATACCTCTGTTGGGGATGCTTCACATTTTCATCAGCACCAGAGGTACGCACTCTACCCAGTTTTACCTGTCGAGTGGCAGGCCATTGCCAATCCTCCTTTGAGAGTCTGGTTGGCTCTTTCAGTGACCCCATTGCTTTGTGGATGATAGATACATTCAAATTTCTGATCTATCCCTACTATAAGGGCAATTTGGGCTACAACATCTCCTGTGAAATGGGTGCCGTTGTCTGCAGACAAGGTTTCTGGGACTCCGAATCTAGGGAATATTTCCCTTACCAGAATTTTAGCTACTGTTTTAGCATCACAGTGGGTAGTAGGAAATGCATCTACCCATTGTGTGAATCGGTCAATTATCACTAGACAATAGAGCTTTCTCTCCTTTCTCTCAATCATATCAATAAAATCCATTGCAATGTGTGTAAATGGGCCACTAGGTGAGGGGAAAGGCGTCCCCTTGGCAATGTTGTATTGTATGCACGTGACGCATTTTCAAAACCAATGTCATATTTAAAAAATATGTTGTTTCACATGTTCTGTTAAATTTGGGGGTTCTGAATCTCATATTTAAAAAATATGTTGTTTCACATGTTCTGTTAAATTTGGGGGTTATGTTAAATTTGGGCAAAACCAATCTTGTGAAAAACCTTATGTACCATATCCCATTTTGACGAATGACTCACCCCATGAGCCATTCGGCAAACCTACGGAATGAGCTGCACTGGCAACACAGGTTTACCTGAAAGGTGTTGTCTCCAGAGGCCATCAGGGCCCCGGGAGCAACCTCTGGCCTCCCTAAGGGTGTGAGACATGTGGTCAGTCGCCTGTTGTTGTTGCAACTCAACAACTCGAGGACGCAGCAGAAGCCAGATACACAGTATGGGTGTGACACCTTGCAGCAGCAGCTTTATTACCTAAGCTAATGCTGTCTTGGTTGCCTGTGTGGGCACAAACCTTCAAAATTGCCAATTTAGCTGGGAGCAACATTGCTTCCAGCAGGGCCTCAATCTGTAAACGGTTTTAAATAGGTGTACCAGATGCATTTGTAAAATCCCTACCTTTCCAAACCCCTACCCATGATAAGCAAACACCAATGGCGTATTCTGAATCAGAAAAGATGTAAACATTTAAACCACTACCTAGTTTACATTCCTCAGTAAGGATCGTCATAGTAAATAAGAATTTGCTCTTAACTGACTTGCCCAGTCAACCAAAGGTCAAATAAACAATAAAAAATAAATAGAAGGGCAGATAAATGTTCAGCCAGGGGCTGTTCTATCAATATTGTCATATCAAGTGAGACAATTCCATAACCTGCATGTTTTCAACCGGTGTCAGTGTCTATAAATGCAGAACCATCTACAAAGAGATTAACATCAGGGAGCTCAAGTGGTTCATCAAAAAGATCTGGTCATGCCTTTGAGTCTTGTTGGACTTGACCTTCAGAGTGATAATTGGTTCTTTGGTACCGTTGGGAAATAGGTACTGGTGACACTGGAGGAGGGGGTCAGGGTATCCCTAGTGTTGATTATTCTGTGGCGGAAACCAAGCCTGGTTTGAGGTTGTTAGAGCCATCCATACTTTCATCCATTCATTGGTTGAGCATAGTTAGGCAGCCCTGTGGGCCAATGGATTTTCAAATGGGAAAAGGAATATGTTTTATAAAGTGGATAATACATTCCCCAACACTTCACAGAAGAATGGAAGCTGTTATAGCAGCAAAGGGGAGACCAGCTCCATATGAATGGCAATGATTTTGGAATGAGACGTTCGACGAGCAGGTGTCCACATACTTTTGGTCATGTAGTCTATATACAGGGTCAGTGCCAGTACCAAATGTACAATGCGCAGGAATACTGGAGTAGTTGAGGTAGATATGTACATGTAGGCAGGGATTAGGAGAAAGTGCTGGTAGCAGGATGAGTAATAATAATAATAATAATAATAATAATAGTATGACAGCAGCATAAGTGGTGGGCGGGTGTGTGTGTGGTGGTGGTCAGTGTTTGTGTGTGCGTGTGTGTGTGTGTGTGTGTAGGTGTGATAGGTAGATAAGTGACTGGGTGCAGGAATATATACATGTAAACAGTAATAGTGACCAGAAGCAGGATAAATATATACTAATGCAATAGCAATCAATAATCAGTGACGTTCAGTGTAATGGTAGTAATAAATCGAATCAATAATCATTAACAGACTTCCCTGTTATAGGAGAGCGACCACACAAATCGATTATTATAGCTCACCAACCATGCTCAAACAACACATTAAGAAGACACAAGCAAATATAACCCCTGATTGGTCTGTACACAAAAGGAGGATGTGGATCTGCAGGATATAAACAACAGAAGGAAAACAAAAACAACTTAAGATCCTCTGGATCAATCACTGTCTGATTCGAAGACTCTGCTGTAAGTTTGATTATAGGCAAGGCCAACATTGGCTGCTTCAGGGCGTGGTAATTAGTACTAGGCATGCTGTCTGTCGCCGTAACACCTAGGCCCTTACAATAAAATATATATACCCATTTAATCGGTCATCTTCAATCAAGAAACAGAACATCTGTGTTCTGACTACAATGGACACAATCAGTGGGATTGGACACCCTATCCCAACACTTCACAGCCCAAGAAAAGGAATTCTCTGCTCTTCATTCAAGGACGGAGAGAGAGAGAGAGAGAGAGAGATAATTCTGTTTCATGTAGCTAATAGAAGGTTCTAGAGACTGTTAGGATAATTAGATCATAAGATTGCTTTGAAGTGAATAAATGACCAATTAGAATATGCTGCAGTCACAGGTGTTTCATGCTCACATGTTTAGTCACTGATCAAAATGCATAGAACAGAATAATACAACAGAGCAGCTGGCCAGTGGATTTTCATATGGGAAACGGAATATGTTTATAAATATATTTTCTGTATTGATTTATTCTGTGTCAAAATGTGTATGGGATCATCAAAGAGAATATGAAACCCAATGTTTCTAAGGAATAAAACTTGGATTGACCTTAACCCAATCCAAGTTAACTATATCCCTTATCGGATGAATAATGAATGAAGGACTTAGTTTTTTTTATGTGGTGTGTTTCTTTCATAGTCAACTTAATACACCTTATAAAGAGTTGGAGAATGTTTTTAACATGAAACAGTGTGTAAACATGGGCATGTGTGAATGTAGCTAATGCTGTGTTCATAACCAAGTGGGAAGGTGGTCATTTCCAGTTGTGAAGTAGTAAATACAGGTTGGATGCATTCACGTGCTTTGAACTTATTGAGAAATGCCGATTGGCTAATGCCAAACAAGCTGAGTCAACCATAAATTAAAATTACAGCTATCATACTCAAAAGCAAATTATATTGTCGGAGCTCAGGGATGATAGACGAGTTTCCCACTAGTAAATACCAGTTCGAGGGGCATTCAAGTAGATTTTTCCCATGTGGTATTTACCACATTCCCACTTAGTTAAGAAATCAGGGTAATTATAGTAGCTACATGGGTTGAAGGTCATGGAATTCAAAGTCCTCATGTTGATAGGCTACTTTCATAGCAGAAAAACAATTATACGTATTAATTCAAAGCACATGTGGAACAAGGAAGACTTTTACCAAATAGAAAATAAATTTTAAGCACGATAGACTATTGAGTTCTCTCTAACTGTTACTGTGACCGCAGTACAGATGGATTGCCTGATACATTTCTTCAGTCAGTCTGTTATGGCGCCCAGTTTGTTGTCACTCCTTCAGCCAGACAGGCAGGCAGGCAGTGGAGGCTGTAGTGGAGGCAGTGGCCCTGGTCATTGATTTAATCCCCATAAAGCCTTTTCCACCTGGACTCTAGCCAGAACTGTCATCCCTGATGTCTCCATCTCCAAGTGTAGAGTCTGCCTGTCTCACCTCTCTCCCTCTCTCATCCTCCATCTCCTGCCCTCTCTCTCTCTCTCTCTCTCCCTCTCCCTCTCTTATTCCATCTATCTCCATCCCTCCCTCTCCCTCTCCAAAATCTCCTTCCTGAACCTCCACATCAACCTGAGTATGCCTGTATCACCTCTCCATCTCTCACTCTCTCCATCCCTCCTTCCCTCTCTCCATCCCTCCAATCTCCTGGCTGATCCTCCCCAGCTCTCCTCCCCAAAGCCGAAACCAAACAGCCGGCGGTGCCGTATCGCACCACGTCAGGAACGAGAAACGTGGAGGTCTGCCACACCATGCAGCACTTCGCTTTGCACTGTGACGACTTCCTCCTGGCACTGAGTTCTGTCACGCTACGGTTAGGCTGATGCATAATTGATGAACGAGAAGCTATCAGGGATGAAGAAGTGGAAGAGCAGGTGACATAAAACACACACTCACAGAGAAACACACACATACACACACACACATGGTAGCATGGTGGTACTGTATGAGTAACTAGGGCCACTGGGTGGAAAGCTTTTTCCACAAAGAAAAAGTAAATGAATACAGTCAGTGTTTATTTCTGCATCCTTTTACACAGTTCCCCTAAACATAATTTTTTTATGTTATTGCTGAAGCACTACTTTATACTGAAATAAATGTTGCTGAAGAGAATATGGTTAGAAAAACAAGTCCTAGTCTTGGAACTGGAAGATTCCTGACAAAACTAGAAGCAAAAAAAATACTATGATTTTGGGGATTTTCACTAAATGTAATCCATAGAAGTGTCCTTTGGAGGAAGGATTGTTGACATAAATTTGACATTTGTATCTTAAAGCATAATTAAGAAATAATTATTTGAAGTTGCAACATTTGTGACATTTTGGGCTTACCCAGGCCTCCTTTAAGACTCCATGTTTTGTTCTGTAGGTGCTATAAAGCAACAAAAAAACGGTGTCACATGAAGCTTTAAGGCTTGCTCAATAATATCAGTAGTATTTTGATTTAAATAACTATTTTCTTACATTTATTTATGAATATTGAAAATGTAAACATGAATATTGAAAATATAGCATTTAATTCTCTACGAGCATAACAAAGTTTCAGATTTGGATCTCTGCTAGTTTTAAAGTTATGGCCCATAACTTTAAATTGGCATAGAAGGCAATGTAACCAATCACAGCCCTCCTTTTACTTGTATTATTGCACATCCTGGAAATCACCTGCAGACGGCAACCATTTTGAATCCATTTTCACATTCACTCTATTGGTAATGTTTACAAATCGGATCCCAAGTAACTCTAAAAGTAGCAGAGATCCCACTCTGGAACTTTGATATCTAATCTATCTATCTATCTATCTATCTATCTATCTATCTATCTATCTATCTATCTATCTATCTATCTATCTATCTATCTATCTATCATGGTCAAGAAAGTTAATGTTTCCGACATTTTAGGACTACTAAACAACTATTGATTTAGAACCAGAGATACCGCAAGTTGCAAAGAAAACAGGAGCTGCCTGCACTATTCCAGCACCATTTCAACTTCAACATTTCAACATCATCAAATCGCCTGTGCTTAGTCTAATACAGTGACAACTGAGATGCCAAAAATGATTTAATCCTATCAACCTACGCTAAATATGATGTGGCAGTCCATGGTACTGATTTCTGTTTGTGTGTGTGTGTGTGTGTGTGTAACTATTCTTGTGGTGACCAGAAGTCCCCACAAGAGTAGTAAATGAACAAAAATGTTGTTAGTCCCCACGAGGTCAAATTCTATTTCTAGGGAGTTTAGGGTTAAGGTTAAAATTAGTGTTAGGGTTAGAATTACGTTGAGGGTTAGTTTTAAAGTTAGGGTTTGAAGCTAGGGTTAGGTTTAAGGCTAGAGTTGAGGTTGGGATTTTGGGTTACGGTTAGTGTTAGGGTTAGGATAAGAGTACAGGTTAGGGTTAGGTTTAGGGTTAGGGGTTAGTGAAAATAGGATTTTGAATGGGACTGAATTCTCTGTGTGTGTGTGTGTGTGTGTGTGTGTGTGTGTGTGTGTGTGTGTGTGTGTGTGTGTGTGTGTGTGTGTGTGTGTGTGAGTGAAAAAACATTGACTCACCCTACTTGTGGAGAAACGTCAATACCATCCCCCTCTCTTTCATGACTTTGTCAGTACAGTACACACTTTTTGTTTTTGTTGTCCTATGCTACCTGGTTAAAATGCTTTCTCGCTAGCTAGCCTAACTTCCCGTCAGGGGCAACAATGCGCCAGCTAGTTAACATTAGCCTACTACATCTAGCTACATATTGAACTTCCATCCTCTCAGGCCAGGGGAACAATGTATGTATTAATGGTTAGATCATTGGCAAGTACAGAGAATTATGTAAAACCACAAGTCCAAATCCCTATCTCCATCCATGGCAAATTTTAGCTAGCTAGCTATCCACCGGAGGACGACTCAACGAGATGCAACAGTTCAAGATTTTTCTTTAAACGTGCTTTTGATGTGATGTGATTGGGGTGAAGCCAAATCCAATATGGCTTCCCTTGACACTTTATTTTGGTGCATCAGGACAATTCACAGTTGAGCTCACTCAGTTTAGCTCAACGCTGATTGGCTATTATTATAATTTT
Source organism: Thymallus thymallus (assembly GCA_023634145.1). NCBI lineage: Eukaryota > Metazoa > Chordata > Actinopteri > Salmoniformes > Salmonidae > Thymallus > Thymallus thymallus. The sequence goes on from CM042411.1 coordinate 12,655,849, forward strand.
TTCAATTTTAAGTGAAGCCAAATGCTCTCTGGCTTCCCTTGCATTCAATGCTGTATGGGCAGCAACACTGTCGTACTCTTTTTCACCAGATGGCCTACACATACTGAGACAGAGGGGAGCTGTTCCGCTCGCTGGCAACAGCCAGCCTTCCTTTGGCATCCATGAATACACGCCACTGCAAATGTCAAATATACCGTATGTCAACAATCCTTCTTCCAAAGGATCCTTCTATTGATTTAATTTTGTGAAAATCCCCAAAACCATGGTATTATTTTCTTATAGTTTCATGATGAATCATCCAACTGCAAAGTACCAGTGATTTCTGGGACTGTGTATGGTATGTACTGTGTGGCCGAGGTACGCTGCACTATATCGACTATCTTTCAGTCTGTGTCTCTATTCATGGCATGGCTTTATCTGGCTATGCATGTAAGCTATCTAGCCACACACAGCTCTGCCTATAGCCGCTCTATGGGGCTATAGAGGAGTATATCAGGCCATTACATCAGCTGTTACCACTTATTGACCAGCCTTGTATACAAAGACCCAGACAAAAGGAAGGTGCGATAAATTACAGAGAGGAGAGGAATTGTTTAGAGTAACTAGAGTATGGTACACTAACACTACCTCTTTTTCTATTATTTTCTTTGACAGTGCAATTGACAATTTCCCTGCAATGAAAACCTGCCTTAGTCCCTGTGTTCAATTTGTTTCCTTGTTTAATTTAGTGTTAAAACAATGAGGGAAATTTGCGGTTAAATTGTTCATGGTTATAGAGACTGAACAGGCGGCTGCTGTTGTAATGTGTGTTATCATGTCTGTGTTGGTTCTCTATATGTGGAACAGATACATTGGGTCCCAGTGGTTCTGCCGACACACATACACACACACACATACAAAGGCGACACACAGACACGCACACAGAAACACCTACGTACACACACACACTGGTTCCAGTGGTTCCGACAGCCTTTATTAGATGACAGCCACTTTAGTGATGTAACTGTTTCATAAAGGCTAATTATATCGGAGATGAAGAGATGAAGAGAAGGAAGAGAGACATGGGAAATAAAGAACCCTAACAAACATTTCTGGAAGGATGATGAGGCTGAGATAGTATTCCGGGCTGAAACAGAAGGATTGGGAATCCTTCATTTTGAAATTGGACCCGAAAACAGATCCTCTGAGGGAACGGGTGTGTGCAGCCACTGTGCTTGAGGTGGTTTTATTGATTCCCAATGATAAAAGCAGACTAATAATTGAAGCGGAACTAGTGGTGAAAGATTAACCACATACCTAAGAGATTATTTATGGGTTAATATATTCTGGTGATGTATGACCTTATCAACAGTAAAATAGTTAAGAAATGCAGACTCTCTCAGGCAAAGGCCAAATTTGTGAATATTTTTCCGATAAGGGTTTATAAAGCCATTCAGTCCACTAAAGTAGCTGACAAAAAATAATCCATACACACTGTATGGCATGCAGAACTCATAGTGTTACTCTAAAAGGTAAATAACAGTCCTTACAGCCCATTCATCCTCAGACCACATTTATCAGCAGCTTTACCTTGACACTTTGCCACAACACACATCCACCATTTTGTCAGCCCCCTAAGGAAAACACAGCGGAGCACAGAAACATTAAACCTGCTTGCTCGACTTTGAGAATAAATGACAGGGAAATGTACACAGCAGCACAGCGTCCAAGGCCTTTTCTGCCTGTGTGGACCGCTGGCTGACTTACTGGCTGGCTGGACCAAGGATGATAAATGGTGGTACATGGATAAAGCCTCTTCGGCTCAAGGAGCATCAGTGATAAGAAACGAAGATCAGCTCTGTAGTACATACATAGGCTAGTCAGGGATGGGAGTTTGTCCATGTTACAAGGACAAGGCCTCACACACACAGTGGGGTAAAAATACTTTAAAGTACTACTTAAGTCGTTTTTTGGGGTATCTGTACTTTACTTTACTATTTCTATTTTTGACAACTTTTACTTTTACTTCACTACATTCCTAAAGAAAACAATGTACTTTTTACATTTTCCCTGACACCCAAAAGTATTCGTTACATTTTGAATGTTAAGCAGGAGAGGACAATGGTCCAACTCATCCCTGGTCATCCCTATTGCCTCTGATCTGGATGACTCACTAAACACAAATGCTTCATTTGTAAATGATGTCTGAGCGTTGTAGTGTGCCCCTGGCTATCCATAAATAAATAAAAAACAAGAACATTGTGCCTTCTGGTTTGCTTATTATAAGCAATTTTAAATGATTTATACTTTGACTTTTGATACATAGTATTGTGTATTTTTGCAATTAAATGTACTTTTGATACTTCGGTATATTTTTTACTTTTACTCAAGTAGTATTTTACTGGGTGTTTTTCACTTTTACTTGCGTCGTTTTCTATTAAGGTATCTTTACTTTTACTAAAGTATGACAATTTGGTACTTTTTCCACCAATGCACAGCCCCTCTCTCTCACACACACACACACACACACACACACACACACACACACACACACACACACACACACACAGAGGAAGGTGCATGCTATTCAAGGTGCACAGTGGCCAGTGCTGGAGGGAAACACACGGAGAGAAAGAGAGGACTGTTTAGACAACCTTTGAGAATAAAAGGATACACTGTATACCCACTGGGCATACACGTCAGTTCAACGTCTAGATTTGATTTACATTTGGTTGAGTTGCAGGGGACTCGTTTTGATTATAGAACCATCCAATGAGTGAAGATATAATCCATCTGAGACAATCTTACGAGAACTTGAAAACATGTAACTGTTAAGGGTTGCTGTGTATATTATTGTTTTCTCTCAAATTCTGTGTACCTATTTCAACACAAAATCAACACAAAATCTCACCATGTCAAGGATAATTCAGGATTTTGGCCATGAGGCCCTTTATCCACTTCCCCAGAGTCCGATGAACTTGTGGATACCATTTTTAGCGTGCTAGTAAATACCCATAGACTTCCAGTCATTGTGCTGAGTTACTTGTCAATGTCACACCCTGATCCGTTTCACCTGTGCTTGTCTCCACCCACCACTAGGTGTCTCCCATTTTTCCCCATTATCCCCTGTGTATTTTACCTCATTTTCTGTTTGTCTGTTGCCAGTTCGTCTTGTCCCGTTCAGCTCAAGAGCACGTCCTCCACGTCCGACAGGTCCTTTAGCGTCTCCCGGAGAATTCCATTGCTCCACCGTCTCCTTCCTAGGATACGTCATCGCTGCAGGACACATACAGATGGATCCAGACAAGGTGAGAGCGGTGGTGGACTGGCCTCAACCCACATCCAGAGTGCAGCTGCAACGTTTCCTTGGATTTGCTAGATTCCCCCATCTCAGCACTCACCTCTCCCAAGGTTCCATTCACGTGGTCTCCAGCAGCTGACCGGGTGTTCTTGGACCTCAAACATCAATTCACAACAATTTAATCCATCCGGAGCCGTCCCGTCAGTTTGTTGTGGAGGTCGAAGCCTCGGAAGTCAGAGTGGGGGTCGTCCTGTCCCAGCGTTTTGCCCAGGACCAAAAGCTGCGCTCCTGTGCTTTTCTCGAGAACTCCTCGTCATCAAGATGTCATTGGAGGAGTGGAGGCACTGGTTGGAGTGGGCGGAGCACCCATTCTTAGTGTGGACTGGAATATCTCCGCACCAACTCTAGGCATCCTGTTATGCACCCGTTTCAATGTCACTCTCTCCTACTGCCCGGAGTCCAAAAACGTGAAGCCTGACGCACTCTCACTTTTGTACTGTATAGCCCCACTGCTTCTCCGTCTGATCCCGAAACCATCCTCCCTACCTTCTGTCTAGTGGCTGCACTCGTCTGGGGTATGGACTGCCTGGTCTATGAGGCGCAGTATAGAGGGGGTCTGGAATGAGCACATTCCTTGAAACTGACATGCCATCCAGGCTCCCGTCGGACCCTGGCTTTCATCCGACAACGCTTTTGGTGGCCTTCCATGGTTCCTGATGTCTCTGCATTTGTCGCCGCCTGCACTGTTTGTGCACAATATAAGACTCTGCGGCAAACCCCAGGTGGCCTTCTTCAACCACTCCCTGTTCCTCACCACCCCATATATCCCTGGACTTTGTTACTGGTCTTCCTCCGTCAGATGGCAACACCACGATCCTGATGGTGGTGGATAGGTTTTCTAAAGCCGCCCATTTTATTCCCCTTCCCAAGCTACCCTCAGTCATGGAGATGGCTCATGGTGCAGCACGTCTTCCGGATCCATGGACTTCCGGTCGACCTGGTCTCCAATCGTGGTCCTCAGTTCTAGTCCCGGTTATGAAAGGTGTTCTGCATCCTCATAGGGTCATCAGCCAGCCTGTCCTCTGGTTTTCAACCCCAATCTAACGGCCAGTCGGAGCGAGCCAATCAAGACCTGGATACTTGACCTGTAAAACCCTTCCCTGCTCGGCAACTGGTCTCTCACCCTTTGAATGTATCAGCCCCCGCTCTTCCCTGAGCAAGCGTAGTAAATCAGCATACCTCTGCCCAGATGTTCATCAGCCGCTGTCGCCAATTGTGCACCGCCCTATGGGACTCCCCATCATGGCCGGTTGTGATACAGCCCAGGATCGAACCAGGGTCTGTAGTGATGCCTCTAGCACTGAGATGCAGTACCTTAGACCACTGCCCAACTCTGATTTGATTCTGATTTGGATTACGACTCTTTGCCTGCCTTGACTTACCTTTTTGCCTGCACTTTGTTCAGTAATAAACTCTGAGACTCGTACTATCCGCCTCGTGTCTGCATCTGGGTCTTAGCCTGAGCCTTGATACATAAAACGACCTCTAAATTCCTTCATACTAGACACAGAGTCATAACATGGTATCCATGAGTTCATCTGACATCGGGGAAGTAGATAAAGGGCCTCATTAACAAAATCCCGGAAAATAAATGTGAAATTTGTTGAACACTTTTTGAAATTACGTTGACTCAACCAGTTTATTATACCCAGTGGGTATTTTTCTGTGACGATCAGATAATGCCCTCTAGCTAATACCTGCACAGATATACCTGTACCTGCATCTACCTGTATTTAAAACCACATCCTCCCTGATTTATTTGTATTTATTGAAAAGCCTACACTGTGTTAGCAGAAATGTCACTACAAAATTGAGGTCACGTTGCCCGGCGAGGTCTCCCCAAAAATGTGACTTCATTTACTGTTGATTGGAGATCTGGTGAGCAAGCAAATTGCTCTGTCATTGACAAGCTGACACTTCACATACTGCACTTGACTCACGTAAAAGTGAGGTACATGGGCAATATGTTCATATTTGTGTGTGTGTGCGCGCGCAAGTGCACATTTGATTGTTTGTGTCTGACTACAGTACTTTTTAGGATGAGGTTTAAACTACACTGATTAATTATCTAGAGTCCTCTCCACCAGGGCTGTGTCCCAAATGGCACCCTATTCCCTATGCAGGCACCTTTATTCCCGACTTCCTATGTAGGGCCCACTGAGCCTAGTCAAAAGTAGTGTACTACTGTATATAAGGAATAGGGTGCTGTTTTAAATGCAGCCTGTCAAATCACTTATCAAACAGACTGGGTGGAACACTAATCCGTTCCAATGAGGAGTGAAAAAAATGCCTTTAATAAAAGGAAACATGCAAACAAAACTAAGACCCACATACCAAATGATATTAAATCAGTCTGCAATCATAAGTGTGGATCCATTAAAAGGATTTCATTAGCCTCATAATGTAATCCTGCATGACATGCTTTGGATTTTAAACAGTCTATACGTGACCAGACCGAAGGCAGACACACACACTTGCACAATCACGTACACACGCGCACGCAGACACAGGTACGCACGCAACCACAGATGCACACACACGCTCAAATACACACGCACACACTGTTTGGATGTCATGCATGCTCAACTTTCCCATAAGTGCTGTTGAGCGATAATTTATTTTGTTATGACTTGATTGGAGATGGACTGGACAAGGAAGTCTCTAAGGAGCTGTCATCTTTCTGCTTGTCTAAGAACACAAAGAGAGATGTACCTGCTTGCGATGGTGAAACCTAATCACGCCGAATTTACATATCTCACATGCACAAGACATTTAACATAATGGATTGTTTTCTACTTTAGTTGAATTCAAAGGAAGATGGTTAGAGGTCTAAAGAGCAAATACACATACAGCTATTGTACATTTCCTAGAAATTAAAACGATTGAAGAAATTGATGGATACGGTTTTATCACCAGGAATATGCAAGAGGCAACTAAAGGTGCTATCCCTGCTGTCTTTCCATAAATAACACATACAGTGGGGAGAACAAGTATTTGATACACTGCCGCTTTTGCAGGTTTTCCCACTTACAAAGCATGTAGAAGTTTGTAATTTTTATTATAGGTACTCTTCAACTGTGAGTGACGGAATCTAAAACAAAAATCCAGAAAATCACATTGTATGATTTGTAATTAATTAATTTGCATTTTATTGCATGACATAAGTATTTGATACATCAGAAAAGCAGAACTTCATATTTGGTACAGAGATCATAAGTTTCCTGAAGTTCTTGACCAGGTTTGCACACACTGCAGCAGGGATTTTGGCCCACTCCTCCATACAGTTCCTTCAGGTTTCGGGGCTGTCGCTGGGCAATACGGACTTTCAGCTCCCTCCAAAGATTTTCTATTGGGTTCAGGTCTGGAGACTGGCTAGGCCACTCCAGGACCTTGAGATGCTTCTTACGGAGCCACTCCTTAGTTGCCCTGGCTGTGTGTTTCGGGTCGTTGTCATGCTGGAAGACCCAGCCACGACCCATCTTCAATGCTCTTACTGAGGGAAGGAGGTTGTTGGCCAAGATCTCGCGATACATGGCCCCATCCATCCTCCCCTCAATACGGTGCAGTCGTCCTGTCCCCTTTGCAGAAAAGCATCCCCAAAGAATGATGTTTCCACCTCCATGCTTCACAGTTGGGATGTTGTTCTTGGGGTTGTACTCATCCTTCTTATTCCTCCAAACACGAGTGGAGTGATAAAAATTAGACTTCTACATGCTTTGTAAGTGGGAAAACCTGCAAAATTGGCAGTGTATCAAATACTTGTTCTCCCCACTGTACATTGACTAGCCATCAAACCTTCTTACTGTACAAGGAAAAGATGTAAGAAAATGTCGGTTTACCGTGACCAACGTGTCAGTTCACCCTGTAGCATCACACATTACACCCTCCTAGACCTCATCCTGGTCACCCTGTAGCAACACCACACATTACACCCTCCTAGATCTCATCCTGGTCACCCTGTAGCATCCCCACACATTACACCCTCCTAGACCTCATCCTGGTCACCCTGTAGCATCCCCACACATTACACCCTCCTAGATCTCATCCTGGTCAAGCTGTAGCATCCCCACACATTACACCCTCCTAGAAGGGGAGCGAGAGAGAGAGAGAAAAAAAGATCAAGAGTATATTGTTCAAACATTCTCCTCACCTTTGTGAGTTGTTCTGAATGTTCCATTAGGATGCCCATGGGTCTGTTACCTTGAGCTCTCCATGGAAACCTAACGGTGGGTTTAATGTTATGGTAATGGTTTTCAACTTATCTTGCCCTTTGTGAAGCTCTGTAACCTTTCTGAATGCTACACAACGAGTGGTTTCATCACACAGCACTCAAAGATGTTGAATGAATTCATAATGCAAACCCTTCACTGAAGGTTCTTTTTGATAAATGCATTCAACATAGAATGGCCTAGGAACATTCTCAATAGCTTCACCTTCACTTCATTGTGGCATAATATCATGGTATAAAATAACCTCCATTCATACCATGACATGATTTATTTTACCTTTATTTATTATACCTTTAGTTATTTTTAAATTGTTTTTAATTGTTATTTTTTAATCAGCCGTTTTTGAGCCAAGGATTTGCAGATTGAATGACAGGTTAATACTTTTTGGCTTGGCTAGCTAGCTTTTAGATAGATAGATAGATAGATAGATAGGTACTTTATTGCTCCCCCGGGGGGGAAATTTCATAACATTTCATTTTGTTTGAAAAATTTAGTTTTTTTGTTTTACCTGGCTGCCAATTCCAGATCTTTTGAAAACATAATTTGAGAAGCCGCCTGAAGCGTGAGAGGAATGGGAGATAGAGGAATACAGCAGTGCTGAGGCAGAGTGCTCGTAATGAGGACAACTGGCTACTATTCTGAACTTTGTGGGGTGATCTTTCTGTCGCCCAGAGCTGCTGAGGCATCACCCAAGTGGGTGCTATAAGACTCAGTGCAGGCTGGTTCCCAGACTTGCCTCTACAATTTAATCAGCAGACTTCATCCTCATCATCTACCATCCTCTGTCTAGCTCCCTTCACTCCAGCCATGAACTGACCCTCTCCATCTTCAGGATGCAGCTTTCAAAGACTTGGCCTCTGTTGGTTGATACTGAATTTGCTCTTGAAGCACTTTGAGATTATATGAAAAGCGCTATAGAAATGTAATACATTATTATTATTATTACTATTAGTATTATTATTAGGATTATTATTATTTTCACAGGGAAGTCCCACTGAGACCATGTCTCTTTTGCAAGGGACCCCTGCTTCACACTGTCACGGTGCGTAGTATTAATGGGACGATATACGGAGCGCTGGTGAAGTGTCATCCTTTTTATTGATAATGAGTTGTTCTCACGAAGCATTAACAACTAAAAAGGAGAGTGAAAACAAAAACACGATAACAAACAAAAACACGGTGACTTACTTTGTGTTGCAGGCAGTGCAGACAAACACAACAGACAATGATCCACACACAGGTGGCTGTGTGTGGAGTCTAAATACTATCCCCAATCAGAGACAACGCTATACAGCTGTCTCTGATTGGGGATGATCATCTCCCTAATAATGTGTGATGACTTGGTTGTGTGCCTCTCTCCTCCCCTAGGTGGGAGTAAGAGGCCTTACCACAACCAAGCCATCACACACACAAAAAATGCAGCAGAGAATACATGGTACATAACAAGGAATTAGTGATTCAAATACAATAATAAATGTTGTATGAGAAATATAACAATAAAAACAACACAAAATACCATCAATAGAGTTGTTACGGTCTATAATGTTATTCAAGGAGTATTCCTGTACTCATCTAGATATTCAGCTTTGCCACGGACAAGATTCAGTTCAAGGAGTATAGCTAACCAAAGTTTCCATTGACTGTGAATTGTGTGATTTAACATTACCTCAATTATATACTCTGCTACATATTTTAGCTTACTTTGTTCAATAAAAAGAGAAAGACAATAGTTTCCCGTTCTTGGAGTTATGGCGATGCTACAGTAACTTGTTATGACACTGTGGATGTGTTCCAAATGGCACCCTATTTCCTATACTGTACTCTACCTTGGACCAGAGCCCTATGGGCCCTGATAAAAAACGAGTGCACAATAAAGGGAATAGGGTGCCATTTGGAGAACAGTATGCTATTAATGCTCTAATTTGCTCCTATCACCTGGGACTGCTCACTCATCCTGAACCTGGCTAGGAGATACGACAAACCAGAACAATACTAATTGCCTAATCAAGAGCTAATTGTAGGCTTTCCATATCAGATTGTCTGGCTAGACTAATAACTACAATCATGTTACTGTATGATGATGGCCTTATACAATAATGCAATGTCCCTATCCAGATGATCATATACAGTGGGGAGAACAAGTATTTGATACACTGCCGATTTTGCAGGTTTTCCTACTTACAAAGCATGTAGAGGTCTGTAATTTTTATCATAGGTACACTTCAACTGTGAGAGACGGAATCTAAAACAAAAATCCAGAAAATCACATTGTATGATTTTTTAATAATTAATTTGCATTTTATTGCATGACATAAGTATTTGATCACCTACCAACCAGTAAGAATTCCAGCTCTCACAGACCTGTTAGTTTTTCTTTAAGAAGCCCTCCTGTTCTCCACTCATTACCTGTATTAACTGCACCTGTTTGAACTTGTTACCTGTATAAAAGACACCTGTCCACACACTCAATCAAACAGACTCCAACCTCTCCACAATGGCCAAGACCAGAGAGCTGTGTAAGGACATCAGGGATAAAATTGTAGACCTGCACAAGGCTGGGATGGGCTACAGGACAATAGGCAAGCAGCTTGGTGAGAAGGCAACAACTGTTGGCGCAATTATTAGAAAATGGAAGAAGTTCAAGATGATGGTCAATCTCCCTCGGTCTGGGGCACCATGCAAGATCTCACCTCGTGGGGCATCAATGATCATGAGGAAGGTGAGGGATCAGCCCAGAACTACACGGCAGGACCTAGTCAATGACCTGAAGAGAGCTGGGACCACAGTCTCAAAGAAAACCATTAGTAACACACTACGCCGTCATGGATTAAAATCCTGCAGCGCACGCAAGGTCCCCCTGCTCAAGCCAACGCATGTCCAGGCCCGTCTGAGGTTTGCCAATGACCATCTGGATGATCCAGAGGATGAATGGGAGAAGGTCATGTGGTCTGATGAGACAAAAATAGAGCTTTTTGGTCTAAACTCCACTCGCCGTGTTTGGAGGAAGAAGAAGGATGAGTACAACCCCAAGAACACCATCCCAACCGTGAAGCATGGAGGTGGAAACATCATTCTATGGGGATGCTTTTCTGCAAAGGGGACAGGACGACTGCACCGTATTGAGGGGAGGATGGATGGGGCCATGTATCGCGAGATCTTGGCCAACAACCTCCTTCCCTCAGTAAGAGCATTGAAGATGGGTCATGGCTGGGTCTTCCAGCATGACAACGACCCGAAACACACAGCCAGGGAAACTAAGGAGTGGCTCCGTAAGAAGCATCTCAAGGTCCTGGAGTGGCCTAGCCAGTCTCCAGACCTGAACCCAATAGAAAATCTTTGGAGGGAGCTGAAAGTCCGTATTGCCCAGCGACAGCCCCGAAACCTGAAGGATCTGGAGAAGGTCTGTATGGAGGAGTGGACCAAAATCCCTGCTGCAGTGTGTGCAAACCTGGTCAAGAACTACAGGAAACGTATGATCTCTGTAATTGCAAACAAAGGTTTCTGTACCAAATATTAAGTTCTGCTTTTCTGATGTATCAAATACTTATGTCATGCAATAAAATGCAAATTAATTACTTAAAAATCATACAATGTGATTTTCTGGATTTTTGTTTTAGATTCCGTCACTCACAGTTGAAGAGTACCTATGATAAAAATTACAGACTTCTACATGCTTTGTAAGTGGGAAAACCTGCAAAATCGGCAGTGTATCAAATACTTGTTCTCCCCACTGTAACTGTGTTAATCCTGATGGATGGATTTGTTGAAATTGTTTGCCTCATTATTACCACGATCGGTCTCTGACACCAGAGTGAACTGTGTGGTTCCATTTAGAAGTGAAATACATATTCTTTGAAGTTTGTACTAGCTCTTATCAGAGAGAAAGACGTGTGTGTGTTTGTATGTGTATGTGTGTGCACTTCTCATCTGTGTAAATGTTGTAGTGTGTGATTTGATGCCTCAACCCATTTTAACTACACTGAACAAAAATAGGGTTAGGTTTAGAGTTAGGGTCCCATGTTTCATGAGCTGAAATAAAAGATCACAGACATTTTCAATACGCACAAAAAGCGTATTTCTCTCAAATGTTGTGCACAAATTAGTTTACATCACTGTTAGTGAGCATTTCTCCTTTGCCAAGGTAATCCATCCACCTGACAGGTGTGGCATATCAGTTGATTAAACAGCATGATCATTACACAGGTGCACCTTGTGTTGGGGACAATAAAAGGCCCCTCTAAAATGCCTCTCAAGTTGAGGGAGCGTGCAATTGGCATGCTGACTGCAGGAGTGTCTACCAGAGCTGTTGACAGAGAATTTAATGTTAATTTCTGATTCATTTATTTCAATTGAACTCTGAAAATCGAAATTGTTGCATGTTGCGTTTAGATTTTTTTCAGTGTACATACATGGGTGGAGTTCAACATAGTTCAGCCTAAGGAAGTGATGCTAATGTATCTGAAAGCAAGGAGATGGGGGTCAACAAAGGGCCAAACCTTTAATTACACTGCTCTGTCTGTGGCCTTTAGAAGCTACCAGAGCTGAAATAGAGATGCATTAACCCCCACCACCCAGCATCTGACACACACACACACACACACACACAGAGACAGAGAGACAGAGAGACAGAGAGAGAGAGAGAGAGAGAGAGAGAGAGAGAGAGAGAGAGACGGACAGTCTTCCAAAGCCAGCAAGCCACAAGGTCAAAGACTCATCTCCTGATGTGGCTGAATGGACTGAGCTGTTGTGCTAATAGTATTTTGTCTCCAGGGAATTGTATAGCTCTGTTTTTCCGATATTCAGTTTCCCAAACATTTCAGACTTTTTAATTCAAATGGTTTGATGACAACAGTTATAAAGGTATACATTTTATTGAAAATAGCAACCACTAAAATATTGCTGGTGGTTTAAGATTATATTTTTGTTTTGAGACACAAATCAAATCCCACTCTCCCTCTGACACATAGGAGACATGAAAAGTACATAACATTTCCTTAACTAACATTCTGCTTGCCACCTCCATTATGAAATCTGTGGTGCTGTTACTGTGAAGGTGTTTCATCCTACCTGATCCCTGCGGCCTGTCACTCTCCACTGATTGGCAGGGGAGGAACACACGCTCGCACACACACACACACACACACACACACACAGTCAATCAGTCACACACACACACTCTCTCTTTGTTTCACACACACATAGGCACAGAGAGTGACACATGCACACATAATCAGTTACACACACACACACACACACACTCTCTTTCTCTCACACATAGATAGTCGCACACACAATCACACACACACACACATTTACCCACGCTTGGAGCAGTGTCGTAAAGCTGTCAGCCTAGCGGTCCCAACAGCGCTGCCATGATGATAATTTATGTGAAAGCTGATTGTGTCACTAGTTTCATAAATTGATCTTGTCATTTATTCTCGTAAACGGCATGGGGAGTAGGTCCTGCAGTGTGCATGCCCACTCTCCTGATACACCACCACCGAGCCAGCCAAAAGTGATCTCCTGTTGTTCCTAAGCTACAAAAATCTGCCTGGAACTAGACCATGGGTTCCTCTGTGATGATGATGAAAGTCATGTAATTATCAGGTGTCTGATAAGAGAGAGTAGGGAAAGTGATATATCCTGCTCAAATTTCAGTCCCAGGGTGGGTTTAATGTTTCAGTCACATATTTCAGTGGCACTACTTGTCTTTTACCCCTATTTTAAATCAAGGTGTGAATATTTGAGTATTATTGCCTCTTTTGTTATTCCTTCCCTGTTTCTCAGAAAATGCAACATGTGCAAGCAGGGTCCGAAATTAAGAGCCGCCAAGCGCCAAATGCGGGTAGATTGGCGAGTAAATCTCAGAAGGCTATCCGCCACACTGGCGGGTAAATGTTTGTACCAAAATAGTAATGTAATAAAATATCTGGCATGATGGCTTGGAGGAAATTACTCATGTTTGCTAGCAACAGACCGTCTCGTGCTCCTAGTTTTGCGACACTGTTTACCATACGGGACATCGGCTACTTGACATCGCTCACTTGTCACTACTAGCTACCGTTCATTAAATAGCTGTTATGTGGCGACATTTACCTGGAGTAAGCCAACTTTTGAAATGAAAACTCACCGACAATGTATGTTTCATGTATCGTGTATCTGTCTTTTGTTTACTTTCGTTCGGGCATTTTGCACCTGCCCTGTGTTTTTGTTGTAGCTGCTTGACAAAGAAATGTCCCCTCGGGGATCAATAAAGTATCTATCTATCTATCTATCTATCTATCTATCTATCTATCTATCTATCTATCTATCTATTTAAGTAGGACGAATCACATTAAAAAGAAAGTTTTGTGAGAAATGGAGGTTTGGAGATAAAGGAGTTTCAAGAGGCTGGCTACGGTATGAGTTGTTCTGTGTGTCGCCAGTATGCTAAAGATAAAAGCAGAAACAACTAATTTGTCATCGAAAAAAAACGATGAAGCTGGAGAACATTTGTGACCATGAACAAAGCAAATGTCACATTGCCTGCGTGTCTGTGTCCCGGGCTCAATCGGAGCCTCTCCTCTTGACACCCTCTGTGATGGCGCTAATGACAATGTCAGAGCAGACCAGCACGAAGATGAAGATACTGTTTAGAACTGTACATGCCATTGGCAAGAAGGCGAGACCACTTTCTGACTTCGAGTGGATGTGCGAGTAAGTGAAAATGTTGTTACTCTTGTAGCTAGACTAGTACCTTTGTAGCTAGTTTTTTCAATTTTATTTAGCATACGTGGTCCAGTATATGTTATTTCTCAGCTCTTGATTAGCTTTGGTTCACCTCAAAATAGTGTATAAATACCATACAATTATAGGCCTTCTGATGCTGACATGGATCTCCATGCTTTCCTATGGCTCTGTAACATTCTATTTTAATGTTTGTCTCCAGATGCTGTTTACATTTTAAAGCATTGTTTGTTTTTTGCGGTTTGGATGAAAAAAAAGGTATCGCTATGGGCTCAACATATAGAAATGAGAAGCAGGCCAAAGAGATTATGCACCATACTGCAGAGGTGGAGAGAAACAACATCAGAGAGAATCTGAAAAACACAACATTTCTCTCCATCATGTCAGATGGCTCCACAGACAGTTCTGTGAAAGAGGAGGAGTTAGTTTGTGTCAGATTCTGTCACAAGGGCAAGATTGAGTCGAAGTGTGTTGGCATCAAGTCGGTGGAGAAGGCAGACGCAGCACACATAAGCAACACCATCAGTGCCATCATGGAGGGAGTGTGTGATGAGTGGGAGAGCAAGTTGGTCGCTCTGGGAACAGATGGAGCTGCTGTGATGACCGGAGCCAAGAATGGTGCGGTCAGCCGGCTGAATGGGGACAGGGCCTACATCATCGGCATCCACTGTATGGCACACCGCCTTGAACTGATCTTTTCTGATGCCATTTGGTCCAAGACCTCCTCAGTGGGCTCTACACCTTCTACCACACCAGTCCACTGAACAGGGCAAACCTGGTAAACACACCACTGGTGCCCACCAGAATTGGCGGGACCCGATGGGTAGGACACCTATTGCGTGCACTGGACCACTTTATTATTTATTTTTATTTTTTATTTAACCAGGTAGGCCAGTTGAGAACAAGTTCTCATTTACAACTGCGACCTGGAAACCTGCGAGGTTACCAGGGGCTTGTCCAGCACCTGGAGCAGATAGTGGCTCTAGATTGCTATACTAAGTACTCCAAAAGTCATCATCAATATGTAATGTCCAGTAAATATCAACAAACATGGTTACAATTGGTAACATCATGTTTCAATGCTTTATGCACTGATAAAATGTGTCATATCTAATATAGTTTTTTTTGGACAGCAATTAATTGTCTATTTGTATGTCTTTGTTCTTTATGTATTTCAGATTCAATCTGCTGATTCCCAAAATGTCCAAGGTGTCAAGCAGGCCAAGGCCAGGAAATACTACAGTAATGCGAGGGAGGCTGTTGTTATCCACTTCTGTGGCTTCCTGCATGACACACTAACACACCTGAGCAACTTGTCCGCCTGTCTGCAGAGGTCCACCATCACCATAGCAGAAGCCCACAGCTACTTGTGCTCAACACAGGCAGTACTTAAGAAGTACAAAACCAGGTATTTTTATTTAAGCTGCAATAAGAAATACTTAACTTAAGAAAATTAATAGAAAGGGGTATGTCAATAAGAGAGGGAGAGAGAGTGTGAGTGAGTGTAAAATGAGCCTTTTATCATCAGAGAAGGGCCCAGGATGAAGGCCACAATGGCCAACACATATGAGGGAATTTCGCTGACCAGAGGTGACAGCAAGACCCTCGTTCAAGGACGCCAGTGTAGGGGTCCTGTGTGCCACCAAGCTGTTCAGCTTCACCAATGGCCGGAGTCAGGAGATGCAGCAGCAGGTTACTTTATGTTTTGTATTACAGGGCAGTCAGGTTAGGTTCAGGTTCATGATCATATTTTTATAGTTTGAGAATTAAAACTGCATGATGCTTGTTGTAATGTATACAATTATTCTAGATTTTGGTGACACTGAACTGGAAACCCTGGTGGACCTCTGGCATCCATGTTGAAATGATCCCTGACCAGTGGACTGTCCTGAAGGTGCTGATGTACCAAGAGCCCCAGTCCCTGCAGAAGGTGTCTTGGTTCCGTGTCAACAGGAGCCATCAGCATTCCTGCCCAGATTTGCTGGCATTGGTTGACCTGGTCCTGTCCTTCCCTGCCTCCACAGCTGAATGTGAAAGAGGTTTTAATACCGTGAAACTGGTGAAAACCGATTGGGGGTCCAACCTAAAGTCTGATACACTGTCCAGATGGTCCAGCTGTCCTTTCCAGAGATCAGGGAGTATGAACCGATAAAAGCTGTGATGCTGTGGCACCAGGACTCTGTCAGGAGCAGGCCAGACTTCATGGAGAGTGCAAAGAGGGTGATTGAGGTAGAGAGTGAGTCTGATGGGGAGGTGTAAGTTGATTAAAATTATTAAGCATCCGATAGGGTTTACAAAACCTTCAAATGTACTTTTATGTTTGATCCTTAAGTACATTTAATAGCAAATACTTCAGTCGAATTTTGAGTTCAAGACTTCTTCAGTTGTATTCAGGCTGGGAAATTAAATCTAACCACAGCCAAAATTATCCAGCAACTGATGTCTCTATTTTACCTGTATTTTATCAGGGTATTTCAACTCAAAGTAAATTATTTGTAGACCTGCTTCCCCTGTTTCCCCTTTGTATCAGGAGAGCACCAATTATATGTCCACTGCACTTCTCATAATTGTATCTTACCATTGTTGTTGCTCATTTTTGACTTCTATGTGCTCTTATTCATTGTATCTGATACGTTTTGTTTATTTCATTGTGTGTCCACTGTTGGGCATTTTTGCACTCTGTACAGCACTTTTGGTCAACTACAGTTGTTTTTAAATGTGCTCTACAAATAAACCTGATTTGATTTCATTAACCGTTGATCAATATATTCTAATAATTTTGTTTCAAATTTTGCTCTGGCCTCTTTTTAAGTTTGCATTCAACATAATACCTTACTATCTTAATGAAATGTACTGAAATTAATGTATATGTGACACAAAAAGGCATTTTATTATTTTGACCGGTAAAAAATATGCTTGGCTGGTGGATTTTTTCATCTACCAGTCCCCTTGGCAGGTGAGCCAAAAAGTTAATTTCGGACACTGTGTGCAAGCATCACAAATGAATAACAAAAATGAGCGTGATGGTGGGGGATTCGAAAGCACAAGGCCATTATTTGATAGGTGGTATGAAGCTATCGAGTTTCAGAACCGTTGGAGAATCTTATTGAGACCTGTCACGAAAAGTGGTTTCAGTGAAATGCCAATGTTTCCGTCGTGACAGGTCTCAATAACAATCTGGCGCTACTTTAGTGATTACCTTGTGCTAACTCAATCTGTGCCTCTGTCATTTCAAACCGGAGACAACCTGCTGCAAGGGGGGGGGACATTTCGAAAATTGGTATTTCAACATAAAGCGTAATTGCAGAGGCAGGGGAAAGCTTCAGTTCAACTTCTGACGGATGCCTTGCATCATAATGGCTAATTAACTTTTTCTGGTGTCATTGGAAATTGGATTGGATCAGATTAATTCAGATTGGATGTAATAGGACCCAGAACTTTTTGTAGATATTTATACATTAACCATTTTGTGAGATTGTGTTGACATGTTGGGCACTTGGGCGCTACAAATGTTATTTTCACTAGGAAATGTAATCTGTTTTTTATTTTGAGGGATCATAACTCAAGCATTTGATTGCCTCACAGTTTGTTCAAGGTTTGATTGCCTAAGCATACGATTGGAATGGGAATGTCTCGAAGGGATTCAGGCCACAACTCTCAGGGGATGGTAAACAATTACATGCAGTGTTATTTCTTGTTGGGGGTTTGCTTAGATTTCCATAGTAAATAGAATAGTAGAGTGATTAAACCACGGCAATTAGCTTGAAACATTCCGAATTTGGATTGATGCACAGCAGTAATTCAAAATGCCACTTCAGCATGTGTGTGTCTATTGTGCAGTCTCGAGAGCGCTACTCACACACACACAATTAAATTACAAGATGTGCAAAACGACTTGGATAAAAAATGTTAGCTTGAGGAAAAATAACTGTCTCATATCCTTAGAGAAGACAATGCTTTTTGTATTCAGCCAGAGAACCTTACACTCTGGAGCAGGGGTTGGCAATTTTACCTTGCCAGGGCCAATGTGGGTGCAGGTTTTTCTTCCAGCCCATTAGTAATTATACTATTTTACCCGCATCCACCCTCACAGACTAAGGTTCACCTCTAGATAGATAGATAGATAGATAGATAGATAGATAGATAGATAGATAGATAGATAGATAGATAGATAGATAGATAGATAGATAGATAGATAGATAGATAGATAGATAGATAGATAGATAGATAGATAGATAGATAGATAGATAGATAGATAGATAGATAGATAGATATTTGTCAAGCAGCTACAACAAAACACAGGGCAGGTGCAAAATGCCAGAACGAAAATACATGATACATAGAGCGTCAGTATGAAAAAGTATAGAAATACAAGAAGTCTAGAGTGCTAAAAAAGCTATAAAAAGACATTGCATAGTATGGGTGGTTGGCTGACTATGTACACTATACATTGGCGGATGGTGCATGGTTAACTATAATATACAGGTCGATGGCAGATAAATACTTCAATAGCTAAAAATGTGTATGATATGAGTGAGGGTAATAATAGTTTACTTAATAGACAGACTGGCTAAATGAACAGGTAAGTGAAAATGTAGCATGGTTAAATTAACTGTACAGGTAAATATACAGTTAAATTTACAGGTAAGTGAATATTTGCATGGTTACATTAACTGTACAGGTCAATGACAGGAAGAGATACTTAAATAGCTAAATGTGTGTATGATATAATTTGGGGTAATAATAGTAATTCCCTTAAAATACAGTCCTTAGTGCGCAGGGTTTAATTACAGATAACTGCACGTATTGCACATTCAATATACTAAAAGCAATAAAACATTTAATTCTTTAAAAAAAAGATACAACTGACAGGATACTAAAATGAATTCCTGAGTGAAAAACTACGTAAATTAAGTCCAAGAATTACTTGCAATATTGCACGTGATATGATATAACAACAGTACATGAGTAAGTATATACAGACCTGAATGAATAAATAAGTCCTGAGTGAATGAGTGATTACGGACCAGAGTTACTCACGGATGGATGCACAGTTGTTAAGCTAGGTCCTAACACCCCAACAGTTCCAGGTCTGTGTTGCCGACGGCACGGCACCCCGGTGAGGGATTAAATAGTCTAATAGCCGCAGGCAGGAAGGACCTCCTGTAGCGCTCTTTGGCACACCGTGGTGGGATCAGTCTGTGACTGAAGGTGCTCCTCTGCGTCATAACCATGGCATGCAGAGGGTGGGTGACGTTGTCCATGATGGCCAGCAGTTTGGCCAGGATCTGTCTCTCCGCCACCTCCTTCAGAGTGTCAAGGCTCATCCCCAGGACAGAGCTAGCCTTCCTGATCAGCTTATTTACCCGAGAAGCATCACCAGCTTTTATGTTATCCTTGAGGCTGCAGAGTCAAGGCTGTGAAAGATGCATGGATAGGTTGCTTGGTGAACGTATGATTCCAAGTGCATATTGGGCTGTGACACACACATACTCACGTCACCAGGCTATATATTGGGTGTTATATGTCACCCATATGTCCCTTGTTGACCTTCTGGTATCATAACACTTCCCTTACCGTGGCAAGCACACTAGTCCTTATCCTACTCATACCATGTCAGGATTTGACAATGTTGATGGTTGGAGAGGCTGTCACGACTCGAGGGCATATTAATGGAGAAGTAATATGAAAATATTAAGAAGGGTGAGAATCCGCATTCATATTTTATAATTAGTAGAGAGAACCAACAGAAGCGCTACAGATTGGATGCACTCTCTATCCCCCTTCACTCTCTCTCTAGATTCACTTACCACCATCGGTGACTCAGCATCTATCTGTGTCACATGTCGGAGGGAGAGAGCGCATTCAACGTAAAACCATGAACTTGAAGAGGGTTGTGAACGTTAGGGAAATTAGGAGCAGTTGGAAGCCCAGAGCGGGAGGTAAATTCATTAGCACATTCAGCAGGAAGTGACAGCCAGGGACCTAAATGGTTCCCCCAGGCCACCATACTCTGACCATGCAGGGAACTCATCTCAAAACAGAGCGGTTGCTTAGATTCCCAGATTCCCAATAAACGACTTGCAAAGCGCAATATGATTTGAGCATGTAAAAGGCCAGATTGAACCATTGGAATGGTCATGCCCAGGTGTTGTATTTAAAAACCCAAACTGGTATTAAGTGTAGGCCACAGAAGCTAGCTAGGTAGAAGAGGATAAATGACTGAACTGTATTATTCTGACAGTACATTTTTACTATTCTCCAAAATGGCATCTCGCGCTAAAGGTAATATATTTGTGCAGTCTGTAAACAGAAATGTCTTACTTTAATTATTTTAATGCAGAGTCGGGAAGGGAATTCCTGATCACATTCTGAAACACATTTCACATTTCACAATACTTGCTTTCGCATCCTAATAGGCTCTGTGCATTCACCTCAACACTGTCATACTGAACATCACCTAGCTGATGTACACTTAATACAAGGAGTAGATTGAGGAGTCACACAATATTTATTCTTTATAGTCCCCTGCAAATAGTAATGCATTTGTGAGAACATACTCTTTAGCAAGTAAATCTTGGAGGGGGCAAACTCTCCCCATATTTTTGGAATGCATGCCAGCGAAAGCCAATACACAACCCAACACAACACTAAACAATACATTAATTGCACTATAATGGTGACAAACTGTGCACACAAACTGTTAGGGCCTACGTAAAGCTGTCCCAACAGCAGTCCCAAAACCTGGCTATCAGCGGAGCCTTGTCTGGCAGCGAAACAGTTAATTCAGCCTAATTTACTGCCTTTAAAAAAACATAGCTGATATGACTGACTTGCTTAAACAAATGTGGTTTCTACTGACAATTGAGATGTACAAACTATGTGTCACGGTTTGGGTGTGGGAATGACCAAGGCGCAGCGCAGGGATTATAGTTCGACATCTTTATTTTATTATACTATGTAAATAAATGAATAAATACTCGGTATAAACAAAACAACGAATGACGAACTAAAAGAACACAAACAAACACGAAGCACAAAACGTCATGTTCACCAAACAAACACGAAATGATCAGACGTAACGAATGCACACTTACTATCACCGTGACTGCGAAATACATCGACAACGACCCACACCAGCGTGAATGACAGACTAACATATATAAGATCCCTAATTAGAGACAATGCAGCGCAGCTGCCTCTAATTAGGGATCCACCCAAAACCCACGCAGAAACAGAAAAGAAAGACACTGTCAGACTCTGACCATAGCTACATAGAGAAGCAACTAGGCACCGGTGGGGCAACCGGCTCTGGCCATGGAGCTGGGAAAACAACCGGGCCTGGACTAGGCACCGGTGGGGCGGACTGCTCTGGCACTGGGGCGGAGCAGACTGCTGGACCCGGAATGGGTACCAGTGGAGCGGACTGCTCTGGCACTGGAGCAGAGCAGACGGCTGAACCCGGAATGGGTACAGGTGGAGCGGACTGCTCTGGCCCTTGAGCGGAGCAGACGACGGGAGGTTCCGGGCTGCGGACCTTCGCTGGAGGTTCCGGGCTGCGGACCTTCGCTGGAGGTTCCGGGCTGCTGATCTTCGCTGGAGGTTCAGGGTTGCTGACCTTCGCTGGAGGTTCAGGGGTGCTGACCTTCGCTGGAGGTTCAGGGGTGCTGACCTTCGCTGGAGGTTCAGGGGTGCTGAACTTCGCTGGAGGTTCAGGGGTGCTGACCTTCGCTGGAGGTTCAGGGCTGCTGACCTTCGCTGGAGGTTCAGGGCTGCTGACCTTCGCTGGAGGTTCAGGGCTGCTGACCTTCGCTGGAGGTTCAGCGCTGCTGACCTTCGCTGGAGGTTCAGGGTTGCTGACCTTCGCTGGACGTTCAGGGCTGCTGACCTTCGCTGGAGGTACCCCTCTGTCCCATAGCCTCAGCAATAGTGCCCATCGGCGATCAAAATCCTTCTCCTCCTCTATCTCCCGTAGGAATGGGTCCTTCTGCGGCTCCACCCGGAAGCGCAACCCAGGCTCTCCACCACCTCGTCTGCTCCTCCTCCTGGTATTTATGAAACCCCTCTTGCTTCTCCTGATCCTGAAAGGTGGGCAGACGAAGTGGTGTGCGATCCCCCTCCTTCAGCCTCTCCGGGCTCTGGCGGCGCACCGATGGTGTGGTGCTCGAAGCCACGACGGACCTTCTTTGGCTCCGGGCCGGCACTGGACGTAACGGACTAAGGAGGCGCACCGGTGGAGCGGACTGCTCTGGCATGGGGGTGGAGTAGACGATCGGACCCAGACTGGGCACCGGAGGAGCGGATTGCTCTGGAAGGGAGGTGGAGTAGACAACCGGACCCGGACTGGGTACCGGTGGAGCGGACTGCTCCGGCCTGGGAGTGGAGTAGACGACCGGACCTGGACTGGACCACTCCGCCATCTCCCTGTCGACCTCTTCCTCTATCTCCACCAATTCCTCCAGAACCTCTCCAAAATGCTCCTCCAGATACACCTCCTCCACCTTGCTCTGAGCATCCCATCTGTACTTCGGCCTCTCCATGCTCCATATGGGGAGTGGTACTGGCTCCTCTTCTTCGCGGCCAGACCACCCCTATAGCCCCTCCCCGAAATTTTCTTGGGATTGTTTGCGGGCGTTTCCCCGTCTCGCGCGTCGCGCATAACGCGGCGGCACCTCGTATCTCCCCAGTTACGCTGCTTGGTCTGGTAGTGGTGGGTCGTTCTGTCACAGTTTGGGTGTGGGAATGACCAAGGCGCAGCGCAGGGATTATAGTTCGACATCTTTATTTTATTATACTATGTAAATAAATGAATAAATACTCGGTATAAACAAAACAACGAATGACGAACTAAAAGAACACAAACAAACACGAAGCACAAAGCGTCACGTTCACCAAACAAACACGAAATGATCAGACGTAACGAATGCACACTTACTATCACGTGACTGCGAAATACATCGACAACGACCCACACCAGCGTGAATGACAGACTAACATATATAAGATCCCTAATTAGAGACAATGTGGTGCAGCTGCCTCTAATTAGGGATCCACCCAAAACCCACACAGAAACAGAAAAGAAAGACACTGTCAGACTCTGACCATAGCTACATAGAGAAGCAACTAGACTTCTCTGTGGCCAGAGCCTGACACTATGGCATAAGGGGAAGACGAGCAGATAAGAGGCAATCCGTCATTTCAATTAAGACATTAATGAGCGAGCTAGGATGGATATAGTCAATAGAACTATTTGTTCAGCACTTTTGAAATGTATAGTATTCTCCCTGTACACCTAGCCAGAACCGTAGGATAAATAAAGGGGGCATATAAGCAGACAATGAAAGCTCTGACAATATTCGATGATGACATTTCTCTAAAACAGGCTATAGGCTACATGTGCACCACCAAGTCAGAACAGTACACTAAGTTATGAGTGGAAAAGGGACCAAATTATTAGGGTGATGCATTTGGGCTACTAACAGCTTACTACACAACATACACGTAGTATGAATTTCTTACCTACAGTATACATACCTTCCTGGCATATCACATAATTTTTACAGCAGCATACAAGACATTTTTGGACTCACTTTGTTGTGCTGTGCTCACTTGAAAAGGAAGGTGGCGCTGCGGTCCTTTGTGGACAAATTTTTTCATCAAACTTTGTCATCAAAGTCTGGCATTCTCTGGATTTATGGTGCTTTCAAGACAACTGGGAACTCAGAAAAAAAACAAGGTTGAATAATGACGTCAGTGTTCTTCAGATCGGAGTTGTAGAAAGAGGCGGAGTTCCCAATTGGCAACCAACTCCGACGTATTTGAACTCAGTTGTCTTGAACTCACTGAACTCACTGATTTCCCAGTTCCAAGTTTCCAGTTGTTTTGAAAGCAGAAGAATACATGCTGGATTGACAGCATGGCCAATGTTGAATGTTTATCCTTTTAAGCTTGGAAAAAATACCCTTAAACCCTGACTTGGACCACACATCCACTCCACTGAATAGCAGGCTAGTGATTGCTGTGCAATGCTTGCAGTTAGCCACTGATTCCTTCAAAACCACTCTTTGTTGAATTTGTGATTTACAACTTGTTGTGTAATATTTATGTCCAATGGCCGAAGAGCACCGATACGTTTTATCTATAATTTCTCTTTTGACAAGGATTGAAAAGGATTTGGCAGTAGATTGCTAGCTTGCTAGCTAAGATTTTGAAAGTATGATGTTGTCATGATCAGTCCAATCAAAGCTATGGTAGATATAACGTGATTTGACATTATTTTATCTCTGGCCAATGACCTTGAGCTTTCTTGGATGGGCACTTTTAATGTAACTCTATGGCAGCACCCAAGGGGCTTGAATTTTCGAGCTCTCCCCGTAGATTTTGCAGTGACGTAGTATCTCCATGAGCGACAGAACACTGAGCGAATCACAGCGCATCTAGAGAACATTGCCAACTCCTATGCTCCGTATTTTCCGCTGGCTGCCCCACCACCACAGAATGTACTGAGCTAGACTGAAACACCTGCATTTTGGAGCTGCCTTACTCAAGAAATTAAAAAAGAGACCATGTTTGTATGCAGCTTTATTAACTCAATGTTTTTTTTCTGCATTGTTTGCAAACTGATATGTGACATGTATTAATGCCGAAAAATAGTTTTGAGCACCCACCTGCCCTTAATGAAGGATCGACACTGCTCTTATCCTTCTGATGTATGGTTCTTGAAAGTGAAATACCTGATCATATACTTAACCATTCCATTTTTGAGTATACAGTTCATCTCTCTTGTCAAACATGTTTCACCACACCTGCTACTGCACCCTAATAGGCTCTGAGCATTCAACACACCACTGTCAACACAGCTGTAATGTACACTAGTCAACGTCAGTGTAAACCTTCAACAGTACTGTACGCTCATTCTCCAAGAGGAGTGAGTGCACAGGCATTGAAAAGGCTTCCAAAACCTGGTTGGCTGATTGACTGACTGCATGGCAGGATCACCCTCCCCTTTATTCACTATGAATATATTTAGACAATAGCCTTCCTCTTTGTGTAAAATGATGGATGGGGGGGATTGTGAGAATGCTTTACAGAGAATGCTAATGTTTTCCCCCTTTCCCTTCACACATCTGTTAATACGCTGTATCTATATTTTGTATTTTAATGGCTGCTTGGCAAATTTTCCAGCCAGATTTGCAATGCTAATGCACAGCTTAACAAAAGAGGAGCGGCGTGCTCTTTTCCCCCTCGAGACACTCATCTGCCGCAGGAAAAGGAGTGGGATCGACATGCAATCATCAAAGCTGGAGGAAACTGCTTACTTCTATGGAACCGTGTTTACTACAGAGTTGTTATTGTGTGTATGGTCTTCAACTCTATTCTACTCCACTGCTTTCCAGGCCTTACACTGTAGTAGCTCACAGTAATGGTGGATTTAAACACCATTTTGAAGTGAAGGCAAATGTTTATGAGAGTAGGGAGGCTCAAGGGTACTCTAGGAACTTTGGAACTCAGAGAATGTCTCCAGCTAAAGTGACCGGGTTTCAAAAACCCTTCAATCTACAAATTCTGATCCCTCTTTTATGAAGTGTACAATCAGAGCTTCAATTTAGCCTCGGCCAACTCACTCTTGTGGAAATGGTTCTACCTGGAACCAAAAAGGGTTCTACTATGGGGACAGCCACATAAACCTTATGGAACCCTTTTTTCTAAGAGTGTAGCCATGGGCATTATATCTAAATAAAGTTATTTCAAATGTCACTATATCTACTCTGTGAGGTGTGTGTGCATGTGTGTGTAGGAGGATACCAATGAACCATTTGTGTCATCAACTTGAAATGTCTCTATTTGGAGGAAAACTGAATGAGCACAATCCCATTCATGTGCTATGTACCATTTCTCTGAAATGGATTGCCTCCATGGATCTATTAGAGAATATTGTGGAGAGCCAACCTGATTGCTCATTGAACCTTCAGTCATCAGTCATTGTAATCGTTCCACGGGGAAGTTGTCTAGATGGGGCTCCAGATTCAGTAAACGCCATAAAAAAGGAAATCATACGTGCGATTATTTAGTCAAAGACTTGCATTTTCTCTCCAGTGAATTTCTCTCCAGCATGTTATGTAAGGCATTAACTTGCTATTATACACATTGTTGGGTAGTGTTTGTATGTGTAGATCTTCCAGTAAAGCAATATAGCGAATCAGAGTGCTTACCCTCATTTGAAAGGTAGAATGTCTGAATGATTTTATCCTATAAAACCACACAACAATGTGTGTAACAGGCCAATTGGCATTCACATTCTGATACAATACCTATTATTTTCGGATCACAACCTTGTCCACCTCACACCACTCTACAGGCCTATGGTCCAACAGCAGTCAGCGACCATTATGAGATGGTCCCTGGAGGCGAATGAGGCCCTACAGGACTGCTTTGAGGCACATGGGGAGGACATTGATGGACTTACAGATTGCATAACGGACTATATCAATTTTTGTGTAGACAACACAGTACCCACCCTGCTGAATGAGAAGAAGAGGGCCTTCAACGAGGGGGACAGGGACAAATTGAAATGGGTGGGTACAGAGGGAGCTGAAGTTGCAGATTGCTGAGGGGAAGAGAGTGTATAAGGGGAAGATGGAGGACAAGCTGAGGCAGAGCCAGGTGAGAGAGGTGTGGAAGGGTATGAGAAATATCACTGGCTTCAAAAACTCAAACAGTAGACGGAGGACACCCGGGACAGAGCCAATGAACTGAACACATTTTTTAACAGGTTCGATATTAATCCTGTCCACCTCTCCTCCAGCTCTCCAGTCCACACACCCTCACGGCTGTCCCACCCCCCCTTCGCAGACGACAGCTCCGTTGAGATAATCAGTGACCCCCTCCCCACCCCCGCTCCCTCTGGACTGATCTGCAACACCCCCCTTCACCCCACCTCCCAACCTGGGCTGGCTTTCACCAAAAACCAAGTGAAAAGAGAGCTGGAGAGACTACATCAGTGGAAAGCGGCGGGACCTGATGACATCAGCCCAAGGGTGCTTAGGGTCTGTGCTGACCAACTTTGTGGAATACTCCTGCGCCACTTCAACCTTAGGCTGAACCTGGAAAGGGTCCCTGTGCTGTGGAAAACATCCTGCCTGGTCCCAGTGCCCAAGAAGGCGCACCCCACTGTCCTGAATGACTAACATCCCACATCATGAAGACCCTGGAAAGGTTAGTCCTCAGACCCCTGGTGTGTACATCACTGGACCCCCTGCAGTTTGCATACCAGCGCAAGATCGGAGTGGATGATGCAATCATCTACCTTCTGCAGAGGGCGTACTCTCACCTGGACAACGCAGGTTGCACTGTGAGGTTATGTTTTTTGACTTCTCCAGTGCCTTCTACACCATTCAGACCCTGCTACTGGGTGAAAGTGGAAGCACCCTTAGTCTCCTGGGTTACGGACTACCTGAGCTGTGTGTCAGAACGGGCAGTGAGCAATACAAGG
Source organism: Thymallus thymallus (assembly GCA_023634145.1). Classification (NCBI taxonomy): domain Eukaryota; kingdom Metazoa; phylum Chordata; class Actinopteri; order Salmoniformes; family Salmonidae; genus Thymallus; species Thymallus thymallus. The sequence goes on from CM042411.1 coordinate 12,683,636, forward strand.
CCCCCCCAGGGAACGGTCCTGTCCCCCTTCCTGTTCACCCTCTACACCTCAGACTTCAGATATAACTCAGAAACATGCCACCTGCAGAAGTTCTCAGATGACTCTGCAATTGTAGGGAGCATTAGGGGTGGGCAGAAGGAGGAGTACAGGAGCACAATCAATTACTTTGTGGTGTGGTGTGAGCAAAACCACCTTCAGCTCAACATCAGCAAAACAAAGGAGATGGTTGTGGATTTCAGGAGAACCAAGGCCCAAGCAGGCTGGAATGGGCTTGTAACACCGGGGCCCTGTACAATTTAACTATTTAACTATTTTAATGCCGTGCTGTCGGCAACATAGACCTGGAACTGTTGGGGTTTTAGGACCTAGTTTAAAAATTAGGTATCCATCCATCCATGAGTAACTCTCTGATCTGTAATCACTCATTCACTCAGGACTTATTTGTTCAGCACTCATTCATTCAGGACTATATATACATATTAATGTACAGTTGTTATATCATATCGCATGCAATATTGTAAGTAATTCTTGGACTGAACTTACGTAGTCATTCACTCAGGACTGCATATTAGTATCCTGTCAGTAGTATCTTTTTTCATTGCATTTAGTATATCGAATGTGCAATACGTGCATTTATCTGTAATTAAACCCTGTACTAAGTTCTGTATTTTAAGGGAATTATTATTATTACCATAAGTTATCATACGCACATTTAGCTATTTAAGTATCTCTTCCTGTCATTTACCTGTACAGTTAATATAACCATGCTAATATTCACTTACCTGTACATTTAACCAGACTGTATATTAAGTTAACTATTATTACCCTCACTTATATCATATGCACATTTAGCTATTCAAGTATCTTTCTCTGCCATTGACCTGTATAGTATAGTTAACCATGCAAATATTGTATTTATTTATATCAACTTGCAATATTTGTAAATACAAAAAAAATCCCCTAACACTGTAACAATGTATAGTGTACATATTCAGCCATTCACTCATACTATGCACATCTATCTATCTATCTATCTATCTATCTATCTATCTATCTATCTATCTATCTATCTATCTATCTATCTATCTATCTATCTATCTATCTATCTATCTATCTATCTCTCTTCTGATGGTCATGACTAGCAGCAGTAAGACTACAACTTGCCTACACAGTAAATATATGAAATATACACTGAGTGTGTAAAAAATGTGGTATATTGAGTTGCACCCCTCCTTTTGCCCTCAGAACAGCCTCAATTCGTCAGGACATGGACTCTACAAGGTGTCGAAAGCGTTCCTTAGGGATACTGACCCATGTTGACTCTAGTGCTTCCTAAAGTTGTTCAAATTGGCTGGATGTCCTTTGGGTGGTGGACCATTCTTGATAACACAGAGGAAACTGTTGAGCGTGATAAACCCAGCAGCATTGCAGTTCTTGACACAAACCGGGGCACCTGGCACCTACTACTATACCCCGTTCAAAGGCACTTAAATATTTTAAATGGCACACACACAATCCATGTCTCAATGGTCTCAAGGCTTAAAAATCCTCTTATCTTCTGGGAGATTATTAGGAAATGAACAGAGGATAGATAGAAGTTACATAGTTCAGAATAAACATCTTTCATTGACAATCTTTTATTGATGTCCAGAGCTGGAAACACATCAGATGGCTTCCACATGTGAACAATATTAGAAAAGAAAATGGGATTGATAGACCTAACAACTCGAAAAAGGCATATGTTTTTGTAAGTGCTGTCAGGTGTGGTTGCGGGACGTTTCCTAGCAATAGTTTGAATGAGGTCATCGGCTCGGCCTGCTCTTATACATTTGTATGCCCATATATGGTAGTAACTTATATATACAAATGTATATATTGGTTGTTGCCTTCAAATATTTTGTGTGACTTACTAGTAGTAAGTCACACAAAATATTTGAAGGCAACAATCAATAGCCAAGATACTCAGCTTTCCGCAGATAGCTGCTAATTGAATAAAAAAAATCTAATAGGGTCTCCTCCCCTTCATCTACACTGATTGAAGTTGATTTAACAAGTGACATCAATAAGGGATCATCACTTTCAGCTGGATTCATGGAAAGAGCAGGTGTTTATAATGTTTTGTACACTCAGTGTAATATATATATATATATATATATATATATATATATATTTCAGAAAAAAATATTTAAATCTTATATATTATATAATTAAGCACAAACAGTGTGACATTGGCTAATGAAGAACAAACTCAGAAAATATAAATAAATTTAGCCAATGCAGATATAGAGGAAAATAATGAGACAGTACAAAGCCTTCCACGTCTTAATGTGCATAAAACTGTTCTGTCATTTGAGATCTGCTGCTGATCCCTCCTCGCTCTGTGTGTGTGTTTGTGTGTGTGTGTGTGTGTGTGTGTGTGTCATTCGCACGGCATAATTGGGTCACAGTAATGAAACGCTGTAACAGTCCCTTGATCTGGTGGTTTAGTTGACAAGGAGTCCCAGGGTGCCATGTAGAGAGAAGTACACAATCATTTTATTTACCATTAACACAGGGGGATGTTCAGACAAAACTTTTACAAAATAATGCTGTCCCTGGTGGACAGAATGCGGGAGGAAAGGAAATTAGCGGAAGGGGGGTTTATAATGGAAGAAGTTGTTAATTGGTTGATGGGAAGTCATGGGCTGCATTTCAATGGTCTAGAGTGGCTTCCTCTCCTTATCTCCTCATCTCTCCTTCTTGCATGTTATTCTTACATCAGGAAATACAACGTTCACACTAATGAATTGGGCATGCATTCCTAGTTGTACGATAGCACTTGTCTCTGTCGCCTAAGGTCACAATACCAGACTCATCTGACGTCATAGAGCTTCTCCTGATAAAGATTTGGCCTGATAGGCTCTGAGTTAGGCACTCTACTGATTGTAGCAAGCTGATTGGCTGTCTGTGTGCCTGGCTCTGTGTCCTGTGAAGTGGATCTGTGCAGCTCGAGTGGCCCTAAAGCACTAGCTCTTCTACCATATGGATTTTCAAACCCACTTATATTTTCTCATTACTCAGGTGTGGCCCCTCTGTCTCTCTGTGTGTGTGTGTGTGTGTTTGTGTAGAGGTGTCTACTCTTAAAGTGGCCAATATATAACAGTAGATTGAAACAGAGATTGAACAGACATGGCATCTGCGGCCCCCTACTCTCCTCTTGTCTTTTCACCCTGTCTTTTTTCCGAGGTACCCAATATTCTGTTATGGATATTTATCACCTACTTGAACCCCTTGCTGTGTCAGAGGGAAAACGGGTGCTCCAGTGACATAACAAAGATGGATTAAACCAACCGTTAAATTGCCTCTTTGAGGGAAATTAATAAATACAATTGAGGAACTAATTCCTTGACTGTGCACATCTCTTGTGTGTATGAATATAATGCTGTCTCTGGATGTTCTCCCAACACCCTACTATTTTGACCTGCCAATATGCCTAAACCGCGTGCCGCGGCCCTATTTACAAATATGTAGCAGCAGAGCCACAGATTCTAAACACACGGCTCTGTGGAGCAGTAGGAATGTTATCCAATTAGTTTTTTCCCCACAGAAAATAAACTTCCATATGACATTACAGAGATACTGGAGCTTCTTTAATGAAATCACATTTTGCTCCCTCGGGGCAAAATGTGCTCCAAAAAAAGTTAGCGAACAAGGAGACAAGGGCTACTGGTAAAAGAGTAGGACATCATCTACTGTATTATCCACTGTGTTGAATAAGGGTGTATGTGTTTAGACATTTAGAAAATGGGTTGCAGTACAAAGCCTGCTCAGCTGTAGTACATCCTCTTTATGAACTGTGTCGTGTCTTTGCTATGATTAAATGTGATGACATGCTATTTTCAAATTGATTATCTAATGTTTAATTATTTGATTGAATTAATCGGGCAATAATTAATTCTGGGGTACCACGGAATAATTGCTTTATATAGAGCAGCTCTCTACCGAATCCACACTTAAACATCTGAAGATCTTGTACATCAATAGCAGTCAAATATTAATCGTCACCTTATCTCGATCAGTCTCATTCTGAAAGTCATAAAATCCTAGTTTGCACGAACACAATGTGACTTTCCGTCACGAGGGCTTTTGTACTGGGAAGAAAAGGGATGTGTTTCATACTTCTAACCCAATGTCTATTCACTTGGGTGTGGCCACTGCCTGGACACGAGTTACCATCAAACAAACACTTTTCATTTTAGAAGGTTTAAATCACATTGTAATCTTTTAAAAATTATTCTTATACTCAGTTACACAGTTTATCCAACATTCAGATGCAAGCCTCATAATTGAGGGACCTTTATACACAGAGTTAAGTTAAAGTGGCTGTATTGTCTAGCCTGAGTTTCACAAGAATGAAACAAGGTGAATAGATCGTAGCTGGCTTCTTCCCGACCAATTACACATTCTCCAATTCAGGAATACTGTTTAATTCTCCAATAGTTGAAGGTAGGAGTATCTGACGGAAGAGTCTCTTTGCCTCCTGTGACACGTTCTTTCTCCATACTGCATGATCAGGGAGAGAAGAGTCTATGCAAGGAAATTACATCTCTGCTAGAGGCTAGCGTCGTGACAACTGCCAGAGACTGTTGACCTGATAAAACCCTAACCCTAATCCAACATTATCTTCAAACCCTAATCACATGCAGTCATGACTGTGTACTATAGTGTGCAGGGAAAGCAGTGTAACAGTATTGAGGGAGAGGAGAGGAGAGGAGAGGAGAGGAGAGGAGAGGAGAGGAGAGGAGAGGAGAGGAGAGGAGAGAAAGGCAACAGCTTGGTTTATTGTGTCTCTTAATGGAACCCCTTCTGTTAGAAACAAAAGCATAATTTCATTCGCTTCCATCATGCCCTCCCTCCACTGTAGGGGCTGAAAGTCGTTGTGTGTCGCCCTCATGCTGATAGAGTCAATTAAACGCTCCATCCGTCAAGCTGCTGCTGCTCTACAATACCATGGCTGTCTTCCCTGAGCTGTAGCATGGCTTGGCTGGGCTGGGCACACTGCCTGCCCTCCAGGACATCTACAGCACCCGGTGTCACAGGAAGGCCACCCGAGTCATGACCTGTTTACCCCGCTACTATCTAGAAGGCGAAGACAGTACAGGTGCATCAAAACTGGAACCGAGGCACTGAAAAACAGCTTCTACCTCCAGGCCATCAGACTGTTAAATAGTCAACACTAGCTGGCCTCCGCCCAGTTCCCTGCCCTGAAATTTGTTCACTGTTACTAGACGGCTACCACTGGGTACTCTACCCTGCACGTTAGAGACTGCTGCCCTATGTACATAGTCATTGAACACTGGTCACTTTAATAATGTTTGCACACTGTTTTACCCACTACATATGTATATACTGTATTCTAGTTGAGGCTCATCCTACTGTATATAACTACTGCTGTACACATCTTTTCTATTCATATACTGTCCATAATGTCTTTAAACACCATCATATACCGTGCCTTCAGACCCCTTGTGTCACGAGAGTGTGTGTGGAGAGACCAAGACGCAGCGCAGGGATAGTAGTTCGACATCTTTATTTATTTATACTATGTAATAATATGTTATAAAGTACTATGTATAAATAAACACACAAATGACGAACTACCGAACAAAAAACACGAATAGACTAAACGTCACGTACATCAACACAAACACGAAGGAACGGACGTAACAAAAGTGGCACACTTACTTTCACCGTGACTCGCGAAATGATCGACATAACGATAACGACCCACACCAGAGTGAAGGACAGACTCAACATATATAGGATCCCTAATTAGAGACAATGCGGTGCAGCTTCCTCTAATTAGGGATCCAACCCAAAACCACACAGAAACAAAAAAGAACGACACTGTCAGACTCTGACCATAGCTACATAGAGAAGCAAATAGCCTGACACCTTGACTTTTTCCAAATTGTGTTACCTTATAGCCTTATTCTTAAATGTATTAAGTCAAAAAATGTATTTTTTTATACATTTTTGCTAATGTATTAAAAATAAAACACAGAAATACCTTATTTACATAAGTATTCAGACCCTTTGCTATGAGTTCTCGAAATTAATCTCAGGTATATCCTGTTTCCATTGATCATCCTTGAGACTTGATTGGACTTGATTGGACTTGATTGGACTTGATTTGTGAAATTCAATTGATTGGACATGATTTGGAAAGGCACACACCTGTCTATATAAGGTCCTACAGTTGACAGTGCAGGTCAGAGCAAAAACCAAGCCATGAGGCCAAATTAATTGTCCGTAGAGCTACGAGACAGTATTGTGTCGAGGCACAGATCTGGAGGTGCCAAAAAATGTCTGCAGCATTGAAGGTCCCCAAGAACACAGTGGCCTCCATCATTCTTAAATGGAAAGAAGATCGGAACCACCAAGAATCTTCCTAGAGCTGGTGCCCGGCCGAACTGAGTAATTGGGGGAGAACGGCCTTGGTCAGGGAGCTTCCAGAGCTCTAGAGTTCCTCTGTGGAGATTAAAGAACCTTCCAGAAGGACAACCATCTCTGCAGCACTCCACCAATTAGGCTTTTATGATAGAGCCACTCCTCAGTAAAAGGCACATGACAGACCGCTTGGAGTTTGCCAAAAGGCACCTAAATACTCTCAGACCATGAGAAACAAGACTCTCTGGTCTAATGAAACCAAGATTGAACTCTTTGGCCTGAATGCCAAGCACGTCTGGAGGAAACCTGCTTCCCTACGGTGAAGCATGGTGGTGGCAAATTCATGCTGTGAGGTTGTTTTTCAGTGGCAGCGATTGGAAGACTAGTCAGGTTCGTGGGAAAAATGAACGGAGTAAAGTACAGAGGGATCCTTAACCTCTAAAGGATTGTGTCCCGCCCTCAGGACGGTTGAGCTAACGTGCGCTAATGTGATTAGCAGGACGTAGTAAATAACAAGAACATTTCCCAGGACATAGACATATCTTATACAGTGGGGAGAACAAGTATTTGATACACTGCCGATTTTGCAGGTTTTCCCACTTACAAAGCATGTAGAAGTCTGTAATTTTTTATCATAGGTACACTTCAACTGTGAGTGACGGAATCTAAAACAAAAATCCAGAAAATCACAATGTATGATTTTTAAGTAATTAATTTGCATTTTATTGCATGACATAAGTATTTGATACATCAGCAAAGCAGAACTTAATATTTGGTACAGAAACCTTTGTTTGCAATTACAGAGATCATACGTTTCCTGTAGTTCTTGACCAGGTTTGCACACACTGCAGCAGGGATTTTGGCCCACTCCTCCATACAGATCCTTCAGGTTTCGGGGCTGTCGCTGGGCAATACGGACTTTCAGCTCCCTCCAAAGATTTTCTATTGGGTTCAGGTCTGGAGACTGGCTAGGCCACTCCAGGACCTTGAGATGCTTCTTACGGAGCCACTCCTTAGTTGCCCTGGCTGTGTGTTTCGGGTCGGTGTCATGCTGGAAGACCCAGCCATGACCCATCTTCAATGCTCTTACTGAGGGAAGGAGGTTGTTGGCCAAGATCTCGCGATACATGGCCCCATCCATCCTCCCCTCAATACGGTGCAGTCGTCCTGTCCCCTTTGCAGAAAAGCATCCCCAAAGAATTATGTTTCCACCTCCATGCTTCACGGTTGGGATGGTGTTCTTGGGGTTGTACTCATCCTTCTTTTTCCTCCAAACACGGCGAGTGGAGTTTAGACCAAAAAGCTCTATTTTTGTCTCATCAGACCACATGACCTTCTCCCATTCCTCCTGTGGATCATCCAGATGGTCATTGGAAAACTTCAGACGGGCCTGGACATGCGCTGGCTTGAGCAGGGGGACCTTGCGTGTTCTGCAGGATTTTAATCCATGACGGCGTAGTGTGTTACTAATGGTTTTCTTTGAGACTGTGGTCCCAGCTCTCTTCAGGTCATTGACCAGGTCCTGCCGTGTAGTTCTGGGATGATCCCTTACCTTCCTTATGTCATGCAATAAAATGCAAATGAATTACTTAAAAATCATACAATGGGATTTTCTGGATTTTTGTTTTAGATTCCGTCACTCACAGTTGAAGAGTACCTATGATAAAAATTACAGACTTCTACATGCTTTGTAAGTGGGAAAACCTGCAAAATCGTCAGTGTATCAAATACTTGTTCTCCCCACTGTATATATTTTTTCTACAGAAAAAAAGGTGGCACATCTAATATAGATTTTAGTTAAAATGACCATAAAATGGGAATAACCAATGCAGTGTATCTTGCAACACCATTGTGTGAGAATGGCTCCTATTCCTATGTCAGCAAGCTAATACAATTCACCTCCATGCATTTCTATTTCTCCCTACGAGAATTAGGGAGTGTGCGGTGCAGTTCTGATATTTGGGATTAGTTCTGACAAATGTTTGACGTGAATTTAAAGCACCATAGGACGTGGGCCTGCATTCTGACCAGGGGAGAGGGGGAGGGTAGAGAGGGGAGGTGAGAGAGGAGGAGGTGGTGAGAGAAGAAAAGGTGAAGAGGGGGAGAGAAGGAAAGAGGGAGAGGTGAATAGAGAGAAGGGAAGAGGTTAGGGCAGAGAGGGGGAATAGGTGGGAAGCAGGTATAAGAGAGAGGTGCTGTCACGGATCCCCACGGTACTGCTGCTCCATCCATGCACCAGCTCCGGAGGTCTACGTCACCGGTTTTCTATGTGTCACTGAACAGTCTCATCATGCACACCTGGTTCCCATTCCCCCAGATTAGATTGTTATAAGTGTGCCCTTTGTTTTACCATTGGGTTGTCGATTATTGTTCCCATGTCCGTTGTTCCAATGTCCGTTGGGCTTGTGAGTACCTGTGCTTTGTTGTTTTGGCTCTCTTGCTGCGTGTTTTGTTTACTGGTTGTAATACGGGTCTCGTCCCGTGTACTGGTGTGCAAATGTTTTGGGTTTAAAACCTGTGTTTTGTATACGTGTTTGTTTTGCCTTTACATGTATGCTTATTGTATTGTGTGGGTGGTGTATTTAAAAAAAAAAAAACTACAACGTATTCCTGTGCCTTTCTCCCGATCCTTTTCACAACGTGACAGGTGCATTTGTGTGGCTCAGTTGGTAAGATGCTAGCAATGCCAATGTTTTGGTTTGTTGTGGGCTGTTATGACTCTAAGGCATGATTGGGTGTAATGAATGAGTTCCATTTGCCTCACAAAAGTTCAACAGAAAAAAATGAACTCAAAGTAACATATAAATTGAATAGAAAGTCTATGGACTACTCTCAAAATGTGGTGCAGTGAGTGTAAAGTGGAGCAAAAATAAAATGTATAAGAACTAGACGGCTTGAAGACAAAAACCAATTGACAGTCTTTTTCAATCAAGTGTGTTGAGTTTGACCCAATCCTTTGGTCTATTGGTAGAATATATTATTCCTGTTCAATAGTCCGTCTAACAATCACCTTGTGAAAGATGAGGCGAAAAGACAGAAATAGAGTTTTGACAAGAGACAAGGGTTTAAATACAGACAGCAATACACTAAAGACAATTACCCGCGAGGGGTGAAAAAAACATACAGGGTTAAATAGTGACCCTGATGACCAATGTGGAACAGGTGTGGGTCATCAGGGTGTTGCTACCATCTTCCCCCGACCGCCGGTTAGAACGCCAGCGAGGATGAGCGCTGGAGAGGAGGAGGGACCTTGGATGTGTCAGTTTTGCTACTGTTTGGTTCTATGAAACACATTTCCTGCATCCTAAATGGCACCCTACTCCCTTTATAGTGCACTACTTTTGACCAGAGCACTACTGTATATAGGGAACAGGGTGCCATTTGGGACGCATCCATTCACACTGAACAGTATGGTTTGGCGAAAAAGGTTGAGTCTTTTTGTTTGCTAGCAGAAGTGATGGCCACAAAATGGAAGAGAATACATTACCCATAGCTACATCAGCCCTCATCTCCTCACACTGTCACAATAGCCAGTGTTGAAATGGCACCTACAGCCAGAATAATTTCCCCTTTATTTTCACTATTTTCGTGGCAGTCGAGGCCTAATAAAAAGAAGGACAGACAGTGGGTATAATATAACAAGATTATGTTTGTCCGAGGGAGGGAGGTAGGGAGGGAGGGAGGGAGGGAGGGGTGTGAAGCGGCAGAATTAAATTAATCACAAACGCCAGGGTGATGAGGCAGACTAGTAGTCTTTGTTCTCGTATAAATCTCCCCATGCTTTTAGACCCACCCTGGCACGGAGAAAGAATACAGACACACCACACACACCGTGCTCATAGACCTACCCTGTCATGGAGAATAAATTGAGCGCGCCATGGTCCATCCATCTTGGAATTCTCCCAGCACCGCCTTAAAAACTATGGCCCACATTAATTATGTCGAGCACTGGTCTTGTTAACATGGTGTCTGAGGAACGGCAGGGCTACTGTACAGTGAATGGAATATATCACAGGAGTTTGGTGGCACTTTAATTGGGGAGAACAGCCTCGTTTTAATTACTGGAGCAGAATAAGTAGAATGTTTTTTAGGTGTTTGATGCCATTCCATTTGTTCCGTTCCGGCCATTATTATGAGCCATTCTCCCATCAGCAGCCTCCTGTGGAATACAAATATGAGTGTAGAGAAAGAGAAAAACAGAGAGTGAAAGAACTAATGGCAGTGTTTAGGATGGACTTCCATCCTGATGTATCCACTTGCTAATGATAAACGTTCATACTTAGTCTGTAATGATCTACTACACTCACATTGAGCATGCTGGGGAGAGATGAGAGGAAGGGAAGGTGGTAGGGAGGAAGGGAGGAAGAGAGGAAGAGGAGTAGGGAATGGGAATGATTATCGCATGGTCATTACAGCATCGTACAGTGATGTGATATGGTCTGATAGGGAAGTTGATGCTGGGCACAGCACCATGCAGAACTGTGGGATATCTAGAAAATATCTACAAATAAATAATACTTATGTCCCTGTGTGTGTTTGTGTGCATGTCATGCATGTGTTTGTGCATGCACTACTATGTCTTCCTGTTAGTAATTGGCGTAACAGAGGTTGTGTCAGAGGTGTGGAGCTGTAAGCAGCCAGGCTGAATCATAATAGGCCTGTTGATGGGGTGGATACGCGGTGGAGGGGAGTACACCCACAGGCGGATTCAATCTCTCAGGGGCGGCTTGAGTGGACACATTGGCAACTGCATACATCACTCACAGACACACTCAATCTAGCACTCTCTCACACACACACCACTCACTCATACACTTCTCATGACCCTGAGGGAAAGAGAGAGGGGGGGGGGTGGGGGGGTTGAGAGACAGAGAAATTTCGTTTTTGCTTAAATGTTTTGCCTTCTGTAAGTTCTAGAAATATTGCCTAGTGTATTGTCATTTGATTACCAAAAACCCACACATCTTTAAGATATTTTCATGAAGGAGGGAATATAATGAAAGTCTACAAAAGTGACAGGTAAAGGTAGACCGACCAATTAGTTATAGTGGTTTTTATTGACAACAATTTGGTTTATGATTTATTTAGTGATTAAAACATGTAACAGGATGACAAAAAAAAAAATCTGTAACGACTTGACAAAAAAATCTGTAACAGAATGATTGCAACTGAATTGGCTACAATGGGAATTCACAGTAGTTACAAACCACAGATGTGTCACCAGCTACTGTCTTCCCACTGGTATACTGTTATGTTCAACTCATAACTATTTTCTTTCTCTCTCTCTGTCATGTGGTGGTCAAATCAAGAGTGTAAAAACTCTCTGGACAACCCCTCCCTGTCTATCTTCTCTCTCTCTCTCTCTCTCTCTCCAGTTAATGTCACCTCTTACTGACACCTACCCATGAGCTCACTCTCTTTCAATTCACTGTAAACAGCCCTCTCACTCACTGAGCACTGACCGACACTGGACGTCCATGGACGTTGAAAAGTAGTGAAAATATGTTCAGTCCAAATCCAAACTAATTATAGTTTGTACAGCACAGTACAGTACAGCATAGGTCAGTACAATACAGTACAATACTGTACAGTAGAGTAGAGTTTAGTACAGCAGTGTAACTCTCAGGTGTGCAGCAAAACTTTTCCTAATCTTTTCTGGAACACTCACTTATAAACGTGACCTGTGGAATGCACCTGGATTTTAGTGCTGGTCAGATAATACATTGAATGGCACATGGTTACATCTGTATGGTTGTTTCAAGTCCAATGCACTCAGGCTGTTTTTGAGGGGTGCGCATCACAAAATCATCATGATGTCATTCTGTTACCACCATTCTACTGGTTTTAACCCACTTCACTTACTGTAGATCAGTAAGGTGTCATGTCATAGCTGACACCCCATTCTTTCTGCAGACATCTTTGAATCTTAATTCGGAGTAGATATTTTGGAAAGGTTATATAACCTATTACTTGTTACTTCTTTTAACAATACTCCATGGAAAAGTAATTAGTTACACTACTCATTATATTACTAATGTGTTACACCCCAAAATGTTGTGCGTCCTCACTCAATGTAAACAATGTCAACGTTACGTTATGTAGGCCTATACTCCAACACAAGTAGGCTAATGATGATTCTATTGTGGATAAGGGCAGCATTTCCTTTACTACAAACCTAGCTACAAGATTGTCCCTCAGTTGTTGTTTGGATGAGGTAGGCCTACAGTCTTCTTCAGCAGAAGTGGTCAGGTGTCGGGGGTCTTTTGCTACGGGTTTTGTGTTGGCGTGCTGCCTTTGGAGATGCTTAAAGAGATTGAAGTCATGTTTGCAGTGGAGATGTTTCTCGGCTGGGCACAGTTTACATTTTACAGTTTTATCCTACCAAATCAAAGTAATGGGAGTACTTCCACACTGAGAAAGTCAATATTTTTTACGCTTCTACCATTTTTCACCTCCCTAACTAAAGCGGTTAGTAGTAATGGGTGTGTGTGTAAACAGGAAACATTTAGAATCTGGGGGCAGGGGTATTTTTTTATAGTGCACCAACAGAGAGGGAATAATAATCACAAATATTTATTTGGATCAATAACTGTAATAGGAAGGGAATGATAAAAGTAACAACCTATTTATTTGATCAGTAACTGTAATATTATTACTTAAATTGGAACAGTAACTCTGTTAAATAACTTGTTACCGCAAAAAAGTAATATTATTACTTTAATGCCTACCCCAACACGGGTTACCAAACTTGACATCTGAACTGTTCTTCAAGTAAATGGGATCTTGTACAATTTTCTGTGGAAATTGTTCAAATTAATCGTTTTGCATAGAGTTGTATGGTTTGTTTAACTTTGCAATCAATGGTTTTTGTTCGGCATATTTTTTAAGTGTCATTCTAGTAGTGTCATTCTGTTATCGTGGAATTGCCCACACAGTATAGCCAACAGTCATTACAGGAGAAAAGCTACTGTTTATTACCTCCTTCCTTCATTTCCACAGCAACATCTCTCTATCCCTCTCTCTCATATGAATCTCCCCCTCTCTCTTCTTTGATGTGCTCTATATAATCACACAGATAAGTCTTGGATCAGGGCTGAGGGGCAATTGACAGCATCTGCTAACTCCTACACAATCCAACTCAGAGTGGCACCCGAGCTCACAAATACATTTGGATGAATTAAAGTAGCACAAACACTTAAATTAACGCACAACACATTTCCTCCAATTAACCTGAGAAATAGTGAATAGAGAGAGAAAACAGTGCAGCATCATACTAATGAGAAGAATTTTGTAGTCTGTGCTTACTGCTGTCAAACAACCTGTTTTTTTTTTTTTTAACAATTTGTGTGTGTGTATGTGTTTTTGGGTTAAGGTTAGGGTTAAGATTAGGGTTAAGGCAAGGGTACAGGTTAGGGTACGGGTTAGGACTGAATTGTGTGTCCCTCACAAGGTTAGTTGTACAATACTGTGTGTGTGTGCGTGTGCATGTATGCGCCAATGCGTGTGTGTGTGCGTACTCATTGCGTGCTTGCTTGTGTACGTGCGTCAATGTACAGGTGCGTGGTAACTCAATGCGTGTGTGTGCGTGCGTACTCAATGCGTGTGTCCTCCTTAATAACCAGCCTGTTGAATGGCTTTTGATTGCTGTCAGCCTTGTCCCTATCGGCCCCGTGCCCTGTATATGACAGTGGCATAATAGAGACATCAGAGGAAGAAATGCAATCTCCTCACCGCGTGACAGGGCAAGGCTGAGGTCACTGAGTCTGCTGTAACACCATGATCACAACACAACGATGAACCAGATAAAACCACTGCTACCTCATACTGACAAACCCCCTATGATTTCAGGTATGGCGACCATGAGGTAGTCAGTTGTAGGTTATCCTTTTGGTATTTCCTTTCTTTACTTAAATATACCTCTTAGGAAAAAACTTCACTCCAAAATCAAGAAATAACAGAAACATTGTTGGCAATTGCATGTTAGGGCAAATACTAGATCAAGAAATAGAGACAAATAAACACAGAGAAACAACGTGACCATGGACCAAGTAGCTGACGACTCGACTAAAGTGATTCTAGAGACACTACTAACAGAAAGTCACATTGGTAATGAGAAACTGTCTAATAAGATTAAGAAAATATTGGATGATGTAAAAAAAAATCGAAACTGATATGACTGAACTGGGCAAAAGTGTGGAAGAGGCCAAAACCGGGTTAACCCTGGAGAAAATTGCATGAGAAAAGCTTCAGAAAACCATGAATGAATTACTAAAAGATTAAACAGGATGGAAGACTTCAGTCGCTGTTCAAATCTTAGTTTCGTAAATTTCCCCGAAAGCTGTGGAACAACCGGATCTGAAGAATTCGTGGAAAAGATAATACCACAACTACTAAACCAGGAGAACTTCGCAAGGGCTCCCACAATCAAACGAGCACATTGAACAGGCGGCCTCGAAAGAGGACACGAGCAGCAAACCAAGGGGAATCATCGCAAAATTCCTTAACTATAGGGACAAAGATAAAAGATTCGACCCCATAAAGTAAAGGCTATGGGAGAAAAAAATAATCCTGTTCTCTCTGGTGTATCCCACACAACTACGGTTGAAATGGAAGAAAAAGCGATATCCCACTGACATCAGCAAAAGTAGCTACTCAATTCCTGGATAACCAGGACAGGGAGAAAGGTGGAAATGGCAATGAATTAACTGTATGGATTACAGTACAGCCTCTCAACAGACGATGTATGACGGATGGGGCACTGGATTATTTAAATGTTAAGGCTACTGAAATGACGTGAACAATGGACTAGTACACCCCACTACAACCAAAGACAAAAAAAGAAAGGTACGTGTTGTTAATGCCTTCACTCACATGCCTCTTGAAAAGACAATCACAACACAACTCAGGTGATCTGTCTAAATAAATAGCACTTTATTAATGACTATTGGCTGTGTAGCCTAAATTACAATTAGCCATGATATATCTGTTTAAGTAACGAACTGAGAAGTGAACAGACCCGGCGTCAGGATAAAGTCACTAAGGGGACAGTTCAAATCGGTTCCTGCCTTGAAATTATATAGAATTCTGCTTATATCATGCTATACAACTATAAACATAACGTTGAAATGCCAAGACTCTGAGATCATTGAGTGCTTTTGATGTGACAGGTAGGTGTCAGGCTTTGGCCATAGAGAGGCCTTTTGCTTCTCTATATAGCCATGGTCAGAGTCTGACAGATCTATTATTTCTGTTTCTGGTGGTGGTTTGTGTTGGATCCCTAATTAGAGGCAGCTGCAGTGCATTGTCTCTAATTAGGGATCCTACATATGTTTGTATGTTCCACACCTGGGTGTGGGTCAATATCTTCAAGTCACAGTCAAAGTAAGTGTGTTTTCAGTTTTGTGTGCATCGTGTTTATTTTGCATAGTTCCATGTTACACGTATATGTCAGTAAAACATTAAACAATGTCGAACTACAAAGAATGGGCTGCGAATTGGTCTCTCCAAATGCAAGATTGTGACAGAATGACCCACCAGTCGACCAAGCAGCACAGTTCGGGAGAGAAGGAGAAAAAGGGAGGACAGCGTAGAAATCTGGGCTCAGGAGGACGTAAAGCCCGAAGGCAACCCCAAAACATTTTTTGGGGGGGCTATGGGGGTGGTCTGGCTACGAGGAGGAAGAACCAGTACCACTCCCCATGTGGACGATGCCGAGGCCGGAGTACTATTGGGGGGCGAGGAGTAGGGAGGAAGAGTCAGACATGGAGGCATATTACGGAGGGGTGTTAGAGGAATGGAGGCAACAGGAGGAGGAGTGCGATAGGGTCCGGCCGTCTGCTCCGCTCCAGTGCCAGAGCAGTCTACCCCACCGGTGCCCAGTCCGGGTCCGGTTGTCTGACCCACTCCCATGCCAGAGCAGTCCGCTCCACCGGTGCACAGTTCGGGTCTGGCCGTCTGCTCCACTCCAGGGCCAGAGCAGTCCGTTCCACCGGTGCCCAGTCCAGGTCCGGTTGTCTGCTCCGCCCTCATGCCAGAGCAGTCCGCTCCACCGGTGCCAAGTCCGGGTCCGGTAGTCTGCTCCACTCCAGGGCCGGAGCCATTTGTCCCACCGGTGCCCAGTCTGGGCCCGGTTATTTGCCCCGCTCCATGCCCGGAGCCGTGTGTCCCACCGGTGCCCAGTCCGGGCCCGGTTATTTGCCCCACTCCATGGCCGGAGCCTTTTGCCCCACCGGTGCCCAGTCCGGGCCCGGTTATTTGCTTCGCTCCATGGCCGGAGCCGTTTACCCAACCGGGGCCCAGTCCAGGGCCGGCGCCGTTTACCACACCGGTGCCCAGTTCGGCCCCGGTCATCAGAGGAAGGCCAGGAAGGAAACTGTCCACTTCGTCTGACAGATCTATATTTCTGTTGGTGGTTTGTGTTGGATCCCTAATTAGAGGCAGCTGCAGTGCATTGTCTCTAATTAGGGATCCTACATATGTTTGTATGTTCCACACCTGGGTGTGGGTCAATATATCTTCAAGTCACAGTCAAAGTAAGTGTGTTTTCAGTTTCAGCATAGTTCCATGTTACATGTTATACGTATATGTCAGTAAAACATTAAACAATGTCGAACTACAAAGTATGGGCTGCGAATTGGTCTCTCCAAATGCAAGATTGTGACAGTACGCTATACATTTCACGGCAATCTCTGCTGTGCTGTATCAGCAATATGGACAGCATACTACACAATAAAGCAAGGCCGTTTTGAAAATGAATATAGGGTACTAGATAGAATTTATTTTTATTTAACTAGGCAAGTCAGTTAAGAAAATATTATTATTTACAGGGTCAGCCCCTGGAGCAAATTAGGGTTAAGTGCCTTTCTCAAGGACACCGACAGGTTTTTCACCTTGTCAGCTCAGGTACTCGAACCTTTCGGTTACTGGCCCATTGCTCTAACCACTAGGCTACCTGCTGCCCCAAATATGAACTGTTTGTAATAGGGGAATTACCCTATCTGAATGCAGCCGTGCACACAGCTGTTTAACCAAAATACTGCAAACTAAATACTGAAAGTAGTAGTAGCGTAGATATTCATGAATGCAAACAAATACTAAATAGCAATTTGGCTTATAATTGTGACATGGTGAGGTTAGATCCAGCTGCAGTGAAGAGACCAGACGAGGAATCAGTGGTTAAGAATAAACATAATACTTTACTGAGTAACAGTAACCGAAGGATCACAGTAACACGGTGAAAACAAGTCTCAAACTCACTCAGGAGACAAACACACACGTTACACAATTCAAGCTACTGCAAAGCAAACCAGAAAACACACCTCTTTTAACAGTGAAATCATAATGAGTAAATGGGACACACTCGAGTGTCATTAATGTCTCTAGGACGGTCTCTCCCGCACTCTGGTTACAGGTGGAACCATGACAACCTTTTTTTACATTGAAGTGTAAGGCAAAGCTAAGGAAGTACAAGCCAGCTATACCGTCTATCATTATGGGCAACGTGAGATCGCTGCGTAACAAGATGGACGAGCTTCAGGGTTTGGTTCATGGACAAAGAGAATACCGGTGTCACGGCATGGGATGTGGAGAGACCAAGACGCAGCGCAGGGATAGTAGTTCGACATTTCCTTTTAATATACTATGTAATAATAATTATAATTACTATGTATAACAAACAGAACGAAATGACGAACTACAGAACTAAACAAACAGACTAACGAACAGACTAACGTCACGTTCACAAAACACACCAATGAACGGACGTAAGGAAAACACACTTACTACACCGTGACTGCGACATACATCGATAACAACCCACACCCGAGTGAGGGACAGACTCAACATATATGGAATCCCTAATTAGAGACAATGCGGTGCAGCTGCCTCTAATTAGGGATCCACCCCAACCCGACACAGAAACAGAAAAGAAAGACACTGTCAGACTCTGACCATAGCTACATAGAGAAGCAAATAGGCTTCTCTATGGCCAGAGCCTGACAACCGGGAAGCTAGCCTATTGTATTTTTCTGAGACTTGGCTGAATGATAACATCCCCATAGAGAACGTCACTATCGGCGGATTCCGGACCATCGGAGCAGGCAAAGATAGTGTTTCTTCCGGTAAGAGCGGGTTAGCTTTATTAGTTAACAACAGATGGTGTAATCCGAGCCATATTACTCTTAAAGAAGAGTTTTGTAGCCCGGACATTGAGCTGTTAGCCGTTAGCCTGAGACCCTACTATTTGCCGAGGGAATTCACGGTGGCCATTGCTGTTATTGTTTACTTCCCGCCCTCCGGGATGTTGTTTACACAGCATGTGACATCGCTAGGTTACAGACAACGCATCTCAGTGCTTTCTTTGCCATTTCGGGGGATTTTAACCATGCATCTCTCTCTTCAATGCTGCCCACGTTCAAACAGTTTGAAGTGCCCAACCAGGAATAATAAAACAACTGGACTTGTAATATGCTAATGTGAAGGATGCATACAACTCCACTGCACTCCCTCCCCTCGGGAGATCAGATCACAACCTTGTCCACCTCACCCCACTCTACAGGCCTATGGTCTAACAGCAGCCTGCGACCACTAGGACCAGAAGGAGATGATCCCTGGAGGCGAATGAGGCCCTTCAGGACTGCTTTGAAACAACAGACTGGGATGTGCTCTGTGAGGCTCATGGGGAGGACGTCGATGGACAGACTGTATAAAGGACTATATAAATGTTGGTGTAGACAACACTGTACCCACCAGGAAGGTACGCTGTTTTCCAAATAATAAACCCTGGGTCATCAGTGACCTGAAGGCCCTGCTGAATGAGAAGAAGAGGGGGACAAGGACAAATTAAAATGCGTCCAGAGGGAGCTGAAGTTGCGGATTGCTGAGGGGAAGAGAGGGTATAAGGAGAAGATGGAGGACAAGCTGAGGCAGAGCCAGGTGAGAGAGGTGTGGAACGGTATGAGAAATATCACTGGCTTCAAAACGTCAAACAGTGGACCCAGGACAGAGCCAATTAGCTGAACCAATTTTTTAAACAGGTTCGATACTGGCCCTGTCCACCTCCCCTCCAGCTCTCCAGACCACACACCCTCACTGCTGTCCCACCCCTCACTTGCTCACAACACCTCTGTTGAGACAATCAGCGACCCCACCTCCGCCCCTGCTCCCTCTGGACTGATCCTCAACACCCCCTCCCCCCCACCTCCCCACCTGGGTTGGCTTTCACCACCAACCAAGTGAAGAGAGAGCTGGAGAGACTACATCAGTGGAAAGCTGCGGGCCATGATGGCATCAGCCCAAGGGTGCTTAGGGTCTGTGCTGACCAACTGTGTGGAATACTCCAGCGACCCTTCAACCTTAGCCTGAGCCTAGAAAGGGTCCCTGTGCTGTAGAAAACATCCTGCCTCGTCTCAGTGCCCAAGTAGGCGCACCCCACTGTCCTGAATTACTTCAGACCTGTAGCGCTAACATCCCACATCATGAAGACCCTGGAAAGGTTAGTCCTCGCTCACCTCAGACCCCTGGTGTGTACATCACTGGACCCCCTGCAGTTCGCATTTCAGCGCAATATCGGGATGGATGATGCAATCATCTACCTTCTGCAGAGGGCCTACTCTCACCTACAAACACAGGTTGCACTGTGAGGGTTATGTTTTTTGACTTCTCCAGTGCCTTCTCCAGTGCCACCATTCAGACCCTGCTACTTGGTGAGAAGATGAAGAGGATGAAAGTGGAAGTACCCTTAGACTCCTGGGTCACGGACTACCTGACCGGTAGGCCACAATTTGTGCAACTACAGAGCTGTGTGTCAGAACAGGCATTGAGCAACACAGGGCCCACCAAGGGAACAGTCCTGTCCCCCTTCCTGTTCACCCTCTACACCTCAGACATAACTCTGAAACATGCCACCTACAGAAGTTCTCGGATGATTCCGCAATTGTAGGGTGCATCAGGGGTGGGCAGGAGGAGGAGTACAGGAGCACAATCAATGACTTTGTGTTGTGGTGTGAGGAGAACCACCTTCAGCTCAACATCAGCAAAACAAAGGAGATGGTTGTGGACTTCAGGGTAACCAAGGCCCAACTGACTGCAGTCCCTATACAGGGGATGGATGTGGAAATGGTCCAGAGCTGACTCTACTTTCTGAGGAGGCTCAGGTCCTTCAACGTGTGCAGTAAACTACTGCATACCTTCTACCAGTCTGTGGTGGCCAGTGCCATCTTTTTTGCAGTGGTGTGCTGGGGCGCCAACATAAAAGCCGGTGATGCTTCTCGGGAAGCCTGATCAGGAAGGCTAGCTCTGTTCTGGGGATTAGCCTTGACACTCTAAAGGAGGTGGCGGAGAGATAGATCCTGGCCTTCATGGACAACGTCACCCACCCTCTGCATGTCATGGTTATGACGCAGAGGAGACTGATCCCACCACGGTGTGCCATACCTCGTTTCCACCAAAAAAGAACTGGTTCGGAACTGTTGCTGGTTCAAAGTTGGTTCAACTTGCGAACCTTCTCAGAACCTGTTTGTTTTTCCACTGACTAGAGAGCCCAGCGAACAACGTCGTTACGTCACTGTGTACGTCGCCATACGTCTTAGCTTTCCCAGAAACGCTTACGCCAACTTCAAGCATAACAATTACAATGGCGGACTACATCGTCTTTCTGCAAATGTTTCTCCTGACTTTGCGAATCCATCTTTCTTCCATCCATCTTTCTACCAGGGCTGTGTTTTTTGCAATGGCGGTCACAACCTTTCCCGTTGTGTTGTTGGTCACAATAGTCCCGCCCCCAGCCCCCGACGTAAGCATGACGTGGTAAAAGAACGGTTCTAGTCCAGCAAAGTTTGTGCCGCTTTGGAACCAATTTTCCTGGCCGAGAACCGGTTCTTTGGCTGTCGAAACACAAAGAACTGGTTCGCAAGTAGGCACCGGCTCCGAACCGGCTCTCAAAATGCTTTGGTGGAAAAGGGGTACCAGAGAGCGCTACAGGAGATCCTTCCTGCCGGCAGCTATTAGACTATTTAATGCCTCACCGGGGTGCCGTGCCATCGGCACCATAGACCTGGAACTGTTGGGGTGTTAGGACCTAGTTTAACAATTATGCATTCATCCGTGAGTAACTCTGGTCTGTAATCACTCATTTACTCAGGACGTATTTATTCATTCAGGTCTGTTTATACATATTCATATACTGTTGTTATATCATATCACATGCAATATTGAAATTCTTGGACTTATCTTACATAGTCATTCACTCAGGAATGCATATCAGTATCCTGTCAGTAATTTTTTCATTGTTTTTAGTATATCAAATGTGCAATACGTGCATTTATCTGTAATTAAACCCTGCGGACTAAGGACTGTATTTTAAGGGAATTACTATTATTACCCTAAATTAACCATCCAACATCCACCAATGTATAGTGTACATATTCAGCCAACCACCCATACTATGAAATGTCTTTTTATAGCTTTTTTGCACTCCAGATATCTTGTATTTCTATACTTTTTCATACTGCCGCTCCTATGTATCTGTCTTTTGTGTATTTTCGTTTTGGCATTTTGCACCTGCCCTATGTTTTGTTGTAGCTGCTTGACAAAGAAATTTCCCCCTCGGGGATCAATAAAGTATCTATCTATCTATCTATCTATCTATCTATCTATCTATCTATCTATCTATCTATCTATCTTTGCAACTCTGCCTAGAAGGCCAGCATCCCAGAGTCGCCTCTTCACTGTTGACGTTGAGACTGGTGTTTTGTGGGTACTATTTAATGAAGCTGCCAGTTGAGTACTTGTGAGACGTCCGTTTCTCAAACCAGACACTAACGTACTTGTCCTCTTGCTCAGTTGTGCACCGGGGCCTCCCACCCCTCTTTCTATTCTGGTTAGAGACAGTTTGCGCTGTTCTGTGAAGGGAGTATTACGCAACGTTGTATGAGATCTTCAGTTTCTTGGCAATTTCTCGCATGGAATAGCCTTCACTTCTCAGAACAAGAATAGACTGACGAGTTTCAGAAGAAAGTTATTTGTTTCTGGCCATTTTGAGCCTCTAATTGAACCCACAAATGCTATCTATCTCATATACACATTTAGCTATTTAAGTATCTCTTCCCAGTCATTTACCTGTACAGTTAATTTAACCATGCAAAATATTCACTTACCTGTTCATTTAACCAGTCTGTACAGTGGGGCAAAAAAGTCAGCCACCAATTGTGCAAGTTCTCCCACTTAAAAATATGTAGGTACACTTCAACTATGAGAGACAAAATGAGAAAAAAAATCCAGAAAATCACATCGTAGGATTTTTTATGAATTTATTTGCAAATTATGGTGGAAAATAAGTATTTGGTCACCTACAAACAAGCAAGATTTCTGTCTCTCACAGACCTGTAACAACTTCTTTAAGAGGCTCCTCTGTCCTCCACTCGTTACCTGTATTAAATGGCACCTGTTTGAACTTGTTATCAGTATAAAAGACACCTGTCCACAACCTCAAACAGTCCAAACTCCACTATGGCCAAGACCAAATAGCTGTCAAAGGACACCAGAAACAAAATTGTAGACCTGCACCAGGCTGGGAAGACTGAATCTGCAATAGGTAAGCAGCTTGGTGTGAAGAAATCAACTGTGGGAGCAATTATTAGGAAATGGAAGACATACAAGACCACTGATAATCTCCCTCGATCTGGGGCTCCACGCAAGATCTCACCCCGTGGGGTCAAAATGATCACAAGAACGGTGAGCAAAAATCCCAGAACCACACGGGGGGACCTAGTGAATGACCTGCAGAGAGCTGGGACCAAAGTAACAAAGGCTACCATCAGTAACACACTACGCCGCAGTGCCAGACGTGTCCCCCTGCTTAAGCCAGTACATGTCCAGGCCCATCTGAAGTTTGCTAGAGAGCATTTGGATGATCCAGAAGAGGATTGGGAGAATGTCATATGGTCAGATGAAACCAAAATATAACTTTTTGGTAAAAACTCAACTCGTCGTGTTTGGAGGAGAAAGAATGCTGAGTTGCATCCAAAGAACACCATACCTACTGTGAAGCATGGGGGTGGAAACATCATGCTTTGGGGCTGTTTTTCTGCAAAGGGACCAGGACGACTGATCCGTGTAAAGGAAAGAATGAATGGGGCCATGTATCGTGAGATTTTGAGTGAAAACCTCCTTCCATCAGCAAGGGCATTGAAGATGAAACGTGGCTGGGTCTTTCAGCATGACAATGATCCCAAACACACCGCCCGGGCAACGAAGGAGTGGCTTCGTAAGAAGCATTTCAAGGTCCTGGAGTGGCCTAGCCAGTCTCCAGATCTCAACCCCATAGAAAATATTTGGAGGGAGTTGAAAGTCCGTGTTGCCCAGCGACAGCCCCGAAACATCACTGCTCTAGAGGAGATCTGCATGGAGGAATGGGCCAAAATACCAGCAACAGTGTGTGAAAACCTTGTGAAGACTTACAGAAAACGTTTGACCTCTGTCATTGCCAACAAAGGGTATATAACAAAGTATTGAGAAACTTTTGTTATTGACCAAATACTTATTTTCCACCATAATTTGCAAATAAATTCATTAAAAATCCTACAATGTGATTTTCTTTTTTTCTCATTTTGTCTCTCATAGTTGAAGTGTACCTATGATGAAAATTACAGGCCTCTCTCATCTTTTTAAGTGGGAGAACTTGCACAATTGGTGGCTGACTAAATACTTTTTTGCCCCACTGTATATTAAGTAAACTATTATTACCCTCACTTATATCATACGCACCTTTAGCTATTTAAGTATTTCTCTGCCATCGACCTGTATAGTATAGTTAACCATGCACCATCCACTAATGTATAGTGTACATATTCAGCCATCCACCCATACTATGCCTTTTTATAGCTTTTTAGCACTCCAGACTTCTTGTATTTTGATACGTTTTCATACTGCCGCTCTATGTATCGTGTATCTGTCTTTTGTGTTTTTTCGTTCTGGCATTTTGCACCTGCCCTGACCCCTCAAAAGAGCCCCCAAAGCAAACTGAGACCATCACGAGAGGTGGTCATCAGTTCACTTGAACTGTCCGGTTACCTTTTTTAGGGCAATGTGAACACAAAGCTATTTGTGGAGTTTTTAGTTGATTGTTTGATTTGCAATATGTGATCTATAGAGAGCTTAATAAACTGTTTATTCACTTTTGGGGTTTGAATAGTGTGAGAAGACAATATATTTGCTGAGAATCACAACATAGGGTACAAAATCTATTCTAGGTCTTACAGCATTATTTAATCTGCAGTTATTCTTCTGCTATTTATTCTGTTACCAATAATATTTACATGTCAATGATTGTCTCATCTTTTAACTAAATGCAATGTATTAGCTTCCAAAATGTAAGTAGGTATACAGTATATAGCTGTCTGATAACACGTTCTGATGGAATGGCTTGTCCTGCACTTTGTAAAAACCCAGAGGGCATTGAGTGAATGTTGGGAAAAGATATTGGTTTCTTTCTAAATATAGCAATGTGAATGCAAAGAAGACTCATTTCTTTTGCTTTTTTCCCTCCAGAGTTCACTTTAAAGAGGACTGAGATCAGTTCTTTTAAAGATGACTATATGTGAAAACACCCTTAGAAGTAGTTTCCACATACATACTTTAAATGTCCGAACTCAGAATCAAATATGCTTCCCAAAAATAACATGGTTGCTGTGGTAGAATGTATTTTTTGAATGCCAATATTCTGCATTTATTAGTGTCTTCAGGTAACCTGATTTCAGATGGTGTCCATGTAAACAGCATTATTAGGGAAATCGTTCTTCTTACAAAGCATGTAAACGTTTTAAGCGAACTATTATATTAATCCAACAATCCACAATAATGGCATTGTGTGCATGTAACCATACTCAATGATCTGTTTTATGAGACATAATACAAATTAAAAAACAGATAAAAATACACCTTATGGAACAGCGGGGACTGTGAAGCAAAACAAACACAGGCAGACACATGCATACACACACGATAACATACACACTATACACACACATGTGCACATGGATTTTGTACTCTAGATATGTGGTAGTGGTGAAGTAGGGGCCTGAGGGCACATAGTGTGTTGTGAAATCTGTGAATGTATTGTAATGTTTTTAAAATTGTATAAACTGCCTTAATTTTGCTGGACACCAGGAAGAGTGCTAATGGCAGCAGCTAATGGGGATCCATAATAAATACAAATACAATAATGGCCATTATCATTGGGAAGTGGTTAGCCATGTAGCTAGCTAGCTAACTTATTGTAGCTGCAAGGATAGCAAGCTAAAGTTAGCATGCTTTGCATGCTAGACAACTAGGCTACTAGCTGCTAAAGCCATCCATAGAGAAATGTTTGATCATTCATATCTAGTTACCGTACCTCTACATGTTTTTTTTTTGTAGGAAACCACCTCTGCCTTCCTGGGTAAGCAGTTTGTATTGCATGATTAAACTTTCACCTCTCCTAAACCCGTGCTTGAAGGAGAACTGGTCACTGAAATGCGGCCAGGTGTTCTCCTCCTCGTCTTCTTCAGAAGATGCAGGCACTGTGTCTGAATTTCCTAACTCTCCTCAGTCTCCATTGTTTTTCACACACACCGCTTTGATAAAAAAAAAAACAATCCTCTATTTCACGACACGTCTCTTTTTTTTATTTCACCTTTATTTAACCAGGTAGGTCAGTTGAGAACAAGTTCTCATTTGCAACTGCAACCTGGCCAAGACAAAGCAAGGCAGTGCGACAAAAAACAGAGTTACACATGGGAAATAAACAAACGTACAGTCAACACAATAGAAAATCTTTATACAGAGTGCAAATGTGGTGCAAAATGCAGTAAGGTTAGGAAGACAATAAATAGGCCATAGTGGCGAAATAAATTACAGATTAGCATAATCACTGGATTGATGGAATGTGCAAATAAAGATGTGCAAATAGACATACTGGAGTGCAAAATGAGCAGAAGTTAAAAGAATAAATATGGGGATGAGGTAGAAGGGTGGGCTATTTACAGAAGGGCTATATACAGGTGCAGTGATCGATAAGCAGCTTTGACAGCTGATGCTTAAAGTTAGTGAGGGAGATAGGAACCTCTAGCTTCAAGGATTTTTGCAATTCGTTCCAGTCATCGGCAGCAGAGAACTGGAAGGAATGGCGGCCAAAGGAGGTGTTGGCTTTGGGGGTGGCCAGTGAGATATACCTGCTGGAGCGCATGCTACGGGTAGGTGTTGCTATGGTGACCAGCGAGCTGAGATAAGGCGGGGATTTACCTAATAAAGACTTATAGACGAGAGGACTATACTCTAACTAAGTTATTTTAGCCTTTTTGAAAATCTTCCGACCATCATCGTTCAGTTTGTTTGCGCAGCTTTATTTAATTGGCCTGTTTTGCACGCAATGCGTGAAATTTGATTTGATTGGTCACTGACCAATTAACGATGAGCAGGTTTTTCTGGCCGAGGGGATCCCGCCATTGAGGCCACCACAAACTTTGTGCCCTCATGGTCTACAATTATGGATAGCCTCCGAAATTGTACTCTCTAACGGATGGTTATAAAAAGGTAGCAAAATACAATACTTTTTTCAAAACATACTTAAGTAAACTTACTGACTTTGAAAATTGCTGACTCCGAAAATCTCCTCAATTAGGAGAGAATTTATAATTCGTTACTTCCACCTGTAATGGTGATGGTTGGTGGAAGCAATAGCACAGACAAACAACGTCTCCAAGGATGTTTGATTTAATGAGAAAAACTCCAAAAATACAATACGGTCCCAACAGGAAAAAAGGAACAGCACTGGGCTGAACAAGAACTACCCTACAAAACAAATACTCAAACACGCAGGTAGGTAATATACAAGATAACCGGCGCAGACTGCAAAGTCTGACCGTAACAAAGGTTAATCACCGACACCACACAGGTGCCTGCCTACTCCCTAAATACCCCCCTAGATTCCCAAATTATAAACAGGTGCGTAGCTGTGTAGTTCACCTCCTCCTGGGATCTAGCACCCTCCATACCCCAACCATGGAGTTTAATAGGAGGGAGACGCCAAACGCTGGATGGAGGAGGGTGGATCCAGCGGTGATGTTACACCACCCCTGACAATATTAAACACTTTTTTGAAAATGTTCACAGGTATAAAGTTGAGAAAACTAAGCTTTTAAACCTATAAACAGTTTAATTATATACAAATATTTTCAGACCACAACCAGGAAATCTAACCAAGTGACTATTATGGCTGTGGATAGGGGACAGCGCCTATATGCACCTCAAGGAACCATGGAACATTGTTGGTTTAAAAGGTAGACTCAGCAATATGATATAGATGCACCAAGTAAACAGCATAGTGGGTACATTTATGCAACAGCTAAGAGCATTGAAGCGCTTGGGTGAACTTCTTGTCATGCTCGGGTGTATAGATGGACCAAGGCGCAGCGGATGTTCGACATCGATATTTATTAAACAAACTAGACTTGATGTGAACATATACAAAATAACAACGATCGATAAAGAACGTAGATACACTTACTTGAACGGACATTCGACAATGAACCATTGTGTGGGACATACAAACTAAAGTAGGATCCCTAATTAGAGACAATGCAATGTAGCTGAATCTAATTAGGGATCCAACACAAAACACAACACAGAAATAGAACACATAGAACTGTCAGACTCTGACCATAGAATTATAGAGAAGCAATAGGCTTCTCTATGGCCAGAGCATGACACTTCTCCACTGTTTTGGTCCTGTTGCTCCCACGTTGTAACAGCTTGAAGCGAACCCCTGCACATTTGTAGATACTGTATGAAAGCAAAGTATTGCATCTCGCTCATCGCAATATCTGCGGTGCTGCTCGTGGAAATGTCATTTCGCTCAGTCGAAATCTTATCAAAATTATTCACTGAAACAAAAAATAAATTGCATTTTGACAAAAATCCATCCCTTGTGATGTACGTCAACCCCACTTAGGTCTACATTTTCACCATGAATACTGAATTGAATCCAGTTAGTAGAAGAAAAAACTGTATAACGTACTCTACAGCAGACTCACTCTCATATTGATCCAATATGCTATAGTTTAATAACTCTAATCTAGTGCCCAAAGGTTAATGCACAAAGATGTATCTATCTGCATCCTCTCTCCCTGTACTTCAGATCTTTAATTGCCTGAGGGTTAATTGTTAAGGTGTACGGCAGAGAACATTTGGAAATTATCCATCGTTTAGCACTGTAATAATGAGTTTCCTATGGCTCACTGGGCCGACTAGGCCTCCGCTGCTGCTTTCTCTCCACTCAGGCGAGCCGGGACCGCAGCTTCCTCTAGAGAGTGTCTAACTCAGCAGGGTTCGGGAAGTGTGTGTGTGTGTGTGTGTGTGTGTGTGTGTGCGTGTGTGTGTGCGTGTGTGTGTGTGTGTGTGTACATGCTTCTCTGAGTGTGTGTGTGTGTGTAGAATCTTTATTCTTAGTCAAACCCTGTCTATCCCCCAGCAGCTCCAGATCTGTAAGTAAGGACCAGAGTAGCATAAAGAACCAGACACAGCCACACTGGTAAGCTACAACAGTGTACTCTTGTCTGGTGGATGTGGATGTAGATGATACAGCTTCAGACTAGTTCCCAAAGACCGCTCGCCCCCACCTGACTGCTGGGACTCTTTCTGCCACTTTATGCAGAAAATAAGCAGAAATTATCTCAATTTAGCAGATATTTGCATGTTTTAAAAATGTCAACTTGGTCCTGCCAGTAAATTACGCAATCCTAATGTCATTAGAGGGACTTTCAAATGAACTCAGAGTGCTTGGGAGACCATATGTCATGTTTTAAAAAACACTTAAAAGCATTCATTATGACAAAAGGCCACTTTTAGACTATTACAGATTTCAAAGGAGAGTTAACCTGCTGTTAGAGGAAGCTGTGTTTAGGAGATGGAAGGGAAAGGCCAGTCACACACACACACACACACACACACACACACACACACACACACACACACACACACTTAACACACACTGCTATTTGTTATTTCCATATGATTTAGAGGTAATTTCAATTTATGCAGTTACCGGCACCAGCTGTGGCAGCTTTAAGAGATTAAGAGAGGTAGCTATTTAAACTACCGGTACTTAAAAAAGTGCTTGTAAAACCTTAGAGAAAGAATACCTTTTCAGTGTGGAAAGTATGTAGCCTAGCGGTTAAGAGCGTTGGGCCAGTAACTGAAAGATCACTGGTTCGAGGTGAGAAATTGGTCGATGTGCCCTGAGCAAGGCACGTGACCCTAATTCTCCTGTTAGTTGCTCTGGATAAGAGCATCTGCTAAATGTAAAATAAATTATCAAGGAATTAAATAAAACCTTTTTTGATTACTTATTGGTCTGCTATTGCCACTCCATGCAGCTTTTGTTGACATAATGATTGAGTAAATAAGCAGAAACATTGTTTAATGTTTTTATTGAATGCCTTTTAGGCTGAATTTCTAAGTGATTCAATTGATTAGCTGTGTCATTTAAGAGAACATCTTTCTAGGACTGTTTTACAGCATGGAACTTCTTGGAGTAATGAACGTAATGAAAATGTAAACAATCATAACAAGATCACTTTTTACTAAATTCAGTGGAACTATAAGACCAGTGGTGGAAAAAGTACCTAATTGTCACACTTTAGTAAAAGTAAAGATACCTTAACAGTAGGGTAAACGTGAAAGTCACCCAGTAAAATACTACTTGAGTAAAACATATAAATATACTTGTGTATAAAAAGTAAAAGTATAAATAATTCCTTATATTAAGCCAACCAGATTTTTTATTACCAATTGCCAGTGCACACTCCAACACACATAATTTACTAACGAAACATTTGTATTTAGTGAGTCCGCCAGATCAGAGGCAGTAGAGATGACCAGGGATGTTCTCTTGATAAGTGTGTGAATTGGAAAATTTTCCTGTCCTGCTAAGCATTTGAAATGTAACGAATACTTTTGAGTGTCAGGGAAAATGTATGGCGTAAAAAGTATATTATTTTCTTTAGGAATGTAGTGGAGTAAAAGTAAAAGTTGTCAAAAATATAAATAGTAAAGTAAAGTACAGATACCCCAAAAAACGACTTAAATAGTACTTAAGTAGTATATTTACATCACTGTATAAGGCATGATTGCTTGATGATAAAATTTGTTCAATTTGAACATTTTAAAACAAGATGGTGCCAAATCATAGCACCCAAATTAACAATCATGCCTAGATAGTCAACCACATTTAGTCAAACTTAACACATTTTTCTGCCTATGGATACAAAAATGCTTTAGGATACCCCCAAATGTCACACACCGCTCCTAAAAAAACTGTCAGGCAGCTATCAAATGAGGGATTTAAATCTTCAGTGTATGCGTTCTTATTCTGTTGGGCCTGTGACAGACTGAAATTGCTTTTAATATTCCCCCCGAGCCTTGACGGATCCCCCAGCAGCCTCCACACTCCACACTGTGATCGCTGACTTATGTCTGAGAGGAAATAAAGTGTTGGAATCGACAACAATGGTGGCGTTGGTTGGTGACAGTTTGGTGTATTAACTCCTGTTCTGACAGAGGAGAATAAGAGAGAGAAGAAGAGACGGAGGCCCAGTAGAGAAGTAAAGGGAAGGCATCCATGTCAGCAGAAGCAGCTTCCTCTTCAATAAGAAAGGCTGCAAATTGAGTTTTTTGAACCGGGAACCTAGTTCGCAGCTGGTGTGTTTTAAGACGCTCCTTTTGAGTTTTGAAGATTGGCACCACTCAGTCACTCCCTCTCCACTTCAATCTGTTCCAGTGGAAGCCTGCAGAGTGCCAAATAAAACAACCCAGCAGGACTCCGTTATACACTGTTTGAAGATGTTATCAGCAATCCTCGTGTCTCATTCCTCGTTCAGTGAAGTATAGTTTTAAGAAAAAATATATATAAAAAATGTAGCAGACGCTTTTATATAAAGCAAATTACAGTCATGCATGCATACATAACAGTTTTTTATGTATAGGTGGCCTTGGGAATCAAACCCACTATCCTGGCATTGCAAGAGCCATGTTCTACCAACTGAGCTAAAGAGGAACACTATATCAAGACAGTACACTACAATACAATCAGAGAAACAATGGTGAAGTTTCACAAACTATAGTAAGTCTACTGTTTTACACATTTAGTCATTCTCATACACCGGCCTGAGATTGGAAGCCCAATTACGGCGCAGTCACAATGGTTGGAGTTTTGACTTGAGAGATATAAGCATGATACTGACGTCAATGTATATTGTAACGCAAAACTTACGTGTCGTGAAACACCCATCTCAAGCTAGGATTAGACCAATATGAGACACTGTAAGGTTTGGAATCTGTATTTCTCTGTTTTTCCTCTAAAGTTCAAACATGGAGCCCTGTTGCAATAACAGCTGCTAATTATATTAATGTGGGGTCCCAGGGAGAGCTTGTTAAGCCCACCATAGTTTGTTCTCTCTTCCCTCAGAGCTTCTCCTCACATCCTCCCTGGATGACACAACAGCCAACACAATTATCGCCAAAATATTCTCCTCTACTCACAAACACGTATGAGTGCACGCACACACACCATCGTCTTATGGCACATAGGAACTGAGACACGACAGACACATTTACACCCATCGGAGGGGGTAGAGCGTCTCCAAACGCTGATCGCTTTGATACTCTCTTCTTTTAGTTTTTAATCATTGTTTTGTGGTTCTCTGGGTCCATTAAGGGTTGATGTGGATTGGTGGGCACAGTAGTGTCTCCTGTTTTTGGATAAGAAGAGCTCTGTGTGGGTTAGGAGGATTGTGTGTTGTCCCTAGGTCCTGGTTACTAGAGGAACAGTGGCAATGCTACCACAGACAGTAGAGCTATTCACCTCTCCTAATCATTATTTTAGTCAGATAATGACTCTGGATAAGTTTCAGTATCTGGTCAAGGTCAGAACAAAGGGCAAAAAATCTTTAATTTCACAAGTCACCGTAAAATTCAAACATTCCTACTCCAAAATAATCCCACCCAACTTTCTCTAGATAATATTCTTAAACTGAAGCTTTCCCATTTGAATCAGATACATCTCAAATACATCTCAACCCAAAAAAAACACTGCTGTCAGACGACAAAGTTTGGCATCAAACAGAACACATAATGCCGGTGGCAATCACGCTGTGGGAGCGCCTCTAGAGAGGGTGCATCAGTCTGATCTGACACAGGGATTTCATACCCCATTCATCCTCTCTGATCCTCTCTGCTCCTCTCGTCTCTGCTCTGCATTCCCAAGGCTCCCCACAGACACACAACAGGGGTGTTTTGTCACTATTAAACACAGGCAAACAAAAACATGCTACATTTGAATTATATGTGTGTTTTAGCTACTGCTGTAACAGCTGCTGATTGCGGTTTTATTGACTTTGCTTTCCCGTTTTCGTAGGATTACCTGTAGCTTATGTTAAGCTAATGTAACAACATTTGACAATATGTAAAGCAACGTGTTATAACATGAAACTACACATGTGAAATCATGTCGTTTTATGTAAGGGTGTATTGTGGTCTATATGGGAAAGTAGGAAATGTTCAATGTGTGGGAAAACAACTGGTTAGGAAGGCACTAAGGGACAATGTCTTTATGTTTGTACTTCACTATCCGTATGTGACAACAGAAATGTGTCTTCTGATCTTCTTTCAACCCCTCTGAGACAAAAACACACACACACACTACTTGTATGACCAACCCAGCACTGTACTAGGCTCCTCTGTAGTACAATATGCAATTATATCAAATTGTTTCAGTCAAGTTGATTAAAAACTATGAAAGTCCTTTACAAGTAAGATAATCATCCAAACTACCATGTGTTTACAGTTGCTGCACATTCCATCCTCACAGTCTAATTGAAAGTTAAAGCAATTGCATTGATATCGACACTGATGAAATTACACAGAACACTTACATGAGTGAGTGCCGGCTCCTCAAACCAAATGCTCTCCTGCAGTAGTATAGGAGAAGACGGAGCGAGCGAGTGGTGCTTTGTTGGCTTTGATAATCACATTTCTTATGAATTATGAATCCAATCTCCCAAAGCGTAACTAAAAGTCAGTGGAAGTATTTGAACCGCTCCACTGCTCCTTACTCTGTCACACTAATAAACCCTAATCCAGCTTTCATCTGGAAGTGGCGAAGTGTGTCACCTCCTCAGGAAAGGAGGAGTCTTCTTCTTCTTCTTCTTCTTCTTCTTCATCTTTTCCCAACACAGATGATCTGTGTATTCCAGATACTTATCTCTAAGCTCGACTCAGGAGATCCCCTCTTTGTCACATATTTAATTCATTAATGGCCCAAACCAGAGAGGCACACACTGGTATGTAAGGTGGGTGACAGTTTTGAACAAGGATATTTTCATAGTTTATTGATGGCAGATTTGCGGTGTAACAACTTGAGTCTTTCATGAAAAAGGAGTGAGCATAAAAGAGCAGTGTGATTGAAGAACAATTAGAGAGACCGAGAAATATAGCAGCGTGTTAAATTAATATTTCATCCTGTTAGCTGAAAAACAATGTTTCTTCTTCCAAGCCTTGACAGTTGGCAGATGCCATAGACATATTTATTTTCCCTTTACCCCTTTCCCTTCCCTACCTAGCCATTGACATACTTCCTCTCAGTTACATTATCATCACATCCTGATGACTGCATATCCTTAGCCTAGGTCCCAGATCAGTTTGTGCTGTGGCAATAATAGCCAACTCCTATGGACATACAGTACACAGTGCTAACAGATCTGGGACCAGGCTAGTAGCATACACCCATTTGAACTTAATTATAAATAATCTACCTTTTTCCATTTGTAAACTTCATGCAGACCTTCATAATAGCCTGATCATGAGGTGTTATGAAACCGCAGGCAACACCCCATTTCCCCACAATCAGAAGTTATAATGCCATGGGGAATATTAATGACATCCCGCCCCGGTGCAGTATCTTTTTAACACGCGGATGATGCATAGATGGCTGGCCTATATCAGATTGCTCTCCATTGACAAAAAATGAGGCCGCAACTAAATTACTGATTTATGGAGTTATATTTACAGATGCAGGAGGATTCTTAGCATGTCATAAAGAATTGAGTTGACCCTAGTTGCAATGCATTATTTGTGGGAGATAATGTTGAGAAAGAAAGAGAGGGAGAGAGAGAGAGAGAGAGAGAGAGAGAGAGAGAGGGAGGACTGGGCACCGGGACAGGTGGCTCCGCCCCCGGGGCAGGACTGGACGCCAGGACAGGTGGCTCCGCCCCCGACACAGGGCTGGTCACCGGGCTGGGAACCGGCACAGGAGGTACCAGGCTGAGAACCGGTACTGAAGCTAACGGGCTGGGGACCGGCCCTGGAGCTACCGGGCTGGGGATCGCTACCAGGACTCTGGTGCGAGGCGCCAGCACTGGAGCCACCGGGCTGGGGATTGCCACCAGGACTCTGGTGCGAGGCGCCGCCACTGGAGGTACCGGGCTGGAGACCGGCACTGGAGCTACCGGGATGGGAATCGCCACAAGGACTCTGGTGCGAGGCGCCGACACTGGCAGTACAAGGCTGGAAACCGGCATAGGAGGTACCGGGCTGCGAAACGGAATCAGAGGTACCGGACTGGGGACCTGCACTGGAGCCCTGGTGCGGGGGACCAGCACTGGAGGCCTGGTGTGGGGGACCGGCACTGGAGATACTGGACTGGGAACCGGCACTGGAGGTACCGGACTCACCCAGTCGCAATAGTAATCGTTGTAGTATTAAATTGTACAATAATTACAGAAATAAATTGTGTACTGTTGATTGTAGATTTAGGCCCAGGCCCAGCATTCAAGAATTCCTCAATAAGTAATCAATGCTTAGTGACAGTAGCCTACCCGGAAACACACTTGATGTCCATTTGGCAACATTGTGATCTGTAGAGGATTCATCTCATTAGGAGGAGACATAATATATGATGCATTGATCCACTCCCTGAAGACACAGCACAGTCTTCCTCCATAGTCTTAGTGTGATTGGACCAAGCATTCATCTTGATTATAGTCCACTCTAACCCACAGTAACAAGCTAAGTAATCCCAATCGTCATGTCATAGTCTTTGTATATCAGACCTGCTTTAGTTGGTCCCAAGTATACTTTTATTGATTTATTTATTTAACCTTTATTTAATTAGGCAAGTCAGTTAAGAACAAATTCTTATTTACAATGACGGCCTACCAAAAGGCAAAAGGCCTCCTGCGGGTTTGGGGGACCCATCGTCTTTATCTGCTATATACTGTATCTAATAATATTAAAATGGGCTTATGACTCAAACAATTGATTCACTTATTCATGTCCAATAACCAGATTTTCAGCACTGGGATACCTGTTGTATGTTTCATCTTGTTACACCGAACACCTAGCGACCACGTCTGAAACATTACTGTAGATATGTCCAGGGTGTCATACCAGCACACAGCCCACTGGTTCGCTCAACAATGATAGATTATAGATGATCAAACTGTCACAAACTGTGGACCGAGGTGTGAGGAATCCACCGTATATTGGAAATTGGGGTTAGCAGTTTGACTTTTCGAGTGATTTGAAGTGATTGGAGAAATATGATGACGCATGCCATCACTGTCTTATAGGAAGAGGAACCAGGAACAAATCGTTTTTACATGTTTCCAAGGGAGTGAGGCAGTCTATTCTGTAACACAATGGTGTGTCTGTCCAAACAGATTATGTCTAATCCCTTTTGTCAACAGCAGCATCGACAGCAAACACCGATTTATTTTGGGGTCATAGCGTCGCCTCAACCTGATTGACAACACATCTACACAGAGATGCTTCTCAGAATAGCACCAGCAGATTTACTGTTCCTCCAATTATCTATAGACTCCAACTATACAATACAAAACAAATGCAGAAGTATTGTGTAACAACCTGGTAGTACAATGTTTTTACTAATTAGACTAGCTGCAATGTTACCACACAGGTATAAGAACATGTTGCTGAATAGAATAGGATAGAAAATCCAGGGGGCAGCCCCGACCGAGACTCGAACCAACCTGTTGACGTCAATAGGTTAATGATAGGTGGCAGGTAGCCTAGTGGTTAAGAGCATTCGGCCAGTAACCGAAAGGTTGCTGGTTTGAATCCCCAAGCTGACTAGATGAAAAATATGTCTGTGCCCTTGAGCAAGGCACTTAATCTGAATTGATTCTATAAATTGCTCTGGATAAGAGTTTCTGCTAAATGACTAAAATGTAAATGAGGGCAGGACTTGAGGCACCATAGCCTCTCTATTAACATATTTAGTATATTATATTTCTAAAAGGAAGGGGGAGAAGGTTATTTGGAATATGACATCATTGTGACAGTGCTGGATGCCATGACAATAATATACCCCTGTCAACATCTCATCAGGTTTAGAAACGTGTGTACCACCAGCGCCAAATCGAATAATATCCTATTGACACTTTCCCATTCAGAGGATGCTAAGCTACGTACTACTGTATATAACCCGAAGGAGAATGACTACCCTGGGGCTAACGGTTTGTCACAGTGCCAAGAGGGATGTCAAGAATGTGACACACTGCTGTGTTTTGACATTTGCTGCCTGCTGAGCTTTATTTAACATGAAAGGGGTTTGATATGTTCATGTGATCGTTGAGCTTCAGTTATGTAGTTCATTTTTCCCTGCAGAACAGTAAGTGTACATAGGCCTAATACAAGTCTTGATAATGTACGTTTACACTTGGTTTCTCTTTCAGTAAATCATCTACATGTCACTTATGTTATTTTTCCATGCTGTAACTACATACTGTATACCTGTATAATTATAAATGATTTCTACCATCACTACTCCACAAATGTCTGATTTATCCTGACTATGCACAGCGCTCAGCACAGGTCATAGGAAACCATTCTGTTTAATTTAAATATTCCACATCCCTCAAGGGCCTATGGACCTGATTGCAATGCCAATACCACTGAAGAGGAAATTTCTTTTTTTACCAGTACCCTTGACTTTAGCAGCTAGCTTTCTCCAGAGAAGACTTTATAATGTTTTTTTTTTTCTTGACTGGATGGTGCAGTGACACAATAGTAGATGACGAGAAAGAACAATTCTATGACTTTCCACACATTCACCTAATTCAAGACTTAGATGTTTAAAGTAGCTATCCTAATAACGGATGGGACTTCATTTGGCTCTATATTGTAAACTCAAATGGATAGAGATTTACAGTAAGTGAACACAGAGAAGAAGTGGGGCGCAGTCTGAGTCAACAGAAGACACAACACTGCCATCTGGATGAGGAACAGGGATATGATAGTGTGTGTGTGTGTGTGTGTGTGTGTGTGTGTGTGTGTGTGTGTGTGTGTGTGTGTGTGTGTGTGTGTGTGTGTGTGTGTGTGTGTGTGTGTGTGTGTGTGTGTGTGTGTTCGTGTGTGCACTTCTGTGAACACATTTGTACTATTTGTCCAATAGAAACTCTCATTTGCAACTGTTGGACTAATGGTTACACCTTAGATCAGCTAGATGCAGGCAAGAGTGTCCATGGCGGTATTGAATGTGTCACTGTCTGTCACCTTGATTACTCACATTTTTCTGCACCAACCGCCACTGAAGCTGACATAGACCAAAATTGGTCTGTTCTTGGAAATATAATAAATCACTTCTGACAATCTCCCTCTTGTAAACCTAATGTCATGTAACCACCCCATTCACTTCAACCACATCTCCAGAAAGGCTTGATTTATGTTTTGAGAAATTACTAATTTGAACTACAATTTCATCACACCTAGTCATCATGATGTGTCAGACAAATCTCCGAATTTGTTTGGATTTGTGTGTTTTTGATAACATCTCCTAATCAGGACCATTAAATGCAGAACATGTCTACCATTTAAAACATTTAACATAATTTTAGCATAATTTGTTCTCTGGGAACTCTGACATGGACTGCATTCTAAAACGGATAAAAAACATTGTATTTGATCCTGACTCAGAATGTATATTTAATGCTCTAGTCTATTTAGCCCAAAACAATATTTCGTTTTTGTGGTTCAAACCTGAAATACCATATGTGAGGATGTGGCTTTCTCAGACGTCTGCTATTCTACCCCTAGAAAAACAAACGTTTGACTTACATCAGAGGACTGAACAGTTCTGGAAAATATGTAGAAAGCCTCCTACAAAGCACCATATACAGTGCCTTCAGAAAGTATTCATAACCCTTGACTTATTCCACAATTTGTTGTGTTACAGCCTGATTTCAAAATTGATTAGATAAAAATAAAAGTATCAATTCACGTACTTACACTACCATTCAAAAGTTTGGGGTCACTTAGAATTGTCCTTGTTTTTGAAAGAAAAGCACATTTTCTGTCCATTAAAATAACATCAAATTGATCAGAAATACAGTGTAGACATTGTTAATGTTGTAAATGACTATTGTAGTTGGAAACGGCAGATTTTTTATGGAATATCTACATAGGCGTACAGAGCCCCATTATCAACAACCATCATTCCTGTGTTCCAATGGCACATTGTGTTAGCTAATCCAAGTTTATCATTTTAAAAGGCTAATTGATCATTAGAAAACCATTTTGCAATTGTTAGCACAGCTGAAAACTGTTGCAAAGAAAAATACATATCTCAGAGTTGCCAATAAAAAGAAAGGATTAAGGACAAAAGAACACAGACACTGGACAGAGGAAGATATGGCTTTTTCTTGTCTTGAGGTTTGTGCCGCCCTGTGTGGTCACCTGTTAAGCAGCTCCCATTGTTGGTGTATTAATTGTTGTTTTAGTATGTTTTTCATGATTTTCTTTTGCAAAAGTTGAACTATAATAGTTCAGGATTATGGAGTGCTACTGTTTTTCGAAGGTTTTAGATGTCCTTTTTATCACTAAGGCACTTTTTCTTACGTTTAGCAGTGCTGAACGTACAAGAGAGTCCTCAATTATTTACAACCGAGCCCAGCTCTTGGATTTAGCACACTCAGCGCTGCTGCACCCCAGGAAAAAGTTTGATATTCCGGACGAGTTGAAAAGGGCGTAGGCGTGGATGCAGGGCGGGTCGGAAGTGTAAAGAAAAGCTAAGTACAAGCTGGCTATCCCGTCTATCATTATGGGCAACGTGAGATCGCTACATAACAAGATTGAGGAACTCGAGGATCTAGTCCGTGGACAAAGGGATTACAGAGAAGCTAGTCTAGTATGTCTGACCGAGACATGGCTGAATGATAACATCCCCACAGGGAACGTCACTATCGGCGGTTTCCAAACCATTAGAGCGGACAGGGATAGCGCTGCTTCCGGTAAAAGTAAGGGAGGGGGGCTGGCTTTATTAGTTAACAACAGATGGTGTAATCCAAGACATATTACTGTTAAGGAACAGTTTTGCAGCCCAGACATTGAGCTTTTAGCCGTTAGCCTGAGACCCTACTATTTGCCGAGGGAATTCACTGTTTGCTGTTATTGTTTACATCCCGCCTTCCTCTGACACAAACACAGCGTGTGACGTCATCCACTCTGTTATCGCGAGGTTACAGACAGCGCATCCCAGTGACTTCTTTGCCATTTCTGGGGATTTTAACCATGCCCAACTCTCTTCAACACTGCCCACGTTCAAACAGTTTGTGAAGTGCCCAACCAGGAATAATAAAACTCTGGACTTGTAATATGCTAATGTGAAGGATGCATACAACTCCACTGCACTCCCTCCCCTCGGTAGATCGGATCACAACCTTGCCCACCTCACCCCACTCTAAGGGCCTATGGTCCAGCAGCAACCAGCGACCACTAGGACCATTAGGAAATGGTCCCCGGAGACAAATGAGGCCCTTCAGGACTGCTTTGAGACAACAGACTGGGATGTGCTCTGTGAGGCTCATGGGGAGGACATTGATGGACTTACAGACTGTATAACGGACTATATACATTTTTGTGTAGACAACACTGTACCCACCAAGAAGGCACGCTGCTTTCCAAATAATAAACCCTGGGTCACTAGCGACCTGAAGGCCCTGATCAATGAGAAGAATAGAGTCTTCAAAGAGGGGGACAGGGACAAATTTAAATGTGTCCAGAGAGAGCTGAAGTTGCAGATTGCTGAGGGGAAGAGAGTGTATAAGGAGAAGATGGAGGACAAGCTGAGGCAGAGCCAGGTGAGAGAGGTGTGGAATAGTATGAGAAATATCACTGGCTTCAAAACGTCAAACAGTGGGCAGACAGAGGGGACCCAGGACAGAGCCAATTAGCTGAACCAATTTTTTAACAGGTTCGATACTGGCCCTGTCCACCTCCCCTCCAGCTCCCCAGGCCACACACCCTCATGGCTGTCCCACCCCCACTTTGCTCACAACACCTCTGTTGAGACAATCAGCGACCCTCTCCCCACCGACGCCCCCGCTCCCTCTGGACTGATCTGCAACACCTCCCTTCCCCCCACCTCCCCACCTGGGCTGGCTTTCACCACCAACCAAGTGAAGAGAGAACTGGAGAGACTACATCAGTGGAAAGCGGCGGGCCCCGATGGCATCAGCCCAAGGGTGCTTAGGGTCTGTGCTGACCAACTGTGTGGAATACTCCAGCGCCTCTTCAACCTTAGCCTGGAAATGGTCCCTGTGCTGTGGAAAACATCCTGCCTGGTCCAAGTGCCCAAGAAGGCGCACCCCACTGTCCTGAATGACTTCAGACCTGTAGCTCTAACATCCTACATCACGAAGACCCTGGAAAGGTTAGTCCTCACTCACCTCAGACCCCTGGTGTGTACATCACTGGACCACCTGCAGTTCGCATACCAGCGCAACATCGGGTGGATAATGCAATCATCTACCTTCTGCAGAGAGCCTACTCTCACCTGGCTCAGGTTCTTCAACGTGTGCAGTAAACTACTGCATACTTTCTACCAGTCTGTGGTGCAGTGGTGTCCTGGGGCGCCAACATAAAGGCCGGTAATGCTTCTCGGGTAAATAAGGTGATCAGGAAGGCTAGCTCTGTTCTGGGGATTAGCCTTAACACTCTAGAGGAGGTGGCGGAGAGATGGATCCTGGCCAAACTGCTGGCCATCATGGACAATGTCACCCACCCTCTGCATGTCATGGTTATGATGCAGAGGAGCACTTTCAGTCACAGACTGATCCCACCACGGTGTGCCAGAGAGCGCTACAGAAGGTTATTCCTGCCGGCGGCAATTAGACTATTTAATGCCTCACCGGGATGCCGTACCGTCGGCAACATAGAGCTGGAACTGTTGGGGTGTTAGGACCTAGTTTAACAATAAGGCATCCATCCATGAGCAACTCTGGTCTGTAATCACTCATTCACTCAGGACTTATTAAATCAAGACTGTATATACATATTCATGTACAGTTGTTATATCATATCACGTGCAATATTGTAAGTAATTCTTGGACTG